>CM040404.1:49266468-49866468 GCA_022702515.1 Ilyophis sp. 1 JC-2022 | reverse complement strand
TTTTGTTTTGTTGATTAATTGCTTTTTTAATGCATTGACTGCGTGTGCTGCTTGCAAGTGGATTTTTCATTTTCGTTTCGTAAGCGCACAGACTAAAAACCATTACGATGCAATACATATAATTTTATTAACACAAACACATTTTACTTGTTTTTATTTGATGGGGAATGATTGTGATTTGTAGGTCAGTTTTGAGTTCTAGGTTAGCTACTCTTTCCTCCATGCCTCCGTGATCTCTGAACCGCTTTTCCCCGCATCTAAAAAGCTAATTTGTAATTTAATGTTGCCTTTTCTGGCTCTGTTACGTTAGTGAACTACATTAGGCTATTTTTTAAATCAACCGGGGGGTATTTTATAAACTTTTTTCCCCATTGGTTTACTTGGTTTAATCAATGAATGGCAATGTAGCGATCCGCCACTGACTTCAATGGTACATTTTCGGCAGACTTTGTAACCTTATTTCTTGATCATACTATTGTGGTTTCCACAATCATCTGCAAAGTAGGCTAATAGCCACGTAGCCTCGCGTTTGGCGTTGTCACATCCGTAGGCAGTTCGTTAATTTGTGATGCTGTACATTTTTTTTTAGCTGTTCATCTCTTGGAAAGAGGAGTTGAACCTTCCTGAAATAGTCTATTGTGGAACACAGCAATGATCATTATTTATACTCTCCGTTTTTTTTTATTTAAAAGGTTTTTGAAAAAGCCATTTTCAGATTTGTCCTAATTAATTTGATGTTTTATTAAAAATGTAGTAATAAATAGGCAAATTAGGTAAAAACTAGTCGTTAATTAGACTACTTTTAAATAGCTCATATTTTTCCTGTCAGGTTTCTGTTATATTTATATAGGCTACATTAATGAAATGCCCACTAACCGGAAGTAACCAAGCCTGTTTTCCGCTTTTGTGATGTCACATTGTGCATAGAGCCTATTGAATAAAATAACTTTTAATTTTCCCGGTAGGGAACTTCAGTTGTAGCCACCATAAAAGGCGAATCAGTTCAACACATAAAGTACACTTACCGTTACTTTCATTATTACTTTCAAATACATTGTTATTTGGTGTTTAATATCGTTACGTTACATTTTATTTTCGCCCTCTTCTGGATTCTCACATATTGCACGCACCCTGCCTGGCCAGCACAGGTAATGTTTACAGTTTATACAATCTATCTTTGAGACATCGTACAACGTAGCACCCCTAGCAATGTAATATGGATCAAATGAACACTGTTTTGATGTTCACAATATACCTGACGTATCGCATTAGGTTAACATGAATGTTTCGCAGGCGTAGTCGTTCACACAAATGATACAGCTAGCTAATAACGTTAGCTAAACCTAGCTTAATTCACTTTTAACTTTCTAACATTAAGATAATGCACATAAACGTACATTAGGCCAGCTAGTTATGTATATATTAACTGGCTAACTTTTTCATTTGTTCATAAAACGTAATTTACCATTAATGATCCGAGCCTGGTTGCTGTCTCAATCCAGCTCACTCCTCAGTGCTTTCAACCACCAGTCTCTTCTTTCGGTCATAAAATTTAGTTTGTTCACCCTGCCTGGTGGCTTAGCGACTATGGTGCGTACTCAGATTATCATGTAAAAGGACATTTTCTCCTTTTCCCAGCTTTATTCACACATCAATACGCAGTGCAGAAGTTCGTCATTGTAGGACAGCAATCATAGTAGCGTTAGCTACTTGACTTGTTTCATCGAGTAGCAAACACTACTAGTAATGTTAAGCGTCTCTGTTAGGGTTGGTCCTCCAACATGGCGGTGCGTCCCTGTAACCATTGGTAACGACAGTGCTGGTTCTATGTGACAGGTCTCTATTGCATTCCACCTGTCAAGGTGGGCGTTAAGCACGCGCCATCAGGTGCGCATATACAGTCAAGCCGGAAAGTCTGCCCACCCCTTTCACCTTCTCCACGTTTTATTACATTACAGACATATTCTACAATAGATTGAGTTCATTTTTTCTCTCAAAATTCTACACAAAATAGCCCATAATGACAAAGTGAAAACATGTTTTTAGAATTTTTTTGCAAATGTATTAAAAATCGAAAACTGAAATGTTTCATTTACATAGGTATTCATACCCTTTGCTTTATATTTTTAAAGTATCATATTTAATATTTGGTCACATATCCTTTGCATGCTGTTACTTCCTGAAGTCTGTGACCCATCAACATCAAAAGACTCTCGATATCTTATTTCCAGGTACTGTTACAAGCGATACTATAAGCATACTCTCTGCATTTGAATGGATCTCTATGGGAATTAGGGGGTGAGACTAGATTCAGCTGTAAATTACACTGGTACAGTATGGAACACATGGCTGTAGATCATCAAGGGTCTGAGCTATCGAACGAGCCCCAAACCATCACTCTGTTGCCAGATATGGAGTAAATGTGGATGGATCACTGCAAGGGTTATTTCTCCTGACTCATTTTCCTATAAAACTCTATGTGGGAAAAAGTCAGGAGAAACAACCCTTAAAGGAAAGGGTATGAATACTTATGTAAATTAGAGATTTCAGTTTTCGATTTTTAATACATTTAATTTCTAAAAACATGTTTTCACTTTGTCATTGTGGGCTATTTTGTGTAGAATTTTGAGACAAAAAATGTACTCAATCTATTGTAGAATATGTCTGTAATGTAATAAAACATGGAGAAGGTGAAAGGGGTGGGCAGACTTTCCGGCTTGACTGTATGGCATAGCTTCGCAAATTGAACGGTGCATCAAATTTTCCTGTTCCATTCACACATCAATACAACACAACTGCTTCTGAAGAAACAGCTGTGAGCAGATACTCCCAGAGCCACGGGTACAGTAGCTGTACTGAAATAAGCAGAGAGCTCCACCACCGGCCAGTGATCTGAAAACCGAGATTAACCAAGTACAATGCAAATAAAACAATGATATAATGAACATTTGTTAACAAGAACAGATCATTCAGCCTAGATAGTGTTGTCATTTTGCCTCCTTCAGACAGTCTTGAACCAGCGAGGGCCTGGTACGATGTTGTGCGAATTTGCAACACGATGTTAAAATAACTGAAAATAAATAAACAGGACTGCAAGGGCATGTCAGAAGCACAGAGACAATCGCAAAGATAATTGCCCCGTTGGATTAATAATGAACCATGACACACAGTGGCCAAATCATCAGGCACATTGAGTCCATGCCGGTCAGCCTCTTACATACACCGGTCTCAGAGCAACAGCTGTTCTACTGTTGACATTGGATATGGAAAAATACTGTGTGATATTCATCACATAGCAGCACCTCATTGTTTATCGCTGTTGTGATCATTGCAGTTTTTCTCTGTCAGACCAAGTTTGCTGGCCTACGTAGCCCCTCTTATCAGACTGAGCTTGAGCGCCCCCTTGTGTTCTAAGGTGGAATAAAAAAAAATTATGTCAAGGCAACATCAGTGTCCCCTTGCAAAAATATTGTTTTGAGACACTTCCAAAATAATTAATCTGGCCTGATGAACAGACATATTTCTGAGCTTTAAAGTTACAAAAACTACTAACCTGTCATATGAGTGCTATCACTACACAACACATACACATAGAGAAATGGAACAGGACACAGCACAAATGCCGGTGTGAATCTAACACTGCTGGTGTACATTTAACAGAATCCTTGCGTGTTAAATGTACACCACTATTTTTGCTGTGGAGATTATACTGATAGTCAGAGAAAGGGAACAGAAAGAAGGGACAGAGAGAGGAGAGAAAGGTCCCTACATTTGCATGAAAGAAAGAGATGATGTGATAAATAATTAGTTTGAACACATATACACACACACATACACACACACACTCCCCTCTCTCTCTCTCACACACACATATACACACACACACACACACACACTTCCCCCTCATGTGCACGCTCTCTATTTCTCTCTCACACACCCCTCTTTCACATGTGTACTCTCTCATTCACACACACACACTTCCCTCATATGTGCTCTCTCTCACACACACACCTCTCTTTCACATGTGTACTCTTTCTCTCTCACACACACACACACACACTTCCCCCTCATATGCACACTCTCTCTTTCTCACACACCCCTCTTTCACATGTGTACTCTCACTCTCTCACACACACACACACACACCTCTTTCACATGTGTACTCTCACTCTCTCACACACACACACCCCTTTCACATGTGTACTCTCTCTCACACACACCTCTCTCTCTATCTCTCTCTCTCTCACACACACACACACACACACACACACACAAAGAAGGAGAAGTGTAAAAAAAAAAAGAAGTACACTCTTGCATTACTCTGTGGTTAGAGAGACATCACCGCTGCCTGCAGTTACTGTAAATGCAAAAAACTCTACTGAAGGGCCTGGATCAGAGCAAAGCACAGGTACAGAGGAACCAGTACTGAGAACAGCTACAAAGAACCAGTACTGAGAACAGGTACAGAGGAACCGGTACTGAGAACAGGTACAGAGGAACCGGTACTGAAAACAGGTACAGGGAACTGGTATTGAGAACAGGTACAGGGAACTGGTATTGAGAACAGGTACAGGGAACCGGGACAGAACAGGTTCAGAGGAACCGGTACAGATAACAGGTACAGGGAACTGGTATTGAGAACAGGTATAGGGAACCGGGACAGAGAAAAGGTACAGAGGAACCAGTACAGAGAACCGGTATTGAGAACATGTACAGAGAACAGGTACAGAGTAACCGGTATTGAGAACAGGTAAAGGGAACCGGGACAGAGAACAGGTACAGAGGAATCGGTACGGAGTGTGTGTGTATGTGTCCATATAGTGTGTTTGGTGTGGTTAACGGGTGCACTACAGGTTATACACATTACACATTCTTTTTGTTGTTAGCCTCTACTACAGCACAAAATAAGAGTAATTTGGCAACCCAAAGAAGAAACACAGCCACAGAAGCCCCTCTTTATCTATCCCCTGTGGGAACAGCATCCCGGGTATGAATGAGCCTGCATCAGATCAGACAGCTGCTGTGTACCTGTTGAACGTGAACAGACGCCTCCTCTTCATGCTTCTGGTGTGACCGGCCTGCATTTCTCTGAGGGTCAGGGTTAGAGTGTTAGAGTGCCACAGGAAGAGGAACCAGGAAATTTTGCTCTGTATAACCAGGAAGTTGCATGATTCCACGCAACAGCGCATGCTTACAAACCTGCACACGTCACCAAATTAGGAAGCACTGGCCATGAAACTCTGGGGTGGGGGGGGGGCTGCCTCATGTTGCCTCACACCCCGTCCCCCTCCTGACTCACACCGTAAATCGACGTTTTTAATTCCTATGATTGTAGCTGATAGGTATTTCCTCACCAAATATTGAAAATTCAGAATGTACGTTCCTTGCTGAAATTTACATTTCCTATGACCAGCATCGACCACGCTTCTGGTACTGTCCAGTGTGGGTTCTTTACCTCACAAATTCCACCAGAGGGTGACAGAAGCACATGCAATCATAGAATCTCAGAGCCTAACGTACTCAGTGAATGGTGCAGTATAACACAGTGTGTTCCTGCTAAAAGCAAACCAGTGTTTGGGATCAAGGTGCTTTAACAACATTTTTACTGCTCTCATAATTTAATCTCGATAAATAAGCAGCCTGTCGCAGTACTTTCATTATCATAGTCACTAGTCCTGTGTGTGTACAGAGACGGACTCCTGACTGTACCAAACAATAACCACAGCCTCGCACCCCCAGCTTACCCATAATGCACTTGCACACAAGCAAACACATGCACAACACACACTCACAAAAGCACACAAGCACACACAACGCGCAGATATACAGTCATGTGAAAAAGTAAGTACACCCCCAAATAAGTTGTCTCTTTTTAGACATATTAGGACACGGATATTTGATCCTTATGCCAATGCTTTGTACTGTTAATGGTCATCTAATTTAACAAAGGCCACAAAGAAATTATGCTTTAAAATTATTTATTTATCAGAAATCAACAGAAGTGCAATTATCCTGTGAGGAAAAAGTAAGTACACCCCCGGCTTCAATAACTGCTGTTGCCCCCCAGAAATAACCTCTTATAGGCGTTTCTTGTGATTGACTAGAAGTCTCTTACATCGACTGGGAGGAATCTTCAGCCATTCTTCTTTGCAGTACTGCTTTAATTGTGTGATGTTACAGGGCTTCCTTGAATTCAGTCTGCTTCCAAGTCCCCCCAAAGGATTTTGATGAGATAGAGGTCTGGACTTTGACTTGGCAATTCCATAATCCTCTATTTCTTTCTTTCTGAGCCATTCTGTAGTAGATTTGCTTGAATGTTAAGGATCATTATCCTGTTGGAGGATCCAGGACCTTTTCAGCTTCAGCATCTGAACTGATGGCCTCACATTCTCCTCAAGAATGGTCAGGTATAAAGTTTAATTCATGGTTGAATCCATTATGGCAAGTTTACCCCGAGGCAGGAAAAGCAGACCCAAACCATAACGCCCCCTCCACCATGTTTCACCGTTGGAATGAGGTGCTTCTGCTCAAAGGCAGTTGCATTAAAGTTGCATTAATGCCAAACATGACGTTTCGCATTGTGCCCAAACAACTCCAACTTTGACTCATCAGTCCAGAGTACATTTTCCCAGTAGTTTTGGCAAAGTTCAGTCGTGCTTTTATATTCTTTCTGGAGAGCATGGTCCCATGTAGGCCAAGTTTGTGCAATCTATCTATGATTGTTGAAAGTTTTGCACTTTCATGTTAACTGTGGCAAGTCTGTAGGTCCTTAGATGTTACCCTTGGGTTCTTGGAGACTTCTTAAGAGCATCTTCCGGTCAGCTCTTGGCGTGAATTTGGTGGGACGGCCTGTCCTGTGTAGATTTCCGGTGATGTGGAATTTTCTCCATTTGGATATGATGCGTTGAACAGTTGAATGATGTACCTCAAACTGCTTTGAAATGGCTTTGTAACCCCTCCCAATCGCATGACAATCAATAATTTTTTTCTCAGGGCTCCGGCTAGCTCTTTTGACGTAGGCATGATATGTTAGCACACACCTCAATGGTTAGGTCCAAACCAGACCAATTGTTTGTTTTTATGTAAGCATAGAACTTCCAAATTATTATCTAATAATTGGACCATCATTTACACCTGTTTTGTGCACCAGACATCAATTTTAATCAATATATTTGATAGTAAAGGTAGGGGTAAACTTTCCTCATGAGGAATTTGCATTTATGTTCATTTCAATTGCTGAAGTGATTCCAAAGTCTACTTTTTTAGCATAATTTGTTGAATTGGTTTAATCAATCAATATGGTTGAAATTAAAATAAAATAAACTTGTGTCCAGATATGTCAAAAAACATACAGTTTGAGGGTGTACTTACTTTTTCACATAACTGTATATTCTCAAACAAGCACACACATACACACACACACACACACACACAGTAAAAATCAGTAATCCAGTAGCTCAGTCCCACCCAGTCCCTGCTTACTAAGGGACGGCTCATTAAAATGGTAATTTCGCCTGATTAAAAACATTTAACGAAACCTAGAATTCCTTCTGTTCCACGCTGGGGACCCTCATCCAAAAACTGCCTTTTTTCTTCCTTTGTCTCTCTGGGGAGAGAGAAAAATGAGCCAGACGGTTAAAAATGAAATCAGACTATTAGATGAGGAATGAAAAAACGCCTCCATCCTGGCGAGAACTGAAGCAGTGAAGCCATGAAGCTTATTTGCCAACATCGCAAGCGCTGAACAATTCTGGTTGTCACAAGTCCCACGCACGCACACACGCATGTGCGTGCAGACACACACACACACTCTCTCTCATACACATATTTTATCATCATTTACAGCTCTATTGTATGTTTTCTTAAAGCTTAAGGCTGTTTTCTAGGGTGGTGTGTTCTGTGCCTGTGCCCACAGGTGTTATGAAATATAATATAAAAATGTAAACAGCTGAAACAGACTGGCCCAAATATGTGAAAGGAAGTACACACATGTATCATTAGCCCTGAGAGAGACAGAGAGAGAGAGAGACTGCACCAGATGCCCTCCATGTTCCCGAGACAGCTGAAGAACAGGACCAATGATGTGGGCGGAGAGGGTGTGAAAATAAGTGATATATTAGTGATAAGAGCAGCAGGGCTTGGTGATAATGAAGACAGCCTGTTACTATGGAATAAAATATTTAATCAGCACATGCTTCTACAGACAGCTGTGAAGTGTCCGAGTGTCCTGGCTTCACTTTTTCACTCACTGCAGAACCACAGACATGTTAGATACCGTTGCTCAACACGCCAGAGCAAACAATGACAGCTGGCGAAGGATGTTGTCGGCCGGCTCTGTGGCCATCATGGCTCGCATCAGCTCTGCAGGGACCGTGGAAAAATAGGTAACAGGAGCTTCAAGGGACACTTTCAACTTCTTGTTCTTTTAGCTGCCACCAGAGGGCAGTCCGTTCACATATACAGAACATTGCTCTTTTTGCAGGGGTGTCCAGTGTCCAGTCCAGTCAAAAGGGCTGGCGTTTGTGCAGTTTTTTGTTTTAGCTCAGCACTATGACAACTGCTTCAACTAATGAACTAAATCATGGTCTTCAATATAGACCTTGATAAGTAGAATCAGGTGCCCTTTTTGGACAAGATTGGACAGCCCTGCTCTAATAGATACTGCAGACCATCACACACTAATACCTTCTCAACTCTATTGTACATGATTATATTTAACCAATAGATCACCAGAGGGAGTGCATTATTGGAAATATAATCACTGCGGTGACGTCGCAGCAATAAGACTGAAGGTCGAGTTGCGGAGTCCGAATCCTCGAGTGATCTATTGCTTTTATACAACAATGTTACCATAAACGTTTAGTAAGTAATGAAACAATATTGAAACAATAACTTTTGATTAACTCATTCTTTATTTTGGATTTGCCAAAATGCTAGCACCCTGTTGCCATTGCTATTGTTGTTGTTTATGCTTCCTAGACAATGCTCGATAGAACCATACACTGTATAAAAATATGTACAAAGTCACTGTGATGTCACCCATTGCCTTCCCACGGCCTTGTAAAAACCAGAAGCCTTTTTCGCCGCCGGTTTGTACAAACTGCGTCTGCTCCGTGGAGCCGAAAATAACTGAATCTGTCCCTCTGATTGGTCCTGAACAAATATTAATACCCTATCCAAACCACACAATATTTTAAAAAAATCAGCACATGCAGAGGCATTAGATGAAGGAAAGGCACCTATTGCAATTACATTTTTCAATTAGTATTTTGACCACATTGCTGCCATTGACTTACATGGTGAAAGACCTATACTGGAGTCAACCGCAGTCGCGCTAGTGAGCAACGGCACAATCACGTTACTACGGTGGCCGAGAAGTGTCGAACGAACTGCATACGCTTTGCAAATTCAAAAAATACAAGCGCATTAACGGAAAACACAACTGCAAAAGCCACAACGCAAATGCAAAAGCCACAACACAACTGCAAAGCCATAACAACGGAAGTGAGCAACAATGGATGTTGATAATGAAATGTGCCGACTATAACTGTATTGCCAGGGGACTATTACAGTATTGCCTACATATGTGGAAGAGGAAACTTCTTGCCCGTTTGAGAAGTGAAACATTGTTCGACAGCTAACTATGATTACTATCGCTATGTGATTGTCACAAATGAGCAATGTTGTTCAATGTATTTATATTTTCATATTTATGTACTCTGCCATCTAACGTTAGGCTATTATAAAGCTAGCTATGCATTAACATTAGCATTAAGTTACGTCATTTAGATAACGTTAGTCAATCAGATGAATGTAACCTGAGCTGTACCCGTGTATGGAGACATAGCGATATTAGGCTAACTTTACAGCGAAAGTAGATTAACTGTAGAGATCGTTGTATACAAATGTGTATTTTTAAACACGTTTAAGCAAGGGCTAGCAGACCTATCAATTCATCATTGAGCCAAGTGCAAAGGATTAGATAGGGAGCTCAAATGTGTACCATTCCATTTAGTCTACCATGTATGTAACACCAGTTTTAAAATTAAATAGCTGAGTAATTTCCTTGATAAAATAATAGAATATAAACCTCAATTTTTCAATATGATGTAAAATTACAGTTGTAGTCAACAAGGCAGCATGAGCCTAATGTCATGATGAACAAACAAAATTTAAGCAGTGTCCAGTGCAAAAGAGGTTATGGTTGATGGCCACAATTGGTTTCAATAGGTAGGGTAGATTTAAGCTGACTGTGTATGTTAAGCACACAGCTGCATAATTTTATTGTGATTTCCTATACATAAGTCACCAAAATGCTTTGTTTCTATAAAATCTCTTCTTCACATCACTGGTTAGATAATACAAACCAAATAATAAGAGTATAAGACGGGTTATGCAACAAGGACTCTGACTGCATCTAAGTAGTTGTAGGCTATTTATCTAAATATGCAACAGTAAACATGCATATCAGAAAATGGATCCGCTCTCCTCCAGTAGTTAGCCTAATTCAAGACAAGATGCAAGTTAGGAAGGAGATGATGCACAGGCAGACATCGAGCTCACACAACGTTGCCTGTGCGTGCGCCTTGTGCCACAGAAATGGATGGAGAGGCCACGAAGCAAAAGCTGACGATCTATAAGGCTCTCACAGCACATTGAAAGGCACTGAAGGTTATGCCTAATATCCTCGCAATGAAATTTGCCCTTCGACTCCTTCACTGCTATGTATGAGCATTTATTTTTCACTGTCAAGATGACTAAAGGCGACCGCAGACCGCAGTAGAAACGCCGGTGACTGACGGCGCTCAGTGGCTTGGCGTTTCAATGCACACTGACAGGCGACATCCAAGCATTTTTCTCTGCTCCGTACTAGCTATTGTATTGTCAACATGCCTACTTAGCCTATTTATAATTTTGTAAATATAGAATATAATATTTTGTCTGGTTTTTATCAATTAGTGCAGCTTTTAACCACTTACTGCTGTTGGTCTGGAAACATACAAATTATCTGGCAACCATGGCACCTGGCCCTAGCTGGCTCACATCAAGTTGATCTTGACATTGAGACATTGAGAGAGACAGTTGAATGTAATAGATAGCCTAGTGTAAAATAGTTGTTCAAATTTAGTATTTTTTTTTTCAAATTGAGAGTAGTAGGTGGTGAGTCACTCAGGTGGTGGAAATAGCTTTTCAAATTTAGTTTTTTTCAAATTGAGGATAGGTCTCTCCCGTCCTCCCCAATTTTATAACAAAAATGTCTCCACAGAACTGTTACAGTTTTTGTAGATTGCTTTGGCTCATTTCTCACAGCAGTTATTTTTTTCGAAAGCCCAGGCACATTTGTTAAAACAGTTTGTCTGTTTCCAACAATAGTATAGTTAATCTGCAAAAGCCTGTAACTACCTCAAAATCTTTCAATCATTTTTCAAAAGTAAATAATTGTGTCAATGAAAATATCAATGCTATCAAACTGAAGAGTTCCTTTGACATTGTGTAGGCTAATGTGGTCAAAATGTTTAGATGTTTTGTCAGTATGACAGTGGACCCTGGAAGCATGTTCCTTACCTTCACGTTTCCAAACAGTCTACTCCTACTACATACAGTAAATTGACACAGAATGCTTACTGTACAGGACTAATTTTTCTTTAGCTAATTGAATGCTACCCAGAGATGTATAGTACAAAATGCATCAATATCAACAAAATATGTACTGTGGAAATAACCATAATACAACGAAAAAAGTGCTGCAATGAGGACAATCACTCATGGGACTCATCCATCCTTGTCTTGCTGGCCACATATTTTCATCCACGTCACATCTCATGTTTTTGCTTGCAATGCAGCGAGGGAAAAATCTTATGGAATGCCGCAACCATCCCCTGCATGACTCTACTGAGATGTCATTGCAAGCTGCATCCATTGCTGCTATCAAAGTGTTTTGGTCTTGAGCCCGCTGATTATACACTTTCCGCCTCCATGCAGAAAATAATTCCTCTATTATTAGGAAGGGAGAGTATGGTGGGAGGAATTTCATGAGTATCTTTTGGTGGCCAGCAAACCAGTCTCTGATGGCATTAGTGCGGTGGAAGCTCACATTATCCCACACAACAACAGAATTTGGCAAGTAATTTCTCACCAAACCCCTCTCATGTGCAGGGATGAGATCTTTGTAGAGGGCACCCAGGAATGCCAGGAGGTGTTGGGTGTTGTATGGCCCTATGATGGGGATATGTGTACTCACACCATTTTCAGAAATACCTGCACACGTTGTGATATTCCCCCCACGCTGGCCTGACACATCCACTGTTGCTCGGTGGCCAATGATATTTCATGGTGAACAAGTGTGGCTCGTAGTGCATCTGGTACAGCTCTATGTTGCTGTGCCCTTCTGCCTCTTCCTCAGTTAGGCTGTCTTCCCCTAACTGTGCCGCCACGCATCCTTACTCCTCTTCCTCTTCATCATCCATGAGCAGGCCTCTGGTGTAGGTTGTCCTGAGCTGGTGCCTCCATGTTCAGATTTACTGTAGCAGTGATTCTGTTGCGCTTTAGCTCTACATATATATGTATGAAAATCTCCATCCTCACGAGTTACACCTGTAAGCTAACTTGACAGCATGTGTCATTGGTTGATCTAAGATTTGAGCAACTCGCATCTTGTTAGAGGCAATTTAAAAAACATTGCAACCACTTATCAATGCAATTTATGGAATACAGTATGTTACACAGATTTTGACAATTGTATGGACTAATCTGCATGCAGTGTTCTCTCTACACAATGATATAATCCCTATTTGTTTTTGAGAATGAAATTAATGAACTGATCCAATATCTAATCCATTTTGATCAGCAAGACAGATTCAATGGACAATTTTCCAAATCATAGACAATTGTACTTTCTCATTTTATAGATGTACAGAAACATTTGCAATTTGTTGAAAAAAATGAGAAATGCCTTTCTGCTGTGAACAGATGATGAAATGTGGTAAAAATTGACACTGGTGTGAGAAATGAGCCAAAGCAATCAACAAAAACTGTAATGAGTATTAGTATTAGCATCAAATCAATATTGATTGATACCCAATAGATGTGATTTCTCAGGGGGTTCAGTGAATTCTCCCATCCTGCGATGAGACACCGAATCCAGGTCAAAATATGGATCTTAAATATTTTAACTCTTTACAGGCTTGAAACATTTGAAAATGTTCAGCCTCACAACAAAAAACGGCCTTGTCGTATGAAATAAAGAATTTTGTTTCAATACATGTAAAAATAAAGGTTTCTTTTGCAGTAATCTGCAGGATCATTATTGCTGTCTAGAGGGCATTTCTAACGTATTACAGATAAAGTATTTAACCCAGGTTGACTCTTACCAACTGCAGAAAATTGTGTCTGCCTGGCCTTAATGTTGCACTACATGCTAGAGGCAGTGAAGGGCACTTTATTAGTCTATGACAACTTAGCCAGGTCATAATTCAACAACTATATGCTTGATTAGAAGTGACTCAACTAACCTACAGGCTAGCAATCTCAGCACAAACATCACCGTAACATTTTAAAAGCTTCGCTACTGCACAGCGTTTAATAAATGTGATGAGTTTGATCACTCTTTCACTGCGGTTCTGTTTGTTTTATGACTAGTGATTGTGTTCTGCCCATTTGATAATTGGTGCGTCTCTTTAATATGAGACCTTATGAGAACATTCATTCTTTAAAACCCTCATTAGTATTCATGGTTGGGAAAGTCCAGCCACCTTACAGCAAGCCAGCAGAGTTTAAAGCTCCAAAATTCTGTTAAACTCCCCTGAGCTTTTTATCTGCAGAAAATACTGCACTAATTATAAATATCTGCAAACCAGCAAACCACGCTATCCACAGGAGTGCCAGCAAACCACACTATCCACAAGAGTACCTGCAAACCACACTATCCACAAGAGTACCTGCAAACCACGCTATCCACAGAAGTACCAGCAAACCACACTATCCACAAGAGTACCTGCAAACCACGCTATCCACAGGAGTACCAGCAAACCACGCTATCCACAGGAGTACCAGCAAACCTGGCTATCCACAGCACAGGAATACCTTCAAACCACACTATCCACAGGACTACCTTCAAGCCACGCTATCCACAGGAGTACCTTCAAACCACACTATCCACAGGACTACCTTCAAGCCACGCTATCCACAGGAGTACCTTCAAACAACACTATCCACAGGAGTACCTTCAAAGCACACTATCTACAAGAGTACCTGCAAACCACGCTATCCACAGGAGTACCAGCAAACCACACTATCCACAGGAGCACCTGCAAACCACACTATCCACAGGAGTACCTTCAAGCCACGCTATCCACAGGAGCACCTGCAAACCACGCTATCCACAGGAGCACCTGCAAACCACACTATCCACAGGAGTACCTTCAAACCACGCTCGCTATCCACAGGAGCACCTGCAAACCACACTATCCACAGGAGCACCTGCAAACCACGCTATCCACAGGAGTACCTTCAAGCCATGCTCGCTATCCACAGGAGTACCAGCAAACCACGCTATCCACAGGAGCACCTGCAAACCACACTATCCACAGTAGCACCTGCAAACCACGCTATCCACAGGAGTACCTTCAAACCACACTATCCACAGGAGTACCTTCAAACCACAATGCAAACCACGCTATCCACAGGAGCACCTGCAAACCACGCTATCCACAGGAGTACCTTCAAGCCACGCTATCCACAGGAGTACCTTCAAACCACACTATCCACAGGAGCACCTGCAAACCACGCTATCCACGGGAGTACCTTCAAGCCACGCTCGCTATCCACAGGAGTACCTTCAAACCACACTATCCACAGGAGCACCTGCAAACCACGCTATCCACAGGAGTACCTTCAAACCATGCTATCCACACAAGTACCTTCAAGCCACGCTCGCTATCCACAGGAGTACCTTCAAGACACGCTCGCTATCCACAGGAGTACCTTCAAACCACACTATCCACAGGAGCACCTGCAAACCACACTATCCACAGGAGCACCAGCAAACCACACTATCCACAGGAGCACCTGCAAACCACACTATCCACAGGAGCACCTGCAAACCACGCTATCCACAGGAGCACCTGCAAACCACGCTATCCACAGGAGTACCTTCAAGCCACGATCGCTATCCACAGGAGTACCTTCAAGCCACGCTCGCTATCCACAAGAGTACCTTCAAACCACACTATCCACAGGAGTACCAGCAAATCACACTATCCACAAGAGTACCTGCAAACCACACTATCCACAGGAGTACCTTCAAGCCACGCTCGCTATCCACAGGAGTACCTTCAAGCCACGCTCGCTCTCCACAAGAGTACCTTCAAACCACACTATCCACAGGAGCACCTGCAAACCACGCTATCCACAGGAGCACCTGCAAACCACACTATCCACAGGAGTACCAGCAAACCACACTATCCACAGGAGCACCTGCAAACCACGCTATCCACAGGAGCACCTGCAAACCACACTATCCACAGGAGCACCTGCAAACCACACTATCCACAGGAGTACCTTCAAACCACACTATCCACATGAGTACCAGCAAACCACACTATCCACAAGAGTACCTGCAAACCACACTATCCACAGGACTACCTGCAACCACACTACCCACATGAGTACCAGCAAACCACTATACTTTAAATGCGTTTATTGTATTTACCGTCTTCTTTGTTTCTCTTTATTTCTCTTGATGTTCTGAGTAATGTGGTGATATCTAAAAAGGTATATACAGTATAAATGTACATACTTGCTAGTTTTAATATTCCATCTGTACAGAGTATCATTGTTTACTTAACTGCACTCTCCCTGCAGTTACAAGCAGGACCTACACAGCCACAGATATCAGTGGTGGGAGCTGGCAGCTCTGAAATGAGGGACAGCTGCTGCTCATTTATTAAACAGCAGGTGTGGCATCTTACGGTGATCAGATGGATGCACAAGAGGGAGAGGAACCGCCATACAGAAGAGAAAGCCGCATGGTGGCTGAGCGTGGTTCTCTGCCCTACCGACTCACTTGCTCCTCCAGAATTTCCCAGCTGCGCACCCAAGGAACCAACCACGGCAAAACCATAGCGGAACTGCGGCAGAACCGCGGCGGAACCGTGGACCCACCTAAAGCTCCCAAATGATCATGAGAGAGGTGAGGACAAAGACCCCGGCGAGAAGACTTAAATTTAATTATCTACTTTGGCTGGCATTGGGGGAGAGGCAGGAATCTTGGACAGGTCGTCAATCCATCACAGGGCACACACACACACCATTCACTCACACACTCATACCTATGGGCAATGTAGAGTCTCCAATTCACCTAACCTGTATGTCTTTGGACTGTGGGAGGAAACCGGAGTACCCGGAGGAAACTTACACGGACACGGGGAGAACATGCAAACTCAACACAAAAAGGCCCTTTGCCGGGATTTTAACTTTGTACATTCTGGCTGTGAGGTGACAGCGCTACCCACTGTGGCTAGACTAGGCTAGAGGAATATTTCTGACTGGACCAGTTTGGCTTTCTGGGAATTATTTTGTTCGTAACAGTCTCTAGTGTATAACACATACTAATCTTGTCCCTCGCTCTCTGGTCTTGGACCCCTCCACACGGGACACTCCCAAAACACATGTAGCCATTTATTCACCCTGCTTATGGCCACGCATGCGGTTGCTATGGGAATAGGAGCCCATGTCAGAATGACACACTAGCGTCCAGTTCACAGCCAACATTGAAAGGTTCACCTACTTGACTGATAAAAGTTTGAATAATAATCCAGGTAATTAGCAGGCCTCAGTGGGATGTAATTTGTGTTAATGTCGTCAGGATGGGGGGGGGGGGGGGGGTCCAGGGCATCTGCTGCCATCTGTCTCTGGAGAGCAGGGCCATCACACAGAGTTCCAGCAGTGAGATAAACACTGAGATACACAACTTAATACAGAAAAAAGGGCATACAGTGGTGTGTGTGAGCACAAATACACACATACATATGTACATACACAAATAAACACACACACATAGATACACATACATATTTGCATACACAAAGGCACGACACCAGACTGCTTGTTCTGCCCCATGACTTGTTGCCATGGCGACGGCGTGATTCTTTCTTCTCCACACCTTGTTCCAGGATTCTGTTCTGATTGAAAACCTGGTTGCCATGGCTCCCTCAGTGAGAAAGAAAGGGGCTGGTCCTGGGGAGTAGGGATTTTGGTTTAAAAAGCAGCCATCATCCAATCAGAGTTAAAAAGCAGAGAGGAGACGGGCAGGCAGCAGGATTGGTGTCGTAAGGAGTATTTTTCTCTTTTCTATGGATGACTGAAGGAGGGAGAGGACTGTCTGCTTCAGCCGTTGTGTTTATCTGATGAGAGCCCCGCCTACGATGTAGCGGAGTTCCGTGCAGTTTCACGCCTACTGTTCCTGTCAGGAATTGTCACCTTCTGATCTCTCTCATGGTGTAAAATGCAGAAAGGTTCGATTTCACGTTGGTTAAGTAATAAATCTTTTTGTTCTTTTCTAAAATTGCTGAACAGCATCAAAAAATTGTAATAAAAATACAATATACCAGCAAAGGCTTTAGCAATGATGACCAATTTTAGCAGACCCAAATCATGTTTTACAGTAATGCATTGGTATTGGTCAAACAGTCGAAGAATGTTCCACATGCAATAGGGGTTGTCCTCTTGGCAGACCTCCTGACTAACGATAAAGAGACTCGTTCGTTTTTTTTGTTGTTTTTTTAAACTTTTGCATCCCTGGAAGAGAGTGGCTGTCCTGCACACAGCTATAATTCCATAATCCTGCAGCTTCAGAGAACTGTGAAAATAATTAACTGGGATTTTAGCAGACAGGAAGCAGCCGTTTCCCAGGAAGGGATTACAATTCTGGGATTAATCTTCCATGAATCGTCAACAGTTTGTAGACTCTTTAATTTCACTTTCATATTTGTGTTTATCCATTTGTTGATTTTGGTTTGTCACAAACGTCACAATTAAAATGGCACAAGAACACAAGAGCAGGAAATGCGAGCAGGTGTGAACCAACAGTTTACAGACTCAAACGTGAGCTAATCCCCCTCTGTCCGTCCATTCACACTGCTACAACCTCACAGCAATGTTGGATCAATGTCTGCTGGAGTACATCGCTGCTTCCCGTGGTAAAACAGTGTTATTGCAGTTGCTGCTAATAGTGGCCAGTAGTCGGTTAGTCTGTCAGTTAATGAGTCAGTTAGTGTAGCAAGACAATCCGTGAGTGAGAGAGTCAGTGAGTCTAGTGCAGGATTTCTGAACCATTTCTGGAGTCGCTTTCTATTGTCCAAGCTTAAAATTGTAAACCAATTTGTAATCCAAACCCAGACAATCAATAGTACAAATGTAGATGCGTATATGACATTAAGTATTACATACAGGTAGGGTTGTAAAGATCTGTGGAAATTTCCCTTTTTGAAAAATTTTGAGGTAATTGTGAGAATTTATGCTGTTAATAGTATTTTTTCATAAATTGTAAGCATGTCTAATTAATTCCTTCCCTCTCACCCTCAGGTATTTGTGGGAAGTGTTCTGATGCATTATGGCTGCTTCACCCTGATAGTCTCAAAGAGTTTCAAGATTGAGTTCTTTGGCTGCCTCCCAGATGGCATCAGCACTCCACAGCCCTTCCTTGCAGGAAAACTTATAAACATTTTCCCCTGATCTAGATTAAGGTGCTGTGCAATGGCAGTTATGGTACCATATGTCACTGTCAGAACATTTTCTTTATTTATTGTTTTCTTCAACTTCTTGGGCTCTATCTTGCCGATCTTGGGGCATCGTCTAAAATGCGAGGCGCAAGTGCATTTAGGGCGTGTCCAAGTCCACTTTTGCTAGTTAGACGGCGCGTTATTTGAGCGCTAAGTGAGGCGGAACCTAGACTCTTCATTAATTATAGGTGTGTCTTGGGCGTAAGATGCAATAAACCAATCAAAATGTCATATCCCATTCCCTCTAAAAGCCTGCTTTTCCACCTTATATATAAATATATAAGCGGATTGCTTATATATTTAACACCGGCACGGGTTCCCGGTAATTCAGTGCTGTTATTTTAGAAAATTTATGCGGTTAAATTTAGTTAAAAGCACCTGCAACAGCTGAGAATAGGCTACCAATGGCTTCCGTCTCACCTTAGAAAAACACCAAATTAGCCTGCTTGTTTAACAAATTTTGTTTGATTATGCAATGAAGCATTGATGCAAACATCAATTCCATGAGGCTGTTCTCATGGAGTTCTCGAAGTTCAAGCTTCATCCGAAGTTCATTACCTGCATTCTAATATTGATTAATAGCATAAATACCGTTATTTTTCCTTAATGATGACAATAAATACAATAAAGCTGTCAGGTTGGAAACCCAGAGGTTCACACATATTTTCCCTTGTTTTATAATGTCCTGCTTATGGAAATGTGACCAACGCGTTTTACTCGCAGCTTAATGCTTTAAAAACAAGTCCACGTTTATTTTGTTCACTCCAGCGAAACATATTCATGCGGTGAACAGGTTTGTATACAGCAAGTACAGGTTTGTATCCTTCTGTATTTTCACTGATTCCAAATGGAACCTGGGAGTGAGTGTACCCCAGTGAGATTTGGTTTCTTAATCTGCGAGCTACGGCTCCGGTGATTGATTCTAAGTCTGTACTGGCTGCAACTGCACCCCAATAAGACTTTCCCAATCGGTGAGCTACATCGATTGGTCTATGTGGTAGAGTAACGTGTGTACTACACCATCTGCCCCAGCTTCCCCTTCTCAAAACCACCCGCCGTGTTTTGCATCCTTGGGTGCTCTTTATCCTGCTAAGTAGGGGTATGATGAAATATCGTGACACAATATTTTGCCATACGAAAACATGACTATATGCATCGTGGAGCTTAAACATGTATCGCGAAACGAGCATGACTACCGGTAATTCACAAATTCACATAGCCACATATTTTAATCTTCTATCACACCCTTTGTGCACAAGAGGGCACCATCAACAATTTATGTTAGTAAAGTACTTTGACGCACAACACGCACACACACCGAAAGCGCAAGAATGTTTTTTATGCCCAGCTAGCCGAGAAAGCTGCACACTTGCAACAGAATCAGGTAGGCTTATTTATTTTACATGGGGTGTGTGAATTTGTAAATGTATAATTCTAAAATTACTCAAGTAACGTTACATTATTTGTGACCTGCTCTATCAAAATCAGTCGCACTGACCTCCAAACACATTTTGGGCTTTATACTACCTGAGGGAAGAAAATGTAAGCTTTCTAATGATACCAAAATTATCTCTCTAATCCAAATATCAAGCGAGTTACGTTGAGTTACATTTGGAATGCCATCCAACTATGTTTTTGAGAAAAACACCTTCAAAGTTCAGCCGCGAAAGTTGCTAGCTATGTGTTAACGTTTCTGGATAGAGCTTGGTTTCATAACCTAACGAACTCCGGTGTTAACTTGTCATGCTACGTTTAAATGCTTCAAAACAATATTTTCACAATGCATTTGACATTAAGACAAGCATATCATGAAAGCCAAGACATTTTTAGAGTAAAATCAGATGAAACCAAATGCATTAGTTTGTAGCCGTGAAAGCAGGATAGCCAAGCTACCTCGGTGCCTAGTGAGCGAGTGTTCTCCACTGCGGGGGACATTGTAAATGCTCAAAGATCTGTGCTACTGCCTGAAAATGTTGATATGTTAATTTTCCTGAAGAAGAACATGTCCATATCCTAGACTCAAAACAGGTAATCAGTCTGAATGTCTAGCTTTATGTTGGTATTTTTGAAAGTGCAATTTTGGCTACTACTACGTAGGCCTAGTAGCTTATATTTTCTTACATTAGTCTTAAAATAATATGTTTTAAGAGGACATTTTTTAATTTAAAAAGTACTAAAGTATTTCTAATTTAATTTCATAGTGCACTGTTATTTTAATAAGACTATCTTCCATGTATGTTTGATACCTCCCATGATGGGATGATGAGTAAGTAAACTTTCAGTCTTGTTCAGCCATACTTTGTGGTACAAATTCTACTCCTAGTACACTGCAGCTAATAGGACAGGCCCCGTCTACCTGCAGGACCTGATCCAGACCTATGTTCCTGCTCGACCGCTTCGCTCATCTACAGCAGGGCGCCTCGCACTTCCCCCCCTCCGTGTCAATGGCGCTCGCTCCTCCCGACTGCGGAGCTTTTCCACCCTAGCTCCCCAGTGGTGGAACGAACTTCCCATTCCCCTACGCTCAATACCAACCCTGCCTGCTTTCCGTCGTGGCCTGAAAACACACCTTTTCAGGCTCCACCTGGACTAATACTTATCTAGGACCTCATGGTATGTCTTCTTGTTGAACTGTGTACTCAAGTTTATACTATTTAGAAAATAATTGTAGTAGAGATGATTTACCCAGTTCACTGTGAACTGCACTGTGTTCGTTACTAGGGATAGCTGATACTGTATGGGAAGAATGTGCTTTCTTATCTGTTCTGTAGTTACTTCGATGACCTTTCTATATGCACTTACTGTACGTCGCTTTGGATAAAAGCGTCTGCTAAATGACTGTAATGTAATGTAATGTACATTGTTTGTCTTGGGAATAAACAAGTAATCTTGTTCAATTAAACATTGTCTTCATCTGAACTTAATTTTTAATATCGAGACCATATTGTGAAACCAATATCGTGTATTGTATCGTATCGTGAGTTGAGTGTATCATCCGGCCCCTACTGCTAAGGCATGAGCACCTGGCTGATGGGGACACCCGGTGCTGCCTGTGCCTCAGCCTAGGGCACCTGCAGGAGGCATTCTCAGACCCCTGCCCATGCTGTATGGGTATGTCTCTGGAGACCAAGCAGGCCCGATTGGATGGCTTTATGGGCTGCATGCCCCCCTCGAGCAGAGCGGCATCCGTGGTAGAGGTTGCCCCCAAACGTAAGGGTATTTCCACCGCCGAGGGCCCTTCACGAAAAAAGGGCAAGGCTGGCAGGGGCAGCAACCTTTCTGCAGAAGTCACACAGCTATGTGCTGCAGTGCAACAGCTGACTGAGAGGCTGGAAGACCGTGCGAAAGCAGAACTGGCTCCCCAGCACGGTCCTCCACAGTGACCCCCAGCAGAGGAGGATTCATACAGGGATCCAAATTTGGACGGGTTTGATGTACTCTCTACAACAGCATCTAACACCCAGTTTGCTCAGAGTCGGTCTGACACAAGAGACTAATCTGACAGAGGGTCGGTGGGAGGCTCGGGTTCCACTAATAGTTCAGTGGGTTACTCTGCCTCTCTAGAAACTATTCTCCGCACAGCCCTGGCATGCATGGGTTGCGCTTTGCCTTAGGCCAGCACTACAGAGACATCTAGATTTCACCGAAATACCAGCCTCTAACAATTTTCTGGCGGAGCGGACAGTGGGTGGCCAAACACTGGAGGACATTTGCGTCCATGTCGGACGCGGAGGTCCATGGGCTGGACCGAATGCCCTCTGTGGAACACACTATTGTGGCAAGCTGGTAGTAACCCCAGAGGAGGCGGTCCGGGCAGACGCCCGCTGCCCTATGCCACAATGCAGAGCAACAGATGATCTGCTCAGTAAGGCTTATGATGCGGCCGCCAGGACAACGAGGATTAGTAATTCACTGTCGTGGCTGATGCTCGTGCAGTCGCAGACAATGCTTGATGCGGGGATCGACACTTCAATCAGTGACGCATCTCTGCAAGCATTCGCATTTATGACACGTGAACTAGGCAGAGTAATGTCCTTGCTCACGATGATTTAGCGTCAGGTATGGTTAGCTCAGTCACCTCTCCCGGACGCCACAAAGAGAACCATTAGGGACCTGCCGGGTCAGGTTTTCACCGAAGTAGCCAGACAGACGCTCGAGCATTCTGTGGAGGCATTAAGATACAGGGAGCGGCAGATGTCCCCCCCTCAACACTCGTTGTGCGTTGGTCCCAACCAATAGCTAAAGGGGATGTACAACCCTCGTATGGCAGGGGAACTCCTCGTCGTCCATCCGCCCGTGTACTGTACTCATGACACGACCCTATATGTCCATCTGGCGGTCAGGCTAGGGGATGGCAGACTAACCGTTAGCCCCTCCCAAACCCAGACAGGGCCCCAAACAGGCATGAGAGAAGCCATGGGGCCGATGGTGGGACAGTATCGCCGAGACCAGCTGGCGAGCTGGGAGGTCTTCACAAGAGACTTGTGGGTTTTTGTCCACGATTCTAAAAGGGTTATTGCAGCCCCCAATATTTTCTGGGGTGAGAGATGCACAAGGTCTGGACCCCACTCAGTCAAGAAGGCTGAGACAGGAAATGACAGGCCTCCTAAAAAAAGGGCGCTGTGTCACTGGTACCTCCCTCCGAACGGCTCAGTGGCTTTTACTCAAATGAAGCCACACTACATGTTGTCATCCCCTTGAGTGACATGTCTTTTAGAAGATGCGTGATATTGTTTAGACTATTATTAGCAGGCTTTATGCAAGATAAAGGGCCATTTTATGTCATCTGAGGGCGGTTTATTATGGCAGAAAGCTCTGTGCTATTTAGATGCATAAACTGACGATTGCCATCACATCCTACTCGATTTCACACACACACATACACACACACACACATACAGACACACTCACTCTCTCTCGCTTTCCCACATGCACACACAAAGCCACACTCACTCTCCATCTCATACACACACACATTCACACGCTCTCCCTCTCTCACACACACACTCACTCACACAGTAGACAATGAATACTAGAGATTGGCTCACATACACACACGCACACACACACAAAATGCATCTATTTTGTTTTTAACATCAATAGGACAGCTGTGTTTCGGTACATGTTGAAGCATCCTGTACTACGTGTGTGTGTCCATGCTGTAAAAGACGAATTATAAACGGGCCCTAAACAGGCACAATGAAACAATCTGCAGAGAGGACACTGGGGTCTGCTGATTATGGGATGTTATTCTCCCACTGTTGCCAGGTGAAAAAAACAATGGCAAAAAGAAACCTTTCACCAGAAACCAGGACACTTAGATTAGAATTTCAGATCAGTAATATTCTTGTCAAAACAACACTGCAAAAGCAAACAGTAGAAAAAGAGATGATGAGGCAAAGAGAGGTTGAGATAGAGGAGAGAGAGAGAGAGGTGGAGAGAGATGGAGAGAGGGAGTGAGAGTGGTGAGGGAGAAAGATAGGGGGAGAGAGAAGGAGGTAGAGAGTGAGGGAGAGAAAAAGTGAAAGGATAGAGGGGGAGGGAGAGAGAGGAGGGATGGGGTGAAAGAGTGAGCAGGAGGGAAAGAGAGAAGGAGGGAGAGAGGGAGGGAAGAAAAGATGGAGGGAGAGAGGGGGGTGGGGGGAGTGAGTGTGCAGGAAAGAAGGAGAAATGGAGAGAGGGAGGGAAAAAGAGAAGGAGAGGGAGGGAGGAATGGAGAGAGAGAGAGAGAGGGAGAGAGGGAGGGATGAGAGAACAGTTATCAGAGGTGTTTGTTCTATTGGGGTTGACTTCCTTTAGTCGCTCAGTCGATTGTGTAGTTGAAACGCTCTTGGCAGACAAAATTTATTTTAGTCGAGCAATCGCTGTTTTGTTGTTTTTTTTTAAAATTGCATATGCGCTGCCTGGCTATTCTGGCGTAAGCCAAATTGTCGGGCGCAGTCTATAGAATAGCCTACGCCGATATATTTGGATTCCTGCTATTATTATTTTTAGCAGGTCTAAAAACTATTTAGGCTATTGCCTCGCCATGTACGTATCTCTGTTTTTCATTTTTTAATTTATATCTGTATTGATGTTAAATAATTTTTTTCCTTCTGAACAAATGGGCTTTTTTGTTATTAATGGTGATGTTTGTTGTTTTTCTGGTTCTAGTGGAATGGCCGGCATAAAAGCTGTTCTTATTAGGCTATTGTTTAACTTTTAGTTCTTGTAGTTGCAATTCACAATAAAAAAATACTCTTTTGAAACAATCTTCGAATTCAATTAAGATTAGTTTAATTAGCCCAATAAATTAACAGCCGGCTGCTAGGTGTCACACATCTGCACCTACAAACGCTGCTGCATCTGGGCTGGGTGGCCAATTAATTCAATATGAATGCATTATTAATAAAAAAATATTCTGGACAAAAATGTACACATCTCAGTAGGGAGAGTACATACTTGTATACCACGTGAATGTTAGTGTGCGGTAATAGCAGATATATTTTGAGAAGCAGCAACACAAACTCTAAAGAGGTGTGTATCACGGCCTGCTCGGCAGTTAGCCGATCACTCTGGCAGATAGGCCTACACGTCTGTTAAATTGGGTCCCAGTTTCACTTCAAGTGTCATTAGTTAAACTGCTTTTCTCAACGTGCTGAAGGTAGAAGTGGTTCTAAACCGATTAGCAAACCAGAATTATAACTCAGGTTGCCTTTTGTTTTTTGTTTTTTTTATGTCGTTGTTGGCATGCGTGGCAGAAGGCTAATAAAGTGAGTGAATGAATTGCGTTAGCACCTCATCTGCATAATTGAGATTCCTCTTCTTCAGGAAACAGATTTCCCATGTGGCCAAAATGCACGAGTAGCGCGACAGTGAAAGGAATCATGCCAGCAGCACGGGAAAGGCAGGGAAGTTCGGTCATTACAGACATGGGGGGTCTATGGGGGTTTTTGTCTGTTCATGTCCAAATGCAGCATTTTCCCCATATCCACATAACTTCAGCACTCAGAAACCAACAGTCCTCTCAAAGCTGCAAATAAAAGAAATACATAATCTGAACACCTCTTCTGTTCATAAACATACATAAACCCAACACTTCTTCTGTTCATAAACATACATAAACCTACATAACCCAACACCACTTCTGTTCATAAACATACATAAACACAACATATCTTCTGTTTATAAACCTACATAAACGCAACACCTCTTCTGTTCATAAACCTACATAAACCCAACACTTCTTCTGTTTATAAACATACATAAGCCCAACACTTCTTCTGTTTATAAACATACATAACCCGACACGTCTTCTGTTTAGAAACATATACATAAACCCAAAACGTCTACTGTTTATAAACATACATAAACCAAACACCTCTTCTGTTCATAAACCTACATAAACGCAACACATCTTCTGTTCATAAACATACATAAACCCAACACGTCTTCTGTTCATAAACCTACATAACCCAACACCACTTCTGTTGATAAACATACATAAACACAACACTTCTTCTGTTCATAAACATACATAAACACAACACGTCTTCTGTTTATAAACCTACATAAACGCAACAACTCTTCTGTTCATAAACCTACATAAACGCAACACATCTTCTGTTCATAAACATACATAAACCCAACACGTCTTCTGTTCATAAACCTACATAACCCAACACCACTTCTGTTCATAAACATACATAAACACAACACGTCTTCTGTTTATAAACCTACATAAAGGCAACACCTCTTCTGTTCATAAACCTACATAAACCCAACACTTCTTCTGTTTATAAACATACATAAGCCCAACACTTCTTCTGTTTATAAACATACATAACCCGACACGTCTTCTGTTTAGAAACATATACATAAACCCAAAACGTCTACTGTTTATAAACATACATAAACCAAACACCTCTTCTGTTCATAAACATACATAAATACAACACTTCTACTGTTCATAAACATACATAAACCCAACACTTCTTCTGTTTATAAACATACATAAACCCAAAACATCTTCTGTTTATAAACATACATAACCCAACACGTCTTCTGTTTAGAAACATATACATAAACCCAAAACGTCTACTGTTTATAAACATACATAAATCAAACACCTCTTCTGTTCATAAACATACATAAACCAAACACCGTTTCTGTCCGTATATTTAGAGCTGAACGGATTTCCTAAAATACCAGCTCTAACTGGCTCATCTTAAGGGGATTTTTATGTAACAATGACTGTTTTTCTGCACCTGAATATGGCAGTAAAATCATCCCACTGGTGTCAGGGCTTATTCTCCATAATTCTCTTATTTCAACAACCAGCCAGAGAGCAAGTGTGAGAATGCCTCTGTCAGAGAAAATTACCCAGACTACCAATGGCTTACAAAAGTGTGTACATGTGTGTGTGTGTGTGTGTGTGTGTGTGTGTACAAATGTGTATGGCTGTGTTTAACCCCTTCACGCAGATGCTTAGTGGCAAAGACACCAGCACCAAGCTTTTGCTCAACTCAGACATTCATACTCCTGCAACCAAACTATGAGTTGAAACAACAAACTCTATATTTTAGTGTTATTAATATACAATTTGTGACAACTCTGCCGAATACGGAGTTTCTAAGTGTCACTATTTTCTCCTAGCAAGTCCATTTAACAAGCAACCCACCCAGTCTCGCCTGCAGCTATACATACCCATGCGTGACATAGTGTACAATAGCATCTACAGTCAAGCCTGAAAGTCTGCACACCCCTTTCCCCTTCTCCACATTTTATTACGTTACAGACATATTCTACAATAGATTGAGTTCATTTTTTGTCTCAAAATTCTACACAAAATAGCCCATAATGACAAAGTGAAAACAGGTTTTTAGACATTTGTGCTAATTTATTAAAAATCTAAATGTAAAATATCATATGTACACAAGTGTGCACACCCTTTGATATGACACCCAAAAGTGAGCTGAGGTGCATTTTGTTTCCAGTGATACTGCTTGAGATGTTTCTACAACTTAATTGGAGTCCACCTGTGATAAATACAATTGATTGGATATGATTTGGGATTGCCAACACCTGCCTATATAAGGTCTCACGGTTAACAGTGCATGTCAGAGCAAACTCTAAGCCATGGGGTCAAAGGAATTATCTGCAGATTGTGTCAAGGCATAGATCTGGAAAAGGGTACGGAAAAAATCTCTGCAGCTTTACAGGTCCCAAAGAGCACAGTGGCCACCATCATTTGTAAATGGAAGAAATTTGGAACCACCAAGAATATTCCTAGACCTGGCCGCCTGGCCAAACTGAGCAATCGGGGAAGACGGGCCTGGGAGGTGAGCAGGAACCCGAGCGTCACTCTGACAGAGCTCCAGCGTATCCTTGTGGAGATGGGAGAACCTTTCAGAAGATCAACCATCCAGGCAGCACTCCACCGATCAGGCCTTTATGGTAGAGTGGCCAGACAGAAGCCCCTCCTTAGTAAAAGGCACATCACAGCCCGCTTGGAGTTTGCCAAAAGCCACCTAGAGGAATCTCAAACCATGAGAATCAAGTCTGATGAAATCAAAATTGAACTTTTTGGCCTGAATACCAAGCGTCACGTCTAGAGGAAACCAGGCACCGCTCATCACCTGGCTAATACCATCCCTATGGTTAAGCATTGCGGTGGCAGCATCATGATGTGGGGATGTTTTTCAGCAGCGGGAATGGGGCGACTAGTCCTGATAGAGGGACAGATGAATGCAGCTAAGTACACGAGATCCTTGAAGAAAACCTGCTCCAGAGCGCTCTGGACCTCAGACTGGAGCTAAGGTTTACCTTCCAACATGACAACGACCCAAAGCACACAGCCAAGAGAACAAAGGAGTGGCTTCAGAGAAAGTCTGTCCTTGAGTGGCCCAGCCAGAGCCTAGACCTGAATCCAATTGAACATCTGTGGAAAGAACTGAAAATGGCTGTGTACCGACCATCCAACCTGACGGAGCTTGCAAGGATATGCTAAGAGGAATGGGCAAAAATGTCCAGAAACAAGTGTGCCAAGCTCGTAGCTTCTTTCCCAAGACGCCTTGAAGCTGTAATCGCTGCCAAAAGTGCAGCAACCAGGTATTAGGCTAAGGGTGTGTACAGATATGTAACCCCTAAATAACCTATTTTTGTCAGTAAAATAAAATAGCATATTTTCTAAAAACCTGTTTTCACTTTGTCATTATTGGCTATTGTGTGTAGATAAAACGTGGAGAAGGTGAAAGGGGTGTGCAGACTTTCTGCCTTGACTGTATGTGTGAGTTCATAAATATATTTCTTCATCATATAAAATGAGTATTCCGTCATAGCAACAAGATAAACCCAACAATAGCCCGATCGTATGCCAAAAAAGCAGTGAAAATCCCTGCTCACTCAAATGCAAAATAAACATGTGAAATTCTTGTGTAATTATACCACGTCATTCTACTATCAATATCTGCCAATAAATATGAAGTAAATATCTAATCCTACCATTGGTTTCATGCATAGAGATGTCTCTTTCAAAATTCAGTGGTCATTTATTGTCTGGGACAATCATGTGAGAAATAAACAACATTTTATAACGCTATTACACTATCTTAAACATTGATGCGTCATATGTTAGAATGTACATTAACTCGCCGAGACGTAATAGTTGTTTCCTATTATTTTTTTACTAATTTACTAACTCCTCAGCAAGGCAAGAGAAAATCCTCACCTGCTCACATGGATTTTGGGAGTAGTTCAGAACGGAAGATACCACAGCTATCAAGATACCATGATACATTTTGAGTCACATACTGTAGTGTACGCCTTCATAGGTGGCTCAGTCATGTTTTATGTTTGATTTACCCTGAACCTAGAACATTTGCCAGCATTTTCCTGATGGTGGAATATTATTTTATTGGAATCCTATCGTACATACTATGGCGTAGTATCTCACTGGGCAATACTTGGCACTCAGGGAATGGAAAATATTTATTCAAATTTACTGTGCATATGTGCTAGATTCATGTACAATTGTCCTTGTAGTCAGTATGAATGTGTATATGCTTTATAATGGACACAAAATATTTTATTAATTTTATGACAGATGTCAGATAGGTGTTTATACCCATAGATATGTATCCCCCTATATTGATGAAAAAATAGTAATCCCCACTTGAAAATGATGCAAAAGTGAGTTTTATTAGCCAAAAGTTTATTTGTAGTTAAATATATCATTATTTTATGATTTGCAACAGTGCACAATTCAACCATTTTGGATACATTTGGAGACACCAAGGGACAGCAAGGTACACTGCCTATATTTTGCATCATAGATCTGTAATAGTTCTGCATATCAACCTCAGATTTTGCAAACTTGTGGACACAGAGTTTATGATCCAGGAAGTGTACAGTTTTACCTGTTTCACATATGTAGTAGTTTATTGCAAACTAAAAAAAAAACTATTTTTCTTGCATTTTTTCCAAGATTTCTTTGCATTTGTGGCACTTTATTTTGACCTAAATTATGAAACTTAACTAATCTAATATTAACTAAGTTAGTATTGTAAATGGTACAACTGTCTTGTTTCATTTAAGCCATGTTCCAAGTCTCTGTGATGCTCACACCTGGAGTTATAAAGTCTTAAATAAAACACCCCCTAAATAAGACTTGACCAAATTTGGCATCTGAGCGAAAGGGTTAAGTGTGTATATGTGTGTGTTCATGTATGTTTTTGCATGTGTGTGTGTGTGTGTGTGTGTACAGGTGTGTATATGTGTGTTTTTGTGTGTATATATGTCTGTGTGTGTGTGTGTGTGTGTTTGAAAGATTGTGTCCGTTTCCTCTGATCTCCCAGTAAGTAACAGAATGTGGGCTGGTTGTTATGCCGATAGCATTGTGTGGTGCTTAGCAGTGATTCTCACTGAACACCCAACTAGAAACCAACACTGGGTAAAACCCCAGAATATCCACAGCAACAGCAAAGTGATTAAACTCAGCTAAAAATAGACTGTAGTCAGAAGCCACTGACGTCCCCCTCCCCATCCCCCTTCCTCCTCCACTGTCCGTGGGTTCAGCCCTGAATTTCATTCCCTGCTAATGTTATCACCGCCTGAGATTTAAGGGATACTGGGTGTGATGGAACAGGGTTTTCACTGAGTCCTCATAATAAACACCCTCCCCTGCAGAACTCCCATACAATTTATCTGCTTTTAAAAAACATACCATGTGTTTGTGTGTGTGTGTGTTTCTGTGTTTGTATGTGTGCGTGCACGTCGTTGTGTGTGCTCTGCTGCCAGTCCTACCATAAGATTGCAGTTTGATGGAGAAAGTGTCACGCTGATAAACACACTGTTATTACTCTGGTCCCACAAGCTTATCACTCAACACAAGATTCAGCTGCACTCAGGATTAGCGGCGCTCCAAAAACCGCTTTCCAGCCCTTCGGGAGATACACATCTTGCTATCCCGTATCTCTGCTGCTCGGTGGCCATGGAAATGTATGTAACATCTCTGCTTCTATGACATCACTGAAAGACTGATGAGGGTTCCACAGCTGCTCATGCATGCCATGAAAATATCATTATAATATAATTCAGTTATAAATACACCAAAACAATCATGATTTTAAATGTAAAAACAAGCATGTTTGTGTGTGTGTGTTTGTACGTGAGTGTGTACGAGTGCATATACATATATATATATATATATATATATATATATATACATGTACGTGTGTGTGTGTGTGTGTGTGAGTGTGTGTGCATGTGTGTGTGCGGTTACACGTGAAACACAAACCAATGTGTACCACCTGTGTGTTCGTGCGCCCTTTAGAAGAAGCCGTTCCTATGTTTTGCCACCCCCTGTGGTTCAGCAGAGCATCACTTTCGTGCTGGCACAGATCCCGCCCTCTGATCTCCATCAGTTCCTCTACTGACCCTTTCCCAGAATTCCCCACACCATTCTTCCTCCCGCAGTCTTTGCTCTCTCGTGAGCAAAACGCTGAACTTTCCTGGCTGCAAACTTTCCTGGTTCAGAGCAGTCCAGAGAGGGCTTAACCACCACACTGCGAGTGCCTTACCGTTACCGCCACACTGCGAAGGTCGTACCGCCACACCGCCAGGGCCCCAGGATTAACGCACTGCTATCTGAGCGCATGGTCCACTGACAAAGACCAAGCTGTGCCAGAATATCAACACCATGACCAGACTTTAAAAGAACCATTAAATGTCAAATATTGCAGTGAAACTAACAAAACTGTACTGTACTGTCTGTACACAGAGCATTGTTCCTTCTTTCTTTTGTCCCAAATTTGCAGTCGGAAAACACAGTACCCCACCAAACCTCAAACCTCTTTATGAAGCTCACTCCATCATTTTCTAAAACGGCAAAATCCCCCCTGCTGTTCAAACCAGTTTTAGTGTCACCCTGCTTTGGCTGCAAGTTAGATCTCCTGCCACCTGTCAATCAATCAATCATAGTTCTGTTTACAAGCCAGTTGTCACACAGTGCTTCGCAGTTGGACGGGTGACTTCTGTAGTATTCAGGACATAGTTCAGGGTGCAGGCTTGGATTAGCGGGGACAGGTGTTGAATGAGAGCTAAAACAGTGCACTCCTGAGTCCTGATTAAAGACTGAAACAGTTTCTGTTTCTCACACAGTTTTAGGAAGATCATTCCAAATCCTGGGAGCCCTGCTGCTAAAATGCCACAGCGCGGCGGAGAGCATGCACGTGCAGAAACACGCGCCATTTGTTTCTCCCTCTGAGTCTGGCAGTGGCGGTTAATGACAGCCTTGTTAAAAACCTTGTTACCGGGCTTGTTAAGCCCCCACCTTGCCATGGCTGGCTCAGGGGTCGACCGAGCCGTAATTAAGCTTGTTTACTCTCCATGCGAGCATCGTTTATTTGACTCGTGACCTTTTTTGCGAACATGTCAATAGGTGTTTCACTGTGCCACTGCCATGCCACACCATACCACACGCACAGTTCAGCCGTTGTGTTTCTCCTCTGCCGACCACAGGCTTTATCATGTTTTTAATTAAACGGTGTTTCCCCACGTTACAAAGGCAGGTGTGTGTGCTGATTTATAATCGCCTTTCTCTCTTTTTTAGTTTGATGGTTAATTAGTTTTCCGAGTGTCACAGTGGGGAGAGAGAGTAGGCGTTAAACAACATTCTGATCGCAGCGCTTGTTGAATACCACACAGAACAGTTGTCTCACTCCCCACATCCCCCCCCCCCCTTCCTAACACTCCCATCGCTTTGACGACAAAACACTGGCAGCTTCACCTTGCAATTCAATTTAAAACTATTTAAAAACAAAACAACACTGTGCAACAAAACTCCGCCTCAACACTGTGCTCTAACACTCTGCCTTAACTCCACGCCTCAATATTCTGCATCAACACTCTGTCTCAACACACTGCACTGTCCTTAACACTGCACTTCAACACTGTGCCTCAACTCTCTGCTCCAACACTGCACTGTCTGCATCAATCATATTCACACCTGCTTGAGTATGTTTTCAAACCACAACCGTGGAGCTCAGCAATAGTGCTAATAGACCCATATTTAATTTATTTAATTTATTAAATGCCGCATGAGCCACCTGCGGAGTTCTCCAGCCATCTCGCAATATAAACAGAAAAACGGGGAAGATGTATTTAGGCAAAGTTTATATCTCAGTTAAATCTCAAAGTGAGATTAATGAATGGCAGACCGGACACCGCAACACAAACCAGATCTACAGCACAGTAAACACACATCATAAACGCAGTTAAACGATCAAGGGAAACAGAGTTTGGGTATGATATAATTACACAGCGCTCACTCAGTGTGGAATTACACTGTAACAGTGCTGCTAAAAAAAATGTCAGGCTACTAAAAAAAATGTGCAGGCTACATGTAAAAAAACATTTTTTTACAAAATGTTAAAGAGGTTATTGAACAATAAATATGAAAATCTTCATTAGCCTAAAACACCACCATGGACAGCAAAGCAACTGAAATGCAGATGTTCCACCACAGCACCTGAGACACCACATATTAGCCAGATACCCACCTCTGTACTCTTCATATTAGCAGGTCTGTCTGCCAACAGTTGAAGCCAAATAATTCCCATATATTAATACTCATTAAGGGGGCATAGCAGTGCAATACTGTGACAGTGGATGTTCAATACTGCAATATAACACTGAAAACTATTCTTAGCCACCAGAAGCTCCTCTAGGAAAGAAGTGGAGAGGATGGAAGAAACACAGAAGCCGAGTATCTGCTGAGTCTGTGATAACCGTGAATGAAACTGCTCACAGATGAAATGGGATTGTGGGATATTGGGGAATCCACTAGGTTTTCTTCTTACAGGTTGTCTGTCTCACTCCATCTTTGTGGAGAGTGACAGGAAGTTCAGTTTCCAAGTGAGTTTCCCAGGGCAAGCCCACCTCAGCCAATCACACAGCCCACCGTACGGCACCCGTCTCCCTGACAACCATATTCCCAGGACCCCAGCTGTCTTATGCCTGTCTTATGTGTGACAAATTAGCCTCCGTATATCACACATACCATCAAAATCAATCGATCGCAGCACATACTATACTCATATTTCCATGTGGTGAAAATGTTTTACAAACAAACACACACACACACACACACAGTTTAAATGCATGTAAAAATAGATTAAGAAGCAGCCAGGGGTTGACATGTGCAAGAGTGCTGAATTTCTGTGTGCTCACTGCCTGCTCAGTCCAAGCAGATCCAACACCGTGCTTCTGAGCTGCAGAGAAACAGACTGACATTCACAAGCCAAAGAAAGTCACAAATCCAATACAACAGTAGACTCATATCCAACCTCACAGGATCCACATTTCCCTACACTTTGTGAATTCCACAACCAGTTCCTCTTATTATTCCAGCTATGTAGTATATATCTCATTAGCTCTTCCTACTCACTGTGTTCACCTGTGTGGCTTTATTAGTGTACTGTAATTTAATCCTCTGTTAATTAAAATGCAGTGAGCGTGTAGTGGAGCGAGGGTGGGGTATAAAAGTACGCTCTGCCAGGCACTGCAGAGGGAGGAACTGGCGAGACAGCCATACGCTGCACCCAGACATTTTTTTTAATGCTGCATCGAGCAGGTCTGTGTAGACGCGGACAAATGCACAAGAGCACAACGCAAGAAACGCAAGTTAGTGAATGCTCTCAGTCCCTGGCTGCCACATGTTTCTTCCGGCTTCCCGTGTTTGGGTCACGGTGAGCGTTTGTTACATCTCTGTCCCTGGTGCATGCGGCAAACAGAAAAAAAGAAGAAGGAAAAAAAAACAGACGTCTAAAAATAGATTCTCCAGGAATACCCTCCACTGAAGAGTGTGCGTGTGTATGCACTGTATAAATAATGTGTATATATAGTAAATAATGCGTATATATAGTAAATGTATATATAGTAAATAATGTGTAATCACCCCCTCAGACAGTTTTCCACCTTTTGTTACCTCCGAGCTTGAAATCATCTTTCCATTTTTTGTCCCTGAGAGATTAAAGTTTGGACTAAAACGCGATTGTTCTTTTAAAGAACTGCAGGTAAAATGAATGTTCATTTACCCTGGGTGAAAAATGGTTATGCATTTACTCTGGGTGTGAAATGTCAGGCCAAATACCTAGAGAAATGAGCACCCCCCATTCATTACCTACCACCATTACTGTCATCATCCAATGGGTATAGAGGAATTGGGGGCCAATTAAAGCAGACAAATGCAGCCCATTTTATCTTTTAAAAAATTTAAATTTAACCATATGACCACATAAAGCCATTCCGCCAACAACATCAGCATTGCGCGCACACATACATACACACACGCGCGCACAAACATACATACACACACACACACACACACACACACACACAGATCACAGTCCACAATGCTGAGAGCAGCAGCAGGCAGTGTGTGAAAGCCTGCAGGTGGAGCTGGGGCCGGAGCTTCAAAAGCATCACTCCTTAATTGGTGTGGTCAATCATTAAACCTCTGCTGGACGTCCTGTCCATCAACTCCGCTTATTAAATGGTCCTGACCTTCAGGGTCTAATGCAGCAAGTTCTAGCACAACTCCTGCTAATTACCACTAATACTGCTAATTCTACCGTAGAATACCGTAAAAATAACGATATTTTTTACAATGACATTTTCACTGTACGGTTATTGTCTCCAAAAATATCACGGTTTGACAGTATATCACGATATCACACTTCTATTAATTTAATTATATTTATACAAACCCAAATTCCCCAAAAGTTGGGACAGTATGTAAAATGCGCAGAAAGCAGTGATTTGTAAATTCTCTTTTACATATATTTAATTGAAAACAGTACATACAGAAAATATATATATTTAATGGTTTACCTTATCAACTTCATTGATTTTTGTAAATCGAATTTGATGCCTGTAACACATTCCAAAAAAGTTGGGACAAGCGATACTATAACCTCTCTGCATTTGAATGGATCTCTATGGGAATTAAGGTGTTATAATATTGTTTGTAAGAGTACCTGAAAATAAGATATCGAGTCTTTTGATATTTTTTTATACCCAGTCATGATAGCATCACCTGTTTACCTGTGGAATGTTCCAAACAGGTGTTTTTTAAACTTCCCATTCTTTTTTGGCCCCTGTCCCAACTTTTTGGAACGTGTTGCAGGCATCAAATTCGGAATTAGCGTACATTTTCAAAAATGGTAAAAACATTAAAAACATTAACAGTTATGCTGCGTTCACGGGGCAGCAGTACGCAGTTTACGGCAAACCAGATGTTCCATCTGTTTCAATGAGACAATAAAGAGAGCTCTGCCTCTGCCAGCATTGAATACCGTGCACCGCAGCCCCGACAAAACCTCCCGCAGAACATTCCACCAAAACCATTTTCTCAGATTTTGCCATCATGCCGTAGCGGAGGGACAAACCGGATGTTGTTTTTTTGGAAACAACATGGACATTTGTTGCAACAACACTTTTTTGATTCCCTCCTGTCTTATTTTCCACCGCAGGTAAATTAATGAAATGGCGATTGCTCTCCTCCTTTTCTCATCCATGATTTTAGAGTACCAAGAGCCTTTCTGAAACAATAAAACTATGCCACCAAATAATGATAATTATATTGCCACTGCTGCTAATTCCACTGCTGCTAATTGTACCGCTACTGCTGCTAATTCCACTGCCACTACAGCTAATTCTACTGCCACTGCTGCTAATTCCACTGCCACTACAGCTAATTCTACTGCCACTGCTGCTAATTCTACCGCCACTGCTGCTAATTCTCCCGCCACTGCTGCTAATTCCACTGCCACTACAGCTAATTCTACTGCCACTGCTGCAAATTCTCCCGCCACTGCTGCTAATTCTACCGCCACTGCATCTAATTCTACTGCTACTAATTCTACCGCCACTGCTGCTAATTCTACTGTCAGCCACTGCTTCTAATTCTACCACTACTGTTGCTGTCTCAGCTCTATTGACCCAGAGCACTAAGCCCTGCCTACACTGTCAGCCTTCAATATCTACACAGTTAAAGAAGGTGCGCATGCACACATACTCGCACACATGTGCACACAGGCACACCCACAAGCATGTGCACACTGGCACACGAACAAGCATGTGCACATACGTATATACGCACACACACACAGCTGATTGAATGCACACAAGGTCCGAGGCACTCAAGTGAAGACTGTGACATATTGCCAGTGAGACAGAAAAAGAGATAGAGTGAGAGGAAGGGGGAGTACCTGATGAATTGAACAATTTAAATGGAAATTGAAAGAGGGATGGATGAAGATAGAGGAGAGAAAGAAGGGGACTGACAGAGAAAAGAGAAATCCAAGCAATCGCTGTCACAGTCCAATCCCCACCCCCCAAGCATCCAGAACAGGACAATAGGAAGGAATCACATTTTTATGTATGAAGATACATTAATAGAGGAACTGTTCTATTCTTTTAGCAGACTGAGATAATCACTGACACTAGCCAGGCATCAATTATAACGCTGCGGTCTGTGATGGTGCACCAGAAACTATATACAAAACAGCTGAACTATTCCAATTTTGGCCCTGTGGGAGATATACAGCAACCTAAACTGCCTGCTGGTAAAAATATAAATCACCAAGTGTAAAGTGTTCTATATCAGGGGAATATTTGAAGACAGTTTCACATGTGAAGAATGATTTATGGTAATATCACACTTATGGCTGATTATTAGACTATGTGCACATTAGCCTGCTGCTATAAAGGATAGTTATTAATCACTGTGCTAAATCCATTACTTGTACATTTTCGCAAGCTCTGTTTTTCCTTTTGAAACCTATGAAGACTACTATGTCTGGCTTGTTGTTCTTGTTGCTCCTGCAATGTGAATTAAAGTGTCTTCTGCCAAATACATAAATAATAACAATAATAAAGTTGGCACTGCAGGTAATGAAATGATAGCTTTCATAAACTTTACAGGCGCCCAGTGAAGAAAAATCGAAGCATTTTAAGAGATTAGAGAGGCCACGTAACTCGCTGGCAAGTTAGTCACTAATGTAACAGTTATACTGAGAAAATACCACCATCATTAGCTCAGTCTCCAGAAAAATGGGGGAAATACGGCCCTTCATTTATCTACGTTTGGTATCGTGAAAACATTAGCCAGCCAGCCAGCCAGAAGTCTGTAACACTTAGCTAGGCTACGCGCGACGGTTCCATGTCGGAAAACCAACCTCTAGGAGATATCTGGGTAGCTTGTGACACAAAGTAGATTTACGTAATGTTTTTGCCCAATCAGAAACAAGCTAGGATGCATCCAATCTCGTTGCACAACTTCATACACACCATCTTTCACCTCGGATTTCAAAAGACCGGCTTCGTGTCATTGTAGTGCCCTTTCACTGAACGTTAAATTTAAGGAGGGAATTTTTTTTTTTTACGTCACACGTATTTTTCAGCTCCTGTCATGTGTTAGCTGTCAACAAATCATAACATATATCATTTTAAACTACAATATGTGGATTATCAGTAGATATTAATATTGACTGTCGTAAGTTGTTGTCTCAAGCTAACACAACCCAGCAAAGCAAAAGCGAGCAGGCTGGGTAGATTGTGACACGTAGCAGGAGTAGGTTGTAATGCTTGTTTAATATGCTTGTTGTAGCTGTAGTCAGCTAAGTAACACATGTACAACTTAAAACCACATAGTTACTGTAAGTACCTGCCAGAAAAAGTAAATTGGGTTGTAGTATTTTCTATTTTTATTTATTTTACTAAGCATACTGACGGAGATGCGAAGATCAGCCGAACCCGGAAGCAGCTAGACTGGATGAAAAAACATTTGAGTGTTCACCAGGAATATGAAATCAACTCTAATGTAAATTGAAAATAACAACAGGTTTGATTTCAAAATAACCACATATTTACCTATACAGTTTGAGAAAACATTAACCTGAATCCATACAAATTGTTTGAAAACCGAAACGTATACCAAACCTTTTTATTTTTTTAAATTTATAAAGATTGTAACAACCTACTCCACCAATTGTCACAACCTACTACTACAAAATTCTTTCACTGGAAGTGTTCTGTTTAAGTAGATATAATAGATCTACTTTAATAGAAGATATTAACTGCAAAATATGATCATTGCTATGCACGCGGTCTCTTAGTAATCGATTAAAGTATTATGGTAACCTACCTCGGTATCCCCTACCTCCCATTTTCAGTATGAAATGCTTTTGTATCACCAACATGTCGATACAGAATATTAAACATATACAATTAAAAGTGAAAACGTCATTGTTGTAGGCTACTTGTTAGTCATTTCAGCTATGTTTGCTAGCAAAGTCCAAAATTTCCCAGTGCAACTTGAACGCACGTATGTCTGTAAAAACATGGAAACAACGCATTTATCACCCCGATATCTGACCTCCTTCTATTAACGAATGCAAGGTTAGCTACTATAGCCTTTGTTGGGAATTCCATTCAATCCATTGGTCACCTGTGACAATATGTATTGATAATATTTGAATATGTATCTGTGAAAGTATTAAGAGCAATATACAGAATGTATAAATGTATTAAGAACAGAGAAACGCATTCATAAGCACAGTAAAATATTATAAGAGCAGAGAGACATGTTCTCTGTCTCTCTGACTAGAAGGAGCTGAAGGCCGCAGTGTTTTCAGAGAGTCCAGAGAGTCTGATAAGATAAGAAGTTGAATCTCCGGGCACCTGGTATCTGATCACCATGGTTACTCAGTTCTCTATGCAAAATGTTGCTGTCCGGTGAGATCTCTTCTCATGGGGCGGAGCTGGAGATGGGTGACGGAATCTGCGGGGGAGAGTTTGAGAGTTCTCCTCGTGGGGCGGAGCCGGGTGGTTGAGAACCCAGGTGTGACCTAGATACAATCCAATAGGAGAGGTCCTGCGAAGGAGAAGTTTGGAAAGTTCTCGAAGAAAGCCGGAGATGGAGATGGCCTGTGTCTGTATGGTCAAAGGGGTCGGAGGAGTCACCTGATGGGCAAGGATGGGCGGAGAATGGGATGGACAATCTGATAAGAAACTGTATAAAGATGGACTGTAAACCAAGAATAATTGAGTGTCTCTGCGGAGAGGCACTACGCTTGGAGTGTCTCTGCGGAGATGTCATGACCTTGATTGTGCGGTGTATGGGATAAGGTCTGGCATTTTTTATAGTCTCTGCGGGGGCACTACGCTGGACTTTTGTTGTATGTTTAATGAAATAAAGTCTAGCATTCTCTGAGAATTATTGCCTCATCTTCTTTATTTAAACACTTTGAGATTTGAGAGCTAAAGTTGAAAACTCTGAATTTTGGCAAGAACTCTGAGATATTTTCACTCGGAGATCCACAACAAATTGGCGTAATCAGGCAGGTTTGGATCAAGTATCCACAACACCTTCTCCATGGCAAACATTTTAAAACCAATTTGTTTCATAACAAGAACCCCGTTGCTAACAACAGCTAATGCACTAGCCCAGAAAAATATTGCTTCTGCAACATCGAATGCTCAGAGCGAAACCGTTCAATTATGGTCAGCTAGCTAATGTTGGTCTACTTAATGGTCATGGATCATAATGTAACATTAGTTGACATGGTTCCTTACCGGGTGATTCAATAAGGCAGAGGAAGATGTAGAAAATCAGGGAATCGGAGAATACAGGAGGAGCTCCACTCTGTAACCGACAGCACTTGAGTTCTGTTTGGTTTAGTTTGCCAAAACATCTTTAGAAAATAATCTAGCCTATCAATGTAATTTTCTGACATTATAATAAAATAGCAATGATAGCTAGCTTGATCTACGATGTGTCCCTACCACAGAACTCGATTCAGAACAGTGAGATGCAGGCACCAATTCTTCCCTCGCTGGCTCCGCCTACTTGCTATGCAATTTACACGCCCACTTGAAAACACTGTAGTCTTTCAAAAAGAGCAAGTGGTAGAGGTATTTTGACGTATACCTCAACCGAATTTTCAACTTTATATTCAAATAACTCAGTACATTTTTTTTTTTGGCCAGCCACAAAGAAAGACTTAAAGTGATGGTCAACGGATTCTAAAAACTTCAAATAACCACAACATATCACAGACGGATGTCTCCACTACACACCCACCAAATATATTTTCAAGAAAATGTGAATAGGTATATTAATATACATCTTAAAGTCAGCTAATAAACTCAGTCTTGAAAGGACTCAGGATTGTAGGGGTGTGGTCTAAATCCACGCCCTCAACCCAAGTGCCATTGACGTCATCCAGCCCTAGGCCTACATGTTTGAACCGCAGAAATGTTCTTATAGAGTTCTATGGTTTGAACCATAGGTTTGAACCCGGCAAGGAATTAATGCAATCAATTCAAAGTAAAATACAGTGTGGCTGCTATCAAGAGATAAATATCACACGCAAGCTCGCAATCAAAGTTAAGCTAACTTAAACGCTAAGCAGAGTATTGCAAATGTTTGATCTAATGTTAGTCTATTTAAAGCAAGCCAAATTGCAAGGCGACGTTTCACAAATGCATGTTCCACACAAATCATGAAATAATGTTAGGTTTTATCAAGTTTTTTCAATTTATTTAAAGGCCCATTTATAAATTTTGGTTGTTAATCGAACAAAAATTGCATGCATTGGAAACAAAGTACTTCGGTGGATAATGGATTCTCGTTGTATTTTTGTTACTGTAACCAGCCACTGAACAATACGACAAAACCATTTCCAATGTATGGTTTATTTGGCAAAATCTTAACAATCTATTATTTTCGATAAATTATCTGATGAATGAGCAGTGCAAGTAAAAACGATGCGTGAGTGATTACTTCGTTTCCATGCTGAGCTGTGCAAGAAGCGAGCTAATGTAACTAGGTAGCACCACGGAGGGATGAATAAAAAAGTGAAAGATTGGGAGAGGGATAAAATTGGTATAGGGATAAGGAAAGCGGGAAAAAATAAACACTTTAGCTAACTATTCCAAATCCAAATGCTGATAATGCAGACAACTATTCTCAAGGGCAAACAAAACGAGCGTTTGGTTCAGACTTCAGACAGGATTTCGAACAGGACGGTTTTATTCGCCTCAAACAATGGGAGGAGTTATGTAATGAGATCAAAGTATGCATTGGTTGGGGTTTCACATCTACGTCACCATGGACCCATTTTGACTCCACCCTTTTTTTCAGCATACATGAATAAAGAGATATAGACTGAAATTTTATGAGATTGCAATGGAATTTATTCCTCGCGCTTTATTGGTGCTCAATACATACCTTAATAGGCATAAATAACGTGGTTATAAGCATTTTATGGATTTTCCTTGACCGTCACTTTAATTAGTTGCGCCTTGATCTGTTCAATAAGGTTAATGTTGTTTTTGGATGGAATTCCCCTTTAAGGGCATTTACTGTAGTTCTTTTGGCACACAATTAAAGAACCGCCGTTATTGATAGGTTATGCCAGTATTTCATGTGGACGGCTGTAACACGTCCCTCTGTCTAATTCTCTGTGATAAAACGCAACCCCAGTGAAGACGGCTTTTTCGTTGACTGATGTCCGTTTGTCGTTCTGGACTGTGTACACATCTTTTCCACAGGCGTTGTTTGCCTTGGCATTTACCCCGTTAAGTTTAAACAGACACATGTTTGCCCGGAGTGCACGTGCAATTAGGCGGTGTTGACTGTTGGAGATAAGTCCCGCGTGCTAATGGAAGTTAGCAGTTATACAGCATGTGCTACTCCTCTCTGGAAATCCACTATGGGCCTCCGAAATGAAATGGCATCGTAAAAGCGCGTCCTATTAAGAATTTTCACTGCCACTTCGCCTTGATAATTCACAAGATTTATATTATACTCTGAGGGATGTGTTTACATCTATTCCACCAATCAAATTAGGCCAGAACCTGTCCCCTCAGTTCTTCTTCACTCTGGTTACAACTGGCCTAGGTAAACACATGTTTCATTGTTAATAAAGTCCAGTTTATTATATATGGTGTGTGTCAAGGTGCCTACAGCATATTCTCTTAAACAGATCTCAATAACACTGTCCAGACCTCCCACAGACATGTAACCCTCTCCAGTCTCCATGGCAAACTCCCCAGGCCAGTGATAGATTTATTTTAACGTCAGGAAGCAGGAAAGAGATTATTAAGTCTTCCTCAAGTAAGGTGAAGGTCAATCCTCACAACTAACAGAGTTTGCACAGTCAGACTGAGACAAAGGCAAGAAGTGATTTTTTTTTGGCAGGGACTTAATATAGCAAATGATTCCAGCGCACAATGTCCGTAACAACACTAAGGTGACTGATTCTGCTCACCTGGGCAGCTAGTGGATGGCTCCATGTAATAAATTTACATTTGGAAATAAACCTGTCAAATGTACCATACACCACAAAATGTACCTTAATTTCACACCAGGTACATTTTTTAAAACAAATATACAAGGTAATGTAGAATTTGAACTGAAAGGGATACATTATATCTTGATTGTAGGACAGACTGTCAGCGTTAATTTGCGGGTATATATGTCCATATTCAGTGAGCCCTGTAGGAACTGCTGCCCTTTTTATACATAGTCTCCCCCATTATGGATTAAAAGTAATTGGGCAATTAGCTGTTTCTTGGTCAGCTGTGTGTTTTTGCATCATTAGTTCATGCACAAAAAAGCGAACAAAAGGTCTTGGGTTGATTCTAGATGTGGAATTTGCATTTGGAATGTGTTGCTGTTGTCGCTCAACATGAGGACCAAAAAAGTGTCAATGCCCGTCAAGGCCACCATGGGGTGTAAAATCAGAATAAATCGATGAGAGACATAACCAAAACATTGGGTGAGTCAAAATCAATTGTTTGGTACATTGTCAAGAAACAAGAACGCACTTGTGAGCTCAGCAATACCAACCAATCTGGTAGACCACAGAAGACCACAGCAGTGGATAACCTCCAAATAATACTTTCAATTGTGCAGAAAACCCCTTTTCAACTGGTTTTCGTTCCAACCACAATTGTGATCCGAGCTTTTTAACTGTTCCCGATCCAAGAATTTCAAGCTGTGAATTTTTCTTAATTGCACTTTTCATGTTTTGATGGATTATTTACCGTCTTAAACCAAATTATGTCAGAAAATAGCTATGCATGCCATGTAGAATAAATGTCCCATGTTCACATTTAGCTTATTTTGCAAAACAATTTCATCCACTGTTCTATAGTGTTCTGGGTCAAACTACAAGACTATGTTGCATTTCTAGACAGTATTTTGGCTAGAAAAAGCAACATCACAAACCCACCGATCTGACACTAATGAAAGGTGTTCACCTTTACAAACTGGAACATGATACCAGTATTTCATGAACATAATACCTGCATTTCAGGCTCATAATACCTGCATTTCAGGCTCATAATACCTGTATTTCTCAGGTGTTTCTTCTTTATGGGAATTTGAGAGGAGCTGGAAATCATCGGGAGGAGAAATGGCAGAAACTCGGCGTGATGTTCGTAGGCGTCTGGCATTTGTCTCGGAAAACAGCCGCTGGTGGGCCGGCCGTTCCGAAGTGGAAAACTTCAACACACCCCCCCTCCTGGCATGCCGCCCCTCGTTATTCATGTTTTTAAATAAAAGCCACAACAAACTTTGGACTGATTCACAGAGTAATCACAGAGCCAATTGGTTTTTAATTTATGAAAGTGCTTTGACAGTATCCAGCCCTTAATGTACGTTTTAGGATTATTACAATTGATGGTGATAAAAATGATTAGTATATACGTCTCAAAATGCCCGATTGACTAATTAGTTGAAAAGACTGCAATTATGACTGAATATTTAAACATATTGATTGGTCTCAGGACTGATAATATTGTGGGTTTCTGGGATGGCCTTTGTATCTTTAGGGTAAACTCTACCACACTGTCCCCCTGGACTGTGGAGATAACCATGACAGCTAGATATAACCCTGACATCGATGCAGCAGGTACATCAAAAACGGTTGCTTCTTTACACCAGTGTTTTTCAACCTTTTTTGAGCCAAGGCACATTTTTTACATAAAAAAAATCCTGTGTCACACCACCAACCAAAAGTGTTACTAATTAAGTGAAGTTAATAGGATAAGATAATTTCCCACGGCACACCTGACGATCTCTCACGGCACACTAGTGTGCTGCGGCACAGTGGTTGAAAATCACTGCTTTACACTACATTAACAACAAAACTGGAATGCTGAATGTGAGAATAAGTTTTCCCTTCACGATATACACATCTTTTTCTACCAAGCACATTTTAGAAGGCTGCTCAGAAGCACGTTATAAAAAAAAAAACATTTGCCAAGTGTAGTGTATTGTAGTTTAGTATGTTTTGGAATAAAAGTGCTCTCTTGAGGTATTTTTGGGGAAATTGATTTTTTGAGTGGAAGCAAGGTATTCAGGGCAGAAAACTCAACCCTTGAGCCTCTCTCTGTTGGAGAAGCTTACTTGATGCTGAGTGCGGCTCTCTCTATTGTTTATCTAAACACCACCTACAGTACATCACTTTAACAGCCTCTAGGATTATAACTACACATACTTTACACAGCAGATACAACATCATAACGACACATACTTTACACCGCAGAGATATCATAACTACACATACTTTACACTGCAGAGATATCATAACTACACGTACTTTACACTGCAGATATATCATAACTACACGTACTTTACACCGCAGATACAACATCATAACTACACATACATTTTCTATCACTATAATCACACATACACTACACCAGAGATATGTCACTATAATGACATATACGCTACACTGCTGAAACACATCACTTTAGTCACACACCACACTGCAGATACAACATCACTACAATTACACATACACCACACTGCAGATACAACATCACTACAATTACACATACACCACACTGCAGATACAACATCACTACAATTACACATACACCACACTGCAGATACAACATCACTACAATTACACATACACGGCACTGCAGATACAGTATGGGGGCTTTCCAATACTCTGAAAATGCATCCTCCCAATGTTGGAGGAGATGAGCGAAGCGGCTTCAAACTCTGCTCCTTGTCTCCTCCGGCAATGGATAAGTCGATGTATCCTACTGTGGAAATCTTTTCACATTTCTGGGTGACATCAACGTGCTCATGCCCACAGAGATTGAAAGACCATCCCACAGAATCTGACTGTTTAAGATTTATTTACTTGCTTGTACATGAATGTTGCTTAAACGAACATGACTCTAAACATAAATGACTCTAAACATAAATAAGCATGGCAGCAACCATCATTTAAGTATGTGAGTATCCATGAATTCATTTATTCAACCAGGCATTTACAAACGAAGTATTTATTACCAGCAAATTTGATTTCAGACGTTACAGTGGGAACACAGTGTTTTTCAGTGTGAACACAACCAAAATATGAACATTGAGAAACAATAACTCAGATAATATGAAGCGACAATTTGTTTCACTAATCATAGAAAATATAGCCTATGTGAGATGCAATGAACTGGCAATAGAATGTCGGCTGTCACAGTATAGTGACAGTATATGCAGCGATTTACTGCCCTGTATGTTCCGATATCAGGCACATTGGGCTTCTGGAATTACAGTAAATGGTTATGTTTACGTATACTACAAGATGTTTACTTTGATCTAATGTCACTGATTAGACATTTATTAGTGTCTCGACGTGAACCGCAATGTCAGGTACCTGTTTATATACATACAATTACTTTTACTTGAAACTTTTACTTAAAAGCTATTTTGCAGCTTTAAATGGGCTGACCATGTGTAAAATCTGTGATTGGCTATGGGACTATTTGCGGGCTCGGCATCAGTCAAAGTTATGATAGGGCAACTTCATCAATAGTTAACGTTGACTTTGATGACGGATAAAATTGTCTTCACACCTCCCTCTTCTCTCCTTCCCTCTATTCGTCTCCTCCCCTCCTTTCCTCTACATACTTCTGGCTATGAGATGGGTGGTAGTGGGGGAGTGGAGGAAACGAGGTGAAGAGTGAAATGTATTGGGACGCACCCCAGCACCATAATTACACATACGTTACACTGCAGATACGGAATGATTTGGTTGCCAGATTGGGGTTTAGCCCAGGTCAATGGGGGGAACCCCTGTTATGATGCACAGTTTTACAGCCGCACCCTCTCAGGGGACTCAGGAGCTCACACCGCACCACATTTGGAGGGGACACCCCAAGCCCACTCCCAGGTACCCCTCAGACCCGCTCACTGGTAAAGAAAAGAGCCCTTATGATTGATTCCCACCGTTACGCTGCCATGGATGCCGCACACAGGACAAAAATCACCTTATCATTTCCACCTCAAATCTCCATTACAGAACCAAATGATGCCTATTCATGCTTTATATGCTTACATGCACAGATTCAGGGGGTAAATATAAGGGAATATTTGGCCGTGCTTCAAATACAGATTTTATACAGTGGAACTGGAGCCAGGGGGGCAGGGTGGTGGGGGAGTGGGGGAATTAAACCCCTGGCCTGAGAGAGAGAGAGAGAGAGAGAGAGAGAGAATGGTAGAGAGAAATAGTGTGGTCGAAGTGGGAGCGAGAGGAAAGAGAGAGAGAGAGAAAAAGAAACGCTGACTCCAGCAACACCAAAGTCTAACAGGGATTACATAATCCTGCAGGCTTTCTGAAGAGCTCTCTCTCCACCATTACGATTTTAGGGAGGACAGGAGGAACCTGGAGCAAAAAAAGCTGCAGGAATATGAAAATTAAAAAAGCAGAGAGAACTGGGAGTATAAATAAATACACCAGATTCTCTAAAACCAGACTGCACCACCACTGCCTTTTACACACCATTAAAACGCCATATATCTTTAATGGCAAAAGCATGTTGTATAAGAATCATATACTAATCCCATGTGAATACGCTGTAGTCTATTGCAAGCACACTATGTGCATACACAAGCTTTTGCATATCACTAAATAGCAATATATTCTTAATGGCAATATATGAATCCCATTAAAACATAACACTGTACAGTATGTTGCTCATGTTGTAGAATCCATTAAAGTCACATTATAACTCATGTTTTTTTTTTTTTGGGGGGGGGGGGGGTTTGCAAACAATTTCCATTTTCAATTTGGTTCATATTACAAACAAACACACACACACACGTGCAGTGGTTGAAAAGGCAAGGCTCAATCCTGTTCTGTATTCTGTCGCTCACCCATGAGGTCCCTGCCAGCTCTGTAAAATCCGCTAACGTCACGAACAGCGACCGCCTCCACCCCCACCCCCCCTGGCATTTAAACCACCTGCTGTCCAGCGCTCCCTGGCTCTATTGATCTAAGGCACAGCACTTAGCTAGATAGATTCTTTCTAGACCTGGAACGGGGACCCACCAGAAAGTCAGACTGCGAGACTGGTGCCGTGCTTAACACTAGCGAACCGCGGATGCAGCAGGAACAGGGCTCAGTGTTATTATGCATTGTGAATTTCCCCACACTTTATGCTAATGATAAAACAAAGAAAATAGGAGCTTCATTTCTGTCAGTTTAGGAAGGAATGCCGCTAAAGAGAAAGGAAGCATGCCACTAACGAGAAAGATCATTGGTTGATGTTACTAATGGTGACACTGTGTCGGTGGGGGGTACGTCTCCTGTGCGCACAACAGAAGAATCACCGTATTTACACACATTCACCTGTGTGCAAGCGCGCACAAACACACACTACTCCATGCTTACACACATTCACACACCTGTGCACATACACAAACACACACACATGCACACATATACTCACACAAGCACACACACACACACTCTCTGTCTCTCTCACTCACATACACATACACACTCTCTCGGTTTCTCTCACACACACACATACACTCTCTCTCTGTCTCTCACACTCACACACACACACTCTCTCTCTCTCTCTCTCTCTCTCTCTCACTCACTCACACACACACACAAACTCTCTCCGTCTCTCTCACTCACACACACACACTCTCTCGGTTTCTCTCACACACACACACATACACTCTCTCTCTCTCTCTCTGTCTCTCACTCACACTCACACACAAACACACACTCTCTCTCTCTGTCTCTCTCTCACACACACACTCTCTGTCTCTCACTCACACACACGCACACAATCTCTCACTGTCTCACACACGCACACACACACACACACAGGTGAGGTCCTACCAGGTGTGTGCGACGGTGAAACGCCGCTGCTGTTTGGGGATGTGGTTGTTGAGCAGCATCCTGCGGAGGAGGCGCGGGGAGTTTCGGGGGGACAGGCGGGGCGAGGCGGGGCAGTGAGAGCGCCGGCCGTTTCGGGGTCTCTCCTGCTGAAGCAGGTTCTCCCTCAGGATCTTCACCAGGTCCTGGTTCAGACCCGTGTGCTTCTCCGGGTCCGGCACCGCCAGGGTGTCCTGATGCGGGACGGGGTGAGCCATCGCACCACCCCCGTCTCCCCTCGGAAAACCACAAAGTCCCGGCGGAGAATCCGAGCTCACTACTGCACCGCCCTTCCCCAAATCAGAGCCCGGGAGCTCAATGCCCCTTCCCGGGGAAGGGACAGAGGAAGGAGGAGGAACTCTTCTTTGTTTCCGCAAACCGGGTCTGCGATCTCTTCACCGAGGCGAAGGAAAAGGGGGCTATCCCGGCACGGCACGGCTCGGCTCAGCTCGCTGCGTGAAGCCGTTGGAGTGCCGACCGCGTGTTGTTCCCGCGGTAATGATTCGCAGCCGTTCTCCCGCGAAGCCGAATCGCTCCTCTGCTCCGAGAGGAAAAACACTCCCCCTCTTCTTAGCTTCTTAGAGAAACTACACCTCTGTTAAAAAGAGAAAGCTCTCCCCTCATCCGCTCTCCTCTGCTCTCTGCTCCTCTCTGCGCTTCTCAGTCAAATCCAGCAATAGCATGACGAAGGGGAGGGGGGAGGAGGGGAGGGGTGCATTATATGCATATGCATGCGTTTGAGTGGGTGTGTGTGTGTCTGTGTACATTTCTGTGAGTGTGCTAGTGCGTGTGTGTGCGTGTTTGTGTCTGTGTTTGTGAATTAGTATGTAATAAGTATGTGTGTGTTTTTGTGCATGTTTGTCTACGTGAATTATGTGTCTGTTTGCAAGAATGTATGTACACTTACCTGTGTCTGAGTGTATTTATGAGTGTATATGGTACACGCATGCATGCGTGTGCATGTATTTATCAGTGCGAGTGTGTATGAGTGCGTACATGTATTTATAAATATGACTGTGTGTATGTCTGTGTGAGCACATGTATTTATCAGTGTGAGTATGTCTGTGTGAGTGTGTGCGCAAGTATCTATCACTGTGAGTGTGTGTATTTATCACTGTGAGTGTGTCTATACATGTATTTATCAGTATGAGTCTGTATGATGTGTGTGTGAGTGTGTCTAGAGCGGTATTGAGTGGATCTGTGGTTGCAGCAGGCAGTGTTAAACGCATATTGCATAATTCAATAAGTAATACCCCCTCCCCAACATCGCCACCAGCCCCTGAGCTATTCAGTCTATAGGGGGTGCTCCTCTCTCCCAGTGAGGTCTGGTAGGATCCCCTACGGTGGCCGAGATATACAAAGCAACGCAACAGTATCACAGCATGACTGCAAATTGGAAAACACATTATTAATGAATATTATATAATGATATGATTATGCTTAATAGACGGTCGTAATGAAACAATGTGTTTGCCGTTTATCCACTCTTTATGGTGTGCAGATATGAAACGGTGGGCCACAGCTAAGCACGGGGAAATCAACCAACATAATGAATAAATGTGAACTCAGCTAATCTGCCTCTGAACAACAGGCAGAGATCGCGTATCGTAACGTCCATCATAATGTAGAGTGACATTTAGGCAGGGAGTGAAAAAAGGACACAACACCAGATTTAGCTAAGTTAGGTGAGTTATTTTATTTGTAAAATTTCCAAAGTACATTTAACATTAACGTTGCATCTGTAACAATGATCATTTCTGGCTGTCGCTTCGGGACAGCAGCTTTCGCAGACTAATGACTGGTAAAGTTTAACGCTGCTAATGTTAAAAAAGGTGCAGACACAGCATACTTTCTTAATCAAACATACTTGGGCAATTTTACGAATAAAATAAGTCACCCAGCTAAAACCTGTCTACTCCGCTCTCAGTTCTGTGGATCCAACGGTGGCTTGTGCGACCAGTATTTCGGTCGTAGGGAAACACTCCCGTTGTTATTTTTCGAAATGTTAATTTTGTTTCTGTTAATTTCACTGTTTTCATGAAACGCAGCGCGTTTCTGTAATGTCGCTGCGTTTCTGTCAAACGCAGCGCGTTTTGTGTTTTTATATTTGAATTTGTGTTTTTTTATTTATTAATGTGTTTTCCAATGGCAAGTCATGTTGTGATAATGTTGCATTGCTTTGTATGTCTCGGCCACCGTAATCCCCTGCGACATGGTGTCTGAATTTACAAAGAAGCTTTGGGGGGGGGGGGGGGGGTGAAGGCATTTCCTTCCTGTCTCTGTATATCATAATGTGATGTGATGTCACAAAACTGTTTTTACACAGTTCTGAGTGTGATGTCTCTCTCTCTCTCTCTAAAAGCATCATGGCCCACTTTTTCTAAAAGCAGGCCTGTATAAATGTTTAAACTATAATAGCCTGAAAGCCAATGCAGCAGGCTCCATTGGGTGTTATTATGTGCTAATTAATTTAGAGTTTGTAGAAACTGTTCACATTAAAAGCTTATCAGAGCACAGATGAAGTACTGCAGGCAATACCACTTGCTATATGAACATTCATTTACAATTCCATGTCCTTAAAAGTCACCCCCATGTTGCCTACATTTGTGTTTTTGTTTTTTTAAAAGTGCACTATGCAGGATTTTTACCTACAAAATATTTAGAAAATAACCATGCTCAGTCATATCTATGGTGCACTCGCAATCTCTGTCAAAAAAGTATTGCTTAAACCTTGCACCTCTGCCTGTGCTTATTATTCTAAAAAGCGTTCTGGGCGTGGCACTTTTTACTGTTGGGGAGGGGTTGGTATGGCTGCAGAACCTGTGGGGTGGGATCACCTTCGCGCAGATGCCTAGTGGCCATGGTGCCAGCAAGATTTTGCTCAACTGAGACATTCGTTGCTCCTGCAGCTAAACTATCAGCGGAAACAAGAAATGTGTTTATTAGTTTATTAGCTTTATTAGTATACGATTCATGAGAATTCTGCCGAATACGGAGTTTCTAAGTGTCACTATTATCCTGTAGCAAGTCCAATTAACAAGCAACCCCCCACCTAGTCTCGCCTGCAAATATACCTACCCATGCGTGACATAGTGAACAATAGCATCTATGTGTGAGATCATAAATATATTTCTTCATCATCTAAAATTAGCATTCCATCATAGCAACAAGATAAACCCAACAATAGCCTGATCGTATGCCAAAAAAGCAGGGAAAAACCCTGCTCACTCAGATGCTAAATAAATTTTGTGTAATTATACAACATCATTCTACTATCAATATCTGCTACTAAATATGACATACATATACAATCCTACCATTGATTTCTCACACAGAGATGTTCCTTTCAAAATTCAGTGGTGATTTATTGTCTTGGACAATCTGTTTGAGAAATACACACTAGTTTAGAACGTTATTACACAACACATAACGTCAACACCCCATATACAGTACCTGCAGCTCTGAAGTATTTCACGTCTTTCCGGTTTTATTCACAACTGTTTTATCCGATAGATGATAGTATATCCTTCTCAATGGTGTTTGCAATTTGTTAATGGGTGCTTTGAACGGTAAATTACAGCCCAGCGTAACAGAATTTTGAATTTTATCAATGCAGTATGACGCAAACAGCTACAGAAAACACATTCGCTGACAGGAGTTTTTCGTCCTCAATATGAAAGTAGTACTGCTTGTAATAAGTGGTTCTTCTCGCTGTCTACATATGTACTTTAGTTTTTCCACTCGATCACCGTCTTGTCCAGTAGGCTATGTTAGATATTATTATCTTTGCATTTTGAGTGCGTTTCACACACTGTAGAGTAGCATTCATTGGTGGCTCAGTCATGTTTTATGTTTGAAGTACCGATTTACATTGAAACTAGAACATTTGGCAGCATTTTCCTGTTGGAGGAATATTATTTTATTGTAATGTTATCATACATAATATAGGCTATAGGCTTAGTATCTTCCTGGGCTTTGCGTGTCACTTAGGGCATGGAAAATACTCATTACAATTTACTGTGTGCTGATATGTGCTAGATGAATGTAAAAATGTCTTATGAATGGGAATTTCCTTTTTAAATTACAGAAAAAAGTGTTCCCAGGGCAAAAGTATAAATACTGTTGTTATGTTCTGTGCATCTGTCTGTCTGTCTGTATATTATTATTTGATATTTATTCTGGATTTATTCTTTTTAATTTCATCAGTACATTCCCCTCTGTTAGTGGGTTGTCCGAGTCTCATCTGTGTGTTTGTTTACCCAGTCTCGTGCATGCACTATTCGGGTGACTTCGGGAGTTTTCGTGGGTTAACGCTGTATTTCCGAAGTCTCGTTTTCTGCTACTTCCTGATTTCCTTCCCGTGTATAATTGTAGATATTACTAACTCGCGCTAACAATCACTCGGGTGCTTTATTAGTTACGTGCACTTTACTAAACCAATTAACATAAATGTATACTAACAACTAACTGTCTGTCTTACAGTTAGATACTAACATTTAACCAGCTTTCCCGCTTTATCTGTTCTACCTGCATTTCTAACTGCTCCTGAGCTATCTCTGTAATTCGCTCCAGCTGTTTGTACGTAGACTTCACCTCTCTTGATTACTGAGCACACTCCGCTCCTATTCGAGCCCGTTGTTTGTTATGCATGTTTCTGTGTCCCTTCCATGTTTTCGTTATGTTCTCGTGATTTAATTATTGTTTACCTAATGTGTTAACCTCACGTCGTTTGTTACCCCTCCCTTTCCTATGTGTATATAAGACCCACAATTCTGTTTCCTCTCCGTCAGAACGTTGATCATATTTCCTGAGCCTGTGATTAAGTAAAGCCAGAGATCTATTGAGACACCTGAGACACCCTTCCGTACGACTTCGATTTTGCCTTTTGATTCTGTTTGTTTGCCTTTGTTGTTTTATTGGTTATCGACTTTTTGCTTGTTTTTTTACTTTGCCTTTGCCTGCCGTTTTTGTACCGTTGCCTGTGATTTCCCGTTTTTTTAATTTTTGGATTCCTGACTACTCTCTTGCCTTTTGTTTTGGTACTGTCTCAAATTCTGATTACCTGGCTTTTGATCCCTGACTGGAAATAAACCACGTTCTTGCCTTATCCTGTCTGCAGTTGGGTTTTCTGAGTCCAGACATTTCAACTGTAGAGCACAGGGAAAAGTGATGTTTTATTGAGGTACACGAGTGAATGATTAGGCTACATATGTAGGTGTATGTATCAGTGTGATATCAATGTTTTCATCTTAAACCCTCAGAAGGGGCAAATGTATATGCTTTATAATGGACAAAACAAATTGTATTCATTTTATGACATGTTTGGATATAGTTTTGGACCCATATATATCTACCCCCCTATACTGATGAAAAGATAGTAATTCCCACTTGAAAATGATGCAAAAGTGAGTTTTATGAGCCAAAACAGTTGATTTGTAGTTAAATATAATTTGGAGACACTAATGGACAACAGGTTACACTGCCTATATTTTGCATCATATATCTTTAGTAGTTCTGCATATCATCCAGAGATTTTGCACCCTTGTGGACACAGAGTTTATGATCCAGAAAATGTATAGACTAACCTGTTTCTATAGCTAAGTATTAAATGCAAGAGTGCCAATAATTGTGGCACACATGGTTTTGTTCAAAATAATTATTTCTTGATGAGGGATTTTATTTTCTTAGAATAAATTTACTTCAATTAAAGGTTGGATTTTTCAAATTTTTTCAGTGTGAGATTAATCTAATTCACCAAACAGTGAATTTCTATAACCGCATCTTTACCAGGGGTGCCAATAATTGTGGAGGGAACTGTACATAAAGCATAGTTGAGCCAGGAGATGTATTATATGCATGCTACATGTTTACCTTTGCAATGTCCCTACAACAGACATTCTCTCTTGGAGAGAGTTCAGTGCAGTGACCACATGTGCACTCGTTGAAATGGAAACCGATATTGTTGATATCTTGCAGGTAACGTTAGTGTGATTGCCTACAGCCTGTGTAAAATGAGTAACCTACATGGCATGGGTAACTATTAGTACAGCGTGTGATTTGTTGTTTGCTGGCTGCATCATTATAAGCCCAAACGAGGCTATGTGTGCTGCCGCCTACCACTCCAAAACATTGCCCATCCTCTCATTTTCCACCATTGCTTCTGCCTCAGCCGCCACTTGCGGCTCGGCAGGAGCTGGAGTTAGCGTGTTTGTTTGTGTGTGTATGAGTGAGAGAGAGAGAGAGAGAGAGAAACAAAGCAGCCACTGTGAGTGCTGTCCAGAGTAGAAATGAGCTTTTGACTACTAGTGAAAAAAATTGCTGGGGCGTGGTTTGATACCTGGAGCTCAGCCCGTATATTACTACCTCATCACGCCCAGATTTTGGCATTTTTCGAATTGCAAAAGGGGGCGGGGTCTAGCTAAACCAGCGTGCTTTGTTACCATTTAAAGGGATAGTTCACCCATTTTGAAAAATTTTATATTGTTTTACTTACCCCTGAAATAGTATGTTAAGCTGTCCTGGTCTCATCGTTGTAGCTAAATTATTGTAAATCCTGAATTGGAGCAATGCTAACAATTAGCATCTTGCCATTGGATATAATTCCCCCTAGGCTAACTTACTGTAAATTAACCTAATAAAAAAAATAAGGTTTAATAACAGTTTAACAAGTGTCATATATGATTACAGATGGGCAGCGGACACACACCATACTTATGGCGGACGTGATGTCCGCTCCGTAGTGGTGGTTAATTTGCTATTCAGTCCCCTAGCAGCTCACCCTCTCGGCGAGGAGGACCCATACCATGGCATGTTGACCTTATTCATAGAACTGAGGTTACCTACATAACCATTTGTTTTGTTGTGTTTGAATGAACTTTTAATTATCTTTCTTTTCTTTATCTCCGGATTGAATGCTGAAGTCCTCTGTATAAGAGCCTGTGGTGACCGGGGTGCATAATGAATGGGGTGCTCGCCCATAATCGGTGATCAACAGACCCTGGTGCGCCCTGCTATCAGCTGCTGTCATGGTAACAGAGACGAGCCTGAGATTTTAACTGCTTTTCCATTCACCAGATTTACAGATGGGAGGTAAAGAACACAGAAATGGGGGGGGTTTGGTAATATGGGTTTCTTGACAGGTCACAGATCCTAAAGACACAGCAGATGCTCAACTCAACATTCTGAACAGCCAATCAAAGGTTCTGCAACTAAATGTTCTCTTCATCTTCTGAAAATGCATTAGGATTTGTGTGACTAACTAGAAAACCCTGGCGATGGATGTTTTGTGTTGGAACATCACATCAAAACTACCCATTACCAATCAGAACCACCTGTAAGAACCTTAGCAGCTGAGTATTTGCTGGTTCTGCAGAATCTGTGGTGTCATCGCAGAACACAGAACAGCCAGTGAACAAAGTGTGGGTCACTTTTCGCTGTCAGGGATGGTTCTCATTGTGAGAGAGCTGACGGTGAGGGTTCTGCTTTCTCAACGAAACAAAAAGTATGGGGGTATTATTGTCTCAAAAATACACAAATAAATAGTATGAACCTTCCATAAATAAAATTTGATTCACAAAAAAATGCAACTGATTGACAAATAAATGTAACGGATTCACAAATAAATGCAGCTGGTTCACAAATAAATTCCATGACTACACAAATGATTTAACACACACAAACAAATGTTTTCCGAACTAATGACTGTGCACTTAAGCAATGCTTGTGCGTGTAGAATTGCTTGCATTTATTTGAGGATTTTTCAGGCCATCCTTACAGCAAGAAGTAGAAGTCCACAATTATGTGTTTTTTTAACTGAGTCTACGCCAGCCAATCAGATTTTATGACATCCTTATTTGTGGATCCGCTGCATTTATTTGTGAATCTGTTACATGTATTTGTGGATCCGCTTCATTTATTTGTGGATCAGTTACATTTATTTGTGAATCAGTTGCATTTGTTTGTGAATCTCATTATATTTATGGAAGGTTCCTCCTATTTGTTTATGTGTTTTTGAGACAATAATACCCCCATTTAAAAACATCTCTTTCAACACAGTGGTAGTGTATTAAAAGTATATTCCATTCATGCACACAAGTGCAGCAAAACAGCAACACGAAAAAAAAATTTTTGGACAGCTGGTGGGATTCTGTGCATGAGCCGTGGATGTGATTCAAAGTCATCACCGTGGGAACAACCTCAGGAACTCAACTGTACTGGAGAAGGAGGTGTCAGTGGCACCATTGTGACATCACAGACTCTGTACTGAAGTACAGAATCTCCAGTGATGTCAAACGCAGAGTGAAAAAAAAAGAAGAAAAATAACAGTCTGGCTGTTGTAGTGAGATTAGGCAACCGGCAAATTAGGAGAACATGGTCTACAAAAGAAGCCAGGTCCACAGAGAGCCAACCAAGATAATGTGCTCAAGGTGTCTTGGACCAGAGCCATTTATGGTGCTGAAATCTCCCAACTGACACTTGAATGGAGAAAGCCCAACTTTGTTCTTTGCCCTTTCTCCAATTTCAGTTTAACTCCAAGCTGAATTTATATCAGCGTTTATTTCTGAAAAGATCCAGCGCTGTCCCTCTCTATGCCCAGCCTGCTGTGCTGGCCATTTGAATCAAATCCCGACTTGTCAGCTGGCACCACTATCAACCTCAAAATCATACCTTGTTTAAAAAATGCAGAGAGCCATCTTTTATTAATGAAGTTGCAGTGCAAATAACCAAATAAGTCCCCTACCGAGCAAATAAGACTTCCCTCTGTGCTGTGCATCATTACGCACAACACAAATCAACATTTGAGTCAAGCTGACCTTTTCCCAGATTCATAATTCTGACAACACTACAGTCAAATAAGAATTCTACTGTGGAGAGTTTCTGCATTAGTGCAGTATGTGACTGTGTACAGTACATCTATAGTGCAGTGTGTGATTGTGTACATAGTGTGTGACTGTGTACAGTACATCTATAGTGCAGTGTGTGATTATGAACATAGTGTGTAATTGTGTACAGTACATCTATAGTGCAGTGTGTGATTGTGTACATAGTGTGTGACTGTGTACAGTACATCTATAGTGTAGTGCGTAATTGTGGACAGTATATCTATAGTGTAGTGTGTGATTGTGTACAGTATATCTATAGTGTAGTATGTGATTGTGTACAGACAGTACATATGTCCCACTGCCCCAGTCTCTGAGTGTTCCACTGTCCCCTGTCTCTCAGTGTTCTACTGCCCCCAGTCTCTCAGTGTTTTCCACTGCCCCCTGTCTCTCTGTGTTCTACTGCGCCCTGTCTCTCAGTGTTCTACTGCCCCCTGTTTTTCAGTGTTCCACTGCCCCCATTCTCTCAATGTTCACTGCACCAGTATCTCCTCAGAGTTCTACTGCCCCCTGTCTCTCAGAGTTCTACTGCCCCCTGTCTCTCAGTGTTCTACTGCCTCCTGTCTCACAGTGTTCCACTGCCCCAGTCTCAGTGTTCCACTGCCACAGTCTCAGTGTTCCACTGCCCCCTGTCTCTCAGTGTTCTACTGCCCCCTGTCTCTCAGTGTTCTACTGCCTCCTGTCTCTCAGTGTTCCACTGCCCCAGTATCTCCTCATTTCCTCCTACAGTTTGCCTCTTGAATTGTCCTCTCTCTATATCACATCCATCACAAGCCTCAAGAAGTGTGGGTTCTTATTTATTTAAGCAGGTAAGTTAGGGGGAATACATTTTAGATTTTCTCTTTTGAAAGAGTTCCAGCTCAGGCAGCTTTAAGCATCTCTCCCTCGCTCGCTCTCTCATCATCTCCACCTACCCTTCCGTATCTCTCTCTCACTCATCCCCTCCATCTCTCCCTCTCTCGCTCTCTCATCATCTCCACCTACCCTTCCGTATCTCTCTCTCACTCATCCCCTCCATCTCTCCCTCTCTCACTCTCTCATCATCTCCACCTACCCTTCCGTATCGCTCTCTCACTCATCCCCTCCATCTCTCCCTCTCTCACTCTCTCATCATCTCCACCTACCCTTCCGTATCTCTCTCTCATCCCCTCCATCTCTCCCTCTCTCACTCTCTCATCATCTCCACCTACCTTTCTATATCTCTCTCTCTCTCATCCCCTCCATCTCTCCCTCTCTCACTCTCTCATCATCTCCACCTACCCTTCCGTATCTCTCACTCATCCCCTCCATCTCTCTCCCTCTCGCTCTCTCATCATCTCCACCTACCCTTCCGTATCTCTCACTCATCCCCTCCATCTCTCCCTCTCTCGCTCTCTCATCATCTCCACCTACCCTTCCGTATCTCTCTCACTCATCCCCTCCATCTCTCCCTCTCTCACTCTCTCATCATCTCCACCTACCCTTCCGTATCTCTCTCTCTCACTCATCCCCTCCATCTCTCCCTCTCTCACTCTCTCATCATCAACACCTACCCTTCCGTATCTCTCACTCATCACCTCCATCTCTCCCTCTCTCACTCTCTCATCATCTCCACCTACCCTTCCGTATCTCTCTCACTCATCCCCTCCATCTCTCTCCCTCTCTCACTCTCTCATCATCTCCACCTACCCTTCCGTATCTCTCTCTCTCACTCATCCCCTCCATCTCTCCCTCTCTCACTCTCTCATCATCATCACCTACCCTTCCGTATCTCTCTCACTCATCCCCTCCATCTCTCCCTCTCTCACTCTCTCATCATCTCCACCTACCCTTCCGTATCTCTCTCACTCATCCCCTCCATCTCTCCCTCTCTCACTCTCTCATCATCATCACCTACCCTTCCGTATCTCTCTCACTCATCCCCTCCATCTCTCCCTCTCTCACTCTCTCATCATCTCCACCTACCCTTCCGTATCTCTCTCACTCATCCCCTCCATCTCTCCCTCTCTCACTCTCTCATCATCATCACCTACCCTTCCGTATCTCTCTCACTCATCCCCTCCATCTCTCCCTCTCTCACTCTCTCATCATCTCCACCTACCCTTCCATATCTCTCTCTCTCACTCATCCCCTCCATCTCTCCCTCTCTCGCTCTCTCATCATCTCCACCTACCCTTCCATATCTCTCTCTCTCACTCATCCCCTCCATCTCTCCCTCTCTCGCTCTCTCATCATCTCCACCTACCCTTCCGTATCTCTCACTCATCCCCTCCATCTCTCCCTCTCTCACTCTCTCATCATCATCACCTACCCTTCCGTATCTCTCTCACTCATCCCCTCCATCTCTCCCTCTCTCACTCTCTCATCATCTCCACCTACCCTTCCGTATCTCTCTCTCTCACTCATCCCCTCCATCTCTCCCTCTCTCGCTCTCTCATCATCTCCACCTACCCTTCCATATCTCTCTCTCACTCATCCCCTCCATCTCTCCCTCTCTCGCTCTCTCATCATCTCCACCTACCCTTCCGTATCTCTCTCTCACTCATCCCCTCCATCTCTCCCTCTCTCACTCTCTCATCATCATCACCTACCCTTCCATATCTCTCTCTCACTCATCCCCTCCATCTCTCCCTCTTTCGCTCTCTCATCATCTCCACCTACCCTTCCGTATCTCTCTCTCTCACTCATCCCCTCCATCTCTCCCTCTCTCGCTCTCTCATCATCTCCACCTACCCTTCCATATCTCTCTCTCACTCATCCCCTCCATCTCTCCCTCTCTCTCTCTCATCATCTCCACCTACCCTTCCGTATCTCTCTCTCACTCATCCCCTCCATCTCTCCCTCTCTCGCTCTCTCATCATCTCCACCTACCCTTCCATATCTCTCTCTCACTCATCCCCTCCATCTCTCCCTCTCTCACTCTCTCATCATCTCCACCTACCCTTCCGTATCTCTCTCTCACTCATCCCCTCCATCTCTCCCTCTCTCGCACTCTCATCATCTCCACCTACCCTTCCGTATCTCTCTCTCACTCATCCCCTCCATCTCTCCCTCTCTCACTCTCTCATCATCATCACCTACCCTTCCATATCTCTCTCTCACTCATCCCCTCCATCTCTCCCTCTCTCTCTCTCTCATCATCATCACCTACCCTTCCGTATCTCTCTCTCACTCATCCCCTCCATCTCTCCCTCTCTCGCTCTCTCATCATCTCCACCTACCCTTCCGTATCTCTCTCTCTCACTCATCCCCTCCATCTCTCCCTCTCTCGCTCTCTCATCATCTCCACCTACCCTTCCATATCTCTCTCTCACTCATCCCCTCCATATCTCTCTCTCACTCATCCCCTCCATCTCTCCCTCTCTCGCACTTTCATCATCTCCACCTACCCTTCCATATCTCTCTCTCACTCATCCCCTCCATCTCTCCCTCTCGCACTTTCATCATCTCCACCTACCCTTCCGTATCTCTCACTCATCCCCTCCATCTCTCCCTCTCTCGCTCTCTCATCATCTCCACCTACCCTTCCGTATCTCTCTCTCACTCATCCCCTCCATCTCTCCCTCTCTCGCTCTCTCATCATCTCCACCTACCCTTCCGTATCTCTCTCTCACTCATCCCCTCCATCTCTCCCTCTCTCGCTCTCTCATCATCTCCACCTACCCTTCCGTATCTCTCTCACTCATCCCCTCCATCTCTCCCTCTCTCACTCTCTCATCATCTCCACCTACCCTTCCGTATCTCTCTCTCACTCATCCCCTCCATCTCTCCCTCTCTCGCTCTCTCATCATCTCCACCTACCCTTCCGTATCTCTCTCTCACTCATCCCCTCCATCTCTCCCTCTCTCGCTCTCTCATCATCTCCACCTACCCTTCCGTATCTCTCTCACTCATCCCCTCCATCTCTCCCTCTCTCGCTCTCTCATCATCTCCACCTACCCTTCCATATCTCTCTCTCACTCATCCCCTCCATCTCTCCCTCTCTCGCTCTCTCATCATCTCCACCTACCCTTCCGTATCTCTCACTCATCCCCTCCATCTCTCCCTCTCTCACTCTCTCATCATCATCACCTACCCTTCCGTATCTCTCTCACTCATCCCCTCCATCTCTCCCTCTCTCACTCTCTCATCATCTCCACCTACCCTTCCGTATCTCTCTCTCACTCATCCCCTCCATCTCTCCCTCTCTCGCTCTCTCATCATCTCCACCTACCCTTCCGTATCTCTCTCTCACTCATCCCCTCCATCTCTCCCTCTCTCGCTCTCTCATCATCTCCACCTACCGTTCCGTATCTCTCTCTCACTCATCCCCTCCATCTCTCCCTCTCTCACTCTCTCATCATCATCACCTACCCTTCCATATCTCTCTCTCACTCATCCCCTCCATCTCTCCCTCTCTCTCTCTCTCATCATCATCACCTACCCTTCCGTATCTCTCTCTCACTCATCCCCTCCATCTCTCCCTCTCTCGCTCTCTCATCATCTCCACCTACCCTTCCGTATCTCTCTCTCTCACTCATCCCCTCCATCTCTCCCTCTCTCGCTCTCTCATCATCTCCACCTACCCTTCCATATCTCTCTCTCACTCATCCCCTCCATCTCTCCCTCTCTCACTCTCTCATCATCTCCACCTACCCTTCCGTATCTCTCTCTCACTCATCCCCTCCATCTCTCCCTCTCTCGCTCTCTCATCATCGCCACCTACCCTTCCGTATCTCTCTCTCACTCATCCCCTCCATCTCTCCCTCTCTCGCTCTCTCATCATCTCCACCTACCCTTCCGTATCTCTCTCTCACTCATCCCCTCCATCTCTCCCTCTCTCACTCTCTCATCATCTCCACCTACCCTTCCGTATCGCTCTCTCACTCATCCCCTCCATCTCTCCCTCTCTCACTCTCTCATCATCTCCACCTACCCTTCCGTATCTCTCTCTCATCCCCTCCATCTCTCCCTCTCTCACTCTCTCATCATCTCCACCTACCTTTCTATATCTCTCTCTCTCTCATCCCCTCCATCTCTCCCTCTCTCACTCTCTCATCATCTCCACCTACCCTTCCGTATCTCTCACTCATCCCCTCCATCTCTCTCCCTCTCGCTCTCTCATCATCTCCACCTACCCTTCCGTATCTCTCTCTCACTCATCCCCTCCATCTCTCCCTCTCTCGCTCTCTCATCATCTCCACCTACCCTTCCGTATCTCTCTCTCACTCATCCCCTCCATCTCTCCCTCTCTCACTCTCTCATCATCTCCACCTACCCTTCCGTATCGCTCTCTCACTCATCCCCTCCATCTCTCCCTCTCTCACTCTCTCATCATCTCCACCTACCCTTCCGTATCTCTCTCTCATCCCCTCCATCTCTCCCTCTCTCACTCTCTCATCATCTCCACCTACCTTTCTATATCTCTCTCTCTCTCATCCCCTCCATCTCTCCCTCTCTCACTCTCTCATCATCTCCACCTACCCTTCCGTATCTCTCACTCATCCCCTCCATCTCTCTCCCTCTCGCTCTCTCATCATCTCCACCTACCCTTCCGTATCTCTCACTCATCCCCTCCATCTCTCCCTCTCTCGCTCTCTCATCATCTCCACCTACCCTTCCGTATCTCTCTCACTCATCCCCTCCATCTCTCCCTCTCTCACTCTCTCATCATCTCCACCTACCCTTCCGTATCTCTCTCTCTCACTCATCCCCTCCATCTCTCCCTCTCTCACTCTCTCATCATCAACACCTACCCTTCCGTATCTCTCACTCATCCCCTCCATCTCTCCCTCTCTCACTCTCTCATCATCTCCACCTACCCTTCCGTATCTCTCTCACTCATCCCCTCCATCTCTCCCTCTCTCACTCTCTCATCATCTCCACCTACCCTTCCGTATCTCTCTCTCTCACTCATCCCCTCCATCTCTCCCTCTCTCACTCTCTCATCATCATCACCTACCCTTCCGTATCTCTCTCACTCATCCCCTCCATCTCTCCCTCTCTCACTCTCTCATCATCTCCACCTACCCTTCCGTATCTCTCTCACTCATCCCCTCCATCTCTCCCTCTCTCACTCTCTCATCATCATCACCTACCCTTCCGTATCTCTCTCACTCATCCCCTCCATCTCTCCCTCTCTCACTCTCTCATCATCTCCACCTACCCTTCCGTATCTCTCTCACTCATCCCCTCCATCTCTCCCTCTCTCACTCTCTCATCATCATCACCTACCCTTCCGTATCTCTCTCACTCATCCCCTCCATCTCTCCCTCTCTCACTCTCTCATCATCTCCACCTACCCTTCCATATCTCTCTCTCTCACTCATCCCCTCCATCTCTCCCTCTCTCGCTCTCTCATCATCTCCACCTACCCTTCCATATCTCTCTCTCTCACTCATCCCCTCCATCTCTCCCTCTCTCGCTCTCTCATCATCTCCACCTACCCTTCCGTATCTCTCACTCATCCCCTCCATCTCTCCCTCTCTCACTCTCTCATCATCATCACCTACCCTTCCGTATCTCTCTCACTCATCCCCTCCATCTCTCCCTCTCTCACTCTCTCATCATCTCCACCTACCCTTCCGTATCTCTCTCTCTCACTCATCCCCTCCATCTCTCCCTCTCTCGCTCTCTCATCATCTCCACCTACCCTTCCATATCTCTCTCTCACTCATCCCCTCCATCTCTCCCTCTCTCGCTCTCTCATCATCTCCACCTACCCTTCCGTATCTCTCTCTCACTCATCCCCTCCATCTCTCCCTCTCTCACTCTCTCATCATCATCACCTACCCTTCCATATCTCTCTCTCACTCATCCCCTCCATCTCTCCCTCTTTCGCTCTCTCATCATCTCCACCTACCCTTCCGTATCTCTCTCTCTCACTCATCCCCTCCATCTCTCCCTCTCTCGCTCTCTCATCATCTCCACCTACCCTTCCATATCTCTCTCTCACTCATCCCCTCCATCTCTCCCTCTCTCTCTCTCATCATCTCCACCTACCCTTCCGTATCTCTCTCTCACTCATCCCCTCCATCTCTCCCTCTCTCGCTCTCTCATCATCTCCACCTACCCTTCCATATCTCTCTCTCACTCATCCCCTCCATCTCTCCCTCTCTCACTCTCTCATCATCTCCACCTACCCTTCCGTATCTCTCTCTCACTCATCCCCTCCATCTCTCCCTCTCTCGCACTCTCATCATCTCCACCTACCCTTCCGTATCTCTCTCTCACTCATCCCCTCCATCTCTCCCTCTCTCACTCTCTCATCATCATCACCTACCCTTCCATATCTCTCTCTCACTCATCCCCTCCATCTCTCCCTCTCTCTCTCTCTCATCATCATCACCTACCCTTCCGTATCTCTCTCTCACTCATCCCCTCCATCTCTCCCTCTCTCGCTCTCTCATCATCTCCACCTACCCTTCCGTATCTCTCTCTCTCACTCATCCCCTCCATCTCTCCTCTCTCGCTCTCTCATCATCTCCACCTACCCTTCCATATCTCTCTCTCACTCATCCCCTCCATATCTCTCTCTCACTCATCCCCTCCATCTCTCCCTCTCTCGCACTTTCATCATCTCCACCTACCCTTCCATATCTCTCTCTCACTCATCCCCTCCATCTCTCCCTCTCGCACTTTCATCATCTCCACCTACCCTTCCGTATCTCTCACTCATCCCCTCCATCTCTCCCTCTCTCGCTCTCTCATCATCTCCACCTACCCTTCCGTATCTCTCTCTCTCACTCATCCCCTCCATCTCTCCCTCTCTCGCTCTCTCATCATCTCCACCTACCCTTCCGTATCTCTCTCTCACTCATCCCCTCCATCTCTCCCTCTCTCGCTCTCTCATCATCTCCACCTACCCTTCCGTATCTCTCTCACTCATCCCCTCCATCTCTCCCTCTCTCACTCTCTCATCATCTCCACCTACCCTTCCGTATCTCTCTCTCTCACTCATCCCCTCCATCTCTCCCTCTCTCGCTCTCTCATCATCTCCACCTACCCTTCCGTATCTCTCTCTCACTCATCCCCTCCATCTCTCCCTCTCGCTCTCTCATCATCTCCACCTACCCTTCCGTATCTCTCTCACTCATCCCCTCCATCTCTCCCTCTCTCGCTCTCTCATCATCTCCACCTACCCTTCCATATCTCTCTCTCTCACTCATCCCCTCCATCTCTCCCTCTCTCGCTCTCTCATCATCTCCACCTACCCTTCCGTATCTCTCACTCATCCCCTCCATCTCTCCCTCTCTCACTCTCTCATCATCATCACCTACCCTTCCGTATCTCTCTCACTCATCCCCTCCATCTCTCCCTCTCTCACTCTCTCATCATCTCCACCTACCCTTCCGTATCTCTCTCTCTCACTCATCCCCTCCATCTCTCCCTCTCTCGCTCTCTCATCATCTCCACCTACCCTTCCGTATCTCTCTCTCACTCATCCCCTCCATCTCTCCCTCTCTCGCTCTCATCATCTCCACCTACCGTCCCTTATCTCTCTCTCACTCATCCCCTCCATCTCTCCCTCTCTCACTCTCTCATCATCATCACCTACCCTTCCATATCTCTCTCTCACTCATCCCCTCCATCTCTCCCTCTCTCTCTCTCTCATCATCATCACCTACCCTTCCGTATCTCTCTCTCACTCATCCCCTCCATCTCTCCCTCTCTCGCTCTCTCATCATCTCCACCTACCCTTCCGTATCTCTCTCTCTCACTCATCCCCTCCATCTCTCCCTCTCTCGCTCTCTCATCATCTCCACCTACCCTTCCATATCTCTCTCTCACTCATCCCCTCCATCTCTCCCTCTCTCACTCTCTCATCATCTCCACCTACCCTTCCGTATCTCTCTCTCACTCATCCCCTCCATCTCTCCCTCTCTCGCTCTCTCATCATCGCCACCTACCCTTCCGTATCTCTCTCTCACTCATCCCCTCCATCTCTCCCTCTCACTCTCTCATCATCATCACCTACCCTTCCATATCTCTCTCTCACTCATCCCCTCCATCTCTCCCTCTCTCTCTCTCTCATCATCATCACCTACCCTTCCGTATCTCTCTCACTCATCCCCTCCATCTCTCCCTCTCTCGCTCTCTCATCATCTCCACCTACCCTTCCGTATCTCTCTCTCTCACTCATCCCCTCCATCTCTCCCTCTCTCGCTCTCTCATCATCTCCACCTACCCTTCCATATCTCTCTCTCACTCATCCCCTCCATCTCTCCCTCTCTCGCTCTCTCATCATCTCCACCTACCCTTCCGTATCTCTCTCTCACTCATCCCCTCCATATCTCCCTCTCTCACTCTCTCATCATCTCCACCTACCCTTCCATATCTCTCTCTCACTCATCCCCTCCATCTCTCCCTCTCTCGCTCTCTCATCATCTCCACCTACCCTTCCGTATCTCTCTCTCACTCATCCCCTCCATCTCTCCCTCTCTCACTCTCTCATCATCTCCACCTACCCTTCCGTATCTCTCTCTCACTCATCCCCTCCATCTCTCCCTCTCGCACTTTCATCATCTCCACCTACCCTTCCGTATCTCTCTCTCACTCATCCCCTCCATCTCTCCCTCTCGCACTTTCATCATCTCCACCTACCCTTCCATATCTCTCTCTCACTCATCCCCTCCATCTCTCCCTCTCTCGCACTTTCATCATCTCCACCTACCCTTCCATATCTCTCTCTCACTCATCCCCTCCATCTCTCCCTCTCGCACTTTCATCATCTCCACCTACCCTTCCGTATCTCTCTCTCACTCATCCCCTCCATCTCTCCCTCTCTCGCTCTCTCATCATCTCCACCTACCCTTCCATATCTCTCTCACTCATCCCCTCCATCTCTCCCTCTCTCGCTCTCTCATCATCTCCACCTACCATTCTCTATCTCTCTCTCTCTTCATCCCCTCCCTCTCCTCTCTCACTCTCTCATCATCTCCACCTTCCCTTATGTATCTCTCACTCATCCCCTCCATCTCTCCCTCTCTCGCTCTCTCATCATCATCACCTACCCTTCCGTATCTCTCACTCATCCCCTCCATCTCTCCCTCTCGCACTTTCATCATCTCCACCTACCCTTCCGTATCTCTCTCTCACTCATCCCCTCCATCTCTCCCTCTCTCGCTCTCTCATCATCTCCACCTACCCTTCCGTATCTCTCTCTCACTCATCCCCTCCATCTCTCCCTCTCTCATTCTCTCATCATCTCCACCTACCCTTCCGTATCTCTCTCTCACTCATCCCCTCCATCTCTCCCTCTCGCACTTTCATCATCTCCACCTACCCTTCCGTATCTCTCTCTCACTCATCCCCTCCATCTCTCCCTCTCTCGCTCTCTCATCATCTCCACCTACCCTTCCATATCTCTCTCTCACTCATCCCCTCCTCTCCCTCTCTCGCACTTTCATCATCTCCACCTACCCTTCCATATCTCTCTCTCACTCATCCCCTCCATCTCTCCCTCTCGCACTTTCATCATCTCCACCTACCCTTCCGTATCTCTCTCTCACTCATCCCCTCCATCTCTCCCTCTCTCGCTCTCTCATCATCTCCACCTACCCTTCCATATCTCTCTCACTCATCCCCTCCATCTCTCCCTCTCTCGCTCTCTCATCATCTCCACCTACCTTTCTATATCTCTCTCTCTCATCCCCTCCATCTCTCCCTCTCTCACTCTCTCATCATCTCCACCTACCCTTCCATATCTCTCTCACTCATCCCCTCCATCTCTCCCTCTCTCGCTCTCTCATCATCATCACCTACCCTTCCGTATCTCTCACTCATCCCCTCCATCTCTCCCTCTCGCACTTTCATCATCTCCACCTACCCTTCCGTATCTCTCTCTCACTCATCCCCTCCATCTCTCCCTCTCTCGCTCTCTCATCATCTCCACCTACCCTTCCGTATCTCTCTCTCACTCATCCCCTCCATCTCTCCCTCTCTCACTCTCTCATCATCTCCACCTACCCTTCCGTATCTCTCTCTCACTCATCCCCTCCATCTCTCCCTCTCGCACTTTCATCATCTCCACCTACCCTTCCGTATCTCTCTCTCACTCATCCCCTCCATCTCTCCCTCTCTCGCTCTCTCATCATCTCCACCTACCCTTCCATATCTCTCTCTCACTCATCCCCTCCATCTCTCCCTCTCTCGCACTTTCATCATCTCCACCTACCCTTCCATATCTCTCTCTCACTCATCCCCTCCATCTCTCCCTCTCTCACTCTCTCATCATCTCCACCTACCCTTCCGTATCTCTCTCTCACTCATCCCCTCCATCTCTCCCTCTCGCACTTTCATCATCTCCACCTACCCTTCCGTATCTCTCTCTCACTCATCCCCTCCATCTCTCCCTCTCTCGCTCTCTCATCATCTCCACCTACCCTTCCATATCTCTCTCTCACTCATCCCCTCCATCTCTCCCTCTCTCGCACTTTCATCATCTCCACCTACCCTTCCATATCTCTCTCTCACTCATCCCCTCCATCTCTCCCTCTCGCACTTTCATCATCTCCACCTACCCTTCCGTATCTCTCTCTCACTCATCCCCTCCATCTCTCCCTCTCTCGCTCTCTCATCATCTCCACCTACCCTTCCATATCTCTCTCACTCATCCCCTCCATCTCTCCCTCTCTCGCTCTCTCATCATCTCCACCTACCTTTCTATATCTCTCTCTCTCTCATCCCCTCCATCTCTCCCTCTCTCACTCTCTCATCATCTCCACCTACCCTTCCGTATCTCTCACTCATCCCCTCCATCTCTCCCTCTCTCGCTCTCTCATCATCATCACCTACCCTTCCGTATCTCTCACTCATCCCCTCCATCTCTCCCTCTCGCACTTTCATCATCTCCACCTACCCTTCCGTATCTCTCTCTCACTCATCCCCTCCATCTCTCCCTCTCTCGCTCTCTCATCATCTCCACCTACCCTTCCGTATCTCTCTCTCACTCATCCCCTCCATCTCTCCCTCTCTCATTCTCTCATCATCTCCACCTACCCTTCCGTATCTCTCTCTCACTCATCCCCTCCATCTCTCCCTCTCGCACTTTCATCATCTCCACCTACCCTTCCGTATCTCTCTCTCACTCATCCCCTCCATCTCTCCCTCTCTCGCTCTCTCATCATCTCCACCTACCCTTCCATATCTCTCTCTCACTCATCCCCTCCATCTCTCCCTCTCTCGCACTTTCATCATCTCCACCTACCCTTCCATATCTCTCTCTCACTCATCCCCTCCATCTCTCCCTCTCGCACTTTCATCATCTCCACCTACCCTTCCGTATCTCTCTCTCACTCATCCCCTCCATCTCTCCCTCTCTCGCTCTCTCATCATCTCCACCTACCCTTCCATATCTCTCTCACTCATCCCCTCCATCTCTCCCTCTCTCGCTCTCTCATCATCTCCACCTACCTTTCTATATCTCTCTCTCTCTCATCCCCTCCATCTCTCCCTCTCTCACTCTCTCATCATCTCCACCTACCCTTCCATATCTCTCTCACTCATCCCCTCCATCTCTCCCTCTCTCGCTCTCTCATCATCATCACCTACCCTTCCGTATCTCTCACTCATCCCCTCCATCTCTCCCTCTCGCACTTTCATCATCTCCACCTACCCTTCCGTATCTCTCTCTCACTCATCCCCTCCATCTCTCCCTCTCTCGCTCTCTCATCATCTCCACCTACCCTTCCGTATCTCTCTCTCACTCATCCCCTCCATCTCTCCCTCTCTCACTCTCTCATCATCTCCACCTACCCTTCCGTATCTCTCTCTCACTCATCCCCTCCATCTCTCCCTCTCTCGCTCTCTCATCATCTCCACCTACCCTTCCATATCTCTCTCTCACTCATCCCCTCCATCTCTCCCTCTCTCGCACTTTCATCATCTCCACCTACCCTTCCATATCTCTCTCTCACTCATCCCCTCCATCTCTCCCTCTCGCACTTTCATCATCTCCACCTACCTTTCCGTATCTCTCTCTCACTCATCCCCTCCATCTCTCCCTCTCTCGCTCTCTCATCATCTCCACCTACCCTTCCATATCTCTCTCACTCATCCCCTCCATCTCTCCCTCTCTCGCTCTCTCATCATCTCCACCTACCCTTCCATATCTCTCTCACTCATCCCCTCCATCTCTCCCTCTCTCGCTCTCTCATCATCATCACCTACCCTTCCGTATCTCTCACTCAACCCCTCCATCTCTCCCTCTCGCACTTTCATCATCTCCACCTACCCTTCCGTATCTCTCTCTCACTCATCCCCTCCATCTCTCCCTCTCTCGCTCTCTCATCATCTCCACCTACCCTTCCATATCTCTCTCACTCATCCCCTCCATCTCTCCCTCTCTCGCTCTCTCATCATCATCACCTACCCTTCCGTATCTCTCTCTCACTCATCCCCTCCATCTCTCCCTCTCTCGCTCTCTCATCATCTCCACCTACCCTTCCGTATCTCTCTCTCACTCATCCCCTCCCATCTGTCTCTCTCTCGCACGGCCTCTTTTCCCTAACGTCTCTCGCTCTCCATCGTATCTAGTGATGTTTGTGCATTTGCTTTCGTTACCATAGGCAACGTGAGCAGGAAGAGATGTGGAGGTAAAAAGACTTGTACAAGCACACACACACACGCACACACACACCTTTTACTCAACCGTAAAAAAAAATCTGCCAGACACTGTAAAAAATACATTCCTCCCTCATCTCATCAGTCAACACTGATGCAACACTGAGACTTCACTTATGCTTAGAATCTGCAGAATTAACATTAAATTACATGAAAGCACAGCTGTCACCTCAGACATATAAAAAATGTATTGGAATTAGATCTGGAACCAGGCTGGATCATTATACCCCCTTCCTACAGGTACAATTATTTAATGCAAAGTAGGCAAAGCGTAAAAAGTCTCATGTCAACAAATGAACCAGCAGTTGAGGAGTAACTCTTATTATATCTGACGCTTGTAATCACACAAAACCACTTAAACAGGTTCATAACATTTTCCATGTTAGTATCCCCCTGCCTCACCTCACTGGCCTCCCCTGAGCACACAGAATAAAAACATGATGAATTCACCATCACAACCAGTGACGTGTCAAACCCACTCATTCGCTCTAAATCAGCATGTCCAGGGTAATGACAATAAGACAGCAGTGTGGACTGCTGATCCGCAAGTGACTTCGGTAACGAAGCAGTAAATGTATCATTAAACGCCCTCAGAGACGCTTTGCACTCCAAACCATTACATCTCCTCTCTGGACTTTCTCAAAAATTTGTTCTGGGAACCTTTCCAGCTAATGGAACAGAATGCCACAGCAGTAACCCAAGAAGTCCCTGTTTTTCTGGACACAGGCCTATGTCTCCCTCTAGTGGAGACTATTCGCATTGCTTAAATGAACAGCTCTTAGGGCCCTATCTTACGCCCGGCGCTAAGCCTCGGTTAACCAAACGCAAGTGTCTTTGCTAGTTTCAGACCAGCACAAGGGTCCTTTTAACATCCAGCGCTCACGTTGTTTAAATCGCAAATTAAGTTGCGCTCATAGAAGGTGAACGGGGCGGGTTGGTCTTAAAATGAGGTGTGGCCAGGATAATTTTTTGAGTATTGCTATCTTGAGCCAGCAGAAAGCGCTTGCGCTAAAATCACCACAAACCTGGTCTAAAGTAATGTCGCAGTTGTTTACTTTTTAGTTTAATGGCGCATAGAAGTGCGTCTACATTAGCATGTGCACAACGTGCTTACACCCTCCTGTTTGTTACACACAAGAGCGCGCACAAGCATGACTAAAAATATCCAGATTACAATGAGAAATATTATTATTGTGTAGGCTATACAGTAGGCTATATAAAAAATACATAATAATAGAAGGGTCCATAGGTCAAAGACCACATAGCGACCTGTCCCTCAGCGAAGGGGAATGCCAAATTAAATTGTTTTCAGCACACTCCATCAACATGCAGGCGATGTGCGACGGTACGTGTAAGGTTACATGTATAGGCTATAGACTATTCGCAATTATCCTGGATCAAGCTATGACTGAGACTATAATTGCCAATAATTCTTGTAATCTTCTGGGGGGACAATCTTCTGTTACGGGACAATGGCTATCCATTAAACATGGCTTTCCATTTGCTGATAACAGTTATATGAAGCCTAATGCGTGAATTGTCATTCAAAGCAAAACTCGTGCACTGTAATAGACGGACATTTGAGTTCTGAAAATGCGCTTCAGATGTCATTACAATACAGCTCTCTAGGCCTACAGCCTGTAAGTAAATAGAATGGTTTTGACTGAAGAAAGTTTACAGTTTTTCACAATTGTTAACACACGTTTCTCAAAACAATAACGGCTTTCTCAAAATTGCACACATAAAACTGAAAACCTCACACACAAAATGCTAAACCTGACACTCCCTTTGCAAGATGACTTTGCCATCAAATCTCTTAACTGTTCACAAAATGGAACTCGTGTTTTCATTTGGTACACACAGCCATATTTTCAAATGACACACACATACCATTCATTGAGTACACACAACTAAGCATTTGCTGCACATTACCAAGCATTTACAGCACACTGAAGTGCAAAATTGAAAACACAATCATAGAAATGGAACACACCATATGAATGACAATGACTCTGGAGAATGAGCCATTTCTCCTTTTGTAAAATGTCTCAGTGTAGGCCTACTCTTTTCATTGTCAAACATAAAACAGCACACAAATATGCAGCAAAAACAAGTTTTATTTCGGTACACACAGAGAACAGTACAGTACTGTAAACCGGCCTGCTCAACCCCCCCCCCCCCCCCCCCCACTCCTTGTCCTTCTCCTCCTCCTCCTTGTCCTCCTCCTCCTCTTCCTCCTCCTTGTCCTCTTCCTCCTCCTCCTTGTCCTCCTCTTCCTCCTTGTACTCCTCCTCCTCCTCCTTGTCCTCCTCTTCCTCTCCCTCCTCCTTCTTGTCCTCCTCTTCCTCCTCCTCCTCCTCTCACTCTTACCCCTCTCCTTCTCTGGTTGTCTCTCTCTTCAAAGTTCTCCATTGTTCAGAGGCTCAAGGCACTTTTATGCTGCAGTCCTGAAATTGCTCAACAGACCTGAATGTTTAGAGATTTGAATATTTGTGTGTTGTAGGTTGATGCGTTGAGATTTTACTTGAGAAGTGTGTGCAACAACTGAACATTGTGTGTAGTGTTTTGACAACAAGGTGATGTGTAATTGACATCAGAGTGTAAAGAAGGAAAGTCAGAGTCTAATGCAGATAAGGGAGTGTGAAGTAGTGCCAAATTGGGTCGAGCGATTGGTACATGAAGTGAAGGTTGTGCAAATTGTGCCGAATTTTCGCTTTTTGTGTGTTAACAATTGTGAAAAACTGTAAAACCTTTTTCCAATAGCCTAAGCTACAGCGGATCCGCTGTGCATAAGGTTTTTTTCCATAAAAGAACCGCACATTTCACAGTCGTAAAGTGAATTGTTTTAAAGCATTACGCTATGAGTAAAACAGGTTGGTCACATTTCGATAAACAGGACATTATAAAACAAGGGGAAATATGTGTGAACATATGGGTTGCCAACCTGACAGCTTTATTATATTTAGTGTCATCATTAAGGCAAAATAACGGCATTTGTGTTATTAATCAATATTACTATGCAGGTAGCCTAATGAACTTCGGATGAAGCTTGAACTTAGAGAACTCCATGAGAGCAGTCTCATGGAATTGATGTTTGACACTTTCATCGCATAATCAAATGAAATTCGTTGAACAAGCAGGCTAATTTGACATTTTCTAAGGTGGGAATGAAGCCATTGATAGCTTATTCTCAGCTGTTGCAGGTCCTTTTAACGAAATATAACCGCATATATTTTGTAAAATAACAGCCATGTCAGGAATTACCGGGAATTCATAGGCTAATGGTTAGTCCGAATAATATTGATCATACTATTGATCCATTTAGCCTATTCCTTGATCGCACTAAACACGCACGAGCATGTCTGTTTCGCCATCAAGCAATCCGCCAAGGTGAAAAAGCAGGCTTTTAAAGGGAATGGGATAGGACATTTTGATTGGTTTATTGCATGTCACGCCCAAGACACACCCATAATTAATGACCAGACCATTTGCGCGTTGCGCCGTGCTTAGTGCCAAAAATACAAGCCGGTAAGCTAGCAAAAATGGACTTGGACACGCCCTAAATGGACTTTACGCCATGCGCTTAGACCAAGCGCCAAGATCGCCAAGATAGAGCCCCTAAAGTCATGTTGCAGTTGTTTCAATGTTATTTTAACTGTGCGATATTAAGATAATAATATGCGTCCTCATAGGCGTGTACACAACGTGCATACACCCTCCTGTCTGTTACACACAGGGGTGCGCACAAACATGCAAAACTATCAAGATTACGTTGTGAAATGGAGATTCATATTTTTCCCCAAAATAAAACATTTTCTCTCCCGGAATAGACGCACGTTGTCCCTGGAATTGCAGGAAAGTGGGCTTGTTTTAAGGCATTAAGCTAGCAGTAAAAACGCATTGGTCATATTTCCATAAGCAGGACCATATAAAACAAGGGGAAATATGCATAAACCTATGGGTTCCCAACCTGACAGCTTTAGTGTATTTATTGTAATCATTAAGGCAAAAGAACGCTATTTGTGCTAATAATCAATATAATGCACGTAATATGAACTTCAGATGAAGCTTGAACATCGCTAGCCGAAATTAATTGCCTGTGATCTGTCTGCTGTGAGAACAGCCTCATGGAATTGATGTTTGACAATGCTTCATTGTATAATCAAATAAAATTTCTTAAACAAGCAGGCTAATTTAGCATTTTCTAAGTTGACACGGAAGCCAAGTTCTTGTAGCTTATTCTCCGATGTTGCAGGTGCTTTTAATGAAATTAAACTGCATATATTTCATAGGAAATAGTTTGGTCGGGAATTAGTGGGAACCCGTTCTGGTGTTAAACCCTAATCCTAATGTTTAAGATTATTATTGTGTATATAAAAACACGTCATAATGGCTAGTCTGAATAATATTGATCTATATATTCCTTGCTCGCACACTTTAACTTTGCGCACGAGCAGGCTTCCCCAGCTATAAATCGCTCTTTTTGCAGTCTTATTAAATTCGCCATTATATTAGCAAGGGAATGGGAGATAACACTGTGATTGGTTTATTGCAGGTTACGCCCTAGACACACCTATAATTAATGAAGAGGCTAAGTTCAGCCCATTTTAACCTTTTTTTGCCAACCATGTGTTCCATACTGTTCCAGTGTAATTTACAGCTAAATCTAATCCCACCCCCCAATTCCCATAGAGATTCAAATTCAAATGCAGATAGGTTATACTGTCGCTTGTAGGAGTACCAGAAAATAAGATATCAGGGGCTCTATCTTGGCGATCTTGGCGCTTGGTCTAAGCGCATGGCGTAAAGTCCATTTAGGGCGTGTCCAAGTCCACTTTTGCTATTTTAACGACGTGTTTTTTGCGGCGCTAAGCACGGCGCAATGTGCAAATGGGCTGAACCTAGTCTTTTCATTAATTATAGCTGTGTCTTGAGCATGACATGCAATAAACCAATCAAAATGTCATATCCAATCTCCTTTAAAAGCCTGCTTTTACACCTTGGCGGATTGTTTTATGGCGAAACAGACGTGCTCATGCATGTTTCGTGCGATCAAGGAATAGGCTAAATGGATCAATAGTATGATTTGGACTAACCATTAGCCTATGAGTTCCTGGTAATTCCCAACAGGGCTGTTATTTTACAAAATATATGCGGTTAAATTTTGTTAAAAGAACCTGCAACCGCTGAGAATAAGGCTTCAGTCTCACCTTAGAAAACGCCAAATTAGCTTTCGTTTGATTATGCAATAAAAGTGTCAGTCACTTGTTCTCGAAGTTCAAGCTTCATCCGAAGTTCATTAGGCTACCTGCATAGTAATATTGATTAATAACACAAGTACCGTTATTTTGCCTTAATGATGACACTAAATATAATAAAGCTGTCAGGTTGGCAACCCATATGTTCACGCATATTTCCCCTTGTTTTATAATGTCCTGCTTATGGAAATGTGGCCAACCTGTTTTACTCGTAGCGTAACGCTTTAAAACAATCCACTTTCCCAGGAAGACAGCAACTGACAGCAGGGGAAACAGAGAACATGCAGCGTGCATGCAGATAATGGCATTACAATTACAAATTGTAAATTTGTTTTTGTTTCTAATTAGACGCTTAGTTCTGTTATCGTTTTGTTCAGTTATTGAATAACTGTGGGGGATCTCTGTGTCAGAGACACTGAGTAAATATTGGAAGTCCAGATGCGATAGCTGTGCAATCTGAAAGTGTTCGAAAGAACACCACTGAGACGACTAATAATCCGTAGTGGAAATAGAGGAAAATAACAGAACACAAATAACCTCGCGAAAAGAACGAGGAACTCGATCTCCGAGCAAAAAAACTAAGAAATAAGCTATACGCTTATCTAACTCCTGTTAGTGGAGCGAAACAAAAAGGAAAACACAGAGCTCAACAGAACCCCAAACAATTTGGGTAAGAGCACTCTGAGAAAAGAAAGGAAAACCAAAAGAAACGAGAAAGCCTCTGCTCTGAACTCAGAGCGAAAAAGAGACTTGCTTACTTTCTAAACTTCCTAACCCTTTTTTTTTTTTTAAACTAGCTTTCTTACTAATCTCCTATACCTTTTTTACCAGCTCGAATGTTACGTGGAATAACATGGAAGCAACGAGAGAGGCAGGAAGCGGAGTATAAATAGTCAACGGAAATTAATAACAGGTGAACTTACTAATGACGAGGCGAAAGCAAAACCCCGTCACGGAACAAAGGAAAATCCGATAGATTACCGGTAACGACAAAAAAAGTATAAAGAGGACGCGGAGATAAGAGAAGGAAGGCAAGATCCATGACAATAACAGGTGAAATCAGCTGGGTTTTGAAATAAGCTGAGAGTATGAAAACCTTGTCACTGTAATTAAAAAAATATGAAGGACGAAGAATACTAAGGTTCAAATTCAGTTAACATGGTGACATATCTCCGTTGTTTAACCATAGGCTATGGAAAAAAACCTTATGCACAGCGAATCCGCTGTAGCTTGGGCTATTTGACAAACAGTAAATGCAATATTCACTGGACAAGGTTTTGAACCTTTTTTAATTAAAACCATTCTATTTACTTACAGGCTGTAGGCCTAGAGAGCTTTATTGTAATGACATCTGAAGCGCATTTTCAGAACTCAAATGTCCGTCTATTGCAGTGCACGAGTTTTCCATTGAATGACAATTCACGCTTTAAGTGTAAATGACAATTCACGCATTTTTAATGGATAGCCATTGTCCCGTAACATAAGATTGTCCCCCCAGAAAATTTACAGGAATTATTGGCAAATATATGTTAAGTCATAGCCTGATCCAGGATAATAGTCTATAGCATGGAAATTCAAATCTGGACCTCGAATCCAAGTTTGGCCTTGGTTTTCTTTCTCCCAGGTAATTAACTGAACAATTAGTGCTAGTGATTGGCCAGACTGTCTTCACACCTGACTCCCAGGTAAAGGGAAGATGGAAAACCAGCAGGTCTCAGACCTCGAGGACCGTGATTTGAATACCAGGGGTCTATAGCCTACATGTAACCTTACATGTACCATCGCACATCGCCTGGATGTTTATGGAGTGAGCTGAAAGCAATTTAATGCGGCATTCTCCTTCGCTGAAGGACAGGTAGCTATGTGGTCTTTGACCTATGAACCCTTTTATTAATATGCATTTTTTTACATAGCTTACACAATAATAATATTTCACATTGTAATCTTGATACTTTTTGTCATTATTGTGCACGCCGCTGTGTGTAAGAGACAGGAGGATGTACGTGCGTTGTGCACACGCCTATGTAAATGCACTTATATGCGCCATTAAAATAACATGTAAACAACTGCGACATGACTTTAGACCAGATTTGTGGTGGTTTAAGCGCAAGCGCTTTCTGTTGCCTCAAGATAGCAATACGCCAAAAATAATCCTGGCCACTCCTCATCTTAAGACCACCACGTCCAGTTCACTTGTAATGGACGCAAGAATACATGGTATTTAAACGACGTAAACGCAAGGCGTTATAATGAACCATGCGCCGGGTGTAAGATAGCAAAGACACTTGTGTTTGGGTTAGTGCCGCTTAGCGCCGGGTGTAAGATAGAGCCCCAAGAGTCTTTTGATATTGTTGGGTCACAGACATCAGTAAGGCATGGCATACAAAGGATATGCGACCAAATATTACAGAATTATTACTTTATTCTACATTATGTTAAACTGTCCAATATTTTTTGATGCCCAAAAATGGGGGGGGGGGACTCATTTTGAAACGGTTCAAAATACCCTCAAATTAAAGCTGACAGTCTGCACTTCAACCTCATTGTCATTGTATCCTTTCAAACTCAAAGTGCTTGAGTAAAGAACCAAAATAACACAAAATGTGTCACTGTCCAATGAATTATGGTCCAAAAGGTAGCGATGCTGTAAATGTTTTACTGCCTAATAATAACAACAATGTTTGTGATGATTATTGTGCAATGTGCAAATATAACTTATAGAATACGTGTTTTTTGTTGTTTTTTTAAAAGTGAGAATCCAAAGTGAATATCAGTAGTTGCAGTACATTTTATGACCAGCAGTGGTAGTAGTTCAGCTCCAGATGCAGGTCCCACTGCCCCACAGAGGTCCACCTGAATCCTCAGACATACAGTCAGTCCTCCCTCCCTCCATCCTACCATCCCTCCCTCCCTCTGCTCCTTCCATCCATCCCTCCCTCCCTCATTTCACTGTTCTGAAGTACTTGACCGGGTGAGGCTTCTGCCACATTGTTTTCACCTGTCCCTGCTCTATTGATCAGATGAGTGAAGGCAGGGATAATAATAATAATAATAATAATACATTTTATTTGTATAGCGCTTTTCAGGGGGGGGGGGGGGTCAGGGGATGAAGTGCATGGTTAGGGGTTGGGGAGGTTGTAGGCCTGGGAGAAGAGATATGTTTTTAACCGGGATTTGAAGATTTGTACTGTGGGTGAGTCTCTGATGAGCTGGGGGAGTGAGTTCCAGAGGCGGGGTGCTGTACGTGAGAATGCTCGGTCACCGTAGGTTTTCAGTCTGGATGGGGGGACAGTGAGGGTGAGAGTGTGAGCAGATCGGAGGGCTCGGGTGGGGTGGTGAAGGATCAGGAGATCGGACAGATAGGGGGGGGCCAGGGAGTGGAGAGCTTTGTAAGTGAGGAGGAGTACTTTGAAGGTAATGCGGAATTTGATGGGGAGCCAGTGGAAATTAAGGAGGACAGGAGTGATATGGGATGACATAACTGGAGAGTTTCCGGAACAGTCTATATCTCAGGTGCAGTAAAAGTATTAAAATCAGGTGGAGGGCTTTTTTGTTGTTGTAAGTAAAGCACCATTATAAAAGCCATCTGACACCTGAAACCTGAAACCGCACACAAATGCATTGCACACCTTCTACCTTGCCAAACACACAGGGAACATGCATCCCAACATAGCACACTGAAACACACATCCCCAGTACCTGTATAATAACTAGAAAAAACATCTTAGAAAAAACGATATTTTTTCTACATGCCTGCTCCACAAGCAATGAGATTAATTATAATTTAAATATGCTCAGAGCAGCCCCTTGAGATTGTGGGGTTCAAAAAATAACTAAATGATTGGCAAGACTAAAGGCTTATGGGAAATAGTGGGTAGGGTTCCACGGCAGAAGCCTAAATAAGGTTAAAGTGGCTGCTTTTCAGAATCCCATAACAGTGCAAACAAATGGTTTTAGCGTTGCCTTAGGAGAGACAGGTGATTTGCTGCGATACTGATGAATAATCCAACAACACTCTGTAGTTCAGACTGACGAATGGTACCCCACTGGCAAGGCTAGCTGATGTCCTCATCGAGAAAAAATCGCACACCAGCCGGTATTTACACATTATTATTGCACAGGTATAAACACAGGTATATAGATCGCTTCCTTAGTAGATGCAGCAGATATTTTGTCTGAATAAATATGGAATATGGATTAGATATAGAGGAACTACTTTGTTATACCTGGTTGAAAAAAAAACTTAATACGGTAAAAAGGAAGCCCATACAAGTGAAAATAGGTGACACGCGGGACCTGTGGTTGGCAAAGCCAGGGACTGCTGTGTAAGAACCTGGAGAACACCAGTGTTTGTACTACTTTTTCCCACCAGCAGAGGGCAGAAGAGATCTGTTTGTTTTACTCCGGTTAGAGCAGATTACTTTAACATTAGGATCCCACTCATTTTATTTGGAATCACAGAGCCCTTGAGGTGGGGATTCTTTGGCAGCCCACCACAAGTGATTGCGCCGAAAGATCCCAGATCTGATTCCTGCCCAATAACACTTCCCAGCATGCTCAACAGTCAGGGTCAAAGTTCACAAGAGTTAATTCTGTGGTTAGAGACATTACTTTTATTGTAGCAGGTGGTAGTTACCTTTTAATCTGTAATGTAAATTTTGGATTGTAAATTACACACCAGGATACACTGGATGACAGTTGCTAGATATTTTGTGAATTTAAGCACTTAAATGGTAAAAAGGCAGAAATGGAGAGTGTGGGGACTTAATGTGTAAAGAAGCAAGAATGGAAAGTGTGGGGATTTAAAAGGGGTAAGAAAGCAGGAATGGAGAGTGTATCGGGAGCCGATGTCTAGCCCTGATGCAGTGCTAAAGGCTGAAAAAAGTGGCCAGTTCTCATTGACAAACACTCTTATGTTTGTCTTTAAAAAGAAAGCAGACAGCCTGTCGTCCTTAAGATTTTTTTTTTACTTTATTCAAAGGGAATGTAGAGAGGGTTACAGATAAAAACGAGATCACAGGACAGAGAGTAAGCACGGCAGGGAAATCGAACACCTAGCCACACAGGAGAATTCATATACAGGTTGCCGCCCTCCAAACTACACAACAGTCTTCCCCAAATACACATGTTTCTGATGTCTCTACCAGCAAAAATTAAGCATGTATTCGTTTGATGAGATAATTTTTCATCATTTCCAGTTTTAATCAAACACCACACAGTGTAATTTCCAGGCAACAAATTGGACAATACATAATACTGATTCATTGCACTAATGTGAAGCAAATGAATAGCCAATTAGCTAGTCACTGTATGCATCTTATTTAGCGATATGAGCTTCTTCCTGCTACAGCCAAAATTGAATCACATGTTGTGATGTTAATCTCACGCTCCTGTGCCAGCAGACAGCAGCTTTCACAGCAGCGACCAGTAGCAGATGAGCGATGGCAGCAATGACAGAAGAAGCCTGCGTAAACAGGAGCGCGAGAGAAAACATGTAATTTACTGGCTTCCCTCTCGTGCGCTCACCATGAACTATCCCCATGGCAACAGCGGAGAAAGCCGTATTCGTCACCCAGGCCGACAGGGCTTTTCCTCGGAAAACCGAGACCCCCCCCACCCCCCCCCTTCTTCTTTTTTTATTTTTTTATTTTTTTTCAGGAAATAAAAATAGTCTGACTTTACCTGAGGGGTGAGTCACAGAGTCAACGGGGAGACATAACCACACCCATGGAGGGAGCGAGGGAGGGGGGGCGAGAGATGGGGAGAGAGAGACACAGAAACATAGGGAGAGAGAGAAGAGAGATGGAGGCGGAGAGGGGGGAGAGAGAGAGACCGAGATTGAGAGACAGAGAGAGAGAGATGGAGATGAACGGGGGGGAGGGACAGATGGAGAGAGAAAGAGAGATGGAGAGCGAGAAAGGTCAGAGGGATAGAGGCCTGCTTGAATTCATACAGACGCAGTGTCCAGTGAGGATCGGACCATGGCAGACGGCAGAGAGGGGAGGAGCCGGAGGAGGTAGTGAGGGGAGGTAGCTATGAGATTAGCACTGGAGACTGCTGGGAAGGGCGAGGAAGAAGTGACCACGGGGGTGTGTGTGTACCTGCAATGTCTGTTACACACATCAGCTACTCTGGCTTCAGTGTGGCATGTGAAGTCATGGCCTGTAAAAGGGGAGTGGAGTGGGGGCGTTAAATCTATTCCCACTAGAAAGTGGCTCTCAGACATGCTAATTGCTCGTCAAAGGCAGCTAATTAAGAAGGCCTGCAACGCAGTGGATAATCAGATAAATGTATCGTATCTGAGTGGGACATGTGATATGCTTTTTCTTGTCGGTCATCATGCTAATTAGAATGGCAGGCCCGTTTCCAACAAATAAATTAAGTCTGATTTTTAATGTCCGCAGGGCCGTCTCCTTATCAATGAAAGTCACACCCGTCACTACGGAGGTTCACGCAAGCAGCATCTTGAAACGAGGGCGCCGTTTCAGAACGTGGCTGCCCCACTGTAACGGCTGACCCCCACGGAGTGTTTGACTGTGAATAACAGCCCCTTTTCATTGACATTAGGAGGCGAAAAATGAGAAACACGCCGCCAGCCCCACGGGGATGCAAATACCAGCCTTATCTTCCAGTGATTGTGGGCGGGGCAGTGCTACGGCACTTTGATAGATCTCCGTGGTTACGCGCAGCGAGCCCGGCTCACACCTGTCTGGAATGATGGAACGGCACGCGACGTTCTGAATCGGTTCACGGCGATGACTCAGCGAGCCCTGCGTGTGTGTGTGTGTGTGTGTGTGTGTGACAGATCGCACCACCTCTCTGAGTTTTCCCATCCATTCGTCAGATCATCAACCATTCATCACACACACACACACACACACACACACACACACACACACAGTCTAATGAAAGTGCAGAAGGCGCACCACTAAACCGTATCATTTCTCATTTCAGACGAGCCCGACCGCAACACTGATAAAACACAATGCATTTGCAATTTACCCGTGAAATTCAGAATAATGAATTGTTTTCACGGTATTGCTGTTTTTTAAATGGCGAGCCCTCTGAGAAACCTTTAACTGTTTCTTTAAAACTGCACCTCCAGTGGTGAAACAGATACAGTGCTCTCCACAATCATTGGCACCCCTGGTAAAGATGAGTAAAAAGGGTTATAAAAAATGCACCTTTTGGTGAATTAGTTTAATCTCACACTGAAAAAATTAGAAAAATCCAACCTTTATTTGAGGTAAATTTATTATGAGGGGAAAAAAATCCCTCATCAAGAAATAATTATTTTTAACAAAACCCCGTGTGCCACAACTATTGGCTAGAAATGAGTTTGAATAAAATGTAACGAAGCATTTTTTCCATTTATATTTTACTTTTTAAAGTTGATCAGAGTGTTTAGAAACTTTCAAGCAGTAATCCATGACTTCCTGTTTCACTTATTCATACATCAACATGGGAAAGATAAGAGAACACACAAATCAAATGAGGGAAAAGTGTGTTGAGCTTCATAAGTCAGGGTATGGCTATAAAAAATAGCTATTCACCTGAAAATACCCATATCTACCGGGCAATACTTAAAAAGTTCAAAGCAACTGGAACTGTTACAAACTTGCCTGGAAGAGGACCCAAGTTTATTTTGCCCCCACGCACAGTGAGGAGGATTGTAAGACAGGCAAAAAAAAATCCCCAAGGATCACTGTTGGGAGAATTACAGAGAAAAGTAGCATCTTGGCGTCATCACGTCTCCAAAACTACCATTAGACGTCACCTCCATGCCGACAAATTATTTGGAAGGCATGCCAGAAAAAAATTATTTCCTGTCATTTCACCACAAACGTAAGCGCCTGGAGTTTGCTAAACGCTACTGGAACTTTGAATGGAACCGTGTTCTATGGTCAGATGAAGCGAAAATTGAGCTTTTCGGCAACTAACAGTCAAGGTGGGTTTAGCGTAAAAATAAGGATGGCTATACCGAAAATAACCTGATCCCCACTGTTAAGTATGGTGGAGGTTCCGTGATGTCGTGGGGCTGTTTTTCCTCCAAAGGCCCTGGGAACCTTGTTATGGCCCTGTCACACTATTGCGTATGAGAGAAACGTATGAGTTGCGTATGTAAATTTAAAAAATAACTGTACGGTACACCTTCATGTCAGCGTATGACCAGCGTACTCGAATTCTAGCATATTCAGCGTATGTCTAGCATATGCTTAGCATATAAACCATACGTCCGAAAACGAACAAAATTTTTAAGCATGCTTAGAAAACGTTTTGTGCCTCGCCGTATGCCAGCGTATGCGACCGTGCTTGAAACGTATACAACCTATGCCTAATGTACCCCTAGCGTATGTCACCGTATATCAGCGTATGAGTGATATTTTTCATACGCTGGCATACGCTAGTACGATACGCAATAGTGTGACAGGGCCATTAGGGAGCATGCAGGTCTCAATTTATAAGCTGATACAACTATGCTTGATGAGGCATTTTGCGTAATTTGGGCTAATGGTTTAAAGGCCCTGTCACACTATTGCGTATGAGAGAAACGTATGAGTTGCGGATGTAAATTCATGAAATAATTTTCATACGCGCAAAAAGCCGTTGAAAATAAAGAATTTTTCGGATACTTACCGTATTGAACCTATGAGTAGCGTATGAGTAGCGTATCGCCAGCGTATGGCTAGCGTAATGTACGTATGGCTAGCGTATGAGTAGAGTATGAACTGCGCGTGTCCAGCGTACCGCTATCACGTGACAAAGTGCCAATATAACCATCGGCCTTTCCACATTCTCAGTTCTCAGGATGGGGAACGCAACACACCACCACAACCAGGGAAGAAGTATTGACTCTTTAATGACTGTAGGCTATTACTCAGAGGGTATGCAACATGGTTGAAAAGGACATGATGACGGTGAGGGATTTCGAGAGCTAATAAAACAGGCTGGGCACACGACTCACTCCAGACCACGTAGATATGCTTAAATGTTCTTGAATAAAAATAAGTAGGTCTATCTAGTATGCATATGAGGAGCCTATTCAAAACATAATAGCCTATGTTTTAAGTTGACTGTTCTATGCTAGGTCTACTAGTTTAACTGTCGCCTTTCAATTTCAAGAGCGATTATGTTCATGCTGCAAGTGCCTAGCGGAGCAACGGTTTCGCTTGCAACAGATGAGACGGAGCGCAATTTCTTTTCTGTTAAAGTAGCCTATACACGCCTTCCTATTCTATTTTTGTTATGCTACAATAATGCCTGTTTCTCAAATGTTACAATAAATCTTTGATTGAGGAATATAACATGCATTTTGTATTCTGTCTATCATAAGCTATATTTAGCTTTTATGTTATCAATTAATCGACGGTTTTTTATTAAGGTTAACAACTATCGATTAAGGAAATTCCTTAATATTTGCATCCCTACAATGTACCATTATTACCATTATTATCATGTGGCATTATTAATGATCAGTTGATCATATGAATAAACGTTTTTTAAACTTACTTCTGGTGTTTTTCATACTTTTATAATACATCAAATGATGTGTAATTTATAAGTACCCCTGACCCATAGAATAATAAACTGCATTTTACACTTGACTTTAAACTATACAATTGTTCTAAATCATCCTGTCTTGCCATGGAACTGCACCTGCATCTGAGTTGGCCCAGTGCTTCTTTCAATCGTCAGGCATACGCCAAGATGTCTATATACGTTGCAGATACGTCAGACATACGTTAGAAGTACGTTACTCATGCGCTATCAATGCGCTATCAATACGCTAGCTGTACGGTACACCTTCATGTCAGCGTATGACCAGCGTATGACCAGCGTACTCGACCTATGAGTAACGTACCTCTAGCTTAATTCTAGCGTATTCAGCGTATGCCTAGCGTATGTTTAGCGTATAAACCATACGTCCGAACACGCACAAAATTTTTGAGCATGCTTAAAAAACTTTTGGTGCCTCGCCGTATGCCAGCGTATGCCACCGAATGCGACCGTGCTTGAAACGTATACAACCTATGCCTAACGTACCCCTAGCGTATGTCAGCGTATATCAGCGTATATAAGCGTATGAGTGATATTTTTAATACGCTGGCATACGCTAGTACGAAACGCTATAGTGTGACAGGGCCTTAACATTCTAAAAATCATGATGGGATACTAACTTTTTATAAAGCCATGGACGAACAAGAGTCAACACTGGTCAACGTAGGCCAATGAGAAAATGTCTTCAGCCAGGGCAATGTAAAAATTCAGTTAGCAACAACAAATATCTACTAATGAAAAAAGTCCTGTGAATTTTGACTGAAACACTAGACTAGGCTTGTCCTCACCTCCAGTCCAACAAGTCCCGCTCTAATTTAGCATTTATCACTTGAGGCAAGTGCAAAACTATCATCTTTACTTATTTAGGCTATTAAGAGATTATTTCCCCATTTAAAACAATAAAGCCGTAAACATGTCTATCTGAAATATGGGGAAAATGTGTTGACAATTGCATTGAACATAGGCTGGGTATATGTAGAATTTAAGTCCACTAACACTGTTTGCTTGGTGAAGAAACGCTGTGCTAGTTTTTTGTTTTTTCGTTGGCTTCATTTTCCCGTTTGTGCCGGTTGTGCCGCTGAGCTACCAATATCGCTTTTTAAAATCACCTGACCTGACCATGTGATCATAAGGGAATCGCTTGTGATTACATCTGTCAGGCACAAATGAGGCAGCTCAATTCCCAGCTCATTTTAGGACCCCCGAAACAGCAAAACATTAAAAGAAGGAACATATGCACGAAGGTAACCCAAGTGGCAGATTTCTTTTACATGTTTTTAATAAAAGATGTTTGAAATAAAACACGTGGTTTTGTTAAAAATAATTATTTCTTGATGAGGGAATAAATTTACTCAGAATAAATAAATAAATTACTCGGAATAAATTTACTTCAATTAAAGGTTGGATTTTTCAGTGTGAGATTAAGCTAATTCACCAAATGGTAAATTTCTTATAACCCTTTTTACTCATCTTTACCAGGGGTGCCAATAATTGTGGAGGGCACTGTATATCTGTACAGACACAATATGTTACGATCGGTGGAATGTAGGGACCCAATAGCAGGCAGGGGTACCAAAAAAACAAAGTTTAATGTTCAAATAACGGTACAAAATCAAAATCCAAAAAGAGAAGTCGACAAACAGGCAGGGGTCGGTAACGGGAAGGCACGGCAGAAGTACAAACACACAGTCCAGTAAACAGGGTCGCGAGAACACGGACAGAGGTCAATACCAGAAGATCAATCAGACACCAAACGAAGACTCGACTAACACACAAAACAAAAACTCGGAACAAACAAACAGAAACAAAAACCTACTAAGACAAGAAAACACGGACTCGGGAAAAGAAACACTGAAACAAACTAGTTCGGGAGTAAACAGGCAACAGACTACGCTTGACAAATTTTAGTAAGACGAACTCGCAACGAGGGACTAAGACAGCTGGTATATATGCAGGTGTAGACAGGTGCAGACACTTAGCTTGAGAGCAGCATGCGAAAAGAAATCAGGTGTGGAGGGTTGACAAGATAACAAGATAATTAGTACTCGTTAGTAATAAACCTATCCTGACCTAGCGTTAGTAAATTAGTAAATGACATGCACGAGAAACGTAAGGCAACATGAACACATGGTTAGAGAGTTAGTATTACCCAATCCTGATCTAACGTTAGTAGATTAGTAAATAGACACAGGAGAATGAAACAATAAGGGAAGCGTGAGTGACAGCAAGAGAGAGAAGCAGTATGAACGCAAGGCTGCGGAAAAACATGAAAAAATGTATGCTTCAAAAACTGTGACAATACTAAACATGACAGAAATACAAAACAGACTCAGAACATAACACAATACCCTAGATCAGGGGTCCCCAACTGTGGTCACGGTGTTTTCTGGGGTCCCCAACCCTGTTCCTGGAGAGGCACAGGATCTGCTGGGGTCCCTAACTCTGGTCTTGGAGAGGCACAGGATCTGTTGGGGTCCCTAACTCTGGTCTTCATTATCTTTAGTTAAAAACCCAAAACCAGCAAAGCCTTCAGGACCAGGACTGAGGGAGTACCAGGTGAAACACTGTCCCAAGCGGCAATGGGGGGGGGGTAAGAAATGACTGGTTAGGCCACTCACTTAGGACAGATTTAACAACATAATCCCATGTTCATATAAACAGACTGTGTGTGCTCACTGCAGTTTAACACTGAGGTAGGCTGACATCAGCTACCTGGAATCAACCCCATAATCTCTCCTAATGACCTTATAGAGATAGGAGACACCAGGCCCACAGTTGCTAAGGCCCAAGGGAAACACCTGCTAAGTTGCTAAGGTGACAGAGATGAGAGAAAGGTTAAAGAGTGACTAAGTTTAGGAGGTGAGCATGTCCATGTTAAGCTCTCATTCAGTCAGTCCTGCTCTGTAGAGCGTCATTGTTGCACCATTAAAACAGCCACAGGCTTGTCAATGTACTGGACCAGACATAATCAAGTATTAAAGTATGTACTGTGCCGCAATCACTCAACAGATATTACACCAGACAGACAAATTTAATCTCTGAGACTAAACTTAAAGATAAACTCAAATCAAGCGATAAAAATGGTAGCAGAGTCTCACTGTCTGTTTACTCCACTTTGCATCACAGAGAAAGAAACTCTTTAATTTTAATGAGAGACATGCTTCCCTGGACCATGTGTGCGCTGGGAATCCGACCTGACAGTTAAAAAAAAAAAGCCATGCTGAGTAATTACCCCTCCGAGCTCTGAAGCTGAGCTGTCATTGGTTTCCTTCGATTTATCGTCCCAGAGTGTTACAGTGTTACAGTGGCCTTTCAACCGCTCTGAGAGTAGGGATGCTAATGGAGCCCTGCCAAACACGCCGCAGCATCCACACCAAACACTCCGCAGCATCAACACCAAACACTCCACAGCATCAACACCAAACACTCTACAGCATCCACACCAAACACACCGCAGCATCAACACCAAACACTCTACAGCATCCACACCAAACACTCTACAGCATCCACACCAAACACTCCACAGCATCAACACCAAACACTCTACAGCATCCACACCAAACACTCTACAGCATCCACACCAAACACTCCACAGCATCAACACCAAACACTCTACAGCATCCACACCAAACACTCTACAGCATCCACACCAAACACACCGCAGCATCAACATCAAACACCAACCAAGTTCTTGTGCTCTCTGCAATATAGTGCCCTGTCGCTGCATTCCACAGAACTGCAGTGCTGCAAAAGCTGCATTGGAGCTGCACTGGAGCTACAATAGTTCTGCAGTATTGGCACAGCTAAGCAAAAAAAGTACACATAATGGCAGCTCCACTCCTTTCAGTTTCACATTTAAAATAAAGACTAATTTATTTAAACAATCCCTTCAGGCTCCGCAAGAGAGAAACTAAGTGGAGTCTGAATGAGGTTTATTAAATTTTAAAAAGGATTTATAAAGCAGATGACAGAAAATATTTTATAGTTCTGTCAGCAGAACAAGAGGCTGGGTGGAAATTAGGGAAATTCCATAAAAATGTGTTAAATTCCACACTGATATCATGAAATTCACGCAGAATTATTTAATTAGATTATTCTTATGTTCTAAATTTACCCAAAAAGCAATGCACATGATTTCATGTAAATTTCATTTTTTATTCACAGCTATCCTGACATACTGAAATTCAAAGCACTTTGTTAAGTCCCAAATTCTGCCAAATTATGCAAAAGTAAAAAAGTAAATTTAAGTAACATTTCAAGTTTGTCATATAAAATAATAAAAATAATTCTGCTAAATAATTAAATAAACCTATTTATTTCAGTTCAAGCAGTGCGGCACAAAAAAAAGCAGCTGGTGGGTACCACGCATTTCAGAGGAGAACTGGGGATGTTCCAGTTCTCCCAGATTGGCAGGGTGGTTCGCGTATTGAACATGGCTGCGGTTGCAGACAGTTGGACATTCCAGATATGGGTCGTAATTGGATATATACAGCCCTGGGTTGGGCAGAATGAAAAAAAAAAAAAAGAATTTAAATATGTATTCTAAATTAAATACAAGAAATAAAGGTGGTGGCTTCCATCGCTAACATGGAGGAGTGTGGGACCTGTGGAGCCTCAGAGGAGGACGGGTGCCGATGAATATTCATCAGCAGGTGTGGTTGTGATTTAGAACTGTGACCAAGGCACATGGCGTCACCCTGACAACCCTGCACTCAAAATGTAAACATCTCCCGCGGTCCTGCATTACATTAATATTCATGAGGCGGAAAGCCCATTGGCCATCCTTGCTGGAACCTTTCAGTGGGTCGAGTGTCAACAGTCTGCTCCACCATCACATGTGGTTTCCATCAAACAGCTGAAATGCCGTTGCCTGGATACTGTGTTGTTACAGTAACTTTGTGAGCAGGTTATGTTCTAGTTCAAGAGGGTTTAAGTACTATAGATATGCATTTGACACAATTTTATTAATTTGTATAATGGCTGAGTTTTATCAGCTTTGTAATAAATACGCACATGGTCACTGCTTCGGGACTTCAAGTTATTCTGGTTTGTGCTGTTTGCCATAATGGTCTTGTATTGTAAGAGTGGGTTTGTACGATAACTTGCTTGATTACCATGAGAGGGTTAATAGAGCCCCATGATCAGGATTTAAGAATGATAATTTCCTCTCACATGATCTGTAAGATTTCCACATGTATGAGTCACAAACAGTGATGAAACACAAAGTCTGTCATGAAAAGTCTTGAAAAAGATATTTTACAGATATGTTGACATAACTGGTCTAGCATGGTCAGGCAGGAGACACTGGACTGGTCTCCCTGAGAATGCAGCTATAGTGCTCTTTTCTCTGCATTCACACTCATATCTTTTAGATATTTTTTAAATCACCATTCCAAAAGCTGCCATTTCACAGCTTTGAATCATGTGGAGTGGCGTTTTGCCCAGCTATGGTTATGTTCTAAAGTTTCCTGCTTTTTTCTGATGTTTTTTCACTTGCATTTTCACGGATATTTTCCCTCAGACACAGAGGAATGTTTGACAGAAGCGCTTGCTTTACTTCATTTGGAACGGCGTTTCCTCAGCTCGCTTTGACCTTTATTTATTTTGTGTCAGCTGTTCTTGGCCAGTGTGGCCAAAGGGCAGTTGGTTGTTTACAGTGAATACACAGCCTCGCCAGCCAGGCCCTCAATAAATCACACGGAGTGCAGGCTCCGCCTCCTAAACCGCAACACAAGGACACACAGCGAGGATGCTGGGAAACTGGAAGTGGGCTTCCAGCTCGTTCAGGTTCATCATGCCTCCTGCTCTCTGGAGAGCATCCAGCACTGAGACAAGCCTGGACTAAACCCAGAGGGTTTGTGCTTCCACTACAGAAGCTGGCCAACAAGCTGTACCATGGTCTTTGTGTTCATATTTAATGTGTAATTGTACTATTACATCATTATTATGGACTATGCGTTGTTGTCCTCAATGTTCTGGTTCAAGAGTGATGCTGATTTTACACATTGTTCAGGTAATAAGCAGTGGAAGGCTACACAAATGTCATATTATTATTATTATTATTATTACATATAGTTGGTCAGCACGCTTTATATGATGACTGAGTGCGATATTTTCTTTCCTTGTGACTGAGCACAAAATGTAAAACAGCCTTCACTCTGCTGTGGCAGAAATGTGTTGATTATTTTTTATGATGCATATGGTTTTGTAATATTTATGGTCAGAGCCCGGCAAACAGACACAGGTGTTGTACATCACAGCCTGTGAGGGCAATACGCTCAACATGGAGGCAGTAAAACCTTCAAACGGTCAACTTCAGCTCACATTCTCATTACTCACCAGAGAGAGTCCTAAAGGAGACCCACTGGCCTGTTCCTATACCAATCTGAGAAAAACCAGAGCTCGCACGTGTAAGGCTGCTGATAGGACAGAGCTTGCAGGTGCAAGGCTGCTGATAGGACAGAGCTCGCAGGTGCAAGGCTGCTGATAGAACAGAGCTTGCAGGTGCAAGGCTGCTCATAGGACAGAGCTCGCACGTGTAAGGCTGCTGATAGGACAGAGCTTGCAGGTGCAAGGCTGCTGATAGGACAGAGCTCGCAGGTGCAAGGCTGCTGATAGAACAGAGCTTGCAGGTGTAAGGCTGCTCATAGGACAGAGCACGCAGGTGCAAGGCTGCTGATAGAACAGAGCTTGCAGGTGCAAGGCTGCAGATAGAACAGAGCTCGCAGGTGCAAGGCTGCTCATAGGACAGAGCTCGCAGGTGCAAGGCTGCTGATAGAACAGAGCTCGCAGGTGCAAGGCTGCTGATAGGACAGAGCTCGCAGGTGCAAGGCTGCTGATAGAACAGAGCTCGCAGGTGCAAGGCTGCTGATAGAACAGAGCTCGCAGGTGCAAGGCTGCTGATAGGACAGAGCTTGCAGGTGCAAAGCTGCTGATAGGACAGAGCTCGCAGGTGCAAGGCTGCTGATAGAACAGAGCTCGCAGGTGCAAGGCTGCTGATAGAACAGAGCTCGCAGGTGCAAGGCTGCTGATAGGACAGAGCTTGCAGGTGCAAAGCTGCTGATAGGACAGAGCTCGCAGGTGCAAGGCTGCTGATAGGATAGAACTTGCAGGTGAAAAGCTGGTGATAGGACAGAGCTTGCAGGTGAAAAGCTGCCTAATTGGGAGACTTCTCCGCTCTGCAGTCGCCTGTGAAGGGCTGCAACGTCTTTCATCGCTAATCTGAACAGTGCATCCCCTTCCCCTCCACAGGCCCTCATGAATATTCCAGAACATCATGTACTTAGCCTTAAAGAACATGGTAAAAAACACAGACATGCGCACGCACATGTACAAGCACACACACACTCACACACGCGCGCGCACACACACACACACACGTGCCATCTGTTCTGCGGGACATTTTAATTGAGTTTAAGGAAACGCCCAGCCTCTTCAGCGCCAGGTTGTGGACCCTGCACCATATGCCTTCTCAGGAAGTGAGAGGGAAGCAGAGCAGCGTGTGCTTGTTGTTCATTTATATTCATTTAACCAGTGAAAATCTACAATATGAGGAAGTTTATACCTTCTGGGGTGACTGACACAAAAGGGGAACCTCTCTGTGTTTGTAGCACAGTGATTCCAAAAACGACCTCCTGTGAGTCACGTGTCTTTCCACAAAAATTATTCTCTCAGAAAGAGCTCTGAAAATTGGTCCTGTGACAGACCAGGAATGGACGTCGGGAGGACCGGAGTGCACACTCGCCAGATTTTCCAGACTGTCCATTTTTCCCTGTGGAATTCTTCACTGCAATAGCAGACCCGTGCCATCATTGTGGCATCCCATGCCAAGTAGGGAGTGTGCACGCCAACACCGGAACTCTCCGGAGCATGTTTCACGCAGCAGTCCAACCAGCCACTGTGCGGAAGGGCTGAAACACCCGATCAACCAGAGGGGGCGTTGTTGTGTCAGCTGAAATTTTTTCTCCCTTCCTGGGAGAAGCTGTGGACTATAATACACTATTACATGGGACTTCCAGCCACAGCCGACACAGACACGGGTCAGGGGTTCAAGGGTTTCAGCGGGATCACCGTGCTGAGACACAGCGCCTCGGCGGTCTATGCCACCCCAGAGACTTACTGCAGTAGAACTGAGAGACTGCCTCTCCACACTGTGCTCTCAACACTGTGCTTTCATTCCCACAATGCCCTGGGGCTTACAGCCCTCTGTACAACTATTTCCATCCACCAAAATATTCTCTCCAAAAATAAAATCCCTGACGGGAATCAACTTTGAAGCTCAGCCTTGCAAATTGAACCGTTATATTAATTAATCCCTTTGCTTAATTATTAATTAGACGAAGAGGAACAACGGTTTGATGTGTTTATGAAGAGGTCTCCCGTCCGAAGATTTCTCCCGCGAGATTAAGAAGACGAAAGCGCTGTCTTGACAGACGGATCAGTTGGATGAAATCAGACAGGATCAATATTTGACGACTGAGTTAAAGCGATAGAATGTGTGTGTTGATCCAACATCAAAACTTCAACAGAAGATGGTGCTTTTATCTTTTTAAGGCATCTGTCAGAGCACATCATGCATCGGCAAACTCAAGATTTCCAGAGGCTGAGTACTGCACTGTTGATCAGAGGTTCTTGTTATCGTGCGGGTGGAGAGAAGATACGGAAAAAGCAGAAGATTGAATTTTAGGGAACAAATCTTAGCCAAGATCATCCATTCAGATGCAGATCCAATCGTGCAGCTGTTCACCTGCACGACCAGGAAGCACGCGAAGATCAATGTAATGTACCCATTTGCAATAGATCTCAACTAATGCAATGCACATGTGCAATAGATCTCAATCAATGTAACACGTGTGTACAATAGATTTCAATTCAACCCATTTGTGTGCAATAGATCTCAATTGATGTAACACGCGCACGTGCTATAGAGCTCAATCAATGCAATGCACACTGTGCAATAGATCTCAATCGATGTAACACACGCGTGTGCAATAGATCTCAATATGACCCACGTGTGTGTGATAGATCTCGCCATGATGCCTGATGGTCATGGGCAATGTTTATGCATTCTGTGCGTTATGGCAGCCCACTTTAAATGTCCCTCCTGTGTGTGTGTGTGTGTTTAAAAACACTTTGTGCTCTTTTGTCCCCAAAAAGTTTTGTAAGAAAGTGAATACTTTTCATTCAAAGGTATAAACTCAGCAGAGCGACTTGGTGCTGTTCTGGCACCACCTGAGCGCCATCAGGAGAGAGTTCTGTTTTTTTTCCAACATGACATCATGTTTATCTTCTTCTAATTCATATATAAAAGATATTTTTTTTAAACCGTGAGTCAAAAGATGATTATACATTCTATGCTGGTATGCTGTGCCACATTTAGGCTTTCTTCCTAACTCTGCGGATATTCTGTTTGTGATGACCTTCTCACAGAGAATCATATTACTGTTCTCAATCAGCTTTCTCTCTATCAAAATATTCATACACACACGCACGCACACACACACACACACATACATACATACAAAATGAATTAACTGACAGAATTCATAATGATATGCTTAGGGCTGTGAAGTGTCAGCCTTAAAATCTGAACAATGAAAAAGCACAAATCCAATCAGGCTAGAAGATTAGTGGTCCACTCCATCTGAACTAACGATTGCCCGTGAGCATGTGCACATGCGTCTGCGTGTACATGTGCGTGCGCTCGTCCTCTCCCTCCCCTCACATAAGTAGCCACACACCTGAGCCCCATTATAAGCTCATAAACCTACAGAATTAAAATATATCAACTCACGCATCACCCAAAGAGTGACGAACAGACACATAAATAAGCACCCTAGTCAGAACTTTCCCGTGGAAGATTTATGACATCTGGGGCCACATGTATAATACTCTTGAGTAAAAAAATGCGTAAAAAAACGCTCAGGGAGAAAGTCGGAAATCTGCTTACGCAAAGTTTAACATTTTCTCCGTCTGCCTTTCTATCACGGTGTCGCCATATCACACTGACTCCAAACATTGGGCCTCGTTCGTGAAACGTGAGCAGAACGAATGTGCACGTAAATCGTTCGTATTACCAATTTTGCACGTATTTTGGCATTCATCAATGTTTTCGTATCTGAGATTTGATCGGACGTACTAACTAATTTTACACCTGCTCAAGAGCACGCGTACCGCGTTCGTAAATTCAGAATGCCGGTAAATGTAGCTTCTGAGTGATAATTAGGTAAATTTTTCGTAAGAACTCCGTTCGGACATAAATGTTCATGTATATTTAGAAACGCTTCATGAATGAGGCCCATTGCGTACGCATGGTGTCCAGCGTGTGCAGAGGTACGCAGATTCTCATCTGAATTTCTGCGTCTAAACTCGCTTACGCATGCGTTCTGAAGGCATTTTTCTGCTCAGCACTGTCTATACATGTTGTGCCCCTGGGCAGAGAGATTATATTTACGTAATCTACACCCTATAACGCATCTCTCATCTGAAGGAAAACCAGGAGGGTTTAAGGCTTGCTGAATAATAGTTCTATAAGGAAAAGATTCAGGGCCATGAGAGTCTTTGAAAGAGAGAAAGAAAAAGACAGACCCCACTCTCAACCGATAATGAGTGACAGTCCAAGATGGAGCTGAACGCTCAGGTAGATTTGGCTCTGTGCTGTGGAAGTGGTCATCTGTCCTACCTGAGACATGCAGCTAGCTCTACAGCGGAGCTCTACATGCTTGCTCTACAGGGTTTGGGTGTGGTCAGGGAGGGTTTGACTGCGTGTGGTCAGGGAGGGTTTGACTGCGTATGGTCAGGAAGGGTTTGACTGGGTGTGGTCAGGGAGGGTCTGACTGGGTGTGGTCATTGCTATACCTGGTGTGGTCATAATTTCACCGGTGCTGTAAGGGTTTGACTGGGCACGGTCATCATTTTATTCGGGCATGGTCAGAGTTCAACTGGCCTTGGTCAGGTCTGTAGGAACAGATTACTGGTATGGGGCAAGGACATCTGATGCTGCGTGTTGCAGAATTTAATCCTGACAGGGTGATACTGCACTGCCCCATGGCTTGGCGGTTTGGACAGAATGCACACCATACAGGGCAGGCAAGAGTCCAGGGAGCTACACTGATTAGATTGGCACTCCTCCTGGAGCACCCACTCAAGAGTTAACTTGCGTCTCATCTGAAAACACTCTGGATCAATGAGCAATGTGTCTCTGTCAAGTGTAATACCGTTTAGATTACTTTTTTGACAAAAAAAACCCAGGGCCACTGATCCATTTAGCCAAGGTTATAATACTGACTGACAATGCCTTGACCATTGCTTAGTTGATAACAGTCAAACGAGCTCATTTGCTAAGCAACTACTGCAGCCACACTGCCCACCAACACAAGACGAAGCAAAATAAGAAAAGAAAACGCGCTCCCGTGTAAAACGAGATGACTGTATCGATCCCAAGCAGCAGCCTGTGAAGAAGCTGTTCTCGTCACGATAACAACGTTGTCTGCCCGACGAGTCTACAACTTGATGGGATAATCAATATTAAAAAGGAAACTGCCTAAGGGCACCTGACATCTTACACGCGCTCCCCATGAACGGGTGCGCAATGAGGTTAAAAAAGAACAGGTTCACTTTTGCAGATAAGCTTTTTTTTCATGAGATACAAAAATACTAAAGTAAGACCGAACACAGAAACGTTTCTTTTCCCTCTGGTGTACAGACTACTGTCGAGTCTAAGTACAATCCCGTGCAATATCCTGATCACCGTCTTTCCTCTCCATCAAGACGGGAAGGCTGAATTAAGGACCACGTTTCATTCTCGCTGCAGTCACGCAAATTCCTAATGAGACCCAGGGTCGTTCTACCGAATAAGACGACGAACTGATTAGACACGTTGTTCTCCGAACGCACAGGACTTGATCAAGTGCACCGTGAAACCACAGGTGACCTACACGGTGACGCGAATATCCCGCAAAATATTAGGAGACTGTGGTAACACCCAAAGCCTCCGTATAGTGATCTGAATTAGTAATGATATTTACTTGATTAACTTTAAAAGATATCGCATCCCAATGATCTGCACCCCACATGCCAACAGAAGACCTCATTTTAACGACAAAGGACATAATCTATCCTACCATTAAAATCTCAATATAGCCTATAGACCTTTCAACCTGTGTTTCAGTGAAGCTACGGAAATGATACTGGAATTTCTTTGTTACCAACTCGTATATATTTTTCAGTGACTTGTTGTAGTAGGACTACACGTAGCCCACATTAGACACGATTTCTGTGGGGGGGGGGGTTTAGAGCAGACAACAAACTATAAGAAATTATAATATTATCTAGCCTACTGCAATATTTGGTATAGGTGTTTCTAAAGTTCAGACTCTTAGGCTATATGCATAAGATACTCTATTTCTATCTCCCCTAAAAATAAAAGCAAACCTTAAGTTCTCTGTTAACTTAATTTCGAGCATCGCTTTCGTACATTCTGTATTACATTTGTCACCCAACTTCAGTATTTATAAATGTGTCAAAAGGAAGCGCGCGGTCACTCCCTTGAGCGAAAGGTTGACCCAGATAGACAGCAGTTTACGCCCGATTGCAACGTTCAAATTGAACATAATTTGTTAAATCCTGTTAAATCCTTACTTCTTAAAGGCATGATACTCTTGTACCGTTCAAGTGAGAAACATATTTCTTCTTCTTCTTCCATCATAATTGTATATGTTTTATAATATATCTTTATAATGGAAATTAAATAAAACAATGCCTACCGTCTAAGTCCCTGAAAGGAAGACGGCCATGACATTCTGGATTTTTTCAGTCCGGGTCGGTGTCCGGTGTCTACCGCGTAGGTGCGATCCACTGTACCGGGACACAGGTACCTCTCGGTGTCCGAGAATCCTCTCTGCCTCACGCGGTGGTGGTTTCTCGCCCCGAGCGTATGGTGATGCGGTGGCAGGGAGGGATGGTGCTGTTGCCTCCATAGATGTTTGGGCGCCTTAGCGTTTCCACCGGCGGCTCCGCCGTAACTGCCGCTGCCGGCGGCCAGCGACACCGCTGCCACGTTACCGCCGGCCGCATCCATTCTGTAGCTGTGCGGAACTTACACACCCGTTCAACAGGCGCTGGCTGAGGACAGAGTTTCCGCAACCTTTTCCGCCGTTTCGCATCGGACTCCGAACAAAGAGCTGAAAAGTTGGAGAGCTCCCCGTCCGAATACGTCGCTCCAAGGTAGACAGGTGAGTTTAATTAACGTTTATTAACTTTGATTGCAAGTTCTTTTCGTAGTATTCAAGTATTGCTTGAGAGGAATGGAAGAATTTTCGATTTTGTTGATAAAAATATTGCTCTTCATAGTAGCCTAATCATGTTTAAATCATGTTTTTACTCCGTAAATGTGATTTAGCGGCTACTTCCAGCTATGCAAAGCCATTGGATTAATGTCGAAATACACAATATATGTTCAGTTTTCAGATAATTTTGAGGTAAAGTCTGTCTGCCGTCGACTTCATTTAAAAATGCTACAATCAATTCCAAACCTTGTGAAGCCATCTGATTTAAGCTGACGGAAAACAGAAATGAACTGTATTTACAGATAAACTTTTCCGCAGAAACACTGTCAATTTTGGAGCCAGAATTGAAGGTTAGCTACATCGTTCTCCCTTTAGAAGCCTAAATGTCCTAACGTCCAACTTTGGTTTCTCTACTGTCTGGACTGAAGCTCACCCAGCGCGAACAAACCTCAGCCTCTATAGAACACGCCCCTCTGTAGCCTATAAAATACTGATGTGACGCTTTTCGACTCAAATCTCTCTGTTCGGCAACAACCCGAGGCTCTCTTCATAAAGTCTAGATTGAAAAACTATTTTCTTTTCAACGCTGAACCATCGTAATGAAAGACACTATTTTGCGTATGTGCATACGGCTTTGAACTATATACAGTGAGCACCATAATTCAACGGACAGACACATTTTTTGTTATTTTGGTTCTGTACTCTAGCACTTTGAATTTTAAAGGATACCATGACAATGAGGTTGAAGTGCAGACTGTCAGCTTTGATTTGATGGTATTTTCATCCATATCGGATGAACCGTTTAGAAATTATAGAACCTTTTAGCCCCCCCCTCCCCATTCGGGCATAAACAAATATTGGACAGTTTCACATAATGTAGAATAAAGTCATTTTTTATATTTGGTTGCATATCCTTTGCATGCCATGACTTCCTGATGTCTGTGACCCAACAATATCAAAAGACTCTTGCTTTCTTATTTTCTGGTACTCCTACAAGCGATACTATAACCTCTCTGCATTTGAATGGATCTCTATGGGAATTGGGAGTTGGAACTAGATTTACAGTGGGAGCAATAATTATTTGATCCCTTACTGATTTTGGATGTTTGCCCACTTACAAAGAATGGAACTGTGTAGAATTTTAATCATAGGTACATTTTAACATTGAGAGACAGAATATCACAAAATAATCCACAATAACAACATCATATAAATTTTATAAATTTATTATCGTATTTTCGCATTAAATAAGTATTTGATCCATAGAACAATAGGACTTAATACTTGGTGGAGAAACCTTTGTTGGCAAGCACAGAGGTCAGACGTTTGTTGTAGTTTTTCACCAGGTTTGCACAGATCTTGGGAGGGATTTTGGTCCACTCCTCTTTGCAGATCCTCTCCAAATCCTTAAGGTTCCGAGGCTGTCGCTTGGCAACTCGAAGCTTCAGCTCCCTCCACAGATTTCCGATGGGATTTAGGTCTGGAGACTGGCTAGGCCACTCCAGGACCTTAATATGCTTCTTTTTGAGCCACTGCATTGTTGCCTTGGCTGTATGTTTTGGGTCATTGTCATGTTGGAAGACCCATCCACGACCAATTTTCAGTGCTCTCACTGAGGGAAGGAGGTTGTCGCCCAAAATTTCCCGGTACATGGCCCCATTCATCCTCCCCTCGATACGGTGAAGTCGTCCTGTTTCCTTAGCTGAGAAACACCCCCAAAGCATAAGGTTTCCACCTCCATGCTTCACAGTGGGGATGGTGGTCTTTGGGTTGTACTCAGCATTTCTCTTCCTCCAAACACGGCGAGTCGAGTTGATGCCAAATAGCTCTATTTTGGTCTCATCTGACCACATCACCTTCTCCCAAGCCTCCTCTGGATCATCCAGGTGTTCTTTGGCAAACTTCATACGGGCCTGTACATGTGCCTTCTTCAGCAGAGGAACCTTGCGCGCGCAGCAGGATTTTAATCCTTCACGGTGTAGTGTGTTACTGATGGTTTTCTTCGTGACTGTGGTCCCAACTGCCTTCAGGTCATTAACAAGCTCCTCCTGTGTAGTACTGGGCTGATCCCTGACCTTTCTCATGATCATTGATATCCCACGAGGCGAGATCTTGCGTGGAGCCCCAGACCGAGGGAGATTGGCGGTGACTTTGTGTTTCTTCCATTTTCTAATAATTGCTCCAACAGCTGCTTGCTTATTTTCTTGTAGCCCATCCCAGCCTTGTGCAGGTCTACAATTTTGTCCCTGATGTCCTTAGACAGCTCCTTTGTCTTGCCCATGGTGGAAACGTTGGAATCTGATTGATTGTGTGGACAGGTGTCTTTTATACAGCTACATAACGATGTAACGAGTTGACACAGGTGTTTTGGGTAATGAGTTGAGATTAGGAGTGCTTCTTAATGGAAAACTAACTGATCTGTGGGAGGCAGAATTATTGCTGATTGGTAGGGGATCAAATACTTATTTAATGTGAAAATACAATAATAAATTTATAAAATTTATATGATGTTGTTATTGTGGATTATTTTGTGATATTCTGTCTCTCAATGTTAAAATGTACCTATGATTAAAATTCTACACAGTTCCATTCTTTGTAAGTGGGCAAACCTCCAAAATCAGTAAGGGATCAAATAATTATTGCTCCCACTGTAGCTGTAAATTACACTGGAACGGTATGGAACACATGATTGGCTAAATGGCTCTAAGGCATCAAGGGTCTGTATCAAACAAGCCTTAAACCATCACTCTGCTTCCAGATACGCAGTAGATTGGATAACTTGAATGGTTTCACTCCTGACTTATTTTTCCATGGAGTTCAATAGGAAGATTTATCAGGAGAAACAACCCTTAAAGTGATCCATCCATATCTACTGCATATCTGGCAGAAAATGTACTATGTAGGCTACAAAAGGTTATATAATTTCTAAACGGTTCATCTGATATCGATGAAAATACCCTCAATTTAAAGCGGACAGTCTGCACTTCAACCTCATTGTCATTGTATCCTTTCAAATGCAAAGTGCTAGAGTACAGAACCAAAATAACAAAAAATGTGTCACTGTCCAATGAATTATGGTGCTCACTGTAGGTTCGGTAAAATAAAACGATCATTTTCCCCTCCATTTGTAACTCTAAGGACAGAAGATTGGAAGGTAATTTAAACCGGTGGTACATACATTAAATATGAGCCTTCGGCTCTGCCTCCTTATCCAATGAATTAATAAAACTCGAGGTTATCTAAATGTCAACAATAAAACCTCACATGAAAGGACTGTACAATTAGTAAGTTGCGTCCCTATATTTAGAAATAACACCATTGCTGGATGTGTTAGAAGCAGTTAAGAAATATCAGAGGTCAACTAGACAATGAATTTCACAAATCCAAAGTCCAGAGAGGAAGGATATTACTTACGGGGCTCATTAAGTCCTATGAACCAAGCCCAGGGAAAGCCAAGCCCAGGGAAAGCCCTGTAGGCTACTGCAGGCTACATTCATTTATCAAACAGCCTGTCTATTAGATTAAATGTTACTGCCAGATTCTCTGAGTAAATTTCACCGCACGCCAAGGAATACAGTGCCTCCTCCTGCGCTTCTGACTTGAAGTCTGCGGGTTCGATTCCCAGCTTGGCGATGCAGTCGCTCAGGGGAATTGATCTCAATTGTTTGCGTAAATATTCCATCTGTGGAGGAGAATTGTGGCTTAAATGGAAGAGCGAAGCATTTTCCATCAGTATTCAGTCTTCCTGTATCTGGTCATTATAAACTCATTAAAGAAACTGTTTGCTATATTAAACACTGTATTTCTTCCCCTTGGAAATTTCTCTCTTGATGTCTTCACAGCATACAGTAAACACATTTAAAGGTAACAGAAATAGCACAAAATAAAGAAATCAAAAAGTCAGACATGAGCATGGGTCACAACCTGTCAGTCTGCAGGCAATCTCAGAACCCATCGGCTAAATGATTTAGCCTCTGGGGGCCAGATTCAGTTGAAATAAGCACGCACAAATGGGACTTACTCCAGAAATTCTGCATACCTTAAGCTATTTGTGATTCAGACATTTGACTTATCCGCTGTTTTATGTGTCTCTCCAGTACATATCAAGGTGGCAAAACCGGGCTTTCGTTTTGAAGCTCACTTCCTGGTTGGGCTGGGAGCGGCCATAGTGCCGTTGCTCACTAGCGCCACTGCGGTTGGCTCCAGTATAGGTCTTTCACCAAGTCAATGGCAGCAATGTTGTCAAAATACTAAGTCAATACATTTTTTCCACAAGAAAATGTAGTTGCAATAGGTGCTTTTCCTTTGTCTAATGCCTCTCTATGTGCCAATTGTTTTAATTATTGTGTCATTTGGACAGGGTATTAACATTTATTCAGGACCAATCAGAGGGACAGGTTGAGTCACTCGGGTCACTACCATAGTGTTATGTTCTGAGTCTGTTTTGTTATTTTGTCATGTTTAGTAATTGTCAGTTTCGGTAGCATACACTTTTCCATGTTTTCCGCAGCCTTGCGTTCTGTGCTGTATCTCTCGCCTCTCCTCTCATTTTTTTTTTTTTTTCTCTTTTGTTCACGTTTGTATACCCTGCACTACTAACTATTTATTATATATTATTTATATATTTAACTGGGCTAAACACGGGGGGGTTTAACTAATACTAAAAAACGTCTAACGTTTAATATTTATTAAACTAACAAAAACAAAAACTTCCTCATCTCATTTTCATTTTTTTTTTTTGTTTTAGTTATTTTCTATTATCCCATTGTTGAACTTATTTTTTAAACGACGACAGGGCTAGGATAGGATAGGATAAACTATATTTACTAATTGCCTTGTTACTTGTCTCAGCTCTCAAGCTGTTTTCCATTTCTGCTTTTCTCAACAGCTAAGCTTGTTGCTGTCTACACATGCATTTTATACCTGCTGTTTGTTTTTTGTCGCGCGTTCGTTCGTCTTACTAAGTATTGTTAACGTTTTAGTCTGTTTTTTTTTTTTTTTTTTTTTTTTTTTTTTTTTGTTTTTTTTTTTTTCAGTGTGTTGTTTTGTTGTTTTTGTGTTTTGTTTTTGTTGTTTTTTCTTTTTTTTTTTTTTTTTTTTTTCGATTCCCGGCTTCGGCTTCAGTCGTGTGTCGCTACCCTGCTGCTGTGTTGTGATTTTTTTTTTCTGCCGTGCCTTCATCTAATCGTACCCCCCCCTGCCTGTCTTGACTTCCCCTTGACTTTTTGTTTTTACTTGTTCTGGACTACGTTTTGTTTGTTTTTTCTTGCCCTGCCTTTCCTGTTTTTTTTTTTTCATAACACATAGTTAGGTTCTATAGAGTTCTCACTGCACTCACTCGGAGGGGCGGGACCAGAACGGGGAGACAACAATCATTAGTCTAAAACTTGTAAAGCCTGGCGTCTTGGGACCTATTTTTATACAGTCTATGCTTGGGACAAGGAGACACGCTGTATTTTTGAGTGGAAGTCGATGGAGAACATCCCTTAGTAGCCTACCATGAACAAGCTGTTGTTTTGTGGACACAGTTCATAGCATAATAAATTGACTGCCTTGTCGCTCATCTTCAACATGTTTGTCAACACATATTCATTTTAGAGCCAGCTGGGATGTGTTTACTATGGGAAAAAATACTGTTTTGTGAGATGAGAGACAGCAGGGGATGTTGCAGCTACACTACAGGCCCAGCGTCTTGGAAGCAAGCAGCCAAACTGTGGGTTAAATATCTGAAATAGATCTCTCCATACCTGTATAACCTTATCAATTTAGATATTCATTTAGCTATTCCACCCCCTCCCTTACGCAATCGCCGTACTCCCCCTGCCATGCTGGGTTAACGATAGCTCACGGCAAGTCGTTTTAACATTTAGCAAGCAAGCTAACTATAGCTTATGGCAAGCCCTTTTAATTGAACAGTTTTTCGACTTCCTTAAAGTCATCGTTGCTGGCTGGCCATATAAGTTGGCTAGTTACCGTGATTGCCTAGCTAACGTTACTAACGTTAAGTAGCCAGCTACTCCAGCTAGAACTCTAACCGGACATTTCTACGTCTGGGTAATTTTTTTTGCTTTAGCTAGCATGTGAATGCACTAACCTACAATGCCCCCTTTATCTGGAACAGTTTTCAGAACGGGGTTTCATGCTGCAGAAACCTGTGACAGACTGCTCTGTCACAGTCGAGTTAATTAGCAGTTAGCCAAAAAGACGGTGGTGGTTTGCTCATTTAAGACTATGGGGACAGCTTGCTACCTTTCTAGCGGCGCTAGAGACATTTATAATAAAAGTAGTCTTGTCAAAATAACATATGTGATTGATTGACCGTCAATATAGTTGATAGCAATAGCGTTACCCTATGTTCGTCCGTATGTGGTGATGCAGTGCGCCAAGCTTGGCTACCGAGCTCAGCCGGTAGGCTATGCTATCTAGCTAATCAAATAAATTTAGCTGAATATAAATTGAAGATAACTGAATGAACGTTAATTATGTGACGAATACCACACATTCAATGCGAATAAATGACACAGTAAAATTGAGGATGAAAATTAAATGTTATATTATAAAACATTAGCAACTTAAGGAAGTTTACTGCAAGTTCGTTTTGCAAAATGGTGGGTTTGGTCAGGTCATGGGCTTCTCCCACAGAACTGCTTCTCCATCCCGAACTGTGAATCATCCTGTGCCTGGACCATGAAGACCATATCCGGTTGACCTTGCTCCCGACAACGTCACTTCGGCTCCACGCAGCAGACGCAGTTCGTACAAACGGGCGGCGAAAAGGTCTCCCAGAGACTCAATTAGGTTTTTAGGAGGCCGTGGGAAGACAATGGGTGACGTTGTCCATATTTTTATACAGTCTATGGCTCTGACACGCGGTAACGTAAAAAGAGGGTCAATTAAATCAACAAGTCAACTAATCAACCAACTATAGCTGAAATGTTTAGATAACTAAAGGTATGTAGGTAAAAAAAATGTAAAGCATCAGCAGGCGAGTTGCTAGATAACTAGCCTATAAACTATTGTAAATATGTATAGCTGACTATAGCTAGTTTATTTTTGACATCGACAGTTCCTGCAGTTAGTTTAACCAATTGCTTGTTGCTGTCGGCTTCACAGAACGGAGATGCGTTTATCAGCTGATCTCCATGATTGAAATGTCGGGAGTAATTGTTGTTGCTGGCGATGTAAACTTTCAAAGAAGTAACAATCAAAACATGCACTGATGTGTCATTACTGCTATTCAAAATCCTCTATTGCACACGTGTCGTGTCGTGGTGTAAAATCATTTGTACAGTATTTTGTGTACAGTCATGAGGTAATTTGTTCAAGGTTGCTTTCCTAATCATGCAAAGGATTATCTAATGCTAGGAATAGCCTACCTAGCATCTACTAGGCTATTAGCTAGCTTACCATAATTTATAGGCTGGCTATCCACCTGGTAGTGACCATAATTTACCCAACTAGTAGCCTAGTAAGCCTACCATAATGTATGAATAAGTTGTCTTGAAATTTATATCTAACAATAGTCTAATGTTACGATTATTTAGGACTAACATTATATCTAGCTTGCTATTGTTACCTGCTGCATGGTTGTTGCCACACCACTGAGGGCAGCGATGCTGATGCCAGCCAAACTGCTGCATTGCTGCTAGGAGAGGGGTCGTGTCTGGGCTGGCGACTATTTATAAAGAGGAATCTAATTTAGGGAGCTTTGCTACCTTCTCCTTATGTTCTTTTCTCTCTAAATGCCTCTCCTGTGCGGATTTCACACGAGCTGACTTACGCCATATTCTAACTTGTGTTGCGCAGGTGCTTATCTCAAAATGTGGGTGATACAGGGCATGATATTCTAATTATCTGTTTCTTGTACCTGCCCCCCGGGTTGCCAGGTATCTACTAAAAAAATGTTTGTGGGGTTATGCGTTTTCAACGTGTCAGGGACAGTGTCATTAATAACCGCATTTTCCTTTAGGAAAATCCTGCTTTTGTGCATTGTAGTTGCTCTTGCGTGACGGGGTATAGGCATGCAGTGAATTGCATTGATAAAATGATCATAGCTTCTATTGATGACTGGGATATACCGGTCACACAATCAATATAAATAATTGCTGGACAGTGCTTGCACGCAATATTATTAGGTAAACAAATAAATCGTTGGATTTACTGAAAAAAATTTTTTTTTAAATCTAATGCAAACGATTTACCTAATACAGTCATGTAGCCTACGGTGGTTGAACACAATAGCCCAGGGGTTCCCAAACCGGACCTGGGGCCCCCCTGTGTATGCTGGTTTTCATTGCATCCACAGTTGCAATCCCAGAATTTTAACAAGCTGTTAATTTCTCTTAATTGGGTGCTTTTCATGTTTAGAGGAATTATTCACCCTCTTAAGCCACATTATGTCAGAAATAGCTGTGCATGCCATGTAGCATTAACTCTCCAAGTTCACATTGTGCTTATTGTGCTATATTGCAACAATTACACAAAACATAATAACTGATCAAATTAGAGTGATCAAATCAATAGGCTCCTAATTAGGTTGTTGAACACGTGTTTAACTCATACTTTTTTCTTTTAGCTTATGAACACAATGCAGGTTTGGCTCATTATCATTTGCTTTGTGTTTGAATTCTTCATTATCTACCAAATGGTTAGTTTTAGTGGCCATGTGTTCACACTTTCACCAATTAGGAGCCTATTGATTCAAAAGATCAGTCTTTAAAAGGATCTGTTAAATAATTGTCTTATCTCTTTTAAATAATATAGCACAATGTGAACATGGGGTGTTTATTCTACATGGCATCCATAGCTATTTCTGATATAATGTGGCTTAAGAGGGTAAATAATTCCTCTAAACATGACAAGCAACTAATTAAGAAATTAACAGCTTGTTAAAATTCTGGGATTGCAACTGTGGTTGCAATGAAAACCAGCATACAGAGGGGGGCCCCAGGATCGGTTTGGGAACCCCTGCAATCGCCTATATGCAACGTCTTCAACTGAATAATTTTGGAAAAGCTGTGCTGACACAAATCGTCTCTCTTTCAAAGCGAATATGATCCAGACACTGTCTATCAATTAATCAATCTAATATGTGTCTGGTATGATATACCAGATGGTTAATCATAGCCTACTTTTACATTTTTGTTTTTATGACAGCTCTCTGATAATTGCAAGTTAGCTATGCAAAGGAAAATATGACCAATATTATGTTCAAATAACATGCACTCATTCTATTATCCATTTATGCGAAAGATGCTGTATTTTTCATAATAATCTATTGGCGAACAAAGTTGAGCGGAAACAAATGATTAAAGTCAAGAGATTATAAAAACGTCAAAATAACCACAAAATATCACAGAGGGATGTATCCACTACACACCCACCACATATATTTTCAAGAAAATGTGAATAGGTATATTAATATGCAAAGTCAATATCAAAGTCAGCTAATAAACTCAGTCTTGAAAGGACTGAATCCACACCCTAAATCCACACCCTCAACCCGAGGGCCATCGACGTCATCCAGCCCTACATGTTTGAACCACAGAACTGTTCTGTGGTTTGAATCTGGCGAGGAATGAATGGAATAAATTCAAAGCAAAATACAGTGCGGCTGCTATCAATAGATAAATATCACACGCAAGCTCGCAATCAAAGTTAAGTTAACTTAAACGCTAAGCATTGTATTGCAACCGTGTGATCTAACGTTAGTCTATTTAAAGCAAGCTAAATTGCAAGGCGACGTTTCACCACATGCATGTTCCACACAAATCATTAAATAATGGTAGGTTTTATTGAGTTTTTAAAATCTATTTAAAGGCCCATTCATGAATTTCGGTTGCTAATCGAATGAAAATTACGTGCATGGCAACAAAGTACTTTGGTGGATAATGGTTCTCATCGTATTTTTGTTACTGTAACCAGCCACTGAACAATACGACAAAACCATTTTGAAGGCATGGTTTATTTGGCAAAATCTTAACTATCTATTATTTTCGATATATTATTTGTGTCATGGTTCGTGGGTTATTGTTTTCTTTTTCCGCTGCGGTTCTCGTCTTTTATCTCCCATTGAGAATCCATCGGATTTTTTCCTCGTTCCATCCCAAGGTTTTGCTTCGCCTCGCTCATTATTCAGATCACCTGTGCTGCTACCTGCAGGGTATTTAAGTTCCTCACTTCCGCTTCTCCGGTGCTTCTTTGTCATTCATTTGTACATTGAGCCAGGTATAGCCAGGTTTAAGTGACCTTGTGATATTAACTTGTTTATGTTCACGAGGGACTTGCTTTTAGCTTCTTCAGGTATAGGATTGTGTTTCCTCCTGTTAGCGTTCTGCACTATTTATTTCCGTGCTGTTCTCTACAAGACAGTGTTTTCTTTTGGTGATTTTGTTTTGTTTCACCTTCTGTCGGACGTTGTAGAGTTACGTTCCAAAGGTGTTTTCTTTGCTTTTCTAGTCTCCTATTTGGGCTCTAGTATTGAGTTTGGGAGATTTAGATTTGTGTTTCACTCGTTCTATTTGAGTTCGCCATATCATGGCCAGGTAACTACACAACCCAAAGTTCTACCAAACTTCAGTTGTGCTTTAAGGAATCGATAAAAGATTGGATCAATAAGCAAAATCGATAATGGCATCGGTATCCATAAAATCTAACGATTCCCATCCCTAGTAGGAACAGATCGTGAGCATGTATCACTGCATGGATATCGCTATAGCAACACGCGCTATGATCGCGCTATGATATGTGTTTACCCCGTCGACCGATATAAATTATGTACGTGCAGCAACGTTGAACAGTGCATGCGTACACACTACACAGACCCAGACTGTACAAGACACATGCATCCACATCACTGCAGCAGTGGTCTACACGCATACCATGTATACACAGCCACCCAAAGAAGCGGCTCACTTTGATTTATTTTGATTAAAAAATCTGAGCTATCAGCTATCGCTATAGCTGCCCTTTCACATGTGAAACTAGAAGTGTGACTGATACAGTCATGAATGCACATGAATTTTAGCAAGAGAACAATGCGCAAAAAGGCCGGAACATCATCTTGCAAAAAACATGTGGTACCGCGCCGAAGGCAAAACATTTGCATACGCAAACTAATGAAGTGCGTACGCACGGCCTTACGAAAACTTGTCGTAAGCCTAAGTGTTTTTTTCTGGGGAAATAATTTATTTTAATTCAATTAGATTATTACACTGAGCCTCTTTTAACATTATACAATTAGAATTTTCTCCTATACCCTTCGTGGGTGAATTGAGAAATAAAATATCACTGTCATTGCCAATTTGTCATTGTCATGGACTTGTGAAAAACACGGCTTCGCAAAGTTCGTCCAGTTCTCAAAAATATACCCATTATGTAATGTATGAGTCAATAAAATAGACATACTATATATACTTTCATTTCTGATACATGGTATCCACTGAACTGTACAGCAAGCTAGCTGTCGTTGTTTTAGTTCTATTGTCGGTCAGTCAGAGTGACTATTTTCACCAGTCAGTATGGATAAAACGAACTTCCCATTCCCCTACGCTCAATACCAACCCTGCCTGCTTTCCGTCGTGGCCTGAAAACACACCTTTTCAGGCTCCACCTGGACTAATACTTATCTAGGACCTCATGGTATTCTTTTTCTTGTGACTGTGTACCAACAAGTTTATTTTAGAATAGCATTGTAGTAGAGAGATGATTTACACTGTTCACTGTGACTCTGTGCTCTTCGTTCGTTAGTAGATAGGATACTGGATGAGAAATGTGCTTTTTCTTGTTGTTGTGTTGTTGTCTTTCGACTTTTCTGATATTTCTTTACTTACTGTTCGCTTTGGATAAAAAAAAAAAAAAAAAATAAATAATGTAATGTAATGTAATAAAAGACTAAACGTTGTCTAGTTGTCCAGTCTAGGCAGGTCTCGATTAAGGGATTTCCATGTCGCTGAAACACAGCAGGGATTTCCGTGCATGTCGCTAGTCGTAGCAAGCTAGCGCGCTACGTACTATTATATACACTGCGCTGCCATATCGTAACACGTAAACAAAAATGTGCGCAGACTGCGCACGCACCCGGGTACTTGTGTACGTACTGTCAAAGATCTTTGGTACTGTGTACCATATCGTTGAGCTTTCCACGCCACGCCATGTGAAACATCAACCAAGTTTTAAAATGTCTAAGTTCTCAAATAATATGTTTTGGTTACTATGAGCACGAGGAGTATGAAGAGAACGGTGGATTATAGTGCATACATACTAGGCATTATTTGCATTTTAAAATAAGTCAATCTCGCATTGTGGAGCACCGACTTACGCTGGTTTTCGAGTGACGCGACTTCCGAGATATTCTAACGTTGACTGTATGATGTTGGTATGCTGGCATGAAACGAGTACAGTGCTACATTAGATGTGTTCACCTGTTCATATACAAACAGATTGAACTCAGCTCAGCTTACATTATTTTGGCACAAATACAAATTTTCCCTGTCTGGAACTTATATACATACATGTATCTAGGACTTTTAAAAAAGCATTACATACAATTTAAGTTGGAAAATATACATGGTAGAATTTTTAGCACTGGACTCGAACTCGGACTCCGACTCGGATGGTGTGGACTCGACTACAACACTGCTTACTAGAATATTCAAGCTGAACTCAACTGTAAGCTAACTATATATATCGCTCGCTCACTCTTGCTCTCTCTCTCCTATCTCCTCTCCCTGACGGCACGCAGATCAACCGCTTTTATAGCTGAGGCATAGCCCACTTCAGGACATAGCTGTACAGATTTCAATTTTGTCACTGGGAGGAATACGTCAGCTAGATTAAGTTTCTGGCCAATGACTGACTGGACCAGTACCTAACGTTTTACCACTAGAGATACTTTTGGACCAAATTTTTTGGGTTTACGCTGTTTTGCACTGACTACAGTAAAATGTCAAGATTTGGACCAGAATCAATCAGTAACACTTAGAAAAAACCAAATGTATCAGTTCTCATCTAAAATAAATGGTTTTAGTGCTTTGTTACCCTTTAAGAATAATATTTTTGTATGTTCTTATTTACAAACTGCTTCTCTAATCACATGTTGGTATTATTGGTCTTTGATGTATTATTGGTAATTTACACTGTGAATTATTGAATTTTTCAATTGTGCATGTATAAAATATTAGCAATAACCTTAAGAAAAATAACTATAATTAAGTATAAAAATACAACGATACTATAGTAAACGGGAAAGGACACAAGTGACAAATTCTTTCAATTGTGCATATATAAAATATTAGCAATAATCTTAAAACAAACTATAGTTAAGTAGGCTACAACAATACTATGTTACAGTAAACAGGGAAAGAGACAAAACAAAATCCTTCAATTGTGCTATAAAATATTAGCAATAATCTTAAAAAGAACTATTGTTAAGTATAACAACACTATGACACTAGTAAACGGAAACAGACAAGTGACAAATGCATAGTCTAAAACTGTTTCTCTGAACTGCACGTGTGTTGTCTAAAACTGCGGCGTATAAAACTCCTTGCAGCTGTTGTGTTTTAACTCATTTCCAAGTGACTGTTACTTTAAGAGACCTGTGTCATCACTGGTCCAACTGACATGGTTCACCGTGACCATGACCAGAGCAACGAAGGTGAAAATATTCCCCATAATCCTCCCTGGCATGACTGGCCCTGATTTCCATCCATCACAGGCCAGTACTGTGGGCTCCGCTGTGATGTTTCTGTGTGTTTGCTTTTTTGCATTTTAAAGCCTGAGCCAGTCCAATTCCATCATGTGGAAATCACACACCATCAACAAACAAAACAAAAACCTTCCAACAAACAATAATGGGGACAAAGATCAGTGAACGGATGACACTCGTTACACAGACTGCATTACGTTACGGCACATTTCAGTATTTCTGCATTTGCTTTTATACATAGCGACATGGATTAGGCTACATCTCTGCATGCAATCCATTTACACAGCCGGACAGCAATTCAGGGGGCCCTTCCTGGGGGGCCTAACAGAGGCAGCGCCTCGGCTGGGAATATAACCTACAACCTTCGGGTTGCAAGTCCACTTCCCTCAACATTATGCTACACAGCTGCCTCTCTACATCCTGCAACACATTACGGGCCCCTGCCCCACTAACGTCCAATCACCAGCACCTTTCCCCGATTACCCACAATACCTCAAACCGAGTGGCGTTCTGTCAGTCCGCCGGAGCCGTCTGCTCCACACCCTCTGAAAGCAGCAGTGTGGAGTTAAGACACAGGGAAGGAAAGAGAAAGTGCCCAAAAAGCCCGGGAAAAGTAGCAGTCCGCCCCATGCATATACATACACTCTGCTCCATACGCCTTCGCAGATCAGAGCGGCGGCGTAACCCCGCCATGTCTTTCCGCTACATCACATTAGCACATCCACAAGCATGAAGCAGCTCTTGTTTGTGAGGAACAGAAGAGGTCTGGCAGACGCTCGTTCGCTATCAAACAACCTACGGTCTAAGCGGAGGGTAATTTGACCCAAGAGAAACGGCGGCTCGGCCGGGGAAGATAGACACCCGCTGAGGCAGTTTTTATTGGAACACTGTCAGATCTGCTGTCCCGGAGCGGAGCGGTCGTGCCACCTCTCGCTCTTCGCCTGTTCGTTAGTCCTCTCGTCTCGGATACATTTGTCTTCCTGAACGGCCCGGCGGTGCGCGGAATGCTCTCCGTGTTTTATTACGTAGTCCTTTCTGAATAAAAAAAGACATAAATCAATACTCTGCTGAAGACAGAGGCCCCAGCGGGGAAGGGATGGTGCCCAGCGCTACCCCGCCAATCCAGGCCTGAGCGCAGTGTTAAATCACCTGTAACAGAGTACGTCCCATTACTACTGGACTCATATTAACTCTGTCAGAGTGGAATTAATGCTAAAGACTTTACTGTGCATGATGGCGTTTCCCCACATGAGCATTCTTCCACCTGTCTGTATGTCTGTCTGCCTGTCCACATGAGATTCTTCTCTTATGCAGAACCATGTCTGTTTCCGAGCAGAATATGCGACTGCATCTCCGTTATAGCTGGTTATTTGATGCTTCACAAAGGCTCACCTGTACGGCCAGAAATAAATTTTAACTGATGTCCCCACTCCCTAGTGCACTGTTGCACAACCCTCAGCTGAATATGGATTATATGTACCACATATCTCACAAATAAAACTATTTCAATTCTTCATTGACATCTGGGATTTATTTTTATGATATTTTAGTAGACGTTTTTCATCATCAGTAAGTCATGCACGAACACTGCCTCTGAAGTAACGTCAGATTTGTCCCCCTGTATGGTGACGTGATGTCTCCACAGCTGTCCCTGTAGACACCCCCTTGGTGGGGTCTTTTTTCTGCGCCCCAGTCTCTTAAATATTTTTATCACAGCTGAGGCAGACAGGGCCCCTGAAGCCCCTTCTGCTGTGGTTTTTATATTCTCTTAGAGATGCGTTCCCAGTGATGAGAGTTTCTGTTACACCGTAACCCGTGGAAACGGCGCTCAGCGCTCTGCTCCCTCGGGAGCGTCTGGTACACATCCGGAAAAAAGGGACGGCACGTCTGACTGTCACGCCCCCTTAGACGTGCTGACTGGCGCCCAGCGTTCCTCTCTTTGGGGTTATTAGTGATACTCTCCACTCTCCATAATGCACAGAATTTGGTTTTCAACTCCACACACTTTTTGTTAAATTAGTTTTATCTCAAACTGGGGTTTGATTGCTCTTGTGAGCCCCTAATGTAAAAACCGCTGGAGGGGTGCACCCCAGCACCACCTCCTCCCAACCGCAGGCAGCCTGCTGGCGACGCAGGGGACTGTGCAACTGATGCAGCTGGAGCAGGAACACTGCAGACGTCTGATTGGCCGCTTTGTATTACAAGGTGGGAAAAACCCTGCTCTTCTGCATCGTCCCCCCACCCGGGGTAATCCCCCCTCTCCCGGGAATGCCCCTCACCCCCCTGGAACCAGCCACATGCAACCAGGATTCCACACTGACCATAGAGTTCTATAGGAAAACGAGTCAGGAGAAATAACCCTTGCAGTGATCCATCCACATCTACTCCATATCTGGCAACAGAGTGATGGTTTGGGGCTCGTTCGATAGCTCAGACCCTTGATGACTTACAGCCATTTAGCCAGCCAAGTAATTCTAGAAAGACCACCAACATTGCAAAGTAAAACAAAACAAACTGACTAATAGCCTACACTCTGAGGTCAAAGTGACAGCTCCGGACAGGTCACTCTAACATTATGTGTGTTCGTTCAAAAAAACAGCAAACGTTAGCTAACGTAGCCTATAGTATTAGATAGGCTAATAAATCATATAAAAATATAAAAAATCATATTAAAAAATATATTATATGAAATGTATGTAATACATTTACACACAATGTTTGACCCATAATACATGATAATAAATAGCCTACTATTTTATTACAGCTACTAAACATGAGTATGCATTTTCTGTAAGGTATCTGAAATGTTATTCTAGCATAATGTAAAAAAATAAAAATAAAAAAACAAGAAAAAAAGATGTCTGGTAAAATTTTGGGGTGGCTGGTAAGATTTTGCATCTACAAGCCACTGTGGCTGGTAGGTCAGAAAGTTAATTTCCCACCCTGAAAACCATATATTCTCTAGAAGCTTCTAGAAGATTCCTGTTAAAACCAGATTGTCTATAAGATACAAGGTGATGTACCGCCGGTACTAGCTAGTACTTTGCTCGTCCAGTTGTCATTCTTGCGCTGTTATTACCAAATGATTTCAGCTGGCTGTGGGGCCGTCCATCTTGCTTTTCAGTCTCACGTCCAAAGCGGTCATGAATATTCAAGAACAAATTTGCATAACCAAAGAAAACGTTTTTTTTACGAAAGGGTTCAAGATTTAATTAATCTAAGTGTGTAGAAAAGCATATTTTCTTATCTGCTGTCTGCGATCATTCTCCAACTTACAATAAAAAATTTATTATCTCTTATAGATTTGGGTTTCTGGAAAAAACTCCCATTGACCCCCATTCATTCTCTTCTGTTTTAGCCCAGTTTTAGTGCTCATAGTCACCCCTAGAGGTGGAACATGATATTCATGCAGTTGGCATATCTCCTTACTATACAATCTCTGATATTACTCACACACAAACACGCACACACAAACACACCTGCTGCTGTCGGCGGTCGTTATGGCGATGAGTGGGGTGACCCAGAGGGGGAGCGAGGTGGGGCCTGGGGGGGTGAGGTCGTAGTAGGCCTGCTGCGCCTGTCGGAAGGCCAGTGGGGGCAGCTGGACTGAGCGGAAGGACAGCCTGCGCACCAGAAAGGGCTCCGTTGTGCCCACTCCCAACCCTGCCACGCCCGCTTCCACTGGCTCGACTGAGACCCCCGACACCTGAGAGAGGGACAGGGAGAAAGAGGGAGAGAGAGAGAAAGAGGGAGCAAGAGGGAGAGAGAGAGGGAGAAAGAGGGAGAGAGCGAGAAAGGAAGAGGGAGAAAAAGAGAGAGGGAGAGAGAGAGGGAGGGAGAGTGAGAGAGAGGGGGGAGAAAGAGAGAGAGAGGGAGAAAGAGGGAGAGAGAGAGAGAGGGAGAGAAAGTAGCAAGAAGAGGAGAGAGGAGGAAAAGCAAATGAGCAGAATGAAATTGAGACATTTTGTTCCATATTGTTTCACAAAAACACACACATACGCACTTATGTGACCGGATCCCTGCTACAGATACATGTTTAAAATTGTACTTTTTGAGTTTTTCATCTCACGTTAAAGTACAGAATCAGAGGCATCACTGGATGAGATTGGGTAAATATTTCGGGAGATATGACTGTTTGAATATTGTGATTTTGCAAAACACAATTTTGAGAAAACTGCCATTAAAGATTTTGTTGGGAATTATGCCCTTTCTCATCGTAAAATACACCCTCTCACCACTGTATGAAACTGCTATACTGTATATGTGTATTCCACAACCCAGTGCTTGCTATGATTTTGAATACGTTTGATTATAATAGTGTTTAAACCATGAATTTATAAAAATAGGAAAACATACATACATAAGGTTTAACCTCTGATTTTGCTTTAAACCCTGATCCTTTTTCATTCTATCACTTCTCTAATTATTTTGGCATGACTCCCCCATTATTATGTAACTTAAAAACATTGATAACTGCTCTCACTATTTAAATATAGCAATAATACTTCAAAGAGTGCCCATGCAGTTTGATAGCCCTCATCAACAGGTAATTACTTCTTGCCAAGTACCTATCCCACAATACCTTGCATATAAATGCTTGTCTGCCCTCAGACTAATTTGCATCTGTATCTTGGAGGACTAATGGAAGATTAAAGGAATGTGTCAATACCCTCCCCCTACTGTATCTATCATGTGACTGTTTAACATAATTGAAATGATTTACGTTGGTAACTGAATGGGGCAAACTGTTGAATACGTAGTTTGCGTCTTGAATAAGGAAATAATAAGTTGAGGAAAAATCTGAATTCACAAACATTATGGTTAAACCGCCCTAAGGCATTTTGAGAAGTCAGATCAATGTCATAGTAGAACATTAAGTGCAATTTTAAAAAAATTAAAATCAGTGCATTTACTTCAACAAGTCCCTAATTAAAGCAGATTTGCTTGGTGCACAAAAAAAGATGTTAAATAAATTATTATTAACCTACCAATCAGCAGGGCCGTGTCTAGGGGGGGGGGGCACGGGGGGAGGGGCAGTGCCCCCCCAAAGCCAAATAAATAAAAAAATGTATCCAACGATATGAAGTCGGGCGCCTTCAGTAGGCTATTAGAGCTACAGACGATTCGGCCAATCATAAAAATGCCACATTGAAATAATATATTTCTCTAATATCTGATTGGTTGGATTGGCCATAATCTATAAAATACGGAGTCGAGCGAGAGAGAGGTCAGTTTCTTTGATCAATCTATGCCAGGGGTGTCAAACTCCGATCCTGGAGGGCTGGTCTGCTGGTTTTCGGTGCTTTTCAGCACAAGTGATTTATTTAAGTCACTGATTGGCTAAGAAGTCCACACACTTTGTTCTCAATGCTTTAACTGGGTGCTGATTGAAAGGAAACCACAAATACCTGTAGACACCCCTGATCTATGCTGTCTCTTCTTGATAAATGTAACTGTTACGCATTGCTTAGGATATAATATTCACTAGCCTAGCTTACTCAGTGAGTTGAGGATAGTGGCGAGAGTCTCTGTCTGGGAGATTTGATTTGAAATAGATTGATTAGCTACATGTTGCATCTAGCCTAGTTGTTATAGCTGCGATTCTGCAAAACATGTGCAGCATTGCATTAGCTGTCTGCATGTGTGTGTGCGCACCCGTGTGTGTGTTAGCTAGCCTACTGCTGCGTGTTGGCTATAGTCAGCCCTACTTTCCTCAAACTTTGGAATACTTCACATATATTAAAATACACTATCATATCTGTCTCTCTCTCTCTTACGTTCTCTATCACTCTCACGGCGAAACGGGCCCCCAGCGTCTCAGGTATAAAAAAGAGGGGGAGTATGGCTAAAACAAATGAAAATGATGAGCCAGTTACAGTAACGTAGTTTAGCATTGTGGAATAGTTTGTAAAAACAGGTCCAAGTTGAAAAAAAACGTAGTTATCCTGTAGGCATAAACGATTAACAGTGATCATTTAAAAGGTCTTCTAGCTGTTCTGAAAATCAAGTAACCTGTGTTATACAGAAATGTCTCACGTTTATAACAAGCTCAATTTCACAAGTTGCTCCATGAGTTGAGAAGTAACCCTATCCACTGTTCCCAAGTGGTAATCGTATCTGTCCCAATTACAGTATGCATGTTTCTCCGAAATTATACATTACAGCTTGAAGAAAACCGGCAAAGATTGTTAAAACGTTGCATCGCTTGCGAAAGTATCACCCTCTCTTGTTGTACTGCAGGACAATAAACGGAGGGTGCTAGACCAGACTGTTTACAAGCTTCATCTTGCCACAGTCCCAGACAATAAGCTGCATAAAATGCACCATTCCTACATGCTGAAAGTGTCGTATCGTGTTCCGATATATGAACAATAATGTTTTATTAAAAAGTAGTATCTGTGTTTTTTCCTTGCCTACTGTAGGCTACTATGTAGTTAAAATACCCAATGTACTTTTGGTACCCTCATCAGTCTGGTTTCAGAACCGGGCACTACTGAAACTGCGCTCCTGGCTGTGACTAAGGCACTCGCCACTGCTAGAGCCGCCTCCCTCTTCTCTGTCCTGATTTTCCTTGACCTGCCTGCAGTGTTCGACAAGGTCAACCACAAACTCCTGATCTCCACACTGGCTGAGATGGGCATCTCTGGAACTGCTCTCTCTTGGTTCACATCCTATCTCACAGATAGATCCTACCAAGTCTCCTGAAAGGGTTCTGTCTCTGCACCTCATCCACTTTTTACAGGAGTCCCGCAGGGATCTGTACTGGGTCCTCTGCTGTTCTACATTTATACTAAGTCTCTTTGTTTGGTTATTAATTCACATGGCTTCTCTTACCATTGTTATGCTGATGACATTACACTCTTCTTCTCGTTCCCTCCCTCTACCCCACAGGTTAAAGAGAGGATACACTGTAGGGCGGCAGTGTAGTATAATGGTTAAGGAACTGGGCTTGTAACCGAAAGATGGCAGGTTCGATTCCCAGTTAGGACACAGCCGTTGTACCCTTGAGCAAGGTACTTAACCTGAATTGTTCCAGTATACTGTATATCCAGCTGTATGTATAGATAAATGTAATAAGATGCAATAAAAAGTTGTGTAAGTCGCTTTGGATAAGAGCGTCTGCTAAAGTTTTGACCCTGGCCTACACTTGATCCAGCACTACGCTCCTGCTCGACCACTTCGCTCTGCTGCTGCAGGGCGACTTGCACTTCCCTCCCTCCGTGTTAACAGCTCTCGCTCGTCCAGACTGCGGAGCTTCTCCACCCCAGCTCTCCTGTGGTGGAACGAACTCCCCACTGCTGCACTCAGCTGAAACACTGTCTGTTTTCTGTCGTGGTCTGAAAACACACTTTTTCAGACTCCACCTTGACTAATTACCTATATAGGGCCAATTATATAGTACGTACTTCCTGTTTATTTTTTAGTTTCTATTTGTGTTTTTTGCTATTTTAATAGGTAAGAATGTATAGCTGACTGTATTCTATGTTCATTACTAGGGATAGCTCCTATGTTGTGAGAAAGTTGTGCTTTGTCGGATTTGCTTTGAAGTTGTGTCAATGATATGCACTTATTGTACATCACTTTGGATAAAAGTGTCTGCCAAATAACTGTAATGTAATGGTTTAGATAGACACCAAATTTTTTTTGACAAAATCTCTTAGCATAAATATGTTTAAGAAACCATCCTACCTGCATGAAGTTACAACTGAAGAGTTTCAGTAGGTCTAGGCCTACAGTTTCCACAGCGAGTAGCCTACCTATCGCAGCTGGTGGCTGTAATATGTTTGATTGTAACTTGTCATCACAGAGACCGATAAAGTATGATCTCTATCTTTAAAACCATATCAATGACAGACATGTTTGAACACGCAAGTTTTGTTTGGAACTCAAACATTTACGGCGAGTCAAAGTTATTTCTTATGTGTGGTGGGCTCTGGAGGTCCAACTAGTCCCGATATTTAACAAAATTTCACATATTTACACAACAATATGAATTTTGAAATTTAGGTGAATGGTAGATTTGATATTCAGGAATGCGATTCTGGTATTAACTCAATTTTGACCGGATAGTGGTTTTATTATGTATTTTGGCTCTCCTGTGCAATGGTTGAATGCGAGACATGTATTGGAAGTCTGCGCTCGGTCACATATATAAACAGTTGAGATATTGTTTTTAAGTGATAGTCTTACATGACTGAGCAGAGAAGGACTTAACAAAAAACACAGCAAAATGTTTCTCCTGGAATCTGGATGGCCGCAGAGTCCCCACACTGCTATGCATGTGCACATTCCAAACAGCGCTGCACAAGCCTCTTCAATGGCGTGCCGTGTCACTGGAGACTCTGCCGGCCCCTGCACTTTCGCGTGAGTGCACTAATAACACCATGCACACAATGTGCATTATTACAGTAACGTCGTGCTGCTCAGAATTCAAACACTTGTATGATAACACAATGTTATGAAGGACCGTCTTCAGGCTTTCAGATACAATATGAATTTTCCATCTGGACGCCTCGGCTATGCTTGCACAGAAGAGAACACGAGAATGGCTAAAGAATTCACTCACTGCCGAGACACCGAGGATTTCTTTAACACCCGTCCCTCAGCCAAGCATCTGTTCCAACGACACCGACGACGGTGACTCAACAATTCAATTACTCCAGCTGCAGCAGGATTCAACCGACTTTACAGAAGGGCCTTAGCATCATATCACTTTGTTCTTCACATTCAGAGACAACAACTCTCCCTGCATTTTAAAACATGCTCAATTTATCAAAGTTACTCCCTGAGTCAATAAAAAGGAGAAGAAACACAACACAACAAACAGCCAAACAACATAATAGAATTTATTTTTTAAGAATCGATAAATAAGTCACTTTCAGTAGATAGAGGATAAATAAGCAGGGCTCTTATTCTGAGTGGTAGGCTGGTAGGCTTGTTTCTGGAACTTCATAAAATACAGACTCACACACACACACAACTGAAAAACCAAACCTGTGAATCGCACAGGTGAGGACTTCATCTATTGATTGCACAGATTCAGTTGGAACTTGAAATTAATTCAAACTTATCTGACAGAAAATTTAAAATGAAAGACAAATAGAGAATAAAGCTTGGTAAACGTGGTGGCCGGTGAATCATATACATCTCAATATACAATATACCATAATTATATGATAATATCATAGCGTTTCAGGAAATCTCACCGGAGCCGGCATATATGTATTAATGAAGTGGAAAAACACAGTTCTGTGGCATGTGAATAAAGGTATTGTGAGACAAGCTGGAGAGAGCGCTCTGTTGTTAAAATGTGGAACACACTTCAAAAGTATTTCCATGCTAAAAGCATCAAGCACTGCTGAACAAACACTGGAAACAAGAGCAAATTCAGTGATTAGGCCATATATACTTCTGCTCCCATTTTAGAAACACACACACAAGAGGATATTTTTGGAGTTGCAGCCTAATTGTGATACATCTGGCATTAGTCAGCAGCGCTCAATAGTGTGTAAGACTAAAGCCCTGTCTTAGGCCAACAGAAGCTATATTTTCTAATCAGCCGGGGGGGGTCTGGGCATGGGGGTGTGTAACTACCTCTGAAACATGCTCAACTCCCTCACCAAACAAAACAGAATCAAGCAGAGACTGTTAGTATGTTTATTTAGCCATAAATCAGGGGGATGCTTTCCATTAAAAAGGAATGCACAGAAAACACGGGAGTTCGTCCCGGCTAGGCGCAATGGTTTTTCAAAGCGACCTTTTGGGACGTGCTCTTCCTCTTTAAAGGGACGTACATAGCGCCTGCTCGGTTGCTAGTCTCAAACCATTTCAGATTCTGTGCTAAATGCACTTATATTACAGATCCTGCAGCAGGGAGTGTTACCAGGGTGATCAGGGAGGGACCATTCTCCCCAGGGGCTTACAATCAGACACACCCCCCGAGGCCCCCCCACCCCCATCCCATCATGCATGTCAGACTGCATGAGTGAGTCATCCACATCTGTATGCATGTATGAGAGAGGTAATGTGTGTATATATGAGTGTGTGCAAGAGGAGGGAGATAATTCTGCATGGCCCTCCAGTCCACATATGTGGCAAGCAGTGGATTGTCCGCCTGAATCGGATCTCTGTTGGTTCCATCTCTGTTGGTTCCATCGTCTTCGGTCATTCCGTCCGCGGCCTCTGCCACGACCCCTTTGGTACTTGACAGTATGTGGATGACCTCCTCGTTTGCTCTCCAGACGAGGACAGCTCCTTTTGACACATGATCCAATCCATGTGTCAACTTAGCGTAATAAGGAAATAAAAGATATCATTCATGTATGGTCTATTTTCCTGAACAATCTTTTCCAATGCTTGCCGATATCCATTTTATGATATGAACCTGACATTTTCAAAATGACGTCATTGATATCAATCTACTTGTAGCACAATGTAAACCTCCACTCTGGAGTGTTAATAATGTCATGGAGTAACAGCCATTATCTGGCCAGAGCATTATGGGAATTGTACTGGCTCAAAGGCACCATCATTGAAGATGACATCATAGAAAGTTAATCTAAAGAGTTACACCTGTTGATTTATTTGCATGATTGCTCATCTCAGCCTGGCACACGGCAAACAAAAGTCAGTTCCTTTTTCCGTAAACACTGCCGTGCAGAGAAGTGCTGATGCAATTAAGCCTTTATGGTCGCATTTACCCACAAAGCCCGGTGTTTATGCTGTGATTTACTGCATCAATTACTGTGTACTGGCAGCCATAAATCATAACTGTTTGTGTTTAGTAAACAGAATGCAAATTAGGTCATCATTCATTTCCTGAAAAGATAAATACTGCCCCCTACAGGTCACAATGAAGTGGCGATCACTCGCTTTTTCAGCTGAGAGCAGAAGTTATCAAGAATTATTCTCAATATTAACAGCATGAGCTTCTGCAATGGGCACAGTACATAAGGGTTACAGCACATAATTAATTACCAATTCATAATGAGAAGCAGTGTAATAACAAGTTAATTACACCCTTAATTATCCATTCATAATGAGAAGCAGTGTAATAACAAGTTAATTACACCCATATTAACCCGTTCATAATGAAAACCAGTGTAATAACACTTAGTTCATTACCCTGCTCTTCCCCCTCTTTATGTAATGTCTCCTCAGAACCATGGTTTCAAGCCATTCTGTTCTTTTGCGGGTAAGATTATGGTTTTCATTACTTATAATATATTTTCACAATTGAGGTTATCATAGGTTTTCATCGTGTTTTCTCCCCTGAAATACAAATCTCAAAGATTTATCTCACTGTGCGCTCAGACTAGCCTGCCATCAGACACCATCATTAAAAATTGAGCTTCCTCTAAACCCCTTTGCTCATCTTTTTTTAAGTTATATTTTTAGGGCATTTCAACTTTATTGGGCAGTACAGTGTAGAGAAACATAAAGAATGGGAGCGAGAGAGAGGGAGAGACACCCAACAAAGGTTGCGAGGCCGGCATGAGCATGTGGATCGTGCTGTTACAGCAGGGGGGGGGAGTCTTATCCAAAAAGAGCCGGTGTGGGTGCAGGTTTTTGTTTTATCCTAACACTAAGACACCTGATTCTACTTATCAAGGTCTTAATTGAAGACCATGATTAGTTAATTAGTTGAATCAGGTGTCGTAGTGCTGGGCTAAATCAAAAAACCTGCACCCACAGAGGCCATTTTCCCTGTCTTACAAGCGACTCCACCAAGACACTCACTAATTTTTTGAAAGATGCTGTAAAGGTGCAAAGCATTATGGGAGATGGTATAGTCATATCTGCGGCAGTGTAGTATAATGGTTAAAGAACTGGCCTTCTCTGCTGGCCTAAACATCATCAGAATATAAATTTAATTTTGATATATTTTTTCCACAAATATGTATTAAATTATTCCCCATAGTCTATTCTCTTCATTTCATAGCTTTCCTCTTGGTTGCGCTGCTTCCAGCCTCAGATCGAGATTTGGAGGGCTGGCCTTTATGTTAGAGCTTTTATCCAATCATATTTCAGCCATAATGTGTTGCCAGGGTCCAAGAAATCTGCCCTTAGGCCTTCAGAATAAACATTGCGGGCGCGTGTAGCTTAAAGTGAACGGAACGTTAACTGTGGCGTTAACCAATCAGATTTCGAGTAGGCGACACCGGGGCCAGCTAGCAGGCGTACGATAACGTCAGCACGTGCACGTCTTTTGATTGGATATGCACTATTGAGAGGCAGAGCTATCGCAGAGCTAGCAAACTGAACTTGAATGAGCTCATTTGTGTAGATTTCTACAAGCTGTTTTTTTTTCAACCCACAATGGCTGAAGGAGGAGAAGAGATCGATTTGGTCGCAGATATAATTACAACGCCATTTTCAAGACGAACTTTTCAAGAAAAGCTAGACATCGTCAGAAGAGAACGGCCAACCCCGACGCTAGCGAGCCGACGCTAGCGAGTCAAAGTGGACATTCAAGGCTAGGAATACACTTTCACCACTGTCGCGAATATATCTTCATTAACAAATGCAAATTATTTGTTTGTTTTCTTTTATTTTCAGTGAATAGTTTATGTGTCTTTATCGTCACGTTTCTTAAATGAAACTGCTTTGGGTGCGACAATGCGCTGTTTAGTGAACAAACTTGTTAAAGCTCACATGCTTTTGGTGGACTTAATAAAACTTTGTAGACTAATCCCTTAAAAGCGCCTTTTATTTTAAAGTTTTGACAGTATCCAAGCGATCTTAAAGCTGGTAGTTTAACACTCTTAATTGTAAATGCGGATTTATTGATTATAAATGCTTCGGAAATATTAATATAACTCTGTTGTACTTGACTATGTTAAGGTGATGCAACGCCCGGTTATACTGCGTTTCTGTCTAAATGTATAGTTTCTAGAGCCATGGCGTCATAATGATGGTATTAAGAGGTGGAATAATTCAGGTAGGACATCACTGAAGGCCTAGGTGTGAAATGCACGGCCCGCCACTGCTTGTAACCGATAGGTTGCTGTCATGGATCATTCCTTATCTCCGCGTTTTGCATTTCGTTTTTTCATATGCCTATAAATCTATCGGATTTTTCTGTGTTCCGCTACGGGTTTTGCTTTCGCCTTGGTGATTAGTGAGTTCACCTGTCCTGCATTTCCTCTCTCTATTTATACCCCGCTCCCTCCTGTTCTCGTTGCTTCCATGTTATTTCACGTAACATTCGAGCCGGTAAAAAAGGTATAGGAAGTTGTACTGCTATCGACCTCTTTGCTTCTCAACGCGGGACTTGTTAGCAGTACAATTTTAGAAAGAAAGCAAAGTTATCTTTTCGCTCTTACTTCAGAGCAGAGGGTTTTCGTTTCTTTGTTTTTCCACTCATACCTACGAGTGCTCTTACTTTAAGCCTTAGGGGTTCTTTTTGAGAGTTTCTTTTCTTTCTGTTTGTTCGCTCCACAAACGGGAGTTAGATAAGCGTTACTGCTTATTTTTTGTTTTGCTCGGATATCGAGTTCCTCTTTAGATAAGCGTTACTACTTATTTCTTTGTTTTGCTCGGATACCGAGTTCCTCGTTAGATAAACGTTCTGCTTATTTCTTTGTTTTGCTCAGATACCGAGCTCCTCGTTAGACAAGCATTACTGCTTATTTCTTTGTTTTGCTCGGCTATCGAGTTCCTCGTTAGATGAGCGTTACTGCTTTTTTTTTTTGTTTTGCTCGGATATCGAGTTCCTCGTTCTTTCGCGAGGTTATTTGTGTTTCCCTTATTTTCCCCTTTTCCACTACGGATTATTGTCTGTTTCAGTGGTGTTCATAGGAACACTTTAAGATTCCCTATCTGTCGCACCTGGACCTCCAATATTTCCTCTGTGTCTCTGGCACAGAGAACCACAACAGTTGCAGGTTCGATTCCCAGGTAGGACACTGCTGTTGTACCCTTGAGCAAGGTACTTAACCTGAATTGCTTCAGTATATATCCAGCTGTATAAATGGATAATATGTATTTTTTAAAAAGTTGTGTAAGTCGCTCTGGATAAGAGCATCTGCTAAATGCCTGTAATGTAATGTAATATCACTCTCCGGCCCTCCAGCTGAGCTGAGCAGTCACTCTGCAAACCACCAACTGAGCTGCGCAGTCACTCTGCAGCCCACCAGCTGAGCTGCGCAGTCACTCTGCAGCCCATCAGCTGAACTGAGCAGTCCTTCTGCAGACCACCAGCTGAGCTGCGCAGTCACTCTGCAGTTCACTAGCAGTTGGTGGAGACAGACTGCAGCCGTCCAACTGCCCATGGGACTGGATTTGTGAGGCTAAAAACATCTGTAAGTAACCCCCCGCCCACAAAGCTGTCAGCCAGAGCTAATACTGGCATGACCAGGGTTCAACACCACACCAGGAAGCCACGTGATCCTACCCTAAAACCCTGAATATTTCCGGGATGAGCCATCTAGCAGCCCATCAAACTGACAGCTCCAAACAGCCATCAATCCTCATCGTGCTCCACTGCCAGAGTTTTGCTCAAACTCATTTTCCCATCAGCAAAGGAAACAAACAGCCACTTGCACACTGTCAGTCACCATTACATGCTCAATTTCTACCAGATGAAGAAGAAATTAGCTGCCGTGTTCGATCTGAAGCTAAACCGACATCCCAGCTGACGACAGCCAGGTTTTAAAAAGGCTCTGAAAAGTGTCCATCAGAACGAAGAAACCAAATGATTTATTCATTATGACCACATTGCTGTTCTATGGATGAAAAATCATGCATGGATCATTAATGCTGACTATGAAACTGCAAGCATTGCACCAATATCACAATATATATAAAAACTAAAATATTGTGTAATATCTGTATTTTTATTTTATGCATTTTGAATGGGGGTGTATAGGTTGGATACTCTCTTGACTGCAGGTAAACAAGCCTCGGTTCGCCTCATTACGTATTCTTATCTTTTCTTGAACCAAAACTGAGGTGCCAGAGAGTGTGTCTACATTGAAATTCCCCAGATGTGCTCTCACCTACTTGTGAGGCGTGAAAATCACCACAAACATTCAATCCATGCTGTGTCCATACTTGTTCCACAAGTCTTTGGGCTCCTTCAGCAAGTATGCAGCTGCATATATGAATAATATTAATAATAATAGTGGCACGGAGCACAAAATCCACTATGAATATAGGTATTACAAAAACATAAAAATTAAAAATAATAACAATAATGCTTCTTTAATGCATTTTCGAAAGATTGTATCTGCAGTTTCTGTCAATCTCAGTCTTATGCGAGTGGAATGTAATGGTGGCTTGTAATTGAAGTCACCGTTCCTCGTCATTTTTCCAAGTGGTCCAGTAAAAGATTTTGAAATGACTCTTAAGGGACCGTCTACATTTGCAGGCAGAGCGGGGGGGGGAGCCACCAGTGGGAGATGAATTGAACTGACAAGGTCAAACAAACATGATTATTACATTACATTACATTACATTATAGGCATTTAGGCATGCCTCTATCCAGAGCGACTTAGCACACATTTTTTTTTTTTTGCATTAGTAGTATCCATCATTGATACAGATATATACTGAAGCAATGCAGGTGAAGTACCTTGCTCAAGGGTACAACGGCAGTGTCCGACCTGGGAATCGAACCGGCAACCTTTCGGTTACAAACCCAGTTCCTTAACCATTATACCACACTGCCGCACCCCTGCCCTCATACTGGGTCAGCACACACCTCCCGCTCATGAAGACTATGTGGCCAATCAACGTTAATCCTTAACTTTGAATCACAATTAAATGCAGGACCTGGTTCCTTTCCTCACAGTTTGGTGAGTTTGGCAATCTGCTGTTTGTGAAGAAGGAAAATCAAGCCTGCCTTCATTTCTTAGCCAAAACTAAGGACACATACTGAGGGAATCCAGGTCAAAATATTTCAGTATGTGAGACTCGGATGAAAGAAGCCGAATCCTCCAAGGAAAGCATGCTCCACCCCAAAAGACCACAAAAAGGGTCACTTCCGAAACTGTATGCAAAAAACAAAACAGCCAACGTCCTGGGACTGAACCATCTGTCGTACATTCAGTGACCCAGAAACAGGAGGCACTTGGCGGCTCCGGAAACTTCTGGCCCTCACACCAGCGATAGAAAGTTTATTTGAACGCTGTCATGGACGGAAGGGGTAGATATATTTGCCAAACACACGCAGGATCTTTGAATGCAAGACAAATCCATAAGCCACGCCCATCAGTGCCTCCTGCGCCCAGAACCAATCAACATTGGTTCTTGTTTTTATATAAAGCACTTCTCCGAAAACTACCTTCTTACATTACATCTCTCATTGACTGGAGAACAGATCAGACTCGCTCTCAGGGCTGGTTGACTCTCAAAGTGCCACGGGTCTACTCTGAATTGGGTAAAATTGCATTTAGATATAGTGCTCCTCATACCTGGAATGAGTTAGAGCACATTAAAGCTGAAGTCTTCGATTACTCTGGGTCAATTCAGGACCCTGATTAAGAAACTTATCGATTACTCTGGGTCAATTCAGGACCCTGATTAAGAAACGTATTACCTTTGAATGTAAATGTTTTGACTGAATTTAATTGTTCAATTTTAAAATTATTATTGAATTTATTATTTAGATTAAATATAAATAAATGTGATTTCAATTTGCAGTGTCTCAATGTGATTTCCCTGTATAAATAAAGGTTATGAATGAATGAATGAATCAGCAGTGACAACTCCCTCCCTTGTGTTTTCAGTTCAGATAAGATAAATCAGGTGATGTGATTTAATAGCACAATCAACCCTTTCAATTGTCCAAATACATTTTTTTAAATGTATTGATGAAATATTGATGATAAATTTGAAAACTAACTCAATCAGAAAGGAAGCCCTGTTTCAGTTTTCGTCTGTCACTCAAATGCTATTAAGCGATTAATAAGTCTTCCAAATAATTTTCTAATCATTGGCAACATTTAAAATATACTAAATTATAAAAGAATACTCGCATTTAGATTTTGTGGAGGAGAAAGCCAGAAGTGCTCATGCCCATTTTCAGATCTATAGAGTGCTTTTTGTGCTTGCTGTCAATCACAGCTCAGACATTTTCTCAGTTTCCTAGAATTAAAATTTTGACAGTTGACAGTCCTATTCCTCCGGGGCCATATGCATTTGTGGCTGAAAGCAATCTTGTCACATGTTAAGCGGTTTTTAATTGGATTTAATTACACCATTTTATGAACTGGCAGAATCCGCACATCAAACGTTAGATTTCATACACGTTTTTTTCTCTGACCAGAGAAATTACTTTCCTTGCTTTGAAAATGCAACTGCACACACGGACACACACTACAAACACACACACAAACGCAGACACACACACACACACACAGTCTGTTGATAAATTGCCTTGCGTATCTCAGTTCCCAGAGAGCACATTTCATATGGGGCAAAAACAATGGCAGATTTTCAGCATAACAGTAAAATCTTTTTTCTGGCTTCAAGTCAGATTCTACTTGAGCGTGATTCTCATATAATTTCTTTTTTATTATTTAACAGTATGTGAATGAAGATGAGACTGTCTGCAAGATTTTCACAGTTTTGTTTCCCCACTTGTAAGAGCTACAATATATATAGGTGCAGCTCAAAAAATTTGAATATCGTGAAAAAGTTCAATATTTTTTGTCACTCATGTCGGAAAGTTAAACTCATATATTATATAGATTCATTACACATAGAGTGAAATATTTCAAGCCTTTATTTCTTGTAATTTTGATGATTATGGCTTACAGCTAATGAAAACCCAAATTCAGTGTCTCAGAAAATTAGAATATTACATAAGATCAATAAAAAAGGATATTTTAAACAGAAATGTCAGCCTTCTGAAAAGTACGTTAATTTCTATGCACTCAATACTTTGTTGGGGCTCCTTTTGCATGAATTACTGCATCAATGCGGCGTGGCATGGAGGCGATCAGCCTGTGGCACTGCTGAGGTGTAATGGAAGCCCAGGTTGCTTTGATAGCGGCCTTCAGGTCGTCTGCATTGTTGGGTCTGGTGTCTCTCATTTTCCTCTTGACAATACACCATAGATTCTCTATGGGGTTCAGGTCAGGCGAGTTTGCTGGCCAATCAAACATAGTAATACCATGGTCATTGAACCAGCTTTTGGTACTTTTGGCAGTGTGGGCAGGTGCCAAGTCCTGCTGGAAAATGAAATCAGCATCTCCATAAAGCTTGTCAGCAGAAGGAAGCATGAAGTGCTCTAAAATGTCCTGGTAGATGGCTGTGTTGACTGTGGACTTCAGAAAACACAGTGGACCAACACCAGCAGATGACATGGCACCCCAAATCATCAATGACTGTGGAAACTTCACACTGGACTTCAAGCAACGTGGATTCTGTGCCTCTCCACTCTTCCTCCAGATTCTGGGACCTTGATTTCCAAATGAAATGCAAAATTTACTTTCATCTGAAACGAGGACTTTGGACCACTGAGCAACAGTCCAGTTCTTTTTCTCCTTAGCCCAGGTAAGACGCTTCTGATGTTGTCTCTGGTTCAGGAGTGGCTTGACACGAGGAATGCGACATTTGTAGCCCATGTCCTGGATTCGTCTGTGCGTGGTGGCTCTTGATGCACTGACTCCAGCCTCAGTCCACTCCTTGGGAAGCTCCCCCAAATTCTTGAATGGATTTTGCTTGACAATCCTCTCAAGGCTGCGGTTATCCCTGTTGCTTGTGCACTTTTTCCTACCACACTTTTTCTTTCTACTCAACTTTCTATGAATATGATTGGATACAGCACTCCGTGAACAACCAGCTTCTTTAGCAATGACCTTTTGTGGCTTACCCTCCTTCTGGACATCTGTCAGGTCAGCAGTCTTCCCCATGATTGTGTAGCCTACTGAACCAGACTGAGAGACCATTTAAAGGCTCAGGAAACCTTTGCAGGTGTTTTGAGTTAATTAGCTGATTAGAGTGTGACACCATGAATTTCCAATATTGAACTTTTTCACAATATTCTAATTTTCTGAGACACTGAATTTGGGTTTTCATTAGCTGTAAGCCATAATCATCAAAATTACAAGAAATAAAGGCTTGAAATATTTCACTCTATGTGTAATGAATCTATATAATATATGAGTTTCACTTTCTGAAATGAGTGACAAAAAATATTGATTTAATTTTTTGAGCTGCACCTGTATATATATATATATATATACATATACTGTATATAAAAAAAGTACTAAACGCACACCTGAAAAAAGGCTTATCACAGGTGCATATGAAGACGCAAACTGAAATACATGAAAAAAACTCCTGCACACTGTGAGATACTAGCAAAAATACATTTAATAAGTGCAATGTTTTGGTCACATAGACCATCGTCAGGCCTTTTGTTTCCCCACTTGTAAGAGCTACACTGGGTGGCCCCAGGGAACAGATCTTGTTTATTGGGGCTCAGCTCCTCAACTGAATAATAATAACAATAACGTTGTGTGTCTGTAAACAGTAGTAAAAAGTAAGTAAAAGTATTTTGCTTGTAGTTCGCCAATTTTTAGAAGCATTGCCCTTGTGCACAAGGTGGGTCTGTTTCAGAATGGCTTTTATTTTGCCATTTAACTTTAATACATTTGGAAGTGGTGGCTGCCTTCCAGTAGTCACTGAGGGAAAGAAAGTACCTTTGGCTAGAGAGGTTCACAGAACCCTGGCCTGAAACCTGCTGTGACTCATTGGAATAATGTGGGCATTAGAGAAAGAATGTCTTAAAATCTGATTGGCTGTAGTAGACTCAGACTCAAATCTGCAAATAAATGCATGCAATTCGACAGGCGGCAAGTGTTGCGTAAGTACACAGTTATTAGTTCAGGAGACATTTGTTTGTGAGTGCAAAAACATATTTGTGAATCAGTTGCATTTATTTGTGAACCAGTTGCATTTTTTTTTTGAGACAATAATACCCCCATAGCGCTGCACTCTGGGATTGCATCAGCATATTTTAAACACGGCCCTAAACAGGAGCCTGCAGATTCCAGCACACTATCTGAGCCCTGCTAGCATAGCATAGCATAGCATAGAAGAGCGTATCATAGCATAGCGACATTCTGAGCAGCAGTTCCTCGGGGCCTGATGTCCCAGACTCAGTTTAATTGGATTTCTGAGCCGGGTTTTTCAGTTTATTTTTGGAGGTCTGATGAGGACATGGAGAAAGAGGACGTTTTTTCCAAGATATTTTTATCTTCCACTTTACAAATGCTAAATATTTAATCAGATGGGAGAGCTTTGATTGAAGAATAAACACTGTATTTACTGTGAGGATCCTAGGAGTATGTTCACCAGGCATAAGGAAGACATAAGGAATACACAGGATACATATGTGTATATCTATGTGAGCGTGTCCGTGTGGATGTGTGCATGTGCGCCTGCATGCTTGTCAGTGCCAAATTGCATTATAAAAATATTAACAAATGCTGAAAATGACAAAGTTAAAATATGAAGTTTAATCAAATTCCACATGCTTAGAATAATTACCAAAACTCAGAATTAATTTTAAAAAATGAAATGAAAGCATAAATTTTAATTAGATGAAGTCTAGGTTTTCAGTGCATTTCCCTTTAGAAGTGGAACTTATTGAAGAACTCACTGGAGAGAAAATGAACAATGATTTTTTTTTTTTAATGATTCCTTCATCTGAGGTAAATGGAGCAGACAAGGAAGCAAAGTGAAGCGAAACTGCAGTAATTTTCCCAGAATACCCTGGGCACAGGCATTCCAGGAGTTCTCCAAATGGCATTCAAATCCAGGGCTTAAAGGAGGGATTTATCTCTCTTCCTTTTTGGCATTTTAGAGGAACCTTGGATGATGGCACATACAGTAAAGATACGATCCTTTGAGAGAATCCTGGCCCTTTACATTTCAGCAGTGACTGAATTATTGGCCCCTGTCTTTCATCCTGAACGCTTCAAATAAGAATGAATACTGAAGTCATAGGTTTGATTCAGTAGCATTATACCTCTGCACATTCACTGGAATTATATAAAAATTAAGATTATTAGCCATTATTAAATGACAAAAAGATCACTGGGAAGTTATAAATACTTAAAAACCCACCAATATCTGCTTTATACATGATTTAAAAAAGACATTTTGCACTGTTCATGTGACAGTAAAACAGAGTAACCAGGCTTACTGTAACCCTGCATGAAAATCTCATTCTGAAAACCCTGGCCTTATTAAAAACATTTACTAATACTTTATAACACCAGCAATGTATTTTCTAAGGAGATACAATGCTGTCCTTAACACTGTGTTTGTGCAGAGTGCAAATCTTACCTGCAAGCCGGTATTGTGTAACCTCACTGTTACTCTTACACAAGAAACAAAGAGCACAGTAGCCATAAATCAGAAATTAAATGGTGTCAGGGGCACATTGTAAAGTGCCAACACTGTGGACCAGTTATTTTTGTTTTTGTTTAGCAAGTTAGAAAACTTTTCCATTACATTCTGTGTAAACCCACCCGAGAGACTGGGGTAAAAAGACTGGGCTCTGCCGTGGGATGGACTGAAGTTGGCGTCAATCAATCAATCGATTCCCTCAGTTGGTGCAGTAAACCAGGGGGTTGTCATTGCCGGCTTTCTTCGACCCCTCTTCCGAACTGGCCATTATCTCAGTTAATAATGTGGGAACTGAAATCCCAGCGTGTGTAGTGGCCCCCCGGAGCTCAGTTTAAAGCCCGTTTAGAATCCATCATATTCCCCCTGTGAAGCTCGCCTGTGGGTTATGACTGTCTCGCCTTAGTGCGAGTTCTGCTCGGAGAAGACCAGACTCCTGTATTTGTTTTAAGCCTTTTTATGAGATTTAAACGTAAAAACTACCATGAGAGACGAGAGATAAAATAAGCAGAAGAAACAAATATGAGACACAACAAACATAAGAAAAACTAGAAATAACCACCTTGCAGTTGTATGACTCTGCCAACAAGTCGAGTTGCGTCATTCTACAGAAACCAAACAATGAACATTAAATTAATAAACTTTGTTTTATCATTGCAAAGACAGTCTTTATTTATTGAACATATATAATTAATGTGATTATTAGATCGTTTTCTCAGCTACAGTGGTAAGCAAAACATTATGATGTGACAGTGAAGTTGACCTTTGAACTTTTGGATATAAAATATCATCACTGCATCATTTTATCCTATTAGACATTTGTGTAAAATTATGTCATAATTAGTGTAGGAATTCTTCAGTTATGGCCAAAAACGTCTTTTGTGAGGTCATAGTGACCTTGACCTTTGACCTTTGACCACCAAAATCTAATCAGTTCATCCTTGACTCCAAGTAAAAATATGTGTGAAATGTTGTCATAATTAACGTAGGAATTCTTCAGTTATGGCCAAAAACGTCTTTTGTGAGGTCACAGTGACCTTAACCTTTGATCTTTGAACACCAAAATCTAATCAGTTCATCCTTGAGTCCAAGTAGACATTTGTTTGGAATGTTGTCATAATTTCGTGGGTTATTGTTTTCTTTTCCATTGCGGTTCTCGTCCTGGTTTTCCGATTGAGAATCTATCTGATTTTTTTCTCGTTCCATTCCGAGGTTTTGCTTTCCCTCACTCGTTATTCGTTTCACCCACCTGTGCTTCTACCTGCAAGGTATTTAAGTTCCTCACTTCCACTTCCCCAGTGCTTTTGCTTTTTTGTCATTCGACATTGCATTGAGCCAGGTATAGCCAGGTACTAGCGACCTTGTGATATTAAACGCTGTTTATGTTTATGAGGGACTTGCTATTAGCTTTATTTCAGGTATTATTCCTCCAGTTCTACGCTACTTATTTTGTCCTTTGCTGTTCTCTCTGAGACAGTTTTTTTTTGTTGTTTTGTTTTGGTTTTACACTCTTCTGGCCGTCCGAACTTATGTGCTGAAGGTGTTCTTTTCTTTGCTATGTTTTCCCGTTTTGGCTCCAGTATTGAGCTCGGGAGATTTAGTTTGTGTTTCACTCGTATATTCGAGTTCGCCCTATTTTAGTGGGTTGATTTTTATTTGGCTGTTTAGCCACAAGAAATTAGTTACCGTAGGGGATCTCTATGCCCAGAGACACGGAGGAAATATTGGAGGTCCAGGTGCGACAGATGAGAAATCTAAAAGTGTTCAAAACGAACACCACTAAGACAATAATCCGTAGTGGACAGAGAAAATAAGGGGAACACAAATAACCTCACGATAAAAAGCGAGGAGCTCGATATCCGAGCAAACAAAAGAAATAAGCAGTTACACATATCTAACTCCCGTTGTGGAGTGAACAAAAGAAAGGAAGGAGAAAAATTTAAATAAAATAAAAACCTTAGGGCGAGAGCACTGGTAGGTTTGACTGGGAAACAAAGAAACCAAAACCTCTGCTCTGAAATAAGAGAGCGAAAGAGCGCACTTTACTTTTTCTAAATTGTACGGCTAACAAGTCCTGCATTGAGAAGCAAAGCGGTCGATAGCACGCACAACTCCTATACCTTTACCGGCTAGAATGTTACATGAAATAACATGGAAGCGATGAGAAAAGGAGGAAGTGGGGTATAAATAGTGAGCGGAAATGCAGGACAGGTGAACTCACTAATCACCCAGGTGAAAGCAAAACCCATAGCGGAACACAAAAAAATCTGATAGATTACAGGTAAATGGAAAAAAGGAATACTAAGCGCGTTGATAAGGGAAGGAAGGCGCGATCCATGACAGTTATGACATGTTTTTCTTTCTGTGCATTTATTGTATTACTCCCTTTATTGGTCCTCACTGCATGAGTGACTTGTTCTGATCCCCCCACCTTCGCGTTTGATTATCCGCCATTAAAATCCATTACATAATTAGCATAGGAATTTTTTTGTTTTGGTCAAAAACGTCTTTTGTCGGGTCACAGTGACCTTGACCTTTGACCTTTGACCACCTAAATCTAATCAGTTCATCTTTGAGTCAAAGTGGACGGTTAGACCAAATGTGAAAAAATTCCCTCAAAGTGTTCCTAAGATATGGCGTTCAGATTGGGACGGACGGACAGACAGACGGACAACCCAAAACCATAATGCCTCAGGCCACGGCTGTCGCCGGCATGGAGGCATAAAAAAGCGAATTTTAGAAACAAACGTAAAAAGACAACATAAGAAACACACTTTGGAAACAAGCTTTAAGAACGATTAAAGAGATCGGGCCATGGAGCGTGGCTGATTCTGCTGAGTCGGAATCTCACCAACTCTACTGCTGTCCTCATGGCTCTGTAGATACAATAATCATCCATCAAAACTGCCCAAAATTTTTTCATCATATTTACTCTAGAATATTCACACATCTTTTTGAGGTCATGTTAACAAATCTGCGCTGGCTGATATGAGCCGTGTATCATAATTTATGAGTAGAGGGAGGAGTTTTCATTTTAGAAAGGATACACTTAAGGGCGCATTAGAAATAGCACATGCTACATTTAATAGGCTGCAATAGCAAACAGAACATCTTTATGAGTAACACACGGTGTTATTTAATGGATCTCCTGTAAGAAACAGGGGGATGCATCCCAATATTCTTCACTCCTCATCTCCTTTCCTCCACTCATCTCCTACCCAGAAGTATGCAAAACTGTCTGAATGTTTTGAGTACAAGTAATTGCATGCACATACAATGTACAATGTACCTGACATTGCGGTTTGCATCGAGGTATTAATGAATTTGTAACCATTAATATGTAATTAATATGTCATCAACAACATTAAATTAGGACACAAATATCGGTTTCCGGGGCACGAAGGAGAGGAGGTGGTAGTGGAGGAAAGGATGATGCATTTTTAGAGTATTGGGATGCACCCAGCATCTTTATGAGTAACACACTGTGCTACATTTAATGGCTTTTCTGTAGGAAACAGCTCCTAAAGGCTCACAGAGAGGACAGGTCACTGAAGCCAAATCATTTGTGTAAAATAAAGAGTTCCAGACTAAAGTAAATGACAATGAGTAAAACCTGCATTGCGGCAAAAAGGTTTAAAGACAAAAGTATGGAAGAATGTAAGCACATGATGTGCCAGCTGTAAGCTAAAGCAGCATACACAGAAGTCCCCCAGGAGCATGTTTGACAACCCTGGGGCTATTTTGAAGTTCCCTCCTGTACCAAGACCACAGTATCAGTGCTTAAAGTAAAACCCTGAGAGAAAAATATGATGGGAGGCTCCATTTTTCTGGGTTTGGCTGTGGTGTGAGAAGCCCTATTAGTTTGAACCTGAGTGCCCAGCACACCACTCAGGAAGATGGGAGTTTGATTTGGGTGAGTGATTTGGTTCAGAGTGTGCGCCGATATCGATCTCTAACTCCTGCTGTACCCCTGGCGCTTTACTAACAAAGCAATTATCAATCAATCCCTGTCAGCGCTGAGGGGGAGAGGGGAGGGGCGGAGGTGGAAATCGTGCCCAACCCTGCCAAAAGCACCACAAGAAATACTTTGAGTTACTAACATTAGCACCATGGTTAAACCAATGAACAAAAGGAACATAATGGTCAACTACCAACACCACTATCAGAATACGGTCACCTACCAACAACATGGTCAGAACATAGTCACTTACCAACAGCACGGTCAGTACATGGTCATCTATCAAAACCATGGAGAGAACATGGTCAACTACCAACAATATGGTCAGAATGTAGGCAACTATGAATAATAAGTTCCTTGCTCTGAGTGGTGTTTATTCTCAAACCCTCAGCTACAGCACTCTGCAGCTACCAATCGACCTTTTCTGAATCAAGTCAGATTTCCGCCTGAACAGACAGGTGAGGCGACCCTACGTGTGACCAGGGACTCATGTTACTAATGCCTCCAAGAGAAGTGATCCATTTGTGATTTCACTCCATGATATTCTCTTAACATACCTACTGCACTTAGGCCATTAACCTTTAAGATGGATCCACACACCAAAAGAAATAAAAAGGACCCTCAGCTCACACCTGGCTCAACACTGCTGATGAACAGAAGTTTTTTGGCTTCTGGATCCCAGGGCTTTTCAATATGGAAATGATTTTTTAATATTCCAGACTGCACTGGGAATGCCTGCTGTAGATAGATTAATCTTTAAATATTCAGTCCTATTCAGAATGCGGTGGCCACAGAGGACCCCAACCCAAGGCTGTCTGTAAAATGCCCGTGCAGAATATTTAAGGCATTCGCGACCATGTTCATTATGGTTATTGTGCCACGTTTCTGTACAAAGAAACTGTCCCAAGCCACATAACTGTATTTAATTCTGCACCTATCCTGTATGGAAATAAATTATTCTAAGAATTTCGTTCATTTGTATGATTATAAAGCATATTTAAATATTGAAGGTGCAAAAGGGCCATAATAATTATGTTCACAGCTGCACAAATGAATAAGCCGTTTTTACACAAATTGTAAAATCTGTAAGAACGAGAGGTGGAGCTCAGCAGCCAAAGTTATAATTCTGTAATGTTTTGTTCCCACTCCATCACACGTTTCCCTGTGTTTGGTGTTCTCTGAAATTTCCTGCTATTTCCTTCTTTCAGTACTAATGATTACTAATTTACTAACTTCATAGAATTAAGGTTTACTAATCTAACATCATCTTCTTTATTCACTATAGCTGTCATTTCCGCCTTTGCTATCACTATCTTCTTTCCTGATTTCCTCATTAACTCTTCTACTCACTACAGCTGATTCTCGTTTCCGCTTTCTGCTCTCTCTAGTTTGTTGCACCTGTCTGTGAGTGTATTTAAACCTTGTCTTGGCTTGTGTTTACTGTGAGATTGTTGCCTCAGTTTACTGTTTGCACTTTTGAGCGGTTAGCCATTGTTTTGATTCCACATTTTGATCTTGTTTGTTTATGACCACTTCTGCCAGTTCTATTCCTGACCCTGTTTTTTTTTCTTGACTGCGAGTTTGCCTAGTGTTTATCTGTACCTTTGCCTTTGCAGATTGCCTACCTGTTATGAACCCTGTTCTCCTACTGATTACGAGCTTGCCTGCCGTTTTCAGTACCGTGCCTCCGCTGACAGATATTCTGGATCTCGACCCTTGCCTGGACTTTAACCACGAGCCTTGTTTTCTGATTTTGGTACTTTGCATTTACGGATTGCCTACTTGTGTTTTTTGACCCTTGCATTGAACCAACTACAAACTGCTTAACGCTCTGTACCGTGCAACTGTGTGTAATAAAATTTCCTTCAGGAGTCTGGTTTCGAGTCCACCTTTTTTGGTTTTACATCTGTGCCTGGTCATCACAAATTCAGACCGTACATGAGGGAAAATCCTAACACGTTGAAAATGGACTGAGGGGGATGAGACAATATTTACTAACTGTATTTCAATATAATATGTATTATTTGCTCCTGTTCTTTCATGAACACAAGGCACATTCATCGCAGCACCAGCAGATATGGGTCATATGAAGCCAGATGACCTTTGACTTATGACCTCCAAAGTAGCTTGATTGCCTCCATGCACATTGCCTTCGTTAGCAACAGGGGAGGCAGTGTGGTGTGGGGCCAAAGAAACACAAGTTTATCAAACGCACAGAAAATTATTGCATATCACAACTGCAGAATTTATAAAAAGAGGAATCTGACACCCCCACCCGCAATGTATTTAGATACTGATTGACAATACGCTAATTATGTACCATTTTGTGAAATATTACACAGCTTTAGGGTTCTGCTTCTAATTTACATTGCTAGACGCTGCCTTCTATAAAACCTTCCTTGTAATCAGTTCTCTGAAACCGTCTACAGCTAAAGCTAAAAACCTAATAACCCTCATTGCAATCAATTTGAGCCAACTGAAGTTGCACACAACACCTCTGGGACCTTAAGCTCCATAATTACTGAATAAGTCTGGAGCAGTCCCGTGGTGCAGTGCAGTATCAGAACTGTGGGCAGGACCCACTTCCTAAAGCGTACACTTATAAAAATGTGCACAAGCTACATAGTGCATACACACACAATTTATCAATTTATATGTGACATAATTCATACAAGCAGGAATGATTTTTAATAATGTTTCAGCGAGCGATGAAATGAAAATCCTGTCTTGCAGAGCTTTTGTAAATGATATGTGGCTTTATAAAGTGTGCCCTCCCCCCTAAAGCCACTCCGGGGAGTGCTCATGTGATTAATCTGTGGAGCTGCATAGAAAATAAACAAATTCATTCACACCGGCTACCTCAATAAGCGCCCTGACAAAATCATACCGCTGCCTCAATAAGTACCCTGACAAAATTAATTAAATAAATAAATAAATAATCAGCAGACTGAAATAGGCGTGGTACGAAGGCTTCTTTTTTAAACGATTACAAAATAAATAATAACAAAAAGGAACCAAGTAATTTTCACTTCGATTACGACCCTGAACTACAAAACATGCTTTCACCCCAGCACATGCCCCGCCCCCCATTTCAACCATCACACCCAGACCCTTCTATCAAGGGTCAATCCATGGCAGGAAGCACAAGGTCTTGCCAAGGGAAGCAGGAAACAGCACAGTTCTCATGCAATAGTCAAGATCTCGCCGTGGCCACTTCAAACTGAGTGCTCGTTACTGCATTACAAAACAAAACCTGCAGCTGTCTGTGATTTGTGGGCCAGTGGGGGGCACTCTATGGCGTTATATCGATGTCACAAATACGTAAACTTGTAAACAGAATTTTGTGGTCAGAAAAAACGATTTGCAAACTTGTATGTTGAGATTTATGGTTGCAAAACCGATTCACACACGTGTATATTGAGATGTGATAAAATCTCGCAAGGTTGTACCGTCATGTGCAAATTCGTGTCACAAACTTGTTATTTATTATTTGAATGGATTCAATATCTTTGCAAGCATAATTTATTTGCAGAATTATTACAAGCCCATTTACGACAATGAATATTCTGCTGTGAATCAAAAATACAAGTTTACAGCTGAATCTGCGCGCACTCGGATTTCCGTCACTGTCTGCAGTTCTGTAAATTGAGATTTGCTAACTTTTTCTCGCTCCGTAAGCAAAGGGGGGAGGACCTTTCACTCTTGACCAATCAGCCCCCAACACCCCCACAGCCAATCAGATGCTGTCTATTGCTGCACCAAGTATCATTGGCTGGATTGTTCCATCCAATCACACAATCTACATTCCAGACCAAATGTAAAAAGATGGTCGAGGCTAACGTTAGACCACAAGTGAGTGTTCCCGATTAAAATAAAGTGATCGTGTACCCTTCTTTATAAGATTATGAGTATCTACTATAGTTGTTATTATGCATATAATCATATCAATACCTATATACACCTCATCCATGCATCACCTCAGATCGAGTGTAGCCTACTCGATTCTTAAAGCTAACTTAGCTAGCTAAAACTTTTCCACATAAGCTAAGTTACTAATGCTATAGTGACCACTCACAGCATCTGATTGGCTGTGGGGGTGTTGGAAGCTGATTGGTCAAGAGTGAAAGGTCCTCCCCCCTTTGCTTACGGAGTGAAAAAAATCCCACAAATCCGAGTGCGCGCCGATTCAGCTGTAAAAGGTATTGAATCCATTCAAATATTAAATTACAAGTTTGTAACTGTTGCTACACGAATTTGCACATGACGGTACAACCTTGCGAGATTAAATTAGAAGGCAACCACATCGAATCATTTTTGCAACCACAAATCTCAATATACAAATTTGCGAATCCACAAAGTTTTTGCGACCACAAAATTCTGTTTACAAGTTCACGTATTTGTGACATCGATATAATGCCATAGCACTCATTCCTCTGAACCAGGCAGAGAAACATAATTATGCTCCAGCAAACTGGCCATGATACCGTACCATAGTTCATGCTGTCGCTGTGATGAGATGTTAAACCCATAAACTGAGGTACGGATGGTCTTTGTGGTGATTAAAGACCCCAAGGCACTTCTCGTGAAGTATCATATATCATAACGGGACTTGTCAGAAAGAATAAATGGCTTCTCGGTGTCCTGGTAAAATTCCCATCTTAGCCATCTCCCAGTTCCTCCCTCAGAGTGTTCTGCCACAGAATGGCTGCTGTGCATCAGTCAGGAGGGGGGTACACATTAGTCATTGAGCAATGAGTCTCACCGCTCCTTATACTAAACCTCTTTGTGGTGTGTAAAGGACATAAACACTGCTGTATAAATGCATTATTTTATTCATACATGTTCATGTTCTTTTTATCATTCATTCATATATTCATTAATTTAATTAATCCCTCTTATGTTTTCAGTGTCCTCTCACCCTAAAACGTACCCCATTGGCCTTTCACTTCCTGCACATCAACTTACTTTCTGAAACTTATGAATCACTCGCCTTCTTCCCTAGACCTCATTGCCTATTTGTGGTCTGTGTGTTTATATTCCACAGATGTTATGTTCATTTCTCCGCTTTAACAGTCTCTCTGAACACATTTATTATTCATGGCTTGGTTTCATCGAGGTCTCACCTCTCTCTGCCTCCAGGACACATCTCCAAGTGTCGATTTCTTAAGTTTTATGGAAGCTGACAATATTTGCTTGTTTGTTTGTTTCTTGTGTGCAGACAGTGTCACAGAGAAAAAGGGCTGCTGGGTGGAATGCAGAGGCACTAAATGGAATTTAGAGGTGCTGGGTTGAATGTAATGGCACTGAGTGGACTGTAGAAGTGCTGGGTGGAATGTACAGGGGCTGGGTGGAATGTTGAGGTACTGAGTGGAATGTACAGGGGCTGGGTGGAATGGTGTGCCACTTGGTGGACTGTAGAGGTGCTGGGTGGAATGTAGAGGTATTGAGTGGACTGTAGAGGTTTTTGGTTGAATCTAAAGGTACTGAGTGGAATGTAAAGGTGATGGATGGAATGTAGAGGTGCTGGATGGAATGTAGAGGTGCTGAGTTCAGCAAAAAAATATTCACTTACGCTTTTTCTTCGCCTCTCTGCCAAGCAGCCGGTCTTCTTCATCGTGAGGACCACGCTTGCGAACCACAGGGGGGAACCGCACCCGGCGACTAAAAACCAACCTTCCCAAGCACAGAGTCTGTCAGGGATCAGAGAGGAAAACCAATGAGCACCACAGAATCAGGGCGGTAAGGGTGGGTGGGGCAGTGAGGGGTAAGAAAGGGCAGGGCAGAGAGGATGCTATTTTGTGTATGGCTTTCTGCGTTCATGCATGGGAGCTTGATACAAGTAGACCCTCTTTTAGCCACAAGTGGTAAGCCATGGTTCCTGTGGTTAATTTGGTAGGGAACAGCTAACCACATGAGGTTGTGAGTGGGGAACACGCTCCCTCATATCCGAGCCCAATAAAGCACAACATTTAAATCTCAGACGGCTCCGGAGTCATGGCAACTCAAAAGCGTGGGTCCACCATTGCTCAATGTGCATGGTGACCTCATGCTTCAGCAAACAGGTATGCAAGGTCACTGACCTGTTTAATGGGGTTTAAAACACCCACACCCCCCCCCCGCCCACCCAGCAGCGCAAACAGAGTGACACAGCCCACTGCCCCCTGGGTGCATCTGTCTCCATGGAAACCCCCAGAGACCAAGGCACTCTGTCCAAATTGTGAGGGCAGGTATGAAAGAGAAAGAGAGAGAGAGAGAGAGAGAGAGAGGGGTAGAGAGAGAGTTGGAGATGGGAAAGAGGGAGAGTGATTGTGTAAGAAGCAGAAAGAGGACAAGAAACAGAATGAGAGAGAAAAAGAGAGAATTAAAAGGTGTGTAATGGTGTGTAAGAGAGAAAGGCAGGACGAATGTGAGAAAAACAGGAAAAGGTTAGAGATGGAGAGAAACTGAAGTCAGTGACCCATGGTGACCTACTACAACAAGTGTTATAGTGACCACTGTAATAGTACTGACACTATAGTAAACCATTGTAACAGTACTAATGCTATAGTGACCACTGGCCACTGTAACAGTACTAATGCTATAGTGACCACTGGCCACTGTAACAGTACTAATGCTATAGTGACCACTGGCCACTGTAACAGTACTAATGCTATAGTGACCACTGACCACTGTAACAGTACTAATGCTATAGTGACCACTGGCCACTGTTAACAGTATTAATGCTATAGTGACCACTGGCCACTGTAACAGTACTAATGCTATAGTGACCACTGGCCACTGTAACAGTTCTAATGCTATAGTGACCACTGGCCACTGTAACAGTATTAATGCTATAGTGACCACTGGCCACTGTAACAGTACTAATGCTATAGTGACCACTGGCCACTGTAACAGTACTAATGCTATAGTGACCACTGGGTACTATAACAGTACTAATGCTATAGTGACCACTGGGTACTATAACAGTACTAATGCTATAGTGACCACTGGCCACTGTAACAGTACTAATGCTATAGTGACCACTGGCCACTGTAACAGTACTAATGCTATAGTGACCACTGGCCACTGTAACAGTATTAATGCTATAGTGACCACTGGCCACTGTAACAGTACTAATGCTATAGTGACCACTGGCCACTGTAACAGTACTAATGCTATAGTGACCACTGGCCACTGTAACAGTATTAATGCTATAGTGACCACTGGCCACTGTAACAGTACTAATGCTATAGTGACCACTGGCCACTGTAACAGTACTAATGCTATAGTGACCACTGGGTACTATAACAGTACTAATGCTATAGTGACCACTGGCCACTGTAACAGTACTAATGCTATAGTGACCACTGGCCACTGTAACAGTACTAATGCTATAGTGACCACTGGCCACTGTAACAGTACTAATGCTATAGTGACCACTGGGTACTGTAACAGTACTAATGCTATAGTGACCACTGGCCACTGTAACAGTACTAATGCTATAGTGACCACTGGGTACTATAGCAGTACTAATGCTATAGCGACCACTGGCCACTGTAACAGTACTAATGCTATAGTGACCACTGGCCACTGTAACAGTACTAATGCTATAGTGACCACTGGGTACTGTAACAGTACTAATGCTATAGTGACCACTGGCCACTGTAACAGTACTAATGCTATAGTGACCACTGGGTACTATAGCAGTACTAATGCTATAGCGACCACTGGCCACTGTAACAGTACTAATGCTATAGTGACCACTGGGTACTGTAACAGTACTAATGCTATAGTGACCACTGGCCACTGTAACAGTACTAATGCTATAGTGACCACTGGGTACTATAGCAGTACTAATGCTATAGCGACCACTGGCCACTGTAACAGTACTAATGCTATAGTGACCACTGGGTACTGTAACAGTACTAATGCTATAGTGACCACTGGGTACTGTAACAGTACTAATGCTATAGTGACCACTGGCCACTGTAACAGTACTAATGCTATAGTGACCACTGGGTACTATAGCAGTACTAATGCTATAGCGACCACTGGCCACTGTAACAGTACTAATGCTATAGTGACCACTGGCCACTGTAACAGTACTAATGCTATAGTGACCACTGGCCACTGTAACAGTACTAATGCTATAGTGACCACTGGCCACTGTAACAGTACTAATGCTATAGTGACCACTGGCCACTGTAACAGTTCTAATGCTATAGTGACCACTGGCCACTGTAACAGTACTAATGCTATAGTGACCACTGGGTACTGTAACAGTACTAATTCTATAGTGACCACTGGCCACTGTAACAGTACTAATTCTATAGTGACCACTGGCCACTGTAACAGTACTAATGCTATAGTGACCACTGGGTACTGTAACAGTACTAATGCTATAGTGACCACTGGCCACTGTAACAGTACTAATGCTATAGTGACCACTGGGTACTATAGCAGTACTAATGCTATAGCGACCACTGGCCACTGTAACAGTACTAATGCTATAGTGACCACTGGCCACTGTAACAGTACTAATGCTATAGTGACCACTGGTCACTGTAACAGTACTAATGCTATAGTGACCACTGGCCACTGTAACAGTACTAATGCTATAGTGACCACTGGGTACTGTAACAGTACTAATGCTATAGTGACCACTGGGTACTATAACAGTACTAATGCTATAGTGACCACTGGCCACTGTAACAGTACTAATGCTATAGTGACCACTGGCCACTGTAACAGTACTAATGCTATAGCGACCACTGGCCACTGTAACAGTACTAATGCTATAGTGACCACTGGCCACTGTAACAGTACTAATGCTATAGTGACCACTGGCCACTGTAACAGTACTAATGCTATAGTGACCACTGGTCACTGTAACAGTACTAATGCTATAGCGACCACTGGCCACTGTAACAGTACTAATGCTATAGTGACCACTGGCCACTGTAACAGTACTAATGCTATAGTGACCACTGGGTACTATAACAGTACTAATGCTATAGTGACCACTGGCCACTGTAACAGTACTAATGCTATAGTGACCACTGGGTACTGTAACAGTACTAATGCTATAGTGACCACTGGCCACTGTAACAGTACTAATGCTATAGTGACCACTGGCCACTGTAACAGTACTAATGCTATAGTGACCACTGGGTACTGTAACAGTACTAATGCTATAGTGACCACTGGCCACTGTAACAGTACTAATGCTATAGTGACCACTGGGTACTATAACAGTACTAATGCTATAGTGACCACTGGCCACTGTAACAGTACTAATGCTATAGTGACCACTGGCCACTGTAACAGTACTAATGCTATAGTGACCACTGGGTACTGTAACAGTACTAATGCTATAGTGACCACTGGCCACTGTAACAGTACTAATGCTATAGTGACCACTGGCCACTGTAACAGTATTAATGCTATAGTGACCACTGGCCACTGTAACAGTACTAATGCTATAGTGACCACTGGGTACTGTAACAGTACTAATGCTATAGTGACCACTGGGTACTGTAACAGTACTAATGCTATAGTGACCACTGGCCACTGTAACAGTACTAATGCTATAGTGACCACTGGGTACTGTAACAGTACTAATGCTATAGTGACCACTGGTCACTGTAACAGTACTAATGCTATAGTGACCACTGGCCACTGTAACAGTACTAATGCTATAGTGACCACTGGCCACTATAACAGTACTAATGCTATAGTGACCACTGGCCACTGTAACAGTACTAATGCTATAGTGACCACTGGCCACTGTAACAGTACTAATGCTATAGTGACCACTGGCCACTGTAACAGTACTAATGCTATAGTGACCACTGGCCACTGTAACAGTACTAATGCTATAGTGACCACTGGCCACTGTAACAGTACTAATGCTATAGCGACCACTGGCCACTGTAACAGTACTAATGCTATAGTGACCACTGGCCACTGTAACAGTACTAATGCTATAGTGACCACTGGGTACTGTAACAGTACTAATGCTATAGTGACCACTGGCCACTGTAACAGTACTAATGCTATAGCGACCACTGGCCACTGTAACAGTACTAATGCTATAGTGACCACTGGCCACCAGTGGCGGGCCGTCAGGGCCAGCAAGGCCTTTTCTGCTGGCCTAAACATCATCAGAATATAAATTTAATTTTGATATATTTTTTCCACAAATATGTATTAAATTATTCCCCATAGTCTATTCTCTTCATTTCATAGCTTTTCTCTTGGTTGCGCTGCTTCCAGCCTCAGATCGAGATTTGGAGGGCTGGCCTTTATGTTAGAGCTTTTATCCAATCATATTTCAGCCATAATGTGTTGCCAGGGTCCAAGAAATCTGCCCTTAGGCCTTCAGAATCGACAGTGCGGGCGCCTGTAGCTTAAAGTGAACCGAAACAACCCTGTGGTGTTAACCAATCAGATTTCGAATTGGCGACACCGGGGCCAGCTAGCAGGCGTACGATAACGTCAGCACGTGCACGTCTTTTGATTGGATACGCACTATTGAGAGGCAGCGCTATCGCAGAGATAGCAAACTGAACTTGAACGAGATTTCTACAAGCTGTTTTTTTTCAACCCACAATGGTTGAAGGAGGAGAAGAGATCGATTTGGTCGCAGATATAATTACAACGCCATTTTCAAGACGAACTTTTCAAGAAAAGCTAGACATCGTCAGAAGAGAACGGCCAACTCCGACGCTAGCGAGTCAAAGTGGACATTCAAGGCTAGGAATACACTTTCACCACTGTCGCAAATATATCCTCTTGAACAAATGCAAATTATTTGTTTGTTTTCTTTTATTTTCAGTGAATAGTTTATGTGTCTTTATCGTCACGTTTCTTAAATGAAACTGCTTTGGGTGCGACAATGCGCTGTTTAGCGAACAAACTTGTTAAAGCTAACATACTTTTGGTGGACTTAATAAAACTTTGTAGACTAATCCCTTAAAAGCGATTTTTATTTTAAAGTTTTGACAGTATCCAAGCGATCTTAAAGCTGGTAGTTTAACACTCTTAATTGTAAATGCGGATTTATTGATTATAAATGCTTCGGAAATATTAATATAACTCTGTTGTACTTGACTATGTTAAGGTGATGCAACGCCCGGTTATACTGCGTTTCTGTCTAAATGTATAGTTTCTAGAGCCATGGCATCATAATGATGGTATTAAGAGGTGGAATAATTCAGGTAGGACTGTGTAGGACATCACTGAAGGCCTAGGTGTGAAATGCACGGCCCGCCACTGCTGGCCACTGTAACAGTACTAATGCTATAGTGACCACTGGGTACTATAACAGTACTAATGCTATAGTGACCACTGGCCACTGTAACAGTACTAATGCTATAGTGACCACTGGCCACTGTAACAGTACTAATGCTATAGCGACCACTGGCCACTGTAACAGTACTAATGCTATAGTGACCACTGGGTACTGTAACAGTACTAATGCTATAGTGACCACTGGCCACTGTAACAGTACTAATGCTATAGTGACCACTGGGTACTATAACAGTACTAATGCTATAGTGACCACTGGCCACTGTAACAGTACTAATGCTATAGTGACCACTGGGTACTGTAACAGTACTAATGCTATAGTGACCACTGGGTACTGTAACAGTACTAATGCTATAGTGACCACTGGGTACTATAACAGTACTAATGCTATAGTGACCACTGGCCACTGTAACAGTACTAATGCTATAGTGACCACTGGCCACTGTAACAGTACTAATGCTATAGTGACCACTGGGTACTGTAACAGTACTAATGCTATAGTGACCACTGGCCACTGTAACAGTACTAATGCTATAGTGACCACTGGGTACTGTAACAGTACTAATGCTATAGTGACCACTGGGTACTGTAACAGTACTAATGCTATAGTGACCACTGGGTACTGTAACAGTACTAATGCTATAGTGACCACTGGCCACTGTAACAGTACTAATGCTATAGTGAATATTACACCACCAATGTGTAGCACCTACCTGGGTGATGCAACAGCAGTTATTTTGTGCCAGAACGCTCACCGCACATCAGCTGAGGTGGAAAACAATTTTTTTGGCCAATTAAACTGGGAGATGATTAGGTGGCAGATTGAAAGAGCCAGGCTGGGAATTTAGCCAGGACCTTGGTTTAACGTCTCATCCAAAAGACAGCATCTCTTACAGCACAGTGTCTCCATAATTGCACTGGGGCATTGGGGTTTATTTGGCCAGAGAAAAGACTGCCCCCTACTGGCCCACCAACACCACTTCCAGCTGTAAATTTGTTTCTCCCAGGAGGTTTCCCATCCAAGTACTAAGCAAGCCCACAACTGCTTAGCTTCAGCCATTCAGCAGTATCGTGGTATGGCTGTTTGCAAAATATAACATAATATAATATAATGACCACTGTAACAGTGCTAATGCTATTGTGACCACTGTCTATCCTGATGGGAGCGGTCTCTTCCAGGCTGACAAAGCCCCCATCCACAGGGCACGAGGGTTCACGGAATGGTTTGATGAGAATCATATGCTATGGTCTTCACCGCAGTCACCAGATCTCAACCCAGTGCCCTCCATTATTATTGGCACCCCTGGTAAAGATGAATAAAAAGGGTTATAAAAAAATTCACCGTTTAGTGAATTAGCTTAATCTCACACTGAAAAAATTAAAAAAAATCCAACCTTTCATTGAAGTAAACTTATTATGAGAAAAAAAAAATCCCCCATTAAGAAATTATTATTTTTAACAAAACCACATGTGCCACAATTATTGGCACCCCTGCATTTATATATAGAATAAAGTAATAATTTTTTATATTTGGTCACATATCCTTTGCATGCCATGACTTCCTGATGTCTGTGACCCAACAACAAGCGATACTATAACGTCTCTGCATTTGAATCTCTATGGGAATTGGGGGGTGGGACTAGATTTAGCTGTAAATTACACTGGAACAGTATGGAACACATGATTGGCTAAATGGCTCTATGTTACCAAGGGTCTGACGTATCAAACAAGCTGTAAACCATCACTCTGCTGCCAGATATGCAGTAGATATTGATGGATAACTTGAAGGGTTTCTTCTCCTGACTTATTTTTCCATAGAGTTCAATAGGAAAATGTGTCAGGAGAAACAACCCTTAAAGTGATCCATCCATATCTACTGCATATAGCAGCAGAGTGATGGTTTGAGGCTTGTTTGATAAGTCAGACCCTTGATAACTTACAGCCATTTTACCAACCATGTATTCCATACTGTTCCAGCATAATTTACAGTTAAATCTAGTCCCACCACCCAATTCCCATAGAGATCCATTCAAATGCAGAGACGTTATAGTATTGCTTGTAAGAGTACCAGAAAATAAGATATCAAAAGTTTTTTGATGTTGTTGGGTCACAGACATCAGAAAGTCATGGCATGCAAAGGACATGCGACCAAATATTTAAAATTATTCCTTTATTTTATATATAAATGCAGGGGTGCCAATAATTGTGGCACACGTGGTTTTGTTAAAAATAATTATTTCTTGATGAGGGATTTTTTTTTCTCATAATAAATTTACTTCAATTAAAGGTTGGATTTTTCTAATTTTTTCAGTGTGAGATTAAGCTAATTCACCAAATGAATGAATGTTTTATAACCCTTTTTACTAATCTTTACCAGGGGTGCCAATAATAGTGGAGGGCACTGTATATATGACCACTGTATCAGTGCTAACGCTACAGTGATGTTGCACAGCACAGCATTCCCTTCTGCTCTGAATGATCCGACAACTCAAAGATATACGAGAGTCTAAGTGGTCATTGAGTGGACTGAAAAGTTCTGGTTGGTTGTGAGGAATGTAATATTGACAGGAGGGGGAGGAGGCTGTTTAACTCACAGAAAGCAGTTCAGATCATTCATTCATGCATGCGAGCAGCTGATACATCTTTTCTTGTTTGCTTCACCCCCTCTGCCCAAACAGCCCTGTCAACAACAGACAAACACTCTACACAGTTATCCGCTTTTCCACCGAGCTCCTCAAATCGATTGACTGTGAGAAAGCGGTGGAATCGTGGCTTGCCAGCACGGCCGCGCCATTACAGCGGGCGAAGAATGGCTTTATTAGAAGCTATTTGATCAGGAGATTAACAGAGACAAGTGCTTCACAAAGTGTTTTTTTAACACCATTGATCCACCCTTGTTTACTGAAGAACATAACTCTGGGGGTTCACAACAAGCCCCTAATTGGATAACGCACCATGCCCTTTGTGGGGGGCTCTCTCTCGCTCTTACACACACACACATACATACTCACAAACACACACACTCGCATGCACACTCTCACCGACACACTCTTGCGCACTCACACACACACCATCACAAACACACACTCACACTCACATTCGTATTGTATGGTGATGACACAAATATCCCACTCTAAAGTTACTGTCATGATGAGGGGGGTGACAACAAATAAAAGCTACAATCACAGTCTATAACCACTGTGGTGCCAGGAAGGAAGTTGGTGTGCTGTCCACCAGTCAGCAGCACCGGCCCGACTCACAGGTATGGCAGCAGCTGTAATTGATTGAATTAATTCAGCTGCTGCCTGTTACCTCATTAGTGGGCTTAAGAAAAGGCCAAAGGAAGACAGTTTTAATCGGGGTATATTGCCACGGCAACTTACTCTGCACGGCTAACCTGCTCCGGGGCAAGTTATGTTCTGGTTATTGGATTGAAACATATAAAAGCATCGCCCTTTGACCAATCAACTCCTTGGCTTTGGAAAAAGGCATCTCCATTCCAAAAGATCCCGAAGAGATATGTGCGGATAGAGGGAATCTCTTCGCAGGGAGAGATGATCGAGTTCCGCAAAAGAGTTGAAAATGCTTGAAAGACTTTTTTTAATGAATAAACGTTGATGTGATTGCTTCAGCAAGATTTTAAACATGCTGTATCAAGTTTAAAGTTTAGGAGTTCTAGAATGTAGTAGTACAGTTGTCACATAAGAAATAAACTGTATGACAATGTACTGAGAGTACAGATTTATCTGTTAAGAGTGGTAAGATGAATAAGGTATTAACTCACAAATTTAACCTACACGGTGAGCATTTTATTATTTATTTTTTTGCAAAAGCTCCTTCCTGGCTTTGTTGGAGTTAACAGTGTTGTTTATTGCTCTTATGATTGATTCATGTTCTTATCTGTCCATTATATCCGTCCGTATCAGTCTTTTTTCCACAGGAGAGAAACACATTGCTCTCGTACAGCCCATGCTGCACCGCTATAGGCTCGTTGTTGCAGACACCGCCCCTTTTATGGGAACGCACACAGAGCCTGACTAATAAAGCCCGTGTTCATTTAACAAGTTGATAAGCACATTCGTAGTACCGGTTAAACCAGATTTCGGTGTTTAGGCTTTCTGAAGCCAGCTAACGCAAAGAAACCCTCGCTATGTTAAACTTCCTTCGTAGTATTTAACTGATTAAAGGAACCGATTACACGGGTAACGCACCTCACCTGGTTTACGGGGCCTGAATTGGTCAGGTAGTCCTCCAGGACCAGGCCTGCAGACCTCTGCTCTATACAAATGCAAAGCAAGCATTCCCCATTAAACTTTATTTAAGTTTGACAGAACTTTGTGAAATAGCATGCGTTTCCCTGGTCCTTATCCTTGGAATAAACATGAATAAGACGTGGCATTTTCCTACAAATGTGATGACAACACCAAATACAATCAACTTTTCCACCTTAAATATTTAAAGAAGGAAAAAACAAGAGATGTCTTCTTGCTGACTTGCTGTAAATTATTGAAGTTAATCCCTAAAACTTTCAAAAGGCGAAAGGTTGAGAGGCGTCGCACCCTCTGTGGACCTGAGAGAAAGTCGCAAAGAGCAGCGCTCTGTTGGCTCTGTCTGAAATCTGGAGACAGTAAGCAAACAGACAGAATAAGAGATCTAATAAGATAATCTATCTTAGAAATCCTTTCGCAGTCATCGCAACCCAACACAGAGAACTTGAATTTACCCCCGTTTCCTGTGCTAGGACCGTTTACTTTAATAGCCGTCAAACTCGAGATATCACCACTGGTTCTTTCTCAGATCTCCGCTGCTACACAGCAACACTGATTCTTTGCAGCAAGAGTTTACAGAATAAGCGCTCATGTAAATTAATGTAGTCTTTGAAGTCACAATAAAGCCCAATAAAAGCCAAAACCGTGCGGGAATTCTGACAATGTGCTGTGGTTTAACGCGAACAAAAGGGTGCCGACCATAGACTACAACAGCATTACTCAGAGCAGAGACAGACATTTCTCAGATCCCCCCTCACAGCCACCCCTCACTCACCACTAATGGTGCCCCCTGCTGGTGACCCCTGCAGCTACAGTGGCACGGAAATCTTCAGTTGAGACAGCTGTGGGAGAGTGGAGGTTCTCTCTCAGTGGGGGGTTGATTTGCCTGGGCCTGTCGAAGCGAATGACTCATCGGCTTTCCACTAAAAATTAAGGGGGCAGGGCAGGGGGGCGACCCCCATGTAGCACAGTATATCAGAACCAGGGCCTTTTACCAGGGGGTTGTGGGTTCAAGTCCCTGATGATTCCTCGGAGTACGCATTATTAACCAATGTGCTGTCGAGTGCCGTCCATGCTGTTGAGAATGGCCCTTAAGCCGGATTTCATCCGCAAACTCTTTAAGTCACCTTGAGCAATTTTACTGGCAAATAAAAAATATTAATATTCCTCCAAGCCTGTCAGTTCAGATACATTATTATGTGTTATAAACCAACTCTCAATCAAAAGTGAAACTCTTCAAAATACATATTCTGATGTTACTGGTGTCAGCAGGAGATTAGTCTTCTCTCAGAAAACTGTGGGACAACAGTAACTAGAGGCTCTTGTTGAATTTCACATGCAAAGATCTTCATGTGGATTAGCAGAAAGCTATAGACCTGTCGGCAAAAGCTGTGTGTGTGTGTGTGTGTGTGTGTGTGTGCATGTGCATGTGTGTCAGACAGTGTAAGAGTGAATGTGAGTGTGCATGTCACATACATCATACAGTAGAAAGAGCTGGGGCAAAAAATACTGTATTATATCTGTGATCCCAGATACTACTTAAACGTTGTTGCATTTCTATGAAACCGCCTGTGATCGATAGCAGCTTTCAGACACAACTGACCCAGTTACCAAAGCAGCCACCGGCACCCATCCCATATCTGTACACCCATCCTGTATCTGTACACCCATCCCATATCTGTACACCCATCCCGTATCTGTACACCCATCCCGTATCTGTACACCCATCCCGTATCTGTACACATGAGAATACAGTGCTGTCATGTAATGAAAATAAAAGTGAATATGCTATTCCCCTTCTACAGAAACCTGAACGATGACAGAACCCTGAATTGGATCAGAAATTATATCTCTGTACAGCCAATAATGCTGGCCCGTCATTATTAATAAAATGCATTACTTTAAATTAAACGGATTTCTAAAAAAGGGTAAACAGCAGAGCTGCACATAATTTTTTTTCCAACAGAAAAAACAGTCCAATGCACTCCGTGTTTCTTCAATAGTGAATCATTTTTTTCCCTTTTAACAAACTTTACAACAATAATTAATCATGTACTGTTCTAGCGCCCCTTAGTGGTGCTCACTGCAATACCACTTCTCTTTTCATTCTTATGAAAGGGAGAGCAAAATGAAACTGCAAATAATAACAAATTAATTCTTTGTCTTTTTTTACATTTTCAACAGACAAGTGAAGGTGAATGGTGAAATCAAAAAATGGTGGTTATTTCAACATTAAATTTAAATAAAAATTTGATGGAGTGCTTGGGGGCAGGTAATAGGGAGTAGGGAGTGATATGTTTGGGGGGCAGGTAATAGGGAGTAGGGAGTGATATGTTTGGGGGCAGGTAATAGGGAGTAGGGAGTGATATGTTTGGGGGCAGGTAATAGGCAGTAGGGAGTGATATGTTTGGGGGGCAGGTAATAGGGAGTAGGGAGTGATATGTTTGGGGGCAGGTAATAGGGAGTAGGGAGAGATATGTTTGGGGGGCAGGTAATAGGGAGTAGGGAGTGATATGTTTGGGGGGCAGGTAATAGGGAGTAGGGAGTGATATGTTTGGGGGCAGGTAATAGGGAGTAGGGAGTGATATGTTTGGGGGGCAGGTAATAGGGAGTAGGGAGTGATATGTTTGGGGGGCAGGTAATAGGGAGTAGGGAGTGATATGTTTGGGGGGCAGGTAATAGGGAGTAGGGAGTGATATGTTTGGGGGGCAGGTAATAGGGAGTAGGGAGTGATATGTTTGGGGGGCAGGTAATAGGGAGTAGGGAGTGATATGTTTGGGGGCAGGTAATAGGGAGTAGGGAGTGATATGTTTGGGGGGCAGGTAATAGGGAGTAGGGAGTGATATGTTTGAGGACAGGTAATAGGGAGTAGGGAGAGATATGTTTGGGGGGCAGGTAATAGGGAGTAGGGAGAGATATGTTTGGGGGGCAGGTAATAGGGAGTAGGGAGTGATATGTTTGGGGGGCAGGTAATAGGGAGTAGGGAGTGATATGTTTGGGGGGCAGGTAATAGGGAGTAGGGAGTGATATGTTTGGGGGGCAGGTAATAGGGAGTAGGGAGTGATATGTTTGGGGGGCAGGTAATAGGGAGTAGGGAGTGATATGTTTGGGGGGCAGGTAATAGGGAGTAGGGAGAGATATGTTTGGGGGGCAGGTAATAGGGAGTAGGGAGTGATATGTTTGGGGGGCAGGTAATAGGGAGTAGGGAGTGATATGTTTGGGGGGCAGGTAATAGGGAGTAGGGAGAGATATGTTTGGGGGGCAGGTAATAGGGAGTAGGGAGTGATATGTTTGGGGGGCAGGTAATAGGGAGTAGGGAGTGATATGTTTGGGGGGCAGGTAATAGGGAGTAGGGAGTGATATGTTTGGGGGGCAGGTAATAGGGAGTAGGGAGTGATATGTTTGGGGGGCAGGTAATAGGGAGTAGGGAGTGATATGTTTGGGGGCAGGTAATAGGGAGTAGGGAGTGATATGTTTGGGGGGCAGGTAATAGGGAGTAGGGAGTGATATGTTTGGGGGGCAGGTAATAGGGAGTAGGGAGTGATATGTTTGGGGGGCAGGTAATAGGGAGTAGGGAGTGATATGTTTGGGGGGCAGGTAATAGGGAGTAGGGAGTGATATGTTTGGGGGGCAGGTAATAGGGAGTAGGGAGTGATATGTTTGGGGGGCAGGTAATAGGGAGTAGGGAGTGATATGTTTGGGGGGCAGGTAATAGGGAGTAGGGAGTGATATGTTTGGGGGGCAGGTAATAGGGAGTAGGGAGTGATATGTTTGGGGGGCAGGTAATAGGGAGTAGGGAGTGATATGTTTGGGGGGCAGGTAATAGGGAGTAGGGAGTGATATGTTTGGGGGGCAGGTAATAGGGAGTAGGGAGTGATATGTTTGGGGGCAGGTAATAGGGAGTAGGGAGTGATATGTTTGGAGGGCAGGTAATAGGGAGTAGGGAGTGATATGTTTGGGGGGCAGGTAATAGGGAGTAGGGAGTGATATGTTTGGGGGGCAGGTAATAGGGAGTAGGGAGTGATATGTTTGGGGGGCAGGTAATAGGGAGTAGGGAGTGATATGTTTGGGGGGCAGGTAATAGGGAGTAGGGAGTGATATGTTTGGGGGGCAGGTAATAGGGAGTAGGGAGTGATATGTTTGGGGGCAGGTAATAGGGAGTAGGGAGTGATATGTTTGGGGGCAGGTAATAGGGAGTAGGGAGTGATATGTTTGGGGGGCAGGTAATAGGGAGTAGGGAGTGATATGTTTGGGGGGCAGGTAATAGGGAGTAGGGAGTGATATGTTTGGGGGGCAGGTAATAGGGAGTAGGGAGTGATATGTTTGGGGGGCAGGTAATAGGGAGTAGGGAGTGATATGTTTGGGGGCAGGTAATAGGGAGTAGGGAGTGATATGTTTGGGGGGCAGGTAATAGGGAGTAGGGAGTGATATGTTTGGGGGGCAGGTAATAGGGAGTAGGGAGTGATATGTTTGGGGGGCAGGTAATAGGGAGTAGGGAGTGATATGTTTGGGGGGCAGGTAATAGGGAGTAGGGAGTGATATGTTTGGGGGGCAGGTAATAGGGAGTAGGGAGTGATATGTTTGGGGGGCAGGTAATAGGGAGTAGGGAGTGATATGTTTGGGGGGCAGGTAATAGGGAGTAGGGAGTGATATGTTTGGGGGGCAGGTAATAGGGAGTAGGGAGTGATATGTTTGGGGGGCAGGTAATAGGGAGTAGGGAGTGATATGTTTGGGGGCAGGTAATAGGGAGTAGGGAGTGATATGTTTGGGGGCAGGTAATAGGGAGTAGGGAGTGATATGTTTGGGGGGCAGGTAATAGGGAGTAGGGAGTGATATGTTTGGGGGGCAGGTAATAGGGAGTAGGGAGTGATATGTTTGGGGGGCAGGTAATAGGGAGTAGGGAGTGATATGTTTGGGGGGCAGGTAATAGGGAGTAGGGAGTGATATGTTTGGGGGGCAGGTAATAGGGAGTAGGGAGTGATATGTTTGGGGGGCAGGTAATAGGGAGTAGGGAGTGATATGTTTGGGGGCAGGTAATAGGGAGTAGGGAGTGATATGTTTGGGGGGCAGGTAATAGGGAGTAGGGAGTGATATGTTTGGGGGGCAGGTAATAGGGAGTAGGGAGTGATATGTTTGGGGGGCAGGTAATAGGGAGTAGGGAGTGATATGTTTGGGGGGCAGGTAATAGGGAGTAGGGAGTGATATGTTTGGGGGGCAGGTAATAGGGAGTAGGGAGTGATATGTTTGGGGGGCAGGTAATAGGGAGTAGGGAGTGATATGTTTGGGGGCAGGTAATAGGGAGTAGGGAGTGATATGTTTGGGGGGCAGGTAATAGGGAGTAGGGAGTGATATGTTTGGGGGGCAGGTAATAGGGAGTAGGGAGTGATATGTTTGGGGGGCAGGTAATAGGGAGTAGGGAGTGATATGTTTGGGGGGCAGGTAATAGGGAGTAGGGAGTGATATGTTTGGGGGGCAGGTAATAGGGAGTAGGGAGTGATATGTTTGGGGGCAGGTAATAGGGAGTAGGGAGTGATATGTTTGGGGGCAGGTAATAGGGAGTAGGGAGTGATATGTTTGGGGGGCAGGTAATAGGGAGTAGGGAGTGATATGTTTGGGGGCAGGTAATAGGGAGTAGGGAGTGATATGTTTGGGGGGCAGGTAATAGGGAGTAGGGAGTGATATGTTTGGGGGGCAGGTAATAGGGAGTAGGGAGTGATATGTTTGGGGGGCAGGTAATAGGGAGTAGGGAGTGATATGTTTGGGGGGCAGGTAATAGGGAGTAGGGAGTGATATGTTTGGGGGGCAGGTAATAGGGAGTAGGGAGTGATATGTTTGGGGGCAGGTAATAGGGAGTAGGGAGTGATATGTTTGGGGGGCAGGTAATAGGGAGTAGGGAGTGATATGTTTGGGGGGCAGGTAATAGGGAGTAGGGAGTGATATGTTTGGGGGGCAGGTAATAGGGAGTAGGGAGTGATATGTTTGGGGGGCAGGTAATAGGGAGTAGGGAGTGATATGTTTGGGGGGCAGGTAATAGGGAGTAGGGAGTGATATGTTTGGGGGGCAGGTAATAGGGAGTAGGGAGTGATATGTTTGGGGGGCAGGTAATAGGGAGTAGGGAGTGATATGTTTGGGGGGCAGGTAATAGGGAGTAGGGAGTGATATGTTTGGGGGGCAGGTAATAGGGCGTAGGGAGTGATATGTTTGGGGGGCAGGTAATAGGGCGTAGGGAGTGATATGTTTGGGGGGCAGGTAATAGGGAGTAGGGAGTGATATGTTTGGGGGGTAGGTAATAGGGAGTAGGGAGTGATATGTTTGGGGGGCAGGTAATAGGGAGTAGGGAGTGATATGTTTGGGGGGCAGGTAATAGGGAGTAGGGAGTGATATGTTTGGGGGGCAGGTAATAGGGAGTAGGGAGTGATATGTTTGGGGGGCAGGTAATAGGGAGTAGGGAGTGATATGTTTGGGGGGCAGGTAATAGGGAGTAGGGAGTGATATGTTTGGGGGGCAGGTAATAGGGAGTAGGGAGTGATATGTTTGGGGGGCAGGTAATAGGGAGTAGGGAGTGATATGTTTGGGGGGCAGGTAATAGGGAGTAGGGAGTGATATGTTTGGGGGGCAGGTAATAGGGAGTAGGGAGTGATATGTTTGGGGGGCAGGTAATAGGGAGTAGGGAGTGATATGTTTGGGGGGCAGGTAATAGGGAGTAGGGAGTGATATGTTTGGGGGGCAGGTAATAGGGAGTAGGGAGTGATATGTTTGGGGGGCAGGTAATAGGGAGTAGGGAGTGATATGTTTGGGGGGCAGGTAATAGGGAGTAGGGAGTGATATGTTTGGAGGGTGGAGGTGTGGATCTGCACCCATAAATGGTTAAAAACACTGTGACACCATGCAAAGAGGTGACTGGGTAAGAAGCAATCAAACACAGACAAATTTGATTATCAGAGATTCTGTCCAAGCAAACCAGATAAGGTCAAAATCAAGTAGGACTTATAACAATAGCAATAAAGAAACAGCCCCACAGTGTGAGTGACTCCTTACAAGAGAAACAAGGTTCAGGAAGAGAAATAAAAAAACAGTTGCAGCTTTGCCCAGAGTTTCTCCTGCAGAAATGAGCGCTGTGCTTATTACAAATTACCTTCAGCTGTTCCACCTGTAGTTTTGAATCACCTACAACTGTGCTGCCTGTAGTATCACCTACAGCTGTGCTGATTCCAAATCACCCTCAGCTGTTGTTACCTGTAGATTCAGCCTCAGCTGTGCTGCCTGTAGATTCAGCCTCAGCTGTGCTGCCTGTAGATTCAGCCTCAGCTGTGTTACCTGTAGATTCAGCCTCAGCTGTGCTGCCTGTAGGTTCAGCCTCAGCTGTGTTACCTGTAGATTCAGCCACAGCTGTGCTGCCTGTAGATTCAGCCTCAGCTGTACTGCCTGTAGATTCAGCCTCAGCTGTGCTGTTTGTAGGTTCAGCCTTAGCTGTGCTGTCTGTAGGTTCAGCCTCAGCTGTGCTGCCTGTAGATTCAGCCACAGCTGTGCTGCCTGTAGATTCAGCCTCAGCTGTGCTGCCTGTAGGTTCAGACTCAGTTGTGTTGCCTGTAGGTTCAACTTTGGCTGTGTTGTCTGTAGGTGAGGCTGCTATCCACATACCGGAAGGCCTCCCAGGATTTTGAAAGAAGCAGGAAGCTCTGACAATGACCCAAAGAGAAGAGAGAGTCCCCTTGCCCCTCCCCCCTCTCTGCCCCTCCTTCACCATTCTCTACCCCTCCCGGAATCACAGGGTCCCAATTCCCTAAAGTCCTCCTTCAGGACCGCACTTTGGTGACGTGGAGAGGGTGCATGGGTTTAAAAGGAAAGAATTGGGACACACTGCATGAAAAAGCTTGGTCAAAATTCCTGTTCAGTAAACGTATGGGTTAAAAAAATGTGAAGATCAGAGATCCTCAATCTTATCCAGAGACTACCAGTGTTTGTGCACGGTTTTGTCATGGATCTGACCTTTCTTCCCTTATCTCCACGTCGTTTTATTCGTTGTTATCGTTTATCGGTAATCTATCGGATTTTCCTGTGTTCCGTCACGGGTTTTGCTTTCACCTTGTCATTAGTGAGTTCACCTGGCAGTTAATTCCGCTCACTATTTATACCCCGCTTCCGGACTCTCTCGTTGCTTCCATGTTATTCCACTTAACATTCGAGCCGGTAAAGAGGTATAATAAATTAGTTACAAAGCTAGTTTAAAAACGAAAGGGTTAGAAAGTAGGGTTTTTAGAGAGAAAGAAAGTTTCTTTTAGCTCTCATAGCTGAGCAGAGGCTTTCTTGTTTCTTTCATTATATACTCTGACTTACGAGTGCTCTTACCCAGGAAAAGTTAGGGTTGTTGAGTTCTTTGTTTCCTTTAGTTTTCACTCCAATAACGGGAGTAAGATAAGCGTGTCTGCTTATTTCCTTTTTTACCGTTTCTACCGACTAGCGCTCTAACTGCGCTGACTCCAGTTAAAGGGGTCTTATAGTTTTGATTTCCTTTGTTCGTTCGCTCCACAAACGGAGTTAGATAAGCGTTATTGCTTATTCCTTTGTTTTGCTCGTTTAGCGAGCTCCTCGTTTATAGTGCGAGGTTTATTGTTTTTTCATTTTCTAGTTTTCTCCACTACGGATCATTGTCCGTTTCCAGTGGTGTTCTTAGGAACACTTTAAGATTGCCCAGCTATTGCATCTGGATCTCCAACACTCCCATCTCTGTCTCTGACAGAGATCCCTTACAGAACATGGAAGCCACAGAGGAGTTTCCAGCGATAGTTGACCATCTTAAAGTGGTCATTGCCACTCAGGAAGCAGTCCTGGTGGACCAGAGAGAGAGTATTCGTGCCTTGCAACAATCACAGCAGGCCTTACATGAGCAGATGCAGCTACAAGCGGTAACGCTACGAGATCTGGTTGAAAGCATCCTTACTCTCTCTCTCAGGTCCGATCTTCCTCCAGTTACACAAACACCTATACAGGCTACCTCCCCAACATTTACACCTGAAGCTAGGGAGCCGAAACTCCAACTCCCCTTGCGGTATAATGGAGTTTCTGGGGAGTGTCAGGGGTTCTTAACACAATGTTTATTTTTTTTTAAAGTACAGCCCTCGCGGTTTCATGCACAAGAGTCCAGAGTAGCCTTCATTCTCTCTCTCTTAACCGGTAATGCTCTCGCATGGGCCGACCCACTTATTAGGGCTAACTCACCCATTGTTAGCAATACAGAGCGGCTTATGGCAGAGATGGTGTCAGTGTTCGATCAAGACGTTTCTGGCAAGGAAGCTGCCATGCGATTAACCCGTCTCCGTCAGGGCACTGACACCGTGGCTGCATTCGCCATTACTTTCCGTGCGCTAGCGGGAGTAACAGGGTGGTCCGATGAGCCTCTATGTGCTCTGTTTCTAAATGCCTTATCGGAAAATATAAAGGACGCCATTGCGGGTATCGAACCACCCGCTACATTCGGGGCTCTAGTATCTACGGCCATTCGGTTGGATAACCGGTTTAGAGAGAGAGAAAAGGAGAGGGCTTATAAGGGTTTTAAACAGCACCCACCTCGTTACTCTTCCCCTCATACGCCAGCACCGGCTCACAGTCCTTTTGTAGCTTCCATTAAACAGGAGGAGTCCATGCAGGTCGATAGTTCCTCCGTGCGCGAAACAAAGGATACTAAGTCCCGTGAATGGCGGTGTAGGTATTGTAAAAGGAGAGGCCATTTAAGGGACCACTGTCCCAAACTTCGGGGGAAAAGATTAGCCCCACTAGTGGAACCGAGTCGCCTAGCGGGACTAGATTTAAATTACCCTCGGACCTGCCTGTCGGTGTATTTGCGTTGGAACGACCGCCAGATTTCCTGCAATGCGTTTATTGACTCCGGGGCAGTCGAGTGCCTCGTCGATTCCAACTGGGTTAAATCCCACAAGATCCCTACCCACCCACTGTCTCTACCTCGCCTGGTCACGGCTTTAGATGGCCGGCCCTTAGGTACTGGCACTATCTCCCGGGTTACCGCTGCTATACGCATGCGCGTTCCGTTTCGTAAGCATACGGAGGAGATTCAATTTTTTTTAGTGGATTCCCCAGCTTATCCGCTGGTTTTGGGTCATTCCTGGCTTACTCGCCATAACCCACACATTAATTGGGGGGGGCGGGTTCCGTTATTCAGAAATGGGGTCCCAAATGCAAACGCCACTGTTATGCCACCAGTCATTTTTTGTTGAGAGAAGGGGGTGAGGATTATACACAGTCTGACTCAGAGAGTGAGGAGAATTACGCTGTTAACCAGCAGTCCTCTCATGTTCCCTCCGAGAATGGAGAGGAGAGTTTAGACTGGGATTACTCAGATGAACGACCCACTGCGCGGCAGGAGTTGACGTCCGAGTCAGATATTGATTGGGATATTCACTCTGTCTCGGACATTGAGGGTGTTGAAGTGGGAGGGGCACTCGAATTCCAGCTGCCCGCTAATGTCCCTAAACAGTACGCCGATCTGGCGGAGACATTTAGCAAACAACGTTCCACTTCACTACCACCTCACAGACCTTACGACTGCGCTATAGAGCTATACCCAGGCACTACCCCCTCTAGAGGGTCTCTTTATTCGTTATCCATCCCTGAGAGCGCAGCCATGCGTAAATATATTGAGGAGGCTTTGGTCAATGGGTTTATTAGACCTTCCACCTCGCCTGCAGGGGCGGGTTTTTTTTTTGTTAAAAAGAAAGACGGAGGTCTCAGACCCTGTATTGATTACAGGTCCTTAAATAACATAACGGTGAAGAACAGGTACCCCCTTCCTCTTATGAACTCCGCTTTCGAGCGCCTCCAGGGGGCGTCTGTTTTCACTAAACTAGACCTACGTAATGCCTATAACCTCGTTCGCATTCGCGAGGGCGACGAATGGAAGACCGCTTTTAACACGCACAGCGGCCACTACGAATATCGCGTCATGCCATTCGGGCTCACTAGCGCCCCCTCTGTGTTTCAGGCGTTTATTAACGATGTGCTGAGGGAAATGCTGGAGAGATTCGTCTTCGTGTATCTTGACGATATTTTAATATTTTCGCCCGATTTTACCACACATGTCGGTCACGTTCGTCAGGTTCTTGCTGCACTTCTCAAAGCCCAATTATTTGTAAAGGCAGAGAAGTGCGTGTTTCACACTGGCTCTGTTTCATTTTTGGGTTTCATTATTAAAGAGGGTAAGGTACAGATGGATCCGGAGAAGGTTTCCGTTGTAAAGAACTGGCCCACGCCGTCTTCCGTAAAACAGGTACAACGTTTTTTAGGTTTTGCGAATTTTTATCGGCGTTTTATTCGGAATTTTAGTGCGGTAGCAGCGCCCATTACTGCTCTCATTAAGAAAAACCTTGGCAGCCAGTTCCAATGGAATTCTAAGGCAGAGACAGCATTTTCAGAATTAAAGAGAAGGTTCACTTCCGAGCCCATCCTGGTTACACCCAACCCCTCCCTTCCCTTTGTGGTAGAGGTGGACGCCTCCGAGCTAGGCGCCGGAGCCATTCTTTCCCAATGTTCGCCACTTGACCACAAGATGCACCCCTGCGCTTATTTCTCTCGCGCCCTAACATCGGCAGAGAGGAATTATGACGTAGGGGATCGAGAATTGCTTGCGGTCAAGTTGGCTTTGGAGGAATGGCGCCATTGGCTCGAAGGAGCGGAACATCCATTTACGGTCTGGACAGACCATAAGAATCTGGAATATGTTCAGCTGGCTAAGAGGCGTAACTCACGGCAAGCTAGGTGGGCGCTATTCTTTTTAAGATTTAATTTTATTATCACGTATCGCCCCGGGTCTAAAAACGTCAAACCTGACGCTCTCTCGCGGATTTACGACCATTCTGAGACAGACTCAGTTCCCGAGCCTATTATCGCCACTGACCTCATTGTTGCCCCGGTTATATGGGAGGTTGAGGCAGCGGTGCAGAGAGCTTTGCGCTCGGACCCAGGTCCAGGTGGGGCACCGGCAAACTGTCTTTTCGTGCCTCCTCGTCTTAGGTCGCGGGTCCTCCAATGGGGTCACGCCTCCCAACTCACCGGTCACCCAGGGGTTCATCGAACTAGGGACTTTTTATCCCGACGTTTCTGGTGGCCTAGTCTGGAGAGAGACGTACGCTCATTTGTCGCGGCTTGCCCGGTTTGCGCTCGCAGTAAGGCCTCTCACCTTCCTCCCTCGGGTTTTCTCCGCCCGCTACCTATTCCCACCCGTCCCTGGAGTCATATTTCCCTGGACTTCATCACGGGGTTGCCGTTATCTTCAGGCAATACTACCATTTTAGTGGTGGTCGACCGTTTTTCCAAAGCGGCCCATTTTATTGCGCTGTCCAAGCTGCCCTCGGCACCTGAGACAGCGCAACTTATGATTGACCATGTGTTTCGCCCGCATGGCCTTCCGTCGGATGTGGTGTCCGATCGCGGCCCTCAGTTCGCCGCCAAGTTTTGGCGGGCATTTTGCTCTCTGCTGGGGGCTTCGGTTAGTTTATCTTCCGGGTTTCACCCGGAGACTAATGGCCAGACAGAGCGTACTAACCAGAGTCTAGAGAATACTCTTCGCTGCCTTGCCGCATCCAAGCCTACCTCCTGGAGCCGTCACCTCGCCTGGGCGGAGTACGCTCATAACACGCTGCGCAACGCCTCCACCGGCCTCTCCCCCTTCGAAGCTCAGCTGGGTTACCAACCACCTCTTTTTCCTGAGCTTGAGAGGGAGGTGGAGGTGCCCTCCGCAGGGTCTTTCGTTCGGCGGTGTCGGTCGGTTTGGAGACAAGTGCGGTCGTCTCTTATACGGGCTTCGGCTAAACAAAAAGTTGCGGCTGATAGGCATCGTCGAGCTGCACCATCCTATAGAGTTGGACAACGGGTTTGGCTTACTACTCGGGACCTTCCGTTGCGGGTCGAGTCCCGAAAACTCGCCCCTCGTTTTGTGGGCCCCTTCAAAATTATAAAGAAAATCAACCCAGTCACATTTCGACTGCAACTGCCGCGCTCGATGCGCATCCACCCCACGTTTCACGTCTCCCGTCTTAAACCAGTACTCGTAAGCCCCCTCGCCCCGGTTGAGAGACCACCTCCGCCTCCCCGACTCATTGAAGGGGGTCCGGCTTATACTGTTCGCCGCATTGTGGCCGAGAGACGTGTGGGCAGAGGGTGGCAGTTCCTTGTTGACTGGGAGGGTTATGGTCCGGAGGAGCGTTGCTGGGTCCCATCGAGAAACATCCTGGACCCTCAGTTAATCACCGACTTCCGCAGAGATAAGGTTGTGGAAACGTCCGGTGCCGTTCCTTAGAGGGGGGGTCCTGTCATGGATCTGACCTTTCTTCCCTTATCTCCACGTCGTTTTATTCGTTGTTATCGTTTATCGGTAATCTATCGGATTTTCCTGTGTTCCGTCACGGGTTTTGCTTTCACCTTGTCATTAGTGAGTTCACCTGGCAGTTAATTCCGCTCACTATTTATACCCCGCTTCCGGACTCTCTCGTTGCTTCCATGTTATTCCACTTAACATTCGAGCCGGTAAAGAGGTATAATAAATTAGTTACAAAGCTAGTTTAAAAACGAAAGGGTTAGAAAGTAGGGTTTTTAGAGAGAAAGAAAGTTTATTTTAGCTCTCATAGCTGAGCAGAGGCTTTCTTGTTTCTTTCATTATATACTCTGACTTACGAGTGCTCTTACCCAGGAAAAGTTAGGGTTGTTGAGTTCTCTGTTTCCTTTAGTTTTCACTCCAATAACGGGAGTAAGATAAGCGTGTCTGCTTATTTCCTTTTTTATCGTTTCTACCGACTAGCGCTCTAACTGCGCTGACTCCAGTTAAAGGGGTCTTATAGTTTTGATTTCCTTTGTTCGTTCGCTCCACAAACGGAGTTAGATAAGCGTTATTGCTTATTCCTTTGTTTTGCTCGTTTAGCGAGCTCCTCGTTTATAGTGCGAGGTTTATTGTTTTTTCATTTTCTAGTTTTCTCCACTACGGATCATTGTCCGTTTCCAGTGGTGTTCTTAGGAACACTTTAAGATTGCCCAGCTATTGCATCTGGATCTCCAACACTCCCATCTCTGTCTCTGACAGAGATCCCTTACAGCTTTTGTTCAAAACAAGTGAAAAGCCGTTTATTTTTTTTGTTTCGTTCTAGTGAAAAGCCGTTCATTCTGTGCCCGGAGTTTGATTAAATTGACGGTCATTTTGTCCGTCTCTACACAGAAGTAACGATAGCGATCAGACATATGGGAAAGATTACATTCAAAACCGGCACAATAACTACCCTAATTTCAATTTGACACCTCGACTTTCTGTTTAAACAGCCAGCTAGCTACCTGGCTACACTGTCTGACGACGGTGGGCAAAACTAACCAATGCTATGTAAAAAATATGAAACTAACATTAGCCTGCAGCAGCCTTGATATAAAGTTATCAGCTATATACACTGCCCCTGAGCCAAAGTTAGACAGTAGCCCAGTTTCGTGAACTGCTGTGTAATCAAAATTATTTGTTTTATTTAATTGTACAAAATTACATAAGTTTAAGGTAACGTTACGTTCGCAGGGGATTTTGGGTAATACTCCTCTGAAAAGTGCGGTCTGATGCGGACTTGCTAGAGGGGCACGGCGGCACTCGAGAGTACCCTTGCGAACACACAAAATAAGAAATGGGACACACTAAGCCCCTGGAGGTTCTCGCGGGCACCTACATTTGAAGTGTGAGTATTGGGACGCAGCCTCTGGCCTTTGAAAAATTGGGTTTCAGGAAGTCCTACCACTGGGTGTGCCAAGCCTGATGCCAGAGGAGCCAATCAGAGCCGTCCATTCCCTGCTCAGAGGAGAATCGTGCCTGCAAAACGACGTTTTCTAATGATAAACGCTGCCGCAGTTAAACACTCCAGACTACAATTACACCCTTAACATTTTATACCACATATGTCTGATGTTATAAATTATTATTTCAATGCATAAGAAATGTAAGTAGCACAGCTGTGAATAAAAGAGTGTTGCACGACGTGTTTAAATAGCGTCTGCAAATGTACATACACTTTAATATGTGCAATAAGATGTTTGAAATCATTGTGTAAATTGTGTCACTTCTCTTTCTTCTTTTTATTAAACACACATGACCGCACACACATGCACACACACATGCACACACACACACGCACACGCACACAAACACACACACACACACACACACACACATGCTGACACACTGGCCTGGTCTAACTCCTCATAGGAGGAAACAGCAGGAGTTTAAAATAGGGCCTTCATGAATGCACATGACCATGAGGATGGGGGGGCTGGTAACGGGAACATGGTGATAACGAGGGCATAAATCTTTAAGGAGCACACCAGAGGGGACACATCCCAGCGTAATGGAATCTCGGGGTCTCTGAGGATGGCAGGGTTTGCGGGCGTGGGTGGTGGGGGCTGATGAAGAGGGTTCGGTTTGGAGTGACAGTTCATCAGCAACACTTATGAGAGTAAGCAAAAATAATTGACCTTGAGTTCACCCCACCCCTCAACAGCATGCCCTCCCCCCCACCCCCACCCTACAGCAGAAGGAGGAGCTGGCAGGGCGGTGATCATATTGCCATAGTAACAGGAGAGCGAGGGTTCATGAAACCCATAATTGGTGGAGCCATCATGTAGCAACACACTGGTTCAGGATTCAAACCATGTATTGTGTTTAGATCTGGGGGGGGTTAGAAAACTTTGGACTGGCCCAAACAAATCAGTAACGATGGTAGCTCCTCCCATTAAGGGGCTCATGAAGCCTCATTGTCCTGTCACTGCAGTGCTGGGGCCCCTACATACACACGCACATAAACAAACACACAAACTCACACAAAGATAAATGCATACAATCAACCGCACACACTCACACTCAGAGAATGAAGTTAACTACCTTTCACTTCAGAAACTGTTTTTATATATAACTGCAGTGGTGAGAAAATGTGAAGTGACATTTTTAAAATAACGTTTCAAAACATAATTTAAAATGGGGAAAGACAAATTAAAATAAAGAGTGGATGAATTAATAAAATCTAGACAGTTCGGAAAATGAGGCACAGAAAACATGAAAGCCTTTGGTTGCGACACGTGTCCCAAATGGAATTAATATCCCGAGATTAGAATCTTCCTGTGATCCATCAGGAAAAAAATAATAGAAGTGTGAGATGAAAGTCCTGCCTTGGGTTTGCTCCTCTGTGTGCTTCTGTTTTAATAGGATTCCTATGGTATGGGGATTTGACCAATCGCACGTCCCATAACCACACCGAGGGGAAGGTAATGCAAAGAAAAAGACAGATCGAACTGCCGGAGAACCACTGGCCACACGACAAAGAGCAGAAAGAGAGGAAGGGAGCAATCTCAAGGAGGGTATTCTTTACAGCCCAAAGAAGCGCACGTTGTTCGAAAGGGTCCATGCACTCAATCTTAAATGCAAGAAGCAAGGCTATTGGTTGTTTGCTTGAAATTGTACATGCATTGTATAACACACACAACATTCCACCCTCTGCAGTTACTAGAAAAACCTCCTTATATTCCCTTTTCTTAAATAAAAAAGGGGGGGGGGGGTAAATGTTATCCTTTATCCTTTATCCTTTACTTAGTTTTAATAGTATTTTTATTTTTCAGCCTGTATAGAAGCAGGAGTTTTGTTTTAACTGTTTTATTAATCATTTAAAAAATATGCTATTTTATGATTACTTAGTTATTACATGCTGTATTTACTAAGCTAGCGTGCTGTGGGCCTTGTGTGAATCTCTGCATGTGATTCTGTTATTAGAACACTCGTCGCATGCGATTCTGTTATTAGAACACTCGTCGCATGCGATTCTGTTATTAGAACACTCGTTGCATGTGATTCTGTTATCAGAACACTCATTGCATGCAATTCTGTTATTAGAACACTCGTTGCATGCGATTCTGTTATTAGAACACTCATTGCATGCAATTCTGTTATCAGAACACTCATTGCATGCGATTCTGTTATTAGAATACTCGTTGCATGCGATTCTGTTATCAGAACACTCATTGCATGCGATTCTGTTATTAGAACACTCGCTGCATGGGATTCTGTTAATAGACCACTCGCTGCATACAATTTTGTTGTCAAAACACACAATGCTGTGTTTTCATGTGTCTCCTGTTACAAGGGAAGTTCCCTGTGGGGGGGAAAAATCTAGTTATTTTAGTAAAACAATTCAGTACCAGAGAGGCAATTAGGCAGAGATGGAAGATCCTCATTTCTTAATTGTTGTGCTTTTTTACTTGCTTAAAATTTTTTTGAGGAAAGTCTATGGTTTCTGGTGATTTTATGGCCTCCCCCACCTCCCCATCTGCTCACACCCTCACAGTGTTCTGGGCTACCACCGGACATGGACAAAAATCCATCAAGAAACACACAACGACAGCCAGGAACAGGAAGTGACACGCCTGACAGCCGGTCGACAGCGATTGAGACTTCCTGAAAGGTTTTTTGCTGTCAAGCTTGTGACAGACTCAGGGTGACATATCACTGAACCCCGCTTACTGCTTAGACAGCTGGCTTTACAATGATGCACCCTCTGAGAATGCCATTGGCTGGGAAGAAGGGTGACAGTGTGGGAAAAAATATTATTGGTTGATGAAGATGGCATCACAAATGAGGTAACCAAAAACTGGGAATTGCAAAAGCTAATAATCACAGCTAACCTGTATCTGTCAGGGTTTTTGGGGACTGACACTGTCAGGAGGCAGGCATTTCATCTGGATCTGAAAAGTGTTTCACCAAACTGTACAAAAGCAGACATCTTCCCTCCATTTTTCTCAGTTCGTTTTCCAAAATGTGTCCACATGGGTTGGGCAGGCAGTGGTGGGGGAGGGGGTTGCATGGGAGGAATTTCCCCAGATCCCAGTTTTCAGTGTCATTAGCTTCAGAGAGGATGTAGAGAGCCCATCAGCTTCCCACGCACACCAAACGAGGCGGTGACCTTTACATCTGACGACGCTCCCAAGCATCCGATTCTCAGCCTGAGGCAGGCCATTAGACGCGAAACCCTGCTGCCAACCCCATTATGCCCTCGTGTCCGAACAGAACAACTCAGCCTGGGGCCCAAATTGATGGATATTTTTGCCTTACCCATCTATTTATGCCTGGTGTAACACATTTTCTGTCCCCACAGAACAGAATTCTGACAGGTGTAACCATGGCAATGTGCCACAAACAAGACACAGACTGAGACTGGTGTGTGGATGTGACCATGAACCTGCATCCACCCACTATACTCACATCTACCCACTATGACCACATCTACCCGCATCCACCCACATCTACTCACATCCGCTCAATATACCACATGCACTGACTATACATACAGTACATCCAAACACATCTACTCACATTCACCCACTATGCCCACATCCACTCACTATATGCACATCTAGCCACATCTGCTCGTACATGCTACCCGACTGTGAGGAAGAGCATCCCCCATTAGTTCATACAACCAGCTACACCGGGGGTGAAGTGAGGAAGAGCATCCCCCAGGGATATTCTTATCACACAAAGCTGAGATTTGCTCATTTCGTTAATAACTCAGGTGGTTTGACTTCATTCTAGACACCACATCCATAATGGACAAGGTCAGAGCACAATGTAGAGGTCAACCATGCAAAAACATCCCACGGAACACTGATGACACCTCAACACATCAGGTAGTCATGGTTGTGAGGTTTGGAGGTGTGAGACTGGGGAGGAAACAAACTGCCTTTCTTACTATCAGCAGCCAATCAGAGGTCTGACTCAGTGCGAATCTTCATTAAATTAGTCATTGCGGCTACTCACTAAGCTATTGTAGGGGACACACCTCTACAATTCTTATACAACTGGTGGTGTACATTTTGTATAATAAATCAGTCTCATTAAATTTAATATACTATTCTGAAAATAGAATATGCTAGCTAAAAATTGGCAACTTCAACTAATAATTAAATAAATTATCAATAAAATTACACATTAATAATTATCTTTACACAATCACAATATTATATACTCAGTTGATACCAAATTAATATAAATGATTCAGCTAAGAGGTGAAGGCATTTGGGGAATTTCTGCGATTAGCAGTGGCTGACTCAATTCAACATTAATACAGACAATCTGGGAAAATGTAATAAAGTTTATTGAACACAAAGTAGCAAACACAATCCACTACTATAATGTACAACAAAACCATGTGCGAGTGCATGTGTGTGTGTGTGTGTGCGTTAGGCGCTCGTGGGGGATTTTCATGTTCTCCTACATGGGGGGTTGCGCAACTTTTTGTGTGCTTGCCTCGGACACGTGTTCAGAGAGAACAAAGAAACTAACATGGAGGGAGATTTGAAACTAGCAGGAGCTAGTTAACAATGGTGCATGAACCGTATCAAGCAGACAAGGGATAACTGTAAAGTTATCTGTGCGGGTGCACGTTGAGATCAGCATGCAATGTTATGACCAGTTAGTGACAGATCACATGCAATATATTTTATTTTCTGTGTGGGATGTATTGAAACTAATGCAGCGTGGTGGATGGCTTAGAGCCATCCAAAAAAAATGGTAACACAAAACTTTTACAAGTAACATTCAATAGCACAGTTACATACATCCAGTCACAAACATGTTGCGGTTGCTAACTGATATGCTATGCCCAGTGTTACAGCCTTACTTGAGTTGAGTCCTTTGAACGGGTTCCTCTGTCGGATATACCATACAAAATGGTTTAGCCCATGTAGGGTATTCTGGGTACAGAAAGCATATTGCGCTATTGTGCAACAGTGTTACGGTCAGGGCCCTGACCCAACCGCAACATAAATGGACAGACACAAAAGCAGTTGCAAAAAAAAAATATATATATTTATTAAAGAAATAACAATACCTAGCGTAGGAATGGATGCGTGCATGCATGGGATGTGTATGGTGGATGTATGGATGCGTGTAACGAGGATATAAGAGTTGTCCGACAACACAATGAAAAGAAGAGACGCCAGTGAAGCCACTCCTGTTATCCGGTCTCAACCACCTTTTAAACGAAACCCGGCGATTGCCGTGGGAGCCAATTAAGCCCCGGGAGGTGGACCTAAAAAGGGAAAGGAGAAAACAAAATAATGGAAAAAAAAACAGGGGTGACAACTTAACAATAAGTGATCGTAACAAACAGGTTTCTGTAGAGTACAGTATGTTTATGTTAATGTTGTCAATAAAGCTCAAGATTATACCTGCAAAGCCTTTATTTCAGTTATAAATAACCTGACATGGTGTCAGAGTCGGTCTGCGAATGAGTGCGGAAGAAGTACGGTGATAGGTGAAGTTTTAACAAGAAATTGTTCACGTAGTGAGCGCTTTTGTATTAGCTAGCTAGTCACGCATTAGCTACAGCATGGATGAACATAGAAGAGGACAGCATCGTGCTCTGGACAATACAGCCGCTAGAGGGAAACAGCCGCCTGTGCCAGGGCCGAGCGCTACATTCAGCGTACAGCCACCAGAGCCATTCACCTTCACCAAGCTACAGGAATGGGAGCGATGGATCAGACACTTTGAGTGCTTCCATCAGGCCAGTAACCTTCATGCTTCCTCGCAAGCCAACCAGGTAAATACGCTCATGTATTGTATGGGTGACGAGGCAGGCGACATTTTGAAAGGACTGAACTTAACAGAAGAATTGCTGATTCTGGGGGGCCGACCAAGTCAAAGCCTTTAACAACCTGAAAGCGGATCTGTCATCCGTACCTGTGCTATATGACCCTAACAAGGACACCGAGCTGTCTGCTGACGCGTCGTATTTTGGTTTTGGTGCAGAAATGGGACGAGGTGTGGAGGCCCGTTGCCTATGCTTCACAGTCTCTCACATCGGTCGAGCAGAGATAGGCACAGGTGGGAAAAAAGGTCCTTGGGCTCACCTGGGCATGTGAGAGATTTTGGGACTTTCTGATAGGCGGGCATTTCGAGATGGAGACTGATCACAAACCCCTTCTGAGTCTCCTGGAGGCCCAAGCATTGGACACCTTACCCCCGCACATCCAACGCTTCAGCATGAAGCTCATGCACTATTCCTGTCAGATTTTTCCTTTTCCTGGAAAGAGCCTGTGGACAGTAGAGCTGCATGCTAGGTAGATGAATTGCACATGGCATGTTTGGACTATATGGTTCTATAACCATATGACTTCTATAACATATGACCATCTTTCTATACCATTTCCAGCTATTGATACCACTGCGAAGCAACTACACCTACAATTTATTGAGGAATTGTTAATCTAGTTTGGTAATATTATTAAAAAGAGCAGCAGAAAAATATAATGGCTCCATCCCAGGGACGTCCCCTTTTAGAGTTCAGATAAGCACGCGTAAATGGGACTTACAACCGAAATTACGAGTAGTTTAAACTATTCGTGATTCAGACATTTGACTCGCTGTTTTAAGCGTCTCTCCAGTATATATGCGGTATTACGCGTGCGGGGTGGAGATTTGATAAAAATTAGGTGTGTCTCAAGTCGTGCAAAATACGCAAATTCAGAGTTTTCACTTAATTATTTTTTTGTTCAGGGAAAAAAATTTAGTTTATGTCTAGCGCCGCCAACAGATGATTAGAAAAAACACAGCATCTTCTTTCGCAAAAATTTATATTAGAATGAGTGCATGTTCTTTGAAAATAATATTGGTCTTATTTTCCTTTGCCTAGCCTACTTACAATTATCAAAAAGCTGTCATAAAAAGAAAAATATGTAAAAGTAGAATATGATTGACCGTCTGGTACATCATACCAGAAGCAGACCAATATTAGATGGATTAATTTATAGACAGTGTCTGGATCATATTCGCTTTGACAGAGAGACGATTTGTGTCAGCACAGTTGAAGACATCGCATATAAGCTATTGTGTTCAATCACTGTAGGCTGCATGACTTTAGTAGGTAAATCGTTTAAAAAAGATTAGATTTTTAAATCTTTTTTTTTTCAGTAAATCCAACCATTTATTTGTTTACTTAATAATATTGCGTGCAACCACTGTCCAGTGATTTATTTTTTTTGATTGTGTGATATATCCAAGTCGTCAATAGGAGCTATGATCATTTTATCAATGCGACGGATTAATACATTCACTGCCTTCCCCATCACCAAGAGCAACTACGATGCACAAAAGTAGGATTTTACAAAGGCAAATAAGGTTATTAAAAACAATGTCATTGACATGTTGAAAATGTATACCCCCACACACATTTTTTTAGTACAAAGCTGGCAACCCAGAAGACAGATACAAGAACCAGGTCATTCAAATATCATGCCCTGTGCCACCCACATTTTGAGAAACGCACCCGTGTAGCACAGATTAGAATATGGCGTATCTCATCCCACTTTAAATCCGCGCAAGAAAGGCACTTAAGCGCATGACTTAACTTGGCCATCTCTGAATCCGGCCCTTTGTCCCCTCAAAGTTATGATGTGACGTTCCCTTGGGATGTCCTAAAACATTACTAGGACATGATTGAAGTCCTAGGAAGGGCACATTTTGGTTACAATATGACATTTCATTTAAATTAGTTGGGGATGTTGAAGCAACGTCCCAATCCGGCTATGATATGACGTTGTGCTCATAACATTCATGGGACATTCAGGGACGTTCCTGCAACGTCTGTTACTGGTTACAATATAACATCATGTAATGAATGTCTGGGGGACATTACTAGAACGTCCCGGGAATGTTCTCTGTGACGTCCATGAAAACCTTTCAAAAAGACGTCAAGGCTACGTCCTGATGACATTTCGAGACGTTCAGGGGACGTCCCGGGGACCTCATTTTGTTATCTGGGATATCATCTCCATTGTTTTATCTGACAAAGTTGACTATGCTGATGGAGGTCAATTATCTTTACTAATTGAATCATGTTATTGAAATTATCTATTTAGTTTCAATTAAGTTATTTAAATATGATTACAACTTTAATTTAAAAAAAATGTATTTAGAAAAATAGCTTTTTGTAATGGGAGTTCTGTGTAAATGTTGGGAATAGCAAAAAAGTGCTATTTAAAAAAGATCTCTAGGAAATGGCCCCTTTACATGGTTTAATAGCCAAGACTTTGATCTTTCAAAATATATTTTGCCAGCTTAATTGAATTGTAAAAAACAAGCGTATGAACAAGTTTTTGTCCCAATTTTCAAGAATGGGGGATATATACGTATATATTTTGAATTTTAAAAATATTGAGTTGCCCATAGCAACTGCTACCTAGGTAACTGTCAGGGGCCTGCAGGGGTCAAAGTAAAATGACTGTTGCAGACAGAAAGAGCAGATGAAGGCACCCAGGGGCACGGCGTGGCTTTGGGGGCTCACCGACCCGTCTGCTGATTTAGCACAACCCACTGAGCAACAAACAGCCCCTCTCCTGCGACATAAGCTATAACCTGTTTACACAGCCTTCAAGACTGCAGAATCTTCTGTATCTTAATGCTAACAGCCATGTTTATGCGGTATCAAGACTAAACGAGCCAAGGAAAATGTAATAAACAAGAGTAAATGTTGGGTAGCTGTGTGACTGAGCATGTCTGGGACTTTGAGCAGGTCATTGCCTTAGAGCGCCTGAATTATAAAAACCCAGAAACTCTCTCAGTATTTATTAAAGGCCAAAATGAGCAGTAAGGACATCTCTGTCCCACAGTTAAGTTTTTTTTATGGTCTACCAATGTTTATGACCCTATAGCCAAGACTCTGAAAACAACAAAAACTGTTTATGAAAAATTATTAAATGAGAAAAAAAAACCTTAAGCATAACCCCACAAGAACCCAGTGTGAAATGTGACTGATGTTTAAACTTTGAACAGTGGCGGAAAGAGACTATATACAATACTGTTTATTTTTAACAAAACACACACAAATATCAAAAACTCATAACAACTCATAACGTTTAAGTATATGAGTTTGAAGTTCCTCTGAAACCAGAGTGAGTCAGGAAGTTGCGCTGTAGTCTATAGACAGGGTTCTCAATCTGCACCCTGAGAACACAAAAGGCCTCTCACTTCTTTACACTGTCCGTTAAGCAGGAGATTCTCTTTTCCTACACAGATTATGCTTTTTACATCCATACAACAGGACATTTATTAAAACTATTTAAATCTCTCTGCCCATCGCTTCATTCTTATATTAACATGGGAATCCTGTTTTGAGATGAAAAAACACACACAACAGCCAAGAAAGAGTGGGGTCTCACACAGTGTGTGCGTGTGTGTGTGTGTGTGTGTGTGTGTGTGTGCGTGTGTGTGTGTGTGTGTGTGTGTGTGTGTGTGCATGTATACTATAAATTATTGACCAGCTACTTCAGAGATTTTGTTAAGAAAACGGAAAAGCCTGACTGAGAGTATACTTTACAATCCTGTGTGCTAGAAACATTGTTCATCTGCATCTGACAATACTTGCCCTGTACTTTTACCTGTCATCAGAGGTTAACCATCTGCCTTCAGGTAAGGACCTGCAGAATTTAACCTATTAGGGAGCAGTGCGGCTCAATACTTTCGTTTTTGAAGCTCATTTTCTGGTCTTGGTGAGAAACGTTGCTCTCTAGCGTCAGCGCAGTTGGCTCCAGTGTAGGTATTTCAGCCACACGCTTCAATAGTGTGTCAATAGTATCAATGGGTGAATACGAAAATGCAAGATACGAAGTCAATCATTTTTTTCAACAAGAACATGTAGTTTGCAATAGGTGTGTTTTTTTTTCATCTAATGTCACCCCATGTGCCGATTGGTTAAGTGAGTTGTGTGTCATTTGGACAATATTATAATATTTTGTGGACAGTTCAGGGACACTTTGCGTCACTGCCAATCACACTGTCCCTGAACGGCCCGGGCTTCATGACCATATAAGGGTCCTCCCTTTTCTCTACTGCGAAGGCTCTGGCTCCAATTTGTACAACATGGCGGCTCAAAAACGGCACTTCCACAGTTTCAGAACGCTTTTCACAAGCCCAGGAAAAGTCAATGGGTGACATCACAGTCACTTTGTCCACATATTTTGTACAGTCTATGGTCTCAACCATGGTTCTCGACACATGCACAAATACATGGACACTTACAGGTATGCACAGGCGTACGTACACCCTCTTCAAGTGAGATCAAGACGAGGATTCTCTGGCGTAATTAAACTCATGAATGCCAGAGAAAAATGACAGCTTCTTGAATATACTTGGTTTTTTTTCAAACAGAATTGCTTTAAGAAAAAGAAGACAATTTGTCTTCAACTTCACAAATTTTTTTTGAAAAATAAAAAAAAAATTCCCCCAAGAAAAAGGCTAAGACAGTTGTTTAAAGCCCAAGATTGGCCTTTCAGAGTAGTTATGCGTTCCATTGGGCCCCTCCCTCCATCGTCAATCGCCAATAAGTTAACTTGGACTTGGGTAGTGGCTGTTTAGCCTATATTATATGCATGACATAATAACATTTATTAAATGTAATGTGCCGTTTTTGTAGAAACTCGATGCTGGAAAAAGAATGCACTCGGCGGCACCGATGAGGTAACGTAAAAGGTGTCACTGTACAAAGGGGCAGATAATAGATTTTCAACCAGATTTTAAGTCATTTTGTTCGAGAGTTAGTAACTTCTCAGGGGAGGCCAGATGAGCGGAAGTGTTTGGTCGGCACAGAGGAAGTGCAGTCGGCATTCGCGTGCATGTTCTCACGGTTCTCGTGAATTTTTCGAAGAAATGTCAAGTCAGATCGAGCTTTATTTCTTTGAAGGAGACTAAATTGCAAGTGAAAAAATAGATGTTTTTTTCTTACAAACACGCATGCATAAATGGAGAGAGATGTACAGTTGTGATTTTATTTGCATGGTCAGCATATTGGCAAGACATGCCTTGAATGACCCTCTCCAACTTCTCCAGGGACATCTGCTAATGTAAGCAACCGCAGGAATGTACTCACATTACAGAAACTCTCTAGGGGCACTTTTTTTTTTTCTTCAATATGCAAAATATACAAACATAAATGGCATTCAAAATACGTAATCAAATGTTTGCACAGAATAAGCCAAGCACATTATATATACGTATACATACATCCATAGATATCAACCCACATATATCTACACAGATACACATGTATACATACACACATACATACACAATTGAATAACAAAAAATATTAAATATAGAAAAGAGGTAATATATACAATCATCTTATATTATATGAATCAAAAGCATCAATTAAGTTTAAAGCTTTTTTACTCATCATTAGTTTAAAGGAACATTTAAGCTCTTTTTCAAAAACCAGTATTAAAGGTTTTTTTATTTTATTTATTTTTTTAAATCGACATTTGTGAATAAAAAGTTTGGCTAACATAATCAAGCAGTTTGTCATAAATTCTATCAGTCCGTCCTCGAGAAAGATACCAACTTGGATATCATGGTATGTGAAGTTGGAGATTTTTTTAATTTGAAGCCAGTTGTATAACGAACACCAAAATAATTGTGTACATTCACATGAAAAAATATAATGTTCTGAGGTTTCCCCCTCCTTTCCACAAAAGCGACATACATTTGCCTCAATATTAAATTTCAATCTTAGAAATTTATTTGACGGATATATATTGTTAAGAATTTTGAAATTTCTTTACATTTGGGGGGAAGAGGAAAGAAAATATATCTGGTTCTAGCTTTTTTTAACAGAAGTCTTATCAAATTACATTAATATATAGTCTCTACTCACTCTGAATGGAAAAGATTCCTTTGTTATAACTGTTCGAATGTATTTGTTATTGCATTTTTTGTCCAAAAAAGTTATCTCGCCTATTGATAGACCGGGTAAGTGAGAAACTACAGTTGAATATGCTAAATAATTTTTAATTCATAAAATAAAAGCATGAGGTATGGCATTAATAACCATTGAATATTGTTGAGAGGGACGTACCTTTGAGAAAATTAATTGAAACTAAGGATATTACCATTACCATCCATAAGACTTTGTAAAGACCATATACCCCTCCCCATCCAATCCTCAAAAAATAATGATTTGTTTCTATGTAAAATGTATCTGTTATTCCAAATTGGCATGTGGTGTGGTGTAAAACCATGTTTGTAAATTAACTTCAAATAGAGGAAGAGAACAAGGATAGCTTAATGGGTAATTTCACAATTTTGAAATCAAAAGAAAGTCAAAACCACCAACCTTTTTAACGATGCTAAAGAGAACACAATACCAGAAGCTATGGCTATACTTGAGATAGGCTTGTAACCATTTCATTTTGAGGGTTCCACCTTCTTCTTAATGCTTAACCATATCTCTCTTCCTGATGTTGTGACATTTCTTTTTCCAAATAAAATTAAAATTGATTTGGTTGATGCTACAAATTAGTTTAGAGGAAAGGGATAAAGAATAGGCCGGATAAATAAGTCTGGATAGTCTTTCCATCTTTGTTAATAGAATTCGACCAAATAAAGATACGTCTCTATTATAACCAATTGTTCAGAATTGCCTGAATTTCTGTTTGTTTTTTTATGTTTTGCTTTTCACTGACCTTAACATCTTTGGTTATAATAATCCCCAAGTATTTCACCTCCTTTTTTACAGAAATATTAAACACTGGAACTAATGGATGGTTGTGTATGGCCATGAGTTCACACTTTTTCATATTTAATTTCAAACCAGAAGCTATGGAAAATAATGAAATTGTCTGAAGTGCTATAGGGATCTGAAGTTTATTTTTCAGAAATAAAGTAGTGTCATCGGCTAGCTGACTAATTATAATTGGATTTCCTAAAACATTGAGATTTTAGATTATCAAAATGGCCAACATCTCAGCGACCATTATAAATAAAAGGGGTGAACATGGACATCCTTGTCTTATACCATGCTTTATACTGAAACCGTGCCATATGGAAGGGATACTGAGCTATTCATATCAGAATACAGTAATCTTATAGTATTGATAAATCTATCACCATAACCAAGATGTTGTAGAGTTTGAAAAATAAAAGGATGTTCAACCATATCAAAGGCTTTGTAGAAATATAGAAATAAAATAAAACCATCATCCTCAATTATCTCCTCATACTCTATAAGGTCTAGAACTAATCGTATATTATTGTGGATAGATCGGTCTTTTAGAAACCTGATTGAGTTTTGTTTGTTATCTGTGAAATGCCCTCTTTCAGTCTGTTGAAAAATATATGTGTAAAAATTTTATAATCTGTATTAAGCAGTGTGATAGGCCTAAGATTATCAATGTATTTACAGTCTTTTCCAGGTTTAGGAATAAGAATAATCAAACCTTGTTTCATAGTTGGCATAAGGCTTTCTGTTTCTATACATTCAATTAGAGCACAGAACAGAAATGTCCTTAGGTCTTTCCAGAAATATCAGTAAAAATCGAACGTTAACCCATCCGGACCTGGCGCTTTACCAAAAAATAGTTTCTCACATGTTAATTCCAATTCCTCTATTTTTAACACTGCCTCACATAAATCCTTGAATTATGAGTTTATTTGTGGAATGTTATTTTTTATCTCTTCAAAAAACATTGAAAGATCAATCTAAAGAATCTAAAGATTTCCTTAGCAATAATAGTTGGATCATTGCATTCCTCATCCCCAACCACCATTTTTTTTTCTTGTCTCCTTATCTCCAGTCTGCTAAAATAGAAGAATTTCTTTTCACCTTCCTCTATCCATTTGGCCCTAGATCTCACAAAAGCACTTTTGGCTCTCTTTAGATAGATTTCATCCAACTTTGAATGTAAAACTATAAGCTCATTCCTATCCCTTTCATTTAACACATCCTTGTTACAGCATTTATTAATATTTTGGATCAAATCCAATTTCTGTTGCCTTTTAAATTTACACAGCTTGTTACTAAATGCAATAGAAAATTCTCAAATTTTTAATTTTAAATTTTCTCATTTGCAACAGCATGAGGACATCTGAGAAATATTCTTTGCCGCTGTAATTATTGTTTTTATACTGTCACAGTATTCTTTCCTATTTAACAGGTCTGCATTGAATTTCCAATAGTCTTTATTTGATTTGGAATTAACCTGAGGCTTTAAAATAGATATCAATATAAAGATATCATACAATGATCAGTTAGGGGGGCTGCAGAAATGAACACATCAGAGACATAACTTATTAACTCATTTGATAAAAGCCAAAAATCTATTCTTGATTTACGTACACCTTCTTAAGGATGGGTTTAAAACTATCAACTATCCAACTATCAACCAAATTATGTGAGTTGTTAAAGTTAGTAATAGTAGCATTATAATCATGATCATTATATTTTGAAGGAGATCTGTCAAGCCAGTCATCAGGAGCTAGGCTAGAATCCCCTCCAATTCGAATGCTGTCAGTTGAATGCTGTAGTCAGCAAGTAAAAGTTTAAGACCTGAAAGAGGGCTTTCATTTTTCTTGTTATTGTTAAAGCCATAAATATCAACCAAAATAAAGAAAGGCCCCTCAATATTTAGGACTACTGCTATCCAATGCCCTTCTTCATCACTTTTAGAACTTACAATTTTTCCTGGGCAGGAGAAAAATGTATTTAGAGAAAATAAAAGATAACTGTTTTTTTTTTAAACATACAAGAAAAAAACGGAAAAAAAAACACTAGTGACTTTTCACATACAAAAGTATAAATGCTTTTTACTTTAAAGATAGTAAGGGTTTAACCAGTCCCTTTAGCTATATGTTTACCAAACCCTCATAAATCACGGTGCTATACATTTCATTTTTAATGTTCGTTCACTGACGTTAGTCCTATATTGCTGTTTAATCTTTGTCCCTGAGGACTTAACCAAATCGGTGTCCGTTGACGAATCCATAAGGGCCTCGAAAATAGGCCCTCTCACCTCCCTTCCTTGTCTTTTCAATGATCGGCCAAAGCACTGCAAGAGCCTCTCTGTTTTTTTTAGTCAAGTCCTCAGTGTATCGAATGCCAAGCTTATTGCAGACATGAGACTTTTTAGTGGCTCTCCATATTTCGTCTCTGTGCAGACGCATCGTAAACTGAAGAATGGTCTGGCGAGGTGTTTTCTCCTGTCTTCTACCTAGCCGCTGTACTGTGTCAACAGCGTCCTCCATTTTATGAGACAGAGCCGTAACAATTTGGTTGAGAATACGGATTACCTCTTCTCTGGTGTTCTCGTTCTCTTTAAGCCGTTAATACGGAGATTCCATCTTCATTCGTATTGTTCTTGTTCCGAGACTCTCTCCCCGAGTTCATCATTTTCTTTCATAAAAACGATACTTTCTTCTTCAGGTCAGCCACCTTTGATTTAGTCTTTTACTTGAGCTGCATTAAATTCAACCGATTTCGCAACACTTGCAATCATTGCACAGTTTTGTTTCATTTGTCCACTTGAGGTCTTCCTATTTCCGTTCTTGTGAATCAAATCTTGATACAAGTCCATTGACAGCTGCAAGTATGGTCGCGTTGGAGACATCCGGCTCCATTTCGTCCGCTTTGCTTTTTTTAGCAGTATGAACCTTAGTTGGTGATTCTGGAAATGTTTTTTCACTTCTTTCCATGTCTCTTTTGTTGTCAGTGCTCTGTGGTACCTCCATTTCGGCATAGTTACGAAAAAGTGTATCTGCCGACGGAGGAAAAAACTTACTCACAGTTCCCTTTAGTGGCGGCGTCGGTTTACTCGCAAGTTTCTTATTTTGTGGCACGGCCTACTATATATCCACTCAATTATAAACTAAAATAAAAAACAGCAGAGATTGTCAACTTACGTGTGAGGATATCAGGGCTGTAAATAATATCAAGAGCGTATTTTGGGACTTTGTTTGAGAGAACAGTTGAAGAAAACTTGCGCTCAGTTCGCCATCTTGCCCGAAAGTCAGGGGCACATTAAATCAGTTGAGGCAACTTCTCACTCTGACATTTCCACTTCAGTGAGTCTATCACTGGCTGACTCAACAACGCTCTTTCTGGTGAAAATGCTCAGCCTGGATTCAAGCAACATTTGTCCTTAACGTAACTTTCAATGAAAGAAGTGTTCATTCTTTTTTTAGCAAACAAATATTTTTCAATGCTGTTCTGTGATTGCCAAAATGAGTTAACCAGCTTTGTTTGTGAAGAAAACTACAAACACTTGCATTTATTTGTTAGTAAATATGAAGGGAAAATGATGATTCATTTCAGGACATTTTTGTTTCGCTGTGAGGGTTAAAAGGTTTGAGGGAAAAAACACAACCAATGAGAGATTCAGAGAGAGGCAAACACAGTTACTGGGGAGCAGGGGAAAAACTAAGTTTAGAATTTGGATACTCAAATCACAGCCATAACTAAAAATGTCCTCAAACTTTTCTGAGGAAACAACGATTTGTATATTTTTTTAGCTCCTCCTGCTGAGGTACTGATTAGCATAACTGAATAACTGATACACTGGTAAATGGTAAAATGGTAAGATCAAAATAAGAACAATTTAATAACAGGCAGGTAGGTCATTAGCTTAGAATTAGCAGTCAATTACAGAACAGTCAGATAAAACAATTACACACTGCATCGGTCATCACAGAATCTGGTTCACAGCACCTCATTAAGTTTAACAGTACCATTGGACTGCAGTGGGGATAGCCTGCTTAAAAAAACATGCTTTTAAATATTGTGAATGCACACAGACACACACACGCATACACACACACACACACACACATACACACACAGTTTAACAGTGTGTGTATTTCTATTTATAGCAAAGCAACTACACTTCTACTGCCAAGAAGGCAGGCTGTGAGATTTTGGGACTGAGCCCTTGAGTGTACCCTACACACAGTGCAGTGGCAAGTTTGCTGAGCAACTAAGAGACAGAACAGTCGCACTGCGCACCCCCCTTCCCCCTTATCCATCAGTCACTACTACCCTGCCGCCTCCCCACCAATTCCCCCAGAGAAACACAGGGTAGCATAGCCAAGAGTGGCATTCATTTGCTAGGCTGTGCATTTTACTTTGAAACCCCCCCCCCCCCCACACACACACGCACACACACACCCAATAATCCAATAATGTCAGCAGGGACTGTAGAAGCCTTAACTCTCAGCCCACAAATTCTGAGTAACAGAAACGCAGACAACTTACTCTGTCACAGGAAGAAAAGGAGAGAGGAAGGATGGAGAGACTGCGTCAAACCTTCCACTGGCTGAGCTAAATCAGGCCCCCCCCCCTCCCCCAAAATAAAAAAAATAGAAACAGAATAAAGGATAAATGTGCTCTGTTAGTCCAAGGAAAGTTGCCCCCCCCACCCACCCCCCGTTGTGCTGTTTGTGATTCTCCTCTTCCCTGTAACTCCTGTGCTCTCATGCACGCTGCCTCAGGAATGATGATGCTGAAAACACTCACAGCTTATTGGCTCAGCCAGCCCAGCCCCGCCCCTAATCCCACCCCCTCCCATAAAACAAGTTCAAGTAGCTGAGGCAGCAGGATGAGTCAGAGCTGATCTTGGGTCAGTCCTACACTCCTAATAATAATAGTAATAATAATAACTAGAATGGCACTCAGAGATGCTACACCCACGCATGGGGCTAAAACTTAATGATGGGCATTTGGTCTGAAATTGGGAATCGATTCCAGAACTGGTTCTCAGACAGAACAAGTTTAAAAATTTAGAATTTGGTTTTAATCATGCGTGGAGCTCAGAGTGGTTACACTCGACTCGTCCTTGGGTACCACCATTACTCAATATATGCTTGCCGGAATCAGCATTATTTATGAATCTGTTCGCTGGAGAACACAGAGGTTGAGGGTCTAGCCAACACAATACATGCATTATTTTTTACATAGATAGTTGCGAGCCCAGGTCAGAGTGCATTCAGAGGGCTCCTTAAGGCAAATTTGACAAGAACCGACGTAGAACGTCCAAAGGTTCTCTTCACATCAAATCACCATGCACCACCAACCCTGTTTTGTGGGCAGAACTTGGCTTCCTTTCCCAACTTGAGGACACCACTAAAGACTTGCTGTACCAGGCCACTGATCAGTTGGTCTTTGGTTAGAATTGTCCCCCTGAGTATTCAGTCATAATTTAGGCTGAAAAGGGTATACAATGGATTAGTCATGGAGACCATGCAAGTTAAAAATAAGAACAATTTAATAACAGGCAGGTAGATCATTAGCTTAGAATTAGCAGTCAATTACAGAATATAAAGATTTAAGAGTAAATATCTTACCCAGCCTGTTCAGCTACACACAGATACAGAATATGCATGGTGTGGGAAGTTGGTTCCAATCTTCCCCATACTGGAATGACTATGGTACCACTTATAGCACCAGAGGACCTGTTAAGCAGATTCTCCCATACTGGGAACTTGCACTCAGCCCTGAGTGAGACATAGGGGTTCTGACTGAGACTCAAGCATACATACCACAGTGCTCGGAACACTGCAGCTCAGATCATATAAGCAATTGAAGCTGGAAAAAGGGTTGAAAAGAAAGATGCAGATAATGTGAAACAGGGTGATTTATTAATTTACAATAATCACTGGTTGACTGTGCGAGCAAATATGAACACATTCAATATCTATAGCTAAACACAGGATTACATGCTGCTAAGACAAAGAAACATGAACAGGTTCACTAACAAAGTATATAACTAAATGATTCCGTATGGTGTGACTATGATACCAGAAGAACTGCTAAGCAGATTCTCCTTGAATGTCTCTTCGGACTTTCCTTAAATGCAGTCCTGAGCAGGCCTTCCACACTCCACAATTCCTTTTGTTTGTCCAAATCTGGCAGGAAGAGATGTAACTCCTCACCACCCGGGGACCCCCCTCCAGGGAGAGAAACTGCATAGTCTACTCCCCCCGATCTAGTGATAGTAATAAGATTATTTCCTCTCATTTATCTAGATACAAGGTGAGTGAGACGGGTGTGTGCGGGTTGGACCCGTAATGCACGACTCAGAACACAAAAGTAATAATAAATACCCGCAAGGGCTTTATTATAGGGAAATCCAGAAATCGTAATCACACCAGCGAAGTCCAAAAACCAATAAATCCAGCCAATAACCAAAATTACAGTACCAGAGGAGAAGGCAGTCACAAAATTAGTATCCATGCAAAAGTTCGGTAACCAGAGTAGCTGTCAGCGGAGCAGAAGTACAGTTCAGGGGTAAAGCGGAGTTCGTTGGTCGTGGGGCGTTGCAGGAGTCGGACCGAAGTCCTATCCGCGGGGCAGAGGTACAAAAACAGCAGGCAAAACTCGTGGTCAAAAAACAGGCAGTAGATACGATAGGCTGGCAGTAACGACGGTCAATAAATAGGCTTGGATCAATAACAGTAATCAGACAATGAAAAAAAACACTCAAAAGTGACAGTAGCAAGTTAACAGGCAACAATTTTGCAAGGACATGACATGAACACTGATCTTATATGCAGGTGTAGACAGGTGCAGACATTAGCTTGAGAGCAGCAGGAAATTCACAACAGCTTGAGAAAATGAGACACGTAATGAGGCAATTAGTAAATCGTTAGTAGTTAACCTATCCTGACCTAGCGTTAGTAAATTAGTAATTAACATGTACGAGAAACGTAAGGTAAACATGAACACATGGTTAGATAGTTAGTATTACCCAATCCTGATCTAATGTTAGTATATTAGTAACTAGACAAGGGAGAATGAAACAATTAGGGAAGCGTGAGTGACAGCAAGAGAAGAAACAGCATGAACGCAAGGCTGCGGAAAAACATGGAAATATGTATGCAAACAATGAACTGCATCGTAACATAAACAGAAAATAAACCGTGACAAACACTAAACATGAAACATGGCATAAACATGACAGAAACGTAACAGTGAGGTCCCGGTAATGGCCATTCTATGTTCCAGATACTTATGTGGACAAGCGCATCCCTGATAACCTATACAATCCTCCTTTCTTTCACATTCTTTATTCCTTCTCATTTATTTTTCCCCCTCTAGTACTTTCACATATCCCACACTTCAATTATTATACTTCGGGTATTAATCCCGATTCACAACATTTATCATATTATCCACAATTATTTACATGCACATACATATGATGCAAGATACATATACAGCTTTGTTTCAGTCCAGAATATGTTCCAAGAACATTGGGTGTTTGTTCGAAACTGTCCAATGTCTTGCAGAGTGCCCTTTCCAACCTCTAATGTCCAGTTGTATGGTCAATTCCAACTGTCGTTTACGACGCCATGAGAGGTCAGAGAAAAAAGTTCTCAGGCCACCTGGTGAATTGTTTTATTGCACCCTCAAGGAAGTCGCCACCAGCTCCCAGGGTTTATGACTGATAATCCAAAAGATTAATAATTTTCAGTCTTACACACACACACACACTCACACACATACTCACACACTTGATTTTCTTTTGTACATGTGAATACCTTTGTATCAGCTGTACTTGATTATACCCAGAGCAGACTCTCTATAGTAATGATAAAATCACAACATTCTTCCATGCGAAGCCTGTTAGCCAGGAGACATGCTCTTCCGCATTTCACCTCAGTGTGCTCCGTCATCTGCCATTACCGTCTCTGTTTCTCTCAGGGCAATAGGAACATTTCACAGTGCGAACAGGGGTAACAATAACTGCCTACCAGAGTGAAGCCCTAATGGTGGTATTTTGAGATTACTTATAACAGTAACTGCACGCCAGTGAGGATCCGTAATGGTGGCATTTGGAGTTTAATAATAGCAGTAACTGCACAGCAGAGTGGAGCCATAATGGAGGTGTTTGAAGATCACTAATACAATTATTTAAGATGAGATTGGAGCCATAATGGCGGTATATGGAAATCAAGAACAACATTAAGACACACTCCCATTCTATGGGGAGATACTGGGGTGACACAGTGTGTACTTTGTACCACAAGATTTTAGCAGTGGCGGGCCGTCAGGGCCTGCAAGGCCTTCTCTCTCTGGCCTAACTAATCATCATATAAAATTAATTTTTTTTTATTTTTTTTTTTTCCACAAATATGTATTTAAATCCCCATATTCTCTATCTCTTCATTTCATAGCTTTCCTCTTGGTTGCGCTGCTTCCAGCCTCATCGAGAGATTTGGGAGGGCTGGGCCTTTAGTTATTTTATTTAATCATATTTATTTCAGCCATAATGTGTTGCCAGGGTCCAAGAAAATCTCCCTTCAATCTGCTTCAGAATTCAGACGGGCCCCCCGGGCTTAAGAACAAACCGAAACAACCCTGTGGTGTTAACCAAGAGTCAGATTAGCGAGTTGACGGACACCCGGGGCCAGCTAGTCAGCACGTGCAAACGTCAGCGTGCACGTCTTTTGATAGGATACGCACTATTGAGAGGCAGAGCTATGCAAGATAGCAACTGAATGTTGAAGGGGCCATTTTTGTTTTTTTCTACAAGCTGTTTTTTTTTTTTTTTTCAAAGGGCGCAGGAGAAGAGAGAGAGATTGGAAATTTGTAAAATAACAAATTACAAGCCATTTTTCAATTAACACTTTTCAAGAAAAGCTAGACGAAGAGAGAAGAGAACGGACTCCCGACGCTAGCGAGCCGACGCTAGCGAGTCAAAGTGGACATTCAAGGCTTATACACTTGTACACTGCGCAAATATATCCTCATATTATTATGTTAAATTATTTGTATTTTATTTTTTTTTTTTGTTTTTTTTTCAATTGTTTATTTTCTTGTTTCTTAACTCAGTTAAAAAAATGCTTGTTCTTTCTCACATGTTTGTTGACTGATTAATTAAAACTGTTTTATTTAATGGTGTTTTGGTGGTGGTACTAATAAACCTTTTATTTAAAAGCTTTTTTTATTTTTTATTTTGAAGTTTTTGTTAAATTCAACACTCTTAATTGTTTAAAGAATTTATTTGTAAATTATGATTGCGAAATTTGATTGATTGATTCTAAATGCTTCGGAAATATGAATAACTCTGTTGTATTATACTATGATTTAAGGGATAATTACGATCTTGCTGTACTGCGAGTATGTAAGAGTTCTATAATAGAGAAGTTATTTCTTATGTGGAATAATAGGTGGAGGTATAATTCAGGTAGGAAAATGTAGGATTTTAGTCTGCATCTTCCTGAATTGACAAAAGTGTTTAAAACTGATATGAGCTCCTCAAACTGTTGACGAAATGATAAAAATTGTTTTTTATTGAAAGCACTTTATTTTAACCCAATCCAAGATGGTGATTTAATTCCCACTTTAGGCTAACAACTCGGAAATATGCATCCTTCTAAACCAGGGACATTAACACCATTTAACATTGCTGTTGTCTGACTGGTTTTATCGTTCGGTTCCTAATGGTGGGGGAAAGGACCCACGGAATGTGTTGGACAATTTCAGAAAATTGCTTGGTTAATGACTGGACTCATCTGAAGGAATCAACTGGTCATTAAACAAGCAAATAGCTCAAATGTGAGCGCCTGGGTTTATGAGCTTTATGTAGTCTGTCCATCACGAATGACCCTTTATGACACGGCTCCTCTAAAGACGAATGACCTTTACACGGAGCAGCAGTCTGCACAAGTGGTCCGCAGGCTTCCTCTACCCGCCTGGATGGTCTCTTTTCATATAATTCACACATTTCAAATGATTATTTGACAAAGCCCTAATACTGAGGCACGTACGGAGGAGGGGGGTGGGCTCTGGGTGCCTGAGCACCTGCCCCTTTTGCCCCAAGTTCCTGATGTGCCCCTTTGATTTGATTTTTTAAAAATCGTTTTTATAGGTTAGTGTGCCCTTGTCTCACTTTGAGCACCTGACCTTGTAAAAGTCTCTTCATGGCCCTGCTGATACCGTTCTTATTCACTAATGCCAGGCCTGATGGGTCTCCAGTACTGTGCGTCATTCTGTCCACGCTCTGCAAAAACAGAATGAGCCAACAGTCTGCCAGCTCAGGGGATTTTCAACACATCAGAACACAATGACCCTTAATGAGAGAACAGGTGCAGAGCAAATGCAAGGTAGGCCAGTGCTGAAATGTTTTTTTTTTTTAACGATGACTAAACTTCCCCTGCAGGACCGATTTACCTCTAAAGCATGACCAAAGCCTTCAGTAATGAAGCACGCGCAAAAATGGGACTTACTCCCGAAATTCCGCGTAGCTTATGCTATTTGCGATTCAGAAATTTGACTTATCCGCCGTTTTAAGCATCTCTCCAGTATATATGCGGCATTCATTTTTGATGAAAATGAGGCATGTATGCAAGTCGTGCAAAATACGCGTATTCAGAGTTTTCACTTAATAATTTTTTTCTGCACAACTTTGTTTGGGAAAAAAGGTAGTTTATGTCTCGCGCCGCCAATATATGATTATGAAAAATACAGCATCTTTCGCAAAAATAGATATTAGAATGAGTGCATGTTTTTTGAAAATAATATTATTCTTATTTTCCTTTGCCTACCCTACTTACAATTATCAAAGAACTGTCATAAAATATATATATATATAAAAGTAGGCTATGATTGACCGTTTGGTATATCATACCAGACCAATGATGCAATATCACTGACACATTGAAAATGTATAATCCCACACACATTTGTTTTAGTAGAAAGCTGGCAACCCAGGGGGCCCTGTGCCACCCACATTTTGAGAAACGCACCCGCATAGCGCAGGTTAGAATACGACGTATCTCATCCCGCGTTAAATCCATGCAGGAGAAGCACTTAAGCGCATGACTTAAGTTGGTTGTCTCTGAATCCGGCCCTAAGAAACTTCACTGTCATCTGATGCCAAAGAAAGACTTCCTCCAGTCTGCGGAAGATGAAGGAAAATGGAGGAAGACGTTGAAATATCAGCGCTCGTGTTTTAGATTAACACCTTACTGAGTCGCCATTGACATTCTGACACTCAAGTTATCCGTCACGTGGAGAACGATTCCGCTCTCGGCGCCCTGAGCGGCAGCTGCACCGACACTTTTCACCAGCAGGGATTTGCACTTCCTTATCTTAGCCCTCGGCTGTCCGTAACCCCGGAGCTAACCGCCGTCCTATAGGCTAGCTTTCAACACACTTCACACCTGGGGTGAAGCAGAAGATTCAAATGTCCTCTTAAATATGTTCAGTGTTACTTTTGACAAAGAAGCCAGAGAAGGGCTAAGATAACCCTGGACCAAGAGGTGTTGCCCCGTTGTTTACAGGTGTGAAATGAAGCTTAACAAAGGGCTGAAGTGATCCTTTTTAGCATGGGCTCATGAGAGTTCTAGCATGTTCTTAGCCCTAGGATGTGCATGATGTAAAAACCAAATGAAAATGTTATGTTGCAAAGTATGAGTGCATCTATGGCTGATTCTTATGGATGAACTAAAATAAGGACCCTCCCTAGTTCTGTGCACGTAGTAGTCTAATCTAAGTAATCAGGTCTGTGATTTTATGGAAACTGAATTATGTCTGCATGCTTCTACTCAGACCTGTTCTTCTTTAATTTTTATATATGTGCATTGTTCCTTTTTTATTTAAATGAAAGTCATAGTGATATTCAGTAAAATAAAGAAGGGTTGTTTTGTTAAAAAAAAACTTTGAGATCTGGCCTCATTTTCACAATTCCTTCACACGAGAGAGGAGCTTATCAAAGGAAATTACATCTGGAAAGAATCGCTCAGGATCTATGGGTAATCATCTCACTGAAAATTTGGCTTTGTTCAGGTTTGTTCTCGTTAGAGAAGAAGAGCAAGGCATTTATGGGCATTTTATAACAAACGTTGAAGTGACTTTTATCCGTTTTTTTCTATGATGTCCTGTCTGCTAATTGGCTACCTGAAAAGAGCGGGATAATTGGCTCTTCCTGCATTGCAATGTCATAAAGAGAAACTCTTGTTTGAGAGACAGGCTTTGCCCATCACAGGTGACAGGGAAGGAAAATCAATACCATAGAATAAGTTAATTAAATCCCATTTAGAGAATTGTTCAGATAATTATTTTTTTTACAAAGCTCATATTTAACATGGGAAGCTGTAACATTTGTGGATAAAAAAAATAGTCAAATTCTATGTTTAATACATAAAAGCTTTCTAATGCCCGCTCTTCTTGAATGACATTATTATCTGGTGAACCTGTCTGTCCTCCATTATCAACACCTCCCTAACCTGTGGCCATGTTCCTGCTGTTTTTAAGACTGCCCATGTAACCCTACTTTTTAGACCACTCTGATGTCAGAAACTACCATCCTGTATCTCTTTTGCCCTTCCTGTCCAAAACTCTTGAACGAGCTGTCCTTAACCGACTGTTTCTTTTTCTCCACCAGAACAACCTGCTTGACCCGCATCAGTCTGGCTTCAGAACCACTGAAACTGCTCTCTTGGCTGTGACTGAGGCGCTCTCTACAGCTAGAGCCTCATCCCACTCCTCTGTCCTGATTCTACTTGATCTGTCTGCGGCGTTCGACACGGTCAACCACAAACTCCTGATCTCCACACTCACTGAGATGGGCAATTCTGGGACTGCCCTCTCTTGGTTTGTATCGTATCTCACTGATAGATCCTACCAAGTTTCTTGGAAGGGTTTTGTCTCTGCACCCCATCCTCTGTCTACAGGAATTCTGCAGAGATCTGCACTGGGTCCTCTGCTGTTCTCCATTTATACTAAGTTTCTTGGTTCAGTAATTAATTCACATGGTTTCTCATACCATAGTTATGCTGATGATACTCAACTCTTCCTCTCTTTCCCTCTCTCTACCCCACAGGTGAAGGAGAGGATATCTGCTTGTCTGGCTGACATCTCTGAGTGGATGTTTACCCATCACCTGAAGCTCAACCTTGACAAGACAGAGCTACTCTTCATGCCATACAAGACCTCCCCACTACATGACCTCACCATCACTGTTGAAGAGATCATGGTGGCTGCCTCCCACTCTGAAAGGAACCTGGGGGTGGTCCTTGACGACCAGATGGACTTCAAAAACCACATCAGGGCAACGGCATGGTCCTGCAGGTTCCTCCTGTACAACATCAGGAGGATTTGACCGTACCCGGCCACCTACTCCACCCAGCTTTTTGTCCAGACCATAGTCACCTCAAGCCTGGACTACTGCATCTTCCTGCTCACAAGCCTACCAGCCTGCGCCATTCTGCCTCTTCAACTGATCCAGAACGCAGCGGCCCGGCTTGTGTTTAACCTCCGGAAATTTTTGCATGTCACCCCCCTGCTGAGGTCACTCCACTGGCTGCCAGTTGCAGCCAGGATCAGGTTCAAAGTTCTGACCCTGGCCTACACTGCAGCCAATAAGACAGGCCCCACCTACCTGCAGGATTTAATCCAGAACTATGTTCCTGCTTGACCACTTCAACAGCTCTTCTACAGCAGGACGACTCGCACTCCCCCCTCCGTGTCAACGGCTCTCGCTCATCCCGACTACGGAGCTTTTTCACCCTAGCTCCCCAGTGGTGGAACAAACTCCCCATTCCCCTACGTTCTACTCCAACCCTGCCTGCGTTCCGTTGTGGTCAGACTCCAACTGGACTGATACACTAATCCAAGACCTCTCTTGTTTTTTGTTTAACTGTGTGTTGAAGTTCATAATAGTATTTAGAATATAATTGTAGTAGAGCTGATTTACCCAGTTTACTGTGAACTACATTCAATGTTCATTACTAGGGATAGCTGCTATGTGATGGGAAGTATGTGCTTTGTCTTATCTGTTCTGTAGTTACTTTGATTAAGTTTCTGTATGCACTTATTGTATGTCGCTTTGGATAAAAGTGTCTGCTCAATGAATGTAATGTAAATATTCATTTTTAGAGAGTTTATTTCTAAACAAAGGTAAATCACCCTTATATCTCAAAATGCAGTCAGCAATTCAAACAGCAGGCAAAATTATTCTTAGAGATCAGTAATAAATGGCATGACTTTAATCTGTATTTTCTCCAGATCTCTAGTATTTTCTGCATTTGATTTTAAGATTTAATGTTTGAATTGTTAAGCTCAGTACATAAGAGTTATCACAGGTGCATTCAGGGAATGTCAATGTAGAGAAGAAGGTATCAGGAGCACTCTGTGGCTATAGAATCAGACACTGGCGTCTAGCAGAAATATATATTTATTAGGACAATTACATAGTGCAAAAAAATAATAAGTGCATGTGAAAAAGAAGGAATCGGATTCCTGTTCCTTGTAATTGTCCTAAAAAAATGTAATGTTTGAAATGAAAGTAGAATCATAATGCTTACGATTTTGTCACCATGCATGCACAATTATTACATGTGATTATAATTATTATTTCTATAAATGTTATTGATTAGAGAGTTGCAGGGTCTTGGCGGGGTGGGTGTGGCTGACAGAGACAGGCCCCTGTGTTTAACTGGGGGGTGAGCTGCCATTTCCCTCATCGCCTGTGAGACGATACAGCAAATTACTCTTGTCAGTCGCTTGTCACAGCAGGAGCACCAAGCAGGTCATTACCTCTGCTCCTCGTTTTTCCAGATGGGGCCACTGAAAACCTTGTGGTGGCACACCAAAACCAAAAGCCATAACTGAATTTCAGGAATTCTATTATGTTGTTGTAGTATATAGGCTAGTTGAAAACTATGTCAATATGAGAGTTAAGGAATCACATACTGATATACTTTGGTTACTTATTTTACAGTTAATGTTACTAATTATCTGATATGCAAAGACTAATACCGGTACTGTGATGATATCACTCCCGTCCTGTTGTTAAACCGTGTTTTCCATCCGTTTCACCCTGATTCTCTACTCATCCCTCAGCCTATCCCAATTCCCTGTGTTTCGTGCATTCTGCACGTTTCGCTCTGTTAACCACATTCGCACGCAGGTGCTAATTGACATCAATTAAAGTGGGTATTTAGTCACCCGGTGCTCTCTGTCCTATGCCAGTTCGTTAACGCTCTTTGTGTGAAACAGCTGGTCGTATCGTCAAAGTCTGCGGTGCAAAACTAAGTTATAGTATCTAAAATCTAGCTCTGTGTAGGCGTTTAGTCACCCTGCTACCTGGTCGAATGTTTAAGTTAACTCGCTTCAGTTACGGAACTACCAGCTGTTCAGTGCCTGTCTTACTATGCTAACCTTGTCTGCTTCAATCTGCCTACCTGCAGTCATTGCTATCCCTGCCAGTGTTGCGGTTGCTGCTGAGGTGCTGTCTACGCCAACTACCCTGCTGCCGCTCCTGTGGCCTGCCCGGATTCCACTCCATTGTTCCTGCTACTAGACGGCTAACCCCGTAACCGAACTGTCTGTGTTATATGTTCTCCCTATGCTTCAGGAGTCTTGGTCGAAGCATAATTTATTGTCCAAATGCTTGTCAATAGTAGCTTGACCCTAGGAGAGGTACCAGCAAGCTTCAAACAGGCAGTGGTACAGCCCTTACTCAAAAAGCCTGGTCTGGATACCTCTGTCTTTTCTAATTCTTTTTTAGATCTCCAAGCTCCCTTTTATTTCTAAGATTTTAGAGAAAGTGGTAGCCATTCAACTACAGTCCTTTTTAAATACACATAGAATATTTGAGGTATTCCAGTCAAGTTTCAAAGCCCTCCACAGCACAGAGTCTGCTCTACTGAGAGTGTTCAATGACCTTTTGTTAGCAGCTGACTCTGGAAACTCCATTATCCTTGTTCTGTTGGATCTCACAGCTGCTTTCGATACAGTAGACCACAACATTCTCATCTCCCGCCTAGAGCACCATGTGGGCATCAAAGGTACTGCGCTAGAGTGGTTCAGGTCATACCTGTCAAATAGGAGCTTTTCTGTGAGTCAAGGCAATTTCCATTCATCTCTTGCATCCCTCCCCTGTGGTGTACCTCAAGGTTCCATCCTGGCGCCCTTCCTCTTCGCTCTATATCTGCTCCCCCTAGGATCTATTATCGAGAAGCATGGCATCTCGTTCCATTTTTATGCAGATGACCTACTAATATATCTGCCTTTAAAATGTGGTGACCTCAACATTCAACCCCTGTTAGACTGTCTCAGTGACATAAAAGCTTGGCTGGCTCTGAACTTTTTAAACTTCAATGACAAAAAAACCGAGGTCATTACATTTGGACCAAGCGGGCCTGTTACCACACCTCCAGGCATGGGCCCCCTTGAGTTATGTGTCAAACCCATAGTAACCAACCTGGGGTGAAAATAGACAGTGAGTTTAAAATGGACAAACAAATTAACTCGGTGGTTAGGTCCATCTTCTTTCAGCTGAAGCAACTGTCAAAAATTAAGCCTCTCCTGTTACGATCCGCTCCGCTCCTCGTCCCTTCCTTGGTGTTTTCCTCTGTTTTCCCTGAACCTGATTGTGTCATGTCTGCGTTCATTGCCTGATTGTGTCTACATTGCACATTATTACTTGCACCACATCTTAATGACACAATTCACACCTAATTGCTTTCACCGCATTCCTCACGTGGTTTTCTAATTGTCAATCAATTCGCTGATCTCGCACGCATTTCCCGCAAGCTGCAGTTTATCAGCTCTAATGACACTAGTTATATTAACCGTGCTGTTCCTGTGATTCCTTGTCAAAGTATTACGGTCCTTGTCGCGTTTGTACTTGTTTCCCGATTGTCTAGTTTTACTAGACTCGAGCTCTACGACCCAGGTCTGGATGCCACACGCCCTGATTTCCCTGTGTGGATCCTGACTCTGCCACCGCCTGATCCTGCGCTGCACCTGGCTACAGATCGCACACCCTGGTTTCCCGGTGTGGATCCTGACTCTGCCACCGCCTGATCCTTCCCATCGAACCTGGCTCAATATCGCTCCTTGCGACTTCACCTGTTCCTGCTCACCAGTTCACTGTGGGTTCCACAGTGGACATCGTCCTTACCTACAGAAAATAAAGTCTTATTTTCTAAATTCCTGTCTCGTCGTGCATTTGGGTCCTTCCCTGCCGGTCTGTCACAGAATACTTTGACCAGACATGGACCCAGCCGGCGTAGAACAATTTTGCCGCGCCATCACCTGCCAGGCTAACCAGATCGCCCAGCTATGCAACCGCCTGGAAGAAGCACGGGAGCTGTCTCGGGGCATGGCGGACCGGACAACCCACTTGGGCACCCTGGTAACGCGGATGGCTGCCCAGACTCCACTACCCCGCCTTGAACCGGAACATCCACCTCAACCGCCGGCGCCACCAGTCCCGTCCCGTTTCCTGCCTCCTCTCCAAGTGCGGGACCCGCTGTCCTCCTGTCCTGAGCGGCTGGTCCCCCTGTGCGACGCAGCCGTCGCCGCCGGCCCCCTGTGCGACGCAGCCGTCGCCGCCGGCCCCCTGAGCGACGCAGCCGTCGCCGCCGGCCCCCTGGGCGATGCCGCCGCCGGCCTCCTGGGCGATGCAGCCGTCGCCGCCGGCCCCCTGGGCGATGTCGCCGCCGGCCCCCTGGGCGATGCCGCCGCCGGACCCCTGGATGAGGCAACCGTCGCCGCCGGCCCCCTGAGCGATGCAGCCGTCGCCGCCGCCGGCCCCATGGCCGATGTCGCCGCCGGCCCCCTGAGCGACGCAGCCGTCGCCGCCGGCCCCCTGAGCGACGCAACCGTCGCCGCCGGACCCCTGGGTGAGGCAACCGTCGCCGCCGGCCCCCTGAGCGACGCAGCCATCGCCGCCGGCCCCCTGGGCGATGTCGCCGCCGGTCCCCTGAGCGACGCAACCGTCGCCGCCGGCCCCCTGAGCAACGCAGCCGTCGCCGCCGGCCCCCTGAGCGATGTCGCCGCCGGTCCCCTGAGCGACGCAACCGTCGCCGCCGGCCCCCTGAGCAACGCAGCCGTCGCCGCCGGCCCCCTGAGCGACGCAGCCGTCGCCGCCGGCCCCCTGGGCGATGCCGCCGCCGGCCCCCTGGGCGATGTCGCCGCCGGTCCCCTGAGCGACGCAGCCGTCGCCGCCGGCCCCCTGAGCGACGCAGCCGTCGCCGCCGGCCCCCTGAGCAACGCAGCCGTCGCCGCCGGCCCCCTGGGCGATGTCGCCGCCGGTCCCCTGAGCGACGCAACCGTCGCCGCCGGCCTCCTGGGCGATGCAGCCGTCGCCGCCGGCCCCCTGAGCGATGTCGCCGCCGGTCCCCTGAGCGACGCAACCGTCGCCGCCGGCCCCCTGGGCGATGTCGCCGCCGGTCCCCTGAGCGACGCAACCGTCGCCGCCGGCCCCCTGAGCAACGCAGCCGTCGCCGCCGGCCCCCTGAGCGATGTCGCCGCCGGTCCCCTGAGCGACGCAACCGTCGCCGCCGGCCCCCTGAGCAACGCAGCCGTCGCCGCCGGCCCCCTGAGCGACGCAGCCGTCGCCGCCGGCCCCCTGGGCGATGCCGCCGCCGGCCCCCTGGGCGATGTCGCCGCCGGTCCCCTGAGCGACGCAGCCGTCGCCGCCGGCCCCCTGAGCGACGCAGCCGTCGCCGCCGGCCCCCTGAGCAACGCAGCCGTCGCCGCCGGCCCCCTGGGCGATGTCGCCGCCGGTCCCCTGAGCGACGCAACCGTCGCCGCCGGCCTCCTGGGCGATGCAGCCGTCGCCGCCGGCCCCCTGAGCGACGCAGCCGTCGCCGCCAGCCCCCTGAGCGACGCAGCCGTCGCCGCCGGCCCCCCGAGCGACCTAGCCGTCGCAGCCGAACCCCTGAGCCGGTCTGAGCGATGCAGCCGTCGCAGTCGGTCCTGTCTGCGCCCCCGTCCGCCTGAACGGTCCTGTCTGCACCGTCGTCCGCCTGAACGGTCCTGGCTGCGCCGCCGTCCTTGTTTCCCTCCTCCGGAACCCCTCCACCCTCCCAACTCTCCTATCCCGTTCAGCCCCAGCTCTCCTGTCCCGTTCAGCCCCAGCTCTCCTGTCCCGTTCAGCCCCAGCTCTCCTGTCCCGTTCAGCCCCAGCTCTCCTGTCCCGTTCAGCCCCAGCTCTCCTGTCCCGTTCAGCCCCAGCTCTCCTGTCCCGTTCAGCCCCAGATCTCCTGTCCCGTTCCGTCCCAGATCTCCTGTCCCGTTCCGTCCCAGATCTCCTGTCCCGTTCCGTCCCAGATCTCCTGTCCCGTTCCGTCCCAGATCTCCTGTCCCGTTCCGTCCCAGATCTTCCGTCCCGTTCCGTCCCAGCTCTCCGGTTCTGTCCCGTCCCATGCCTCCTGCCCCGCCCCGGTCCATGCCTCCTGCCCCTCCCCGGTCCATGCCTCCCGCCCCGTCCGGTCCCGGGTCTCCTGGCCCGTCCCGTACCACGTCACCAGTCCAGCCCCGTTCCATCGCCGCCAGCCCCAGTCGACCAGAACCTGTGGTCCGCCAGGAGGCGTACCTTGACGGGGGAGTACTGTTACGATCCGCTCCGCTCCTCGTCCCTTCCTTGGTGTTTTCCTCTGTTTTCCCTGAACCTGATTGTGTCATGTCTGCGTTCATTGCCTGATTGTGTCTACATTGCACATTATTACTTGCACCACATCTTAATGACACAATTCACACCTAATTGCTTTCACCGCATTCCTCACGTGGTTTTCTAATTGTCAATCAATTCGCTGATCTCGCACGCATTTCCCGCAAGCTGCAGTTTATCAGCTCTAATGACACTAGTTATATTAACCGTGCTGTTCCTGTGATTCCTTGTCAAAGTATTACGGTCCTTGTCGCGTTTGTACTTGTTTCCCGATTGTCTAGTTTTACTAGACTCGAGCTCTACGACCCAGGTCTGGATGCCACACGCCCTGATTTCCCTGTGTGGATCCTGACTCTGCCACCGCCTGATCCTGCGCTGCACCTGGCTACAGATCGCACACCCTGGTTTCCCGGTGTGGATCCTGACTCTGCCACCGCCTGATCCTTCCCATCGAACCTGGCTCAATATCGCTCCTTGCGACTTCACCTGTTCCTGCTCACCAGTTCACTGTGGGTTCCACAGTGGACATCGTCCTTACCTACAGAAAATAAAGTCTTATTTTCTAAATTCCTGTCTCGTCGTGCATTTGGGTCCTTCCCTGCCGGTCTGTCACATTTCCTCTCTTTAAAGGACTTTGAGAGATTCATGCACGCCTTTGTGTCCACACGGCTGGACTATTGCAACGCGCTATACGTTGGCGTTAGCCAGGCCTCCCTGTCTCGGCTTCAGCTAGTCCAAAATGCTGCTGCTCGGCTGTTGACAAGGACACGCAAATGGGAGCACATCAGACCTGTCCTCGCCTCCCTCCACTGGCTGCCTGTGGAGTTTAGAGTACAATTTAAGATCCTACTGTTTGCTTATAAAGCTAAGAATGGTCTGGCCCCACCCATACACCCCACTACGTTCTCTGAGGTCGGCTGACCAGTCCCTCCTTGTTGCCCCCAAATCCAGGCTAAAGAACAGGGGGGACAGAGCTTTCGCAGTTATAGACCCCAAACTCTGGAATGAGTTGCCCCCCCCACATTAGGCTGGCCCTAACACTCCCAATGTTTAAATCCCACCTAAAAACCCATCTATTCTCCCTAGCATTTTAAATTGTTAGAGTCTGCTGTGTGTATTTGTTTGTGGTTGTGTGTGTTCTATATTGTGATATTTTAGCCTAATGTTTTATTATGTGTGAATTATATAGCGTGTGCATTATATTACATTTTAGCCTAATGTTGTGTTTACCATTTTTGATTGACTGTGAAGCACTTTGGTCAACTTTGTTGTTTTTAAATGTGCTATACAAATAAAATTGGATTGGATTGGATGCCTAGCGCTCCCACTCCGTCTGCCTGTCAAAGTCCAGTTCCGGTGTTGTGTCGAATTCTGTTCCCCCACACGAAATCATGTTTCCCATAGCGTTGCTGCGCAATTATTTCAGGAAATTGCGTAATGGCCGCGCGACCTGAAATCAGCTCGCTCCCAAGGAGGAATGCTCGTGCCACTTACGTGAATCTCAGTTTGTATAGGCTACGTTTTAAGCGATTTGTTCTTTTGCGACAAGGAAATCTTAAGATCAGTATATTATTAGTAGCCTACTATCATTATTATTCCTACGAGTAGAAGAGGAGGTGGTGGGGTATTAATGATGGTGGTATTACGAATAGTGGTAACGTTAGTGGTAGCTACAAGATACGTGATGCTACGGTTATTTTCTTTATCTGGCATGAGTATATTTTTGCATTTTATATGTGTGTGTATATATATGTATATGGATACATGTATATATGCAGTATATATATATATATATACATACACACACAGTATATATACGAATGTGTGTGTGTGTGTGTGTGTGTGTGTGTGTGTGTGTGTGTGAAAAACGCTATATATAAAGTGAATTAATTATTAATAATTAACATTGTTATTAGTAGCAGTACATTACATTACATTAGTTATTTGGCAGACGCTTTTATCCAAAGTGATGTACAATAAAGGTTCTGTCACCTTCCCACTCCCTATTTTCCAAAGAAAATACATTCAACAAACTAATACTGGTAATGCATCACCCAAAATAGTCAATTCACCAAGTTTCACCATCTTACCACCTAATCTGTCCGTTTCCATAGGGGGAACATTATCTGACAGCTGAATTTAGGCCTGTCAGATACCGTGCCCCCTATGATTCTGCAGAAACTTGGTGAATTATCTCTATATGGGGAGATGAGTTATCAGTATTAGTTTGATGTATGTGAGCCCTTCCTTTCTGCAGAATCATAGGGGGCACGGTATATGATGAGGCTAAATTCAGCCATCAGATACTGTTCCCCCTATGGAAACGGACAGATTTGGTGGTAAGATGGTGAACCTTGGTGAATTATCTCTATATGGGGAGATGAGTTACCAGTATTAGTTTGGTGAATGTGAGCCCCTTCTTTCCGCAGAATCATCGGGGGCACGGTATATGATGGGGCTAAATTCAGCCGTCACCGTCAGATACTGTTCCCCCTATGGAAACGGACAGATTAGGTGGTAAGATGGTGAAACTTGGTGAATTGACTATTTTGGGTGATGCGTTACCAGTATTAGTTTGTTGAATGTATTTTCTTTGGAAAATAGGGAGTGGGAAGGTGACAGAACCTTTATTGTACATCACTTTGGATAAAAGCGTCTGCCAAATAACTGTAATGTAATGTACTGCTACTAATAACAATAATGTTAATTATTAATAATTCATTCACTTTATATATAGCGTTTTTCACACACACACACACACACACACACACACACACTCGTATATATACTGTGTGTGCATGTATATATATATACTGCATATATACATGTATCCATATACATATATATACACACACATATAAAATGCAAAAATATACTCATGCCAGATAAAGAAAATAACCGTAGCATCACGTATCTTGTAGCTACCACTAACATTTCCACTATTCGTAATACCACCATAATTAATACCCCACCACCTCCTCTTCTACTCGTAGGAATAATAATGATAGTAGGCTACTAATAATAATATACTCAGGCAAGGTCAAAATAACTGTAGGATGACGTTTATTGTATATCTTACTCATAAACAGTCAGATCATGTTCATTGGGCTTCAGTCGGTTATGTAACGTACACGTTACAAGACTAAGTGAATGAATGTTTTAAACTAACCAAGTCACTGACACCATACAAACTGACGACAAAGCCACCAGAACACTTGCTGCTTTTCTGAACGTATTTCACTGTTTTACGTATAGGCTGACCTGCATATCGCGGCTTCTGATCTTAAGATTTCCTTGTCGCAAAAGAACAAATCGCTTAAAACGTAGCCTATACAAACTGAGATTCACGTAAGTGGCACGAGCATTCCTCCTTGGGAGCGAGCTGATCTCAGGTCGCGTGCCCATTACGCTATTTCCTGAAGAAATTGCGCAGCAACGCTAGGGGGAACATGATTTCGTGGGGGAACAGAATTCGACACAACACCTGTTTGGAACCATTGCTGCCTGGGAATCGAGTCCTGTTCCGGCCTGGAACAATAACGACCGGTCTTCTTCCATACTGCAGGAATTCTCCCTGGTCAAGCAATAAATATCTGATTATTGAACTTCCTTTGTCTGAGTCGTGCGTTTGAGTCCAGTCCATATCCGGGGTCGTAACAGGTACAGTTAACATTTTGAGTTCCACAACAATCTTGTTTTAATGTGTTATGTACATAGGCGATTCATTGTTCTTCAAATAGGCTAGTAGTTGTCCTTTTCCTTATAAAGACAAATATACAACTAATTTGAAGGAGTAGCTACATTGATTGTAAGAAACAAAATATTTACTGGGAAGAAGCCTACTAGAGTTTAAAAACACCACAGAGGCCTCCAATTATTTTCAATACAGCTGTTTTTGGCTGTGTCTCTTTGTAAACGAAAATATTATATGTACAAAAATGCAAAACAAAAAAGCATAATCATGGACAACAATATACATTTTATTATAGCCTACTCACAACCTACTCATATCCCTTCTTTATTAGGCTACTTTTCTTAGCCCGTTTCGTCCAGTTATCATGTTGGGAATTCCATTAAATCCATTGGTCACCTGTGACAATATGTATTGATGATATTTGAATATGTATCACCTGTAAACTATATTACCTGTGACAATATGTATTGATTATATTTTAATGTGTATCTGCGAATGTATTAAGAGCAATATACAGAATGTATAAATGTATTAAGAGCACAGAGCACAGAAACACATTCTCTGTCTATAAAAGCTGGTGCTTTCAGAGAGTCCAGAGAGTCTGATAAGATGATAAGATGTTCCTAAACAATGGTTATTTTGGGCGCCTTCCAAGGCATTCCGAGGCAACAGTTACTAAATTTGTTGGATGAAAAGTTGTATCTCCAGACACCTGGTGTCTGACCCACTATGGTCTCTGACCCTGGTTTCAGCACTGTATGAGCACATAAAACACAGTCTTTCTGCACATATATACAGAATCGCATAGAGCATTGGATGAGCACAGAAACACATAGTGATATATTAATTAAAATAGAGTTAATAAAAGTTCTTATTTTTTGTGCCTTTCAAAAGGTCTGATAAGAAGTTGGGTACTTTTTAAACAACAACAGTTATATTGTGATGCCCAAGTTAGATATTGTCCGAAAAACCAGGTGTCTGATAAAAAATGATTACTCAGGCCTCAATACAAGGTGATGCCATGGGAGGGGGCCTACGGGGCGGAGCTGGAGATGGGTGACTGGGGATCTGTGGGGGAGAGTTTGAGAACTCTCCTCACGGGGCGGAGCCGGGAGCTTGGGAAACCAAGGTAGCCTTGATACCATCCAATAGAAGGAGCCTACAGATGAAAAACTTGAGATCTCAGCACGAGATGAGATAATACAATCTGATAAGAAGGATGGGTGGAGAATGGGATGGACAATCTGATAAGAAACTGTATAAAGATGGACTGTAAACCAAGAATAATTGAGTGCCTCTGCGGAGGGGTTGGACTTTGATTGAGCGGTGTATGGAATAAAGTCTAGCATTTTTTGATAATCCCTGCAGGGGCACTATGCTAGACTTTTATTGTGCGTTGTATGGAATAAAAGTCTAGCATTCTCTGAGATTCTGCCTCATCCTCTTTATTTGAAAACTTATAAAGAGATTGGGTCCAAAAGCGGAGAACTTTGAAATTCTTGTCACTTGGAAACCACGACAAATTGGTGTAGTGGCAGGATTGGATCCAGTAACCACGACAATCATAGGCTAGTCTATGTGTAGCCTATGGTTGTTTTTTTTGTTTTTTTAAATTAAAGGGTTTCCGTGCTGTTATGATGGCTATGATGCAGCTTTGGCAAAAACTGGTGTGCAGGAACAGCATAGCCTTTTTTTATGTATTTTTTTTTCCAAAGAGGGCATTTCCCGATATAATTGCTGACTTGCGGCAAAGGTGCACCACCGTGGTGATAGATTTACTTTAACATCTGTCCGAGAATGTAAACAAGTCGTCCATTTTCACTGTATGAAGAAATTTTATGACGTTACCTCTATTTCGCTAGCTTAGCCTACTTGAACAGTTACAACCTGCATGAGAAGAGTAGCCTACCCATTGAAAGCTGATTGTTTTTTCTTTGTCTCGCCGTTTGTTTAGAATCTACACGCATGCAACGATGAAAAATTATCGTTCTTTGGATGCCCACAACTTTGTATTAGTGGATAATATGTTGCACTTGCAAATATAATATAACGTTATAGCACTCTGATTTATCCACATTCCACTACAAACCATTTGCATATGGTCAAAATGTTTTAGCGTTTCTTACAGTAATATTAGTTAGCCATAAATTGACAATTGGATAACTTATTTGACTTAGGCTACCTGTGAAACAATGCCTGCTGCACACATAAGCATGTGGAGTTTCAGGGTCCCACATTTTTTTCACGTCTTTTTGCTCGGATACACTTTTTTCATTTTACGGGCTCCATTTTGCAGTTCGGAATCTTATAAAACCACAATTCTGGGTTTTTTGCCTTGTTTGTAGTGCATCCCACCAAACAACAACTTTTAGGCACTTTTATGCTGTGAGCTAACGGATCGAAATGACAAGAAGGCACCAGCACGTCAAGCCAATGGAGGGCGAGGGCGGGATGTGTTTTCCTCCCCCCCGGGATGGGCGGGGCCTATTTGCGCTCAGTCTCCTGGCAGTGCACTGCGCTTAAGCGGCTGGCTGGCTATACATTTGTTATTTTCTTTCACATGCATGAACTACTATGAAAAATATAATTATTGATTTCAATGAATAATACCTAATGTAAAATATCAGATAGCATCATATTATGCAAATGCGACTCACGAGGGGGGGCCAGCAATTGTTTCAGGGTGGCCGTGTAGTACCAGCTCCTACAGGGAGGGTGCGTTAGTTCCAACGTCTACAGGAAGAGTGCGTTAGTCCCAGCTCCTACATGGAGGGTGAGTTAGTACCAGCTTCTACAGGGAGTGTGTGATAGTCCGAGCTCCTACAGGGAGGGTGCGTTAGACCCAACATCTACAGGGAGGGTGCATTAGTCCCAGCTCCTACAGGGAGGGTGCGTTAGACCCAAAATCTACAGGGAGGGTGCGTTTGTCTCAGCTCTTACAGGGAGGGTGCATTAGTCCCAGCTCCTACAAGGAGGGTGCCTAAGTCCCAGCTCCTACAGGGAGGGTGCGTTAGACCTAACATCTACAGGGAGGGTGTGTTAGTCTCAGCTCTTACAAGGAGGGTGCCTAAGTCCCAGCTCCTATAGGGAGGGTGTGTTAGTCCTGCCGCCTTGCTCTGGCTATAAACCCAGTGACAGTCAGGAAGGATGACTCTCTGTAATCAACAGCCTTAAATCTCATTAGAGGCGTTTTCTAAGACCCTTTTGTAATGACTATGTTGTCATTTATATTCATGGTTGCCAAGAAAACCAACCAGGAAAGCCACCGTTTCCTCCTGTTCAATATGAGAAGGGATGGTCACAGAAACCCAAACAGGGATAACTCAAAAGCTGTCTGTCAAAGTTACTGACGGGGAACAGGGTGGGGCACGTGGTACACAGGTCAGAGCACCAGACACTGTGAATTGAGCTAGGTCAAAGCTTTTTTTATTTTTTATCCGTTTAAGATGAGAATCAGACCCAATCTTACATTTTCTCCCTCTAGCTTTCTTATCTCAAAGATGGAGGCCTTTTCCTGGACAGTTCAATTTTCTCTTCACCCTGCATTTCCCAGAGAGCCTGGTCTGAATGCTGAATTAATTTGAACTTTGTACAGGCATACAACTTTGCCTACTGATACAAAAGGAAACCAAAGGTTTAAACTTTTTTTAGTTGTTTTATTTCATATAAATAAGTCAATGAGATTAACTGCAGATCAATCGCACGCAAAATATCATACACAGAATCAGGGTGAACTCTTGGGGGGTGGCGGAGCATCGATGATGATCATTAGACGCTTCTCCAGAGTCAAATCGAGCTCCAAACTTGTGCTCAATGCTTAAATGTGTTCAATGCGCATGTCATTAATCGTGCGCTGCCATTTTTCCAATTTACGCACAGTAATAGACAACAGCGCCCTCTTGTGAAGAAAATCAGTACACACGTGTGATGTGTGACAGTTTTGGCATTTCCTGGCCAACTAAAATGAAGAGTTTCCTCATTAAAAGCACATTGAATAGGGACAGTGATAGAACATTAAGGGGAGTCAAATCCTAAGCGTGCTAAATCAACATGCCAGGTGAACACCACTTACCTTCAGTACGACAACACACAGGGTCTCGGTGTGCATAACATTTTTTATTTTGGCACATAAATACATACAAAATACACATATTTCATGTTTTATCTTTGAGGTTTTAATGCGTTATCATGTCTCAGGAAGAGAAACACAAAGACATTCATGAGTGCTCGACACTTCAGGGCCAAGTTTAAACCCTCTGGGTTTGACCGTGTGATCGCTAATGTGCTCAATGTGCTTGATGTGCTCAAGCGATCCCAGATGCTATGAACCACGTTCCTGTCCTAAATCGCCATGAGGGCGGGGCCACGTCTGTGCTTGGTGGCCATCCGCACCCTGGGTTCCTCCAAGAACAGGAAGGGTCCTGAACAGCTTCCATTCTGGTCACAAGTTCAAACCTCGTCGGGAGAATGAAAACATAAGCCTTTCATGGGTTTTTCCCCAATATATACACAATATATAAAAACGGAATAAATAGATGAATGAAAAAGTAGCTTCAACAAAAAGGGTTTTCCTTTTTTTCCATTTTTCTTAAACTTTTTCTTTCAAACAGGAAGGCTACACCCCTTTTGTGAGGAGGATGTTGCTATGGTAATCAAAGACAACATGGGGGACCTCTGGGGGGGGGTGGGTCACCCGCATTATACCTGACTAACAGGCTCCCAGCGTCTCAATGGGCCTCCAGAAAGCATTCAAATACCCATGGTGCGCCTCAAACCAACAACTTCAACCCAGCTCTTCAAAAAAAAAAAAAGAAACAGGAGCCGCCATTCACAATGTTGTAACATTCATAGAGTTTACAATTCCATTTGCAGACAGCATTAAAAAAGCTGATTTAGACACTGAAGCGTGAAGCCAGAGGAAAAACAACCCTTCAAGAAAACAGGCTCTCAGGAAACCTGGAAAGTTGCCCCAGAACTAAAGTAACAGGCTTCTGTTACAAGCCTGCACTAAATCACCCGATTCATGTAATCAGGGTCATAAAAGTTGTAGTTTATTAGGTGACTCAGGTGTCATAGCATTGTGCTATAAGAGAAGCTAGCAACCATACCAGCCCTTCACAGGTAAACCCGGAGACCACACTTTCAGATTGGGGGGACATGAAAGGTTGGGACTCAGGGGGAATGAGCCAGGAAAGAGCAGAGCTTTGGAGGGGAGGGGGGGGGGGCAGAAAAGGGATTGGCAGGAAAGGGTGGGGCAGGAAAGGACAGAGCATTAGGGGTGGGGTAGGAAAGGGTGGGGGCATTGGAGGGCCCTCAGTGGTCCTTGGGACTCACTGTCTTGAATCCATTCTGTAGGACCTTGGGAAGCCGTTTGCCCTTGGTGTAGGCATGGTACCAGAAGTTGAGGAAGAGGATGAGGAAGACCAGGCCGTACAGGCCGATGATGTAGATGAAAATGGGGAAGCGGTAGGGGCAGTCCTTCATGAAGAAGTACTGGCTGATGTGTGAGGTCACCAACACAAACTGGATCTGAGACACAAAAACAGCAACTCAGGAACATTACCACCCACACTGCAGCAAGCAGCAAAGTAACTGTGAGGTGTCAGACTCCAGTCCTTGGAGTTAAACCTGCAGTTCAGAGCCCCCTGCTGAACTACAGTTAAACCTGCAATTGATCTGAATTTCAATTTGGATTAACTTCCAAAACTAAATTTCCTTCTGCTCGACTGAGCCAACCCCCCCACCCCTCAATTTCTGTTCTCACCAGCTGCATGGTAGTCAGGTATTTCTTCCACCACAGGTATTGCTGGTAGGCGGGGCCTAAGGCAGTGAGGCCATAATAGGTGTACATGATCACATGGACAACGCAGTTCAGCATGGCGTGGAAGGTACCAAGCCCACCTGGAAACAGGGGTGCAGGGACAAATGCAGAGTCAGCTGCAGTTAAGGGTTTCATGTACTTTCATTCTCATAATTTAGCCTGGAGGCTCAGAGTGGCACAGTGGGCGGGGCCCAGGGGTTACCTCCAGCAAACTTGACTCCAAACCACCAGGTGAAGGGCATGATGGCATGGTGATATACATGGAGAAAAGTGATCTGGCTGTTTTTTTTCCGCAGGACAAAGAAGATCTGGGTGGGGCAGATTGCATTCATTTGTAGTGCAGTCCCAGGTGAATGTCTCCATCTAATCAAAGCCCCACACACCTAGAGAGGGTAAATGGTAATATGCCATAGCAACTCCATTCTTATACTCACTGTATCAAACATCTCGATGAATTTGGAGAAGTAGTAGAGCCAGCAGGTCGCGACCATCTAGAGATACAACACAATATCAGCAGGGCTTTATACAGGTGACTTTAGAGACAGAAGCATGTTGTGACAGAGAGGAGGTGCTTTGTGACAGAGGAAGGCGAGTCGTGACAGAGAGGAGGTGCTTTGTGACAGAGGAAGGCGTGTCGTGAAAGAGAGGAGGAGCTTTGTGACAGAGGAAGGCGTGTCGTGAAAGAGGAGAAGTGCTTTGTGACAGAGGAAGGCGTGTCGTGAGAGAGAGGAGGTGCTTTGTGACAGAGGAAGGCGTGTCGTGAAAGAGAGGAGGAGCTTTGTGACAGAGGAAGGCGTGTCGTGAAAGAGGAGAAGTGCTTTGTGACAGAGGAAGGCGTGTCGTGAGAGAGGAGGCGTGTTGTGACAGAGACAAGGGGCTCGATCTTGGCGCTTGTTCTAAGCGCATGGTGTAAAGTCCATTTAGGGTGTGTCCAAGTCCATTTTTGCTAGTTTACCGGCGTGTATTTTTGGCGACAAGCACGGCGCAACGCGCAATGGTCTGAACCTAGGCTCTTCATTAATTATAGGTGTGTCTTGGGCGTGACATCTAATAAACCAATCAAAATGTCATATCCCATTCCCTTTAAAAGCCTGCTTTTTCACCTTGGCGGAATGCTTTATGGCGAAACAGACATGCTCGTGTGTGTTTAGTGCGATCAAAGAATAGGCCAAATGGATCAATAGTCAATATTATTCTGACTAACCATTAGCTATGAGTTCCCGCTTGTTCAACGAATTTCATTTGTTTATGCAATGCAAGTGTCAAACATCAATTCCCTGAGGCTGTTCTCGTGGAGTTCTCGAAGTTCAAGCTTCATCCGAAGTTCATTAGGCTACCTGCATAGTAATATTGATTAATAACATAAATACCGTTATTTTGTCTTAATGATGACACTAAATACAATAGGTTGGCAACTCATATGTTCACGCATATTTCCCCTTGTTTAATTATGTCCTGCTTATGGAAATGTGACCAACCTGTTTTACTCGTAATGCTTTAAAACAACCCACTTTCCCAGGAAGACTGTGAAACGTGCGACTTACAGCAGGAGAAACAGAGAACATGCAGCACACATGCAGAGAATGGCATTACAATTAATTGTGAATTAATTGTGTAACGTGCTGCAAATTTGTTTTCATTTCTAATTAGACGGGTAGTTCTCTTTAAAATAGTTTTGTTCAGTTATGGAATAACAGGTGAAATCAACCATGTCACTGCAATTTACAAAATATGAAGGACGAAGAATAGCTACTAAGGTTCAAATTCAGTTAACATGGTGACATTTATCTCTGTTGTTTAACCGGCTATGGAAAAAACCTTATGCACAGCGAATCGGCTGTAGCTTAGGCTATTTGAAATACAATAAAATTCACTGGACAAGGTTTTGAACTTTTTCAGTCAAAACCAATCTATTTACTTACAGGCTGTAGGCCTAGAGAGCTGTATTGTAATGACATATGAAGTGCATTTTCAAAACTCAAATGTCCATCTATTGCAGTGCACGAGTTTTCCATTGAATGACAATTCACGCATTAGGTGTAAATGACAATTTGCGCATTAGGCTTGATATATCAGCAAATGGAAAGCCATTTTTAATGGCTAGCCATTGTCCCGTAACAGAAGATTGTCCCCCCAGAAGATTACAAGAATTATTGGCAAATATAGGCTTGATCCAGGATAATTGCAAATAGTCTACACATGTAACCTTACACATACCATCGCAAATCGCCTGGATGTTGATGAAGTGGGCTGAATGAAATTTAATTAGGCCTTCCCCTTCGCTGAGGGACAGGTAGCCATGTGGTCTTTGACCTATGGACCCTTTTATTATGTATTTTTTATATAGCCTACACAATAATAATATTTCGCATATTTTTAGTCATGCTTGTGCAAGCCCCTGTGTGTAACAGACAGGAGGGTGTACGCGCGTTGTGCACACGCCTATGTAGACGCACTTATATGCGCCGTTAAAATAACATGTAAACAACTGCGACATGACTTTAGACCAGGTTTGTGGTGGTTTAAGCGCAAGCGCTTTCTGCTGCCTCAAGATAGCAATACGCCAAAAAATAATCCTGGCCACTCCTCATTTTGAGACCAACACGCCCAGTTCACTTGTAATTGGCGCAAAAATACATGGTATTTAAACGACGTGAACGCAAGGCGCTATAATGAACCATGCGCCGGGTGTAAGATAGCGAAGACACTTGCGTTTGGGTTAGCACCGCGTGTACGATAGGGCCCAAGGTATGTCATGACAGAGAGTGGTGCGCTCACCCTCACGGCCTGCGGAGAAGTGGAGTAGTCCACGAGGTCACAGTGGAAAGAGTATCCTGTCCCCCAGCCAGACATGATGAACTGAGGGGACACAAAACCACACACACATGCCGTCACACACACACGCAAACACACACACACACACACACCAAGTATGACATTGCTCATTGTTCCCCATTGATCAACAGAGCGGAATCCAGTTGGACTGGTTTAGTTGTCAATCCACTTTTAAGCTCATTTTAAAAATCGCCCACACACAGATACATGAGCAGACAAGTGTATATATATTTTTTTTTAAATCCTGTTTCCTGAGAAATTGTGCTACTTTAATAAGGAGCAAGTCATTATAATAATACAGATGATATATAAAAACCGTAAGCAATGGAAGATCCTCTCAATCCCGTAAATTCTATGACATCCAAGTTACCTTTGGAAAACACATACAATCCTTTCTACGAGCTGAACTATGAAAATGATTAAAGTTTAAGGTTAAAGATTTTGACCAAAGTTCTTATTCCTGAAGTGGGTTAGAGTGATCTAATCAAATCATAAACACATTTTCATCTGCAGCATTTACAGTTCAGGCCAAACATGAAGACACAGAGGAATCGATGGCAGTTTCCTCTCCCAACACTGTGATGCTGGCTAACATCCGAGTGCATCTACAGTGCTGAACACAACCAGTACAGGGTTGGTTGATCAACCAGTAGCGCACAACAAGTCTGATTTATTTCAAAACAGCTCACTGGCCAAAAAGACAACCGTTAGAACTGCCATTTCAGACTGCAGTGTCTGCTGGTTGCTGGTACGTTTGAAGTCACTGATTGGCGGAAGAGTCCACACACCTTATTACCAAGTCCTAATTTTTTCCAATTCCAGTTGGCTGTTGATTGAAAGGAAACCATAAAAACCTGCATATGCAACGGCCCTCCAGGACTGGAATTAAACCTGCAGGCACTGCAGCCCTGCAAGACTGGAATTAAACCTGCGGACACTGTGGCCCTCCAGGACTGGAGTTAAACCTGCAGGCACTGTGGCCCTCCAGGACTGGAGTTAAACCTGCAGGCACTGTGGCCCTCCAGGACTGGAGTTAAACCTGCAGGCACTGCGGCCCTCCAGGACTGAGATTAGAGACCCCTGTTATAGAAGTCCCAGGATGTGTACCCCACCCCAGCTGCCACCCCCTCACCTCGTAGACCATGTAGAGAGAGAGCGCCACCACAGCGAAGTTGTAGACAATCAGAACGCGCTTCAGGTCGAAGGGCTTGCGGTTCTCCATGAACCGAGGGCCCAGTGACATCACAAAGTAGATGTATGACACGATGATGATGGTCTGTGGGCCTGGCGATGACATCATCAGCCAGTCATCTGCCCTGTGGTCTACAGAGCACAGGGTCAAGAAGATTAGTATCCATGAATGGGATAAGTTAGTGCAGTTTTGAGACTACAAATGAGATTGGATATGGACATAATTACTGTGTTGCTATGGTTAAATTGTACAGAATAGGGCATTGGGCAAGCACAGATGACGAACAGCAGTAGCTTATGATGGAGAAGCACATGAGTGATTGAGTCCGCAACAGTTTTTTTTTAAACTGATTTGCGCAGGCTCCATGCACACCATCCCCGAGTTAATGAGGGACTGAGTGACTGAGTGACCTGAAATGACCACTTTATGCTGGCGGCGCGTGCCATTCAAAGCCACGGGGAAAAAAGTTGTCGAGTATTGAACTGGATGCAATGAAGCCTATCGCGGCGCACCGGTAGAGTGTAAGTGCCCGATACCAGTGACATTGGGGGGCAATACAGAGAGTCCCCATGTTAGCGTTAGCGCAGAGTCCCTGAGTTAGCATTAGCGCAAAGCTGCTGTGACTCACCGGCCACATCCATCATCTGATTGTACAGGCTCAGTGCCCGGGAGGGGAGCTCGCTCAACGCCATCTCTCCTGGTGCCACCCTGCAAAGAGAGAGGGAGAGGGAGAGGAGGATTATAGGAATGTAAGGAGGTGGTGTTAGTTGCCATTTAAGGCCCAAATCCACCAAAGGGAGACAAACTATTGCTCTGAGTGGACTTCTCCTCTAGCAGCTTTAATAACAGACTGGAGTCGAATAGCAACAGTTCAGCTGCAGCCTCAAAACTTAAGGAAAGGCAGATCACTGAACTGTGTCAGTAGAATACGCAGCCATGCAGACAGACGTGTAAAAACAGGAACTACAGAGCATCAATCTGGGTAAGGGTAATAAGGACTGTGCCGTGTACAATTCAAAATCTATGGCCAAACAAAGAGCATCAGTAGGATTAGCAGGTGCGCAGTGCAGGAGAACGGACCTGCGTCAATATGAAAGAACACTGCGGCAAAGAGCACACAGGCTCAGACATGAGGGAATATCGAACACTGAGAATTTAACAGGAAAAATAAAATCAAGGTGAAAAAAGATGTTGTTGATTGCAGACAGAAGTCTAGCCAAACTCAACTGAGATTAATACACACGTGATATTATTTTTCTCCATGGTTGAATAATCAGTTTTTTGTACATTATTCATTTTTTCCCCCAGATAGTTCAGGAGAAATATGAGAAATGAAGGTACCCTTTGCATTATTAATACCTCAATAATATAATTATCATACATTCCTGTATAGTAGAATATCCCTACCCTAAACCATTTCCCTTGGTTATGATTAATGATTATATTATTCACAGAGGTACTTGGGTGTTTGAGTTTACTGACTCCATGAAGCCTGTGAATGTTGTTTTGTGTAGGCTGTATTGTAGAATACTTGCCCGCTTGCTCTTTGTACGGTAAGGCCCATTACTCTGTGTGCAATAACTAAGCAACACCAGGATTACTTAACCTGTGCAAAGACACCCTGGGGCTCCCTGTCTAGTTACACACAGCGCAATCAAATCAGAATGTGCATATTCCTGAAAAGCACATAGCTATTCATTCAAAGTTTTAACTGGGCAATATTCCTGACATTTTTCTGAAAAACCAAAAAGGCTTTGAAATGGAGGCAAGTCACACCTACTTTCAGGCCCCAACCCAGGATCATCTGACCCAAAGTCAGTCCTCTCCACTGACCCCCAGTCAGCTTAGTCAACCTCACCCCAACCACTAATACGGTGACTCAAGATAAAAAACTGATCTGGAGTCAGTCCTGTGGGTGTAGAATCTGACTACACCTCAGGGGAAATGAGAGCTCTGGTTTTTGCACACAAAATGGACATGTCACCCAACCCCAACAGCCTGCAGTCACCATGGAAACTGCCCTGTGGTCTGGAGAAGTACATTGCAATGCAAACGCATGGCGACAGGTAAAATGTCACATCATTTGAAACCGCCATTTGGTTCAAATTCACTGCAGGGAGGACAATTTAGATTCCAGTTTTAATCGCTTATTAAAAACAACGAGTATCACATAGATCAGTTTGCACAAGACAACAGACAATGTCTGCCCTCTGCCTGCTATACAAACAAGGTCTGGCATTCTTAGCAATTGAACTACACAAAACTTAATTATGACAACAAATGGGATTTGTCTGAATTACCCTGGCATGCATTGAAGGCATGCTAGGAGGGTCCCAAATGTAATGGACTACAAAACAAAATGTAAACCTTCCACATACGAGCTCAACATCTACAACCATCAACAACCATCTACAACCATCTACAACCATCCAAGATTATCCAAGATCTCTTACATATCACCTGCAACTGAACTTTGACACCGATTCACATTTAACAGAAACACATTTACATCTCTTTGAGACACTCTAAAGACAGAAAGCTGTGCCAAGCACCATAATAATTCAGTGAGGTAATTAACATTAATCTCAGTGTCAGGTTATATTATGTACAGGTTAGATTATAGGAGGTTTGAGTGGACCTGGGGTAACTTACATCACTAACACAGTATGAAAACAACAAGATTAACCAGCCTTTCTGCTCAATGTGCCTCCTCATTTCTCTGAACTAGAGTGAATCTACCTTAGACAAATACCAGACAAATCCAGAAACACATCTTCAAGCCCTGAGATTTCAAAATCAGATATGTACTTCGTTTAAACAGTACTCATCCAAGCAGAAACAGAAAGAGAGCTCAGAATGAGGGCTGACAAGCATCTGATTTGAGATTGGAGCCAATGAAGAGCTGGAGGAATTTGCATTCATCAAAACCCCAACACACCTGCCAATGTTCCACAGTATATCAATCACTGGCAGTTAAAGGGTAACAAAGTACTAAAACTACTTGTTTTAGATGATAACTGATACATTTGTGTTTTTCTAAGTATTACTCATTGATCCTGGTCCAAATCTTGACAAATTACTGCAGTCTGCGCAAAAAAGCATACATTTTAAGAATCTGGCAAAAGTATCTCTAGTGGTAAAACATCAGGTAATGCACATTCAATACCTGGAGCTCAGCCCCTATTATTTATTTCACACCCAGATTGCGGCATTTTTCTCATTTCAAAAGGGGGCGGGGTCTAGCTAAACCAGCGTTACCCTTTAAACAGCCAGGTTTAGACACTCGTTTAAAATCTGCATCTCCTCAGCTTGCCCTGCAGACATGGAACCTACCGAGGAGGAGGGCTCCTCTGAAGCTCTAGACTCACAACCATTTTCCCCTCACACAACAACAACCCCCAACATGTATAAAGCTATGAGCTAATGTATAATGTATAATGCGATGAGCGCGGCGAGTGAGCTGCGATGAGCGCGGCGAGTGAGCTGCACGCAGCCACCCTAACACTCACCTTTCAAACATAATATTGTACAAGACTCAGAAGGCTCTGCGCCTCGACCCCTTGGCCTACAGACCACCCCAAAGTACAGAGCCAACTGCACATGGAGCAAAAATAAATTCATAAAATGAATCTGTGTTAAAAAAATAAAGCCCACACTTCAGGCTATTCATTTCAAGAGTGTGTCGGGACTGTCTGATCCCAGGCAGAAAGCAACTCTCTAGTTGTAGAACGGTCCCAAAACACCTTTACTGTAGTAAATGCATTTTTTAACAAAATAAATCATTTCAGGTTCTGCAAGACGTTTCGCAATTCCAGTTGATCTGACGAGCGTGTTATGAGCAGCTCTGTGATAAATGGTTTCCTCCTCTTTCCGGCGAATTCAAAACATCTTTTCAGTGAACTGACAGGTTTCTCTTACAGTGCTCAGTAAAATCCCAGGTATCTGATGATGATGCAACCACAGAAATAAATCTAGGTTGAGTCACCCTCCACTCCCTCCATCCTCCAGCCCTCCAGGGACATGGTAGAGTAGTCCTCCAGAAACCAGGGTTCACATGGCCTTTAATGTGATAATCTGACATTCAAAACCACCACAAAAATATTTACAAAAAATAATAATAATAATTCCAACCGTAGGCCTACAGTCAAATGTCATACAAAATGAGGGTAAAAAATTGAACTATATTCATTTCTAAAATACAAAAAATAAGTTAGCCAAGTTATATACATCTTGCCTCTTGACAGTGATGTCAAATTGAAACCAGAAGACTAATATAATTCATTCATCAGGCCTTGGTTTGTTCTGACAGTTGATCTTTGATCAGAACGTAAGCATTGCTCGGCAACCAAAGTAAAAAAGACCTACCCAGCTGCGAACAAACACAATTTCCCCCTTCATCCAAATGTATTTAACTTCACCTGTCATGGAAACGACTACCAATGTGCACACCTGTCAATATGTTACGCACGCCGACAAAAGCCAGTGTGCGCACAGTATATGAAATAGGCTAAAACGCAACTCGTTGACTTGACAACAGTGCCCTGTTAATATCCGCCTACATTACTGGAAATCTGAATAATGGCATGCGAGTAAATAAAAGCAATCACTCCCCCAGATTTGAACTCACCGAAAGCAAAAGTACGCCTCTCTTCAAAACCCAGGCAGGGCTCGACTTCTCTTCAAACCTTACTGGTTAGATTTACTCCACTTTAATTATCCATCATAACATTGGCTAGTGAACACACGCGGAAACTGTAGCATGACCAAGAGTAGGCTACATCAACACGTTTTGTGTTGTACTTTTAACTTAAAATTACCGCCACAATGAATAAATTGCCCAAGCAAATGTTCAGTTTAAATGGACAAGCTAAACAACATCCATCTGTAGAAGGCTATTGAGTGTATAAGTTAGTGATTCAACGAAAGTTGTAACAAAAACCATTAATGAAAAAGGGCCGCAGGTAACAGCAAACTGACACAGAAGTAGAGAAGTGCCAAAGTGTTCCGTTTTTAGTCAAGTACACTATTCCTCACTATCACACAGCAGATTCACAACTGTGGCAAACGATTGTGAACATGGCCATGATTTACAAAGCTTTAAACCTGCGTATTGTCAAGTACAGACCCCCATGATTGATGCAGTGAGCACATGTCCAATACAACCTCTGTTGACAACAAAATTAAAAAAGCTGCCATCTGTAGAAAGCAACGGTAGTAAGCGTGAAACAAATTTCGATATATCAATTGATTTACAAGCGGCTCCACACACCTGTGGTTCTCCGAGAAGCCGAGTACTCCAGCGTCTGCCCTGCACAGCCGTGAGCAACTGAATCCGGGACCGGGAGGGGTGAGAGGTTTATTCCCAACGGTCAATCCCCTCCCGTACAAATGGCGGAAGGTGGATATCGTTCTTCCTTTTTTTCTCTGGCAAGAAACACGGAACAAATTGGCCAAGTCTCCCAGTTTCTCAGCCAATCACAGTGAGGTCCGTCCAGTTTTAGTTGCGTTAAAAAAAACTCACTGAACAAGAAAGTTCAGTTTTTAGCATCTCTTGTTCCACAACGAGAATTCCGAGTAGACGGTGAGGCGAAACGTCTTAACCAATCATAAAAGATTGTGCTTTGTCATTTTTAAAAAATCTTGAAAAACTTCACCAACTTGATGATTCCTCGAATTTGTGAGCGAACCCTCCTAATGCAAAAACGCGGAATTCAGAATGTTCAGAAACCGAGATTTTTCGTTGTCGGATCACATTCTTATGTGTATTTTCTTTTCGGTCAGATGCTTTTCTATGGTCAATTATTTATTCAAGTTCATAATTATTTAAATGAATAAAAGAAACGCATTAAATACATTTTATGTAGCCTAACCAAATTAGTCCCCTCCACCATCTGCCTAATCCAAAAGTAAATCGGAAAAAAGCCACCCCGCCTCAAAACTAAAAGTAAAATAAATAAATACAACAACGGATGGATATGCTTCCCCCGCCACTGACTGCTGAGAAACTTCAAAAGCCTCCAACAGCCAGAACCTTGATAAGGAATTTAACCTGAGTGGCACACAGGACTATCTAGCTCATGTTCAGTGTAATATTAAATACCCAGAGGGACAAATTAACCCTGGCACCAGCAGCAGACCTAATATAGGCCTACACATAATTATGATCGACAGTCAAGATACATGTGATACAAGGCAAGATGTGCAGCACATGAAAATCACACTTATAAAAGACTCTTATACCTTGAGGATAACACCATTACATTTACCATCAAAACAAATTCACCCTAACCATATTAACCACTTCTCCCGTGGGTTAAAATGGAGGGACATCAAGAGTTTGCACTAGAACTGAATGAAGCCAAATGATGGCTCATGGAGTCCCCCTCATTAATGCACATCATGGCTGGAAATAAGACTGTGGAAATCCGTGCAAAGCAGCCTGTGAAAATGCATCATCTGTACCAAGGACACACACACTTCAGTAGGTGTTCTGGGTGCTTTTACACAGCCGATACTGACCTTTCCTTTTTCTGTGCGTGTGCGTGCGTGTGTGTCACCCCAACTCATTGTCTGACTTTTAGAAATATGTGCCCAAGCAGTCATTTGTTAATGATCAGAAACTTTTCTTTTCACTTTCATGAATGATTCAAACGGAGCCCTTTGGGGCAGGCTGATTTAGTTTCAATGGTTTTGTTTGAGGACTGGCACATTCAGCCGGGCTTTCAACACTGTGCGCATGAGACAGACCCGCTCTGGAGCATAACCCCACATTAAATGACATACAATGTATTTTCTAAACACAAGGTCAACACTGCCTCTGTATCTCTCTTACCATCACGTTTACCTACAAAATCAGGTAATGAAGGCAACCCATCCATTGTGCATGTTGCATGTCTTCAGTGGGTTTAATGTTGGGTTGGCTGAAACACATTTATTTACTGGCAATGCAATTTATGTACAGAAAAAGAAAAAAAAACCTTTACGGAGAGTTGCATCATAACCCTGCCATTGTCCCCCATCGTTGGAAACCTCTGGCACAACAGTATGACTTTTTAACAATCTATAAACAAATCAACATTTTTCTTTAGTAGAAACACAGCCACAATCTCATATCTTTATTTTCGAGTATACGACCACATTCTGCTAAATAATTCAACCATTTTGTTTAAGGCGATTTTAGATCAAGAGCACGAGATCACCATCATTTCTCCAGCAGGGTGCGGTATCATTAGAGTGAATCATTTTCTTCCATGGATTTCTGTAGTTTGGAGCATGCCAAAAAATGCTGTCCCAGATGAGGGTTAGTTTGCAGTGCATCATGGTTTGCACCCATAGCTTTAGCACCAGGCTGGCCTGTAGATATTAAGCAGTCTTTGTGGTTTTTTTAACTCCTTTTTTTTAACTCCGCAGTTTCTCTCGCCAAGATTTTGCAAGTTTGACTGCATTTGTCGGACCATCTCGTAGCGGCAGCTTCCTCCACCAGCTCTGGAGGCAGTCTGCAGTCTGCACTTGCACAAGCACGCTCTGAAACGCGTGTGGTCACCTGCCACTTTTCCCCCGCCGGGTGAACTGCGCTGGAGAACTTTGCAGCTGATGCAGCTGCAGAAGACTGCAGGGACCCGAACGCGCACACAAGTCCTTGCACACTCAGCGGCACCATTTTTTTAAGTGCCGTTTTTAGTTACAGTAAAAGGCAGTTTGTTGGCGTTATCCATACTGTAGTGTGGCAGCCAGTGTTGCCTTGGCAATGAGTTTTCCCATTTACGGTGGAGTGTGTCAGAAAGAGTATGGCTGGTTTTACGGTGGAGTGTGTCAGAAAGAGTACGGCTGGTTTTACGGTGGAAAAGTCTCAGTTTTCATCGCTGCTCCAGGCGTCTTCAAATGCAGGGTTGACCGCAGCCAGACCTTCTCCCTGTATGATCATTTAAAACAGCCAATGAGCACCCTGCATTATGAGAGACACGTTTCACTTCCTGTACTTGAAGTTAAAGGTAATTTCTTGAAATTTGTCCTTAAATTTCTTAAATAATGAATGGAAGTCAGCAGGGTTTGGGTCGATTCTATTTCAGTTCTGACAATTCATGGATTGAAAAATGCCTGTAAAGTTCTATGAGGATTTTTCAAGTCATGATTTGAATTTAAGTTCAATTTGAACTGGGCAGTGATTGTCGAGGCAACATTAGCACAACAATGTCAGTGCAATGTTTATGCAGTGTTGATGCTGTTCATTCAGGTGAACTGCAGGTGTATTAGGAGACTCAGGTGAACTGCAGGTGTATTAGGAGACTCGGGTGAACTGCAGGTGTATTAGGAGACTCGGGTGAACTGCAGGTGTATTAGGAGACTCGGGTGAACTGCAGGTGTATTAGGAGACTCGGGTGAACTGCATGTGTATTAGGAGACTCGGGTGAACTGCAGGTGTATTAGGAGACTCGGGTGAACTGCAGGTGTATTAGGAGACTCGGGTGAACTGCATGTGTATTAGGAGACTCAGGTGAACTGCATGTGTATTAGGAGACTCGGGTGAACTGCATGTGTATTAGGAGACTCGGGTGAACTGCAGGTGTATTAGGAGACTCAGGTGAACTGCATGTGTATTAGGAGACTCAGGTGAACTGCATGTGTATTAGGAGACTCGGGTGAACTGCATGTGTATTAGGAGACTCAGGTGAACTGCATGTGTATTAGGAGACTCAGGTGAACTGCATGTCTATCAGGAGAGTCGGGTGAACTGCAGGTCTATCAGGAGACTCGGGTGAACTGCAGGTCTATCAGGAGACTCGGGTGAACTGCAGGTGTATTAGGAGACTCGGGTGAACTGCATGTGTATTAGGAGACTCGGGTGAACTGCATGTGTATTAGGAGACTCGGGTGAACTGCATGTTTATTAGGAGACTCGGGTGAACTGCATGTGTATTAGGAGACTCAGGTGAACTGCAGGTGTATTAGGAGACTCAGGTGAACTGCAGGTGTATTAAGAGACTCAGGTGAACTGCATGTTTATTAGGAGACTCGGGTGAACTGCAGGTGTATTAGGAGACTCGGGTGAACTGCAGGTGTATTAGGAGACTCAGGTGAACTGCATGTGTATTAGGAGACTCAGGTGAACTGCAGGTGTATTAGGAGACTCAGGTGAACTGCAGGTGTATTAGGAGACTCAGGTGAACTGCATGTCTATTAGGAGACTCGGGTGAACTGCATGTCTATTAGGAGACTCGGGTGAACTGCATGTCTATTAGGAGACTCGGGTGAACTGCATGTGTATTAGGAGACTCGGGTGAACTGCATGTGTATTAGGAGACTCAGGTGAACTGCATGTCTATTAGGAGACTCGGGTGAACTGCAGGTGTATTAGGAGACTCGGGTGAACTGCAGGTGTATTAGGAGACTCAGGTGAACTGCATGTGTATGAGGAGACTCAGGTGAACTGCATGTCTATTAGGAGACTCGGGTGAACTGCAGGTGTATTAGGAGACTCGGGTGAACTGCATGTGTATTAGGAGACTCAGGTGAACTGCATGTCTATCAGGAGAGTCGGGTGAACTGCAGGTCTATCAGGAGACTCGGGTGAACTGCAGGTCTATCAGGAGACTCGGGTGAACTGCATGTGTATTAGGAGACTCAGGTGAACTGCAGGTCTATTCGGAGACTCGGGTGAACTGCAGGTGTATTAGGAGACTCAGGTGAACTGCATGTGTATTAGGAGACTCGGGTGAACTGCATGTGTATTAGGAGACTCGGGTGAACTGCATGTGTATTAGGAGACTCGGGTGAACTGCATGTGTATTAGGAGACTCGGGTGAACTGCATGTGTATTAGGAGACTCGGGTGAACTGCATGTGTATTAGGAGACTCAGGTGAACTGCAGGTGTATTAGGAGACTCAGGTGAACTGCAGGTGTATTAGGAGACTCGGGTGAACTGCAGGTGTATTAGGAGACTCAGGTGAACTGCATGTGTATTAGGAGACTCAGGTGAACTGCAGGTCTATTAGGAGACTCGGGTGAACTGCATGTCTATTAGGAGACTCGGGTGAACTGCAGGTGTATTAGGAGACTCAGGTGAACTGCAGGTGTATTAGGAGACTCAGGTGAACTGCAGGTGTATTAGGAGACTCGGGTGAACTGCAGGTGTATTAGGAGACTCGGGTGAACTGCATGTGTATTAGGAGACTCGGGTGAACTGCATGTGTATTAGGAGACTCGGGTGAACTGCAGGTGTATTAGGAGACTCGGGTGAACTGCAGGTGTATTAGGAGACTCGGGTGAACTGCATGTGTATTAGGAGACTCAGGTGAACTGAATGTGTATTAGGAGACTCGGGTGAACTGCATGTGTATTAGGAGACTCAGGTGAACTGCAGGTGTATTAGGAGACTCGGGTGAACTGCATGTGTATTAGGAGACTCAGGTGAACTGCATGTGTATTAGGAGACTCGGGTGAACTGCATGTTTATTAGGAGACTCGGGTGAACTGCATGTTTATTAGGAGACTCGGGTGAACTGCATGTGTATTAGGAGACTCGGGTGAACTGCAGGTGTATTAGGAGACTCAGGTGAACTGCAGGTGTATTAAGAGACTCAGGTGAACTGCATGTGTATTAGGAGACTCGGGTGAACTGCATGTCTATTAGGAGACTCGGGTGAACTGCATGTGTATTAGGAGACTCGGGTGAACTGCATGTGTATTAGGAGACTCGGGTGAACTGCAGGTGTATGAGGAGACTCAGGTGAACTGCAGGTGTATTAAGAGACTCAGGTGAACTGCATGTGTATTAGGAGACTCGGGTGAACTGCATGTGTATTAGGAGACTCGGGTGAACTGCATGTGTATTAGGAGACTCGGGTGAACTGCATGTGTATTAGGAGACTCAGGTGAACTGCAGGTGTATTAAGAGACTCGGGTGAACTGCATGTTTATTAGGAGACTCGGGTGAACTGCATGTTTATTAGGAGACTCGGGTGAACTGCATGTCTATTCGGAGACTCAGGTGAACTGCATGTGTATTAGGAGACTCGGGTGAACTGCATGTGTATTAGGAGACTCGGGTGAACTGCATGTGTATTAGGAGACTCAGGTGAACTGCAGGTGTATTAGGAGACTCGGGTGAACTGCATGTGTATTAGGAGACTCAGGTGAACTGCATGTGTATTAGGAGACTCGGGTGAACTGCATGTGTATTAGGAGACTCAGGTGAACTGCATGTGTATTAGGAGACTCGGGTGAACTGCATGTGTATTAGGAGACACGGGTGAACTGCAGGTGTATTAGGAGACTCAGGTGAACTGCATGTGTATTAGGAGACTCGGGTGAACTGCATGTGTATTAGGAGACTCAGGTGAACTGCAGGTGTATTAAGAGACTCAGGTGAACTGCATGTGTATTAGGAGACTCGGGTGAACTGCATGTGTATTAGGAGACTCGGGTGAACTGCAGGTGTATTAGGAGACTCAGGTGAACTGCAGGTGTATTAAGAGACTCAGGTGAACTGCATGTGTATTAGGAGACTCGGGTGAACTGCATGTGTATTAGGAGACTCGGGTGAACTGCATGTGTATTAGGAGACTCGGGTGAACTGCATGTGTATTAGGAGACTCAGGTGAACTGCAGGTGTATTAAGAGACTCGGGTGAACTGCATGTTTATTAGGAGACTCGGGTGAACTGCATGTTTATTAGGAGACTCGGGTGAACTGCATGTCTATTCGGAGACTCAGGTGAACTGCATGTGTATTAGGAGACTCGGGTGAACTGCATGTGTATTAGGAGACTCGGGTGAACTGCATGTGTATTAGGAGACTCAGGTGAACTGCAGGTGTATTAGGAGACTCGGGTGAACTGCATGTGTATTAGGAGACTCAGGTGAACTGCAGGTGTATTAGGAGACTCGGGTGAACTGCATGTGTATTAGGAGACTCGGGTGAACTGCATGTCTATTTGGAGACTCAGGTGAACTGCAGGTGTATTAGGAGACTCGGGTGAACTGCATGTGTATTAGGAGACTCGGGTGAACTGTAAGTGTTTTGAAGTGAAAGCTGTGACTGACACCCACCCGTGCAGCAGAGCCATGCCCCTCCTCCTCAATGTCAGGACTGCGGGGGGAGGGGACCCAGGCCAGGATGTTGCAGTCTTTACTGCCACTGTAGAGCTCCTGGGGGGAGGGGGGGCAACATTCAGAAAACAGTTTGAGAAAATATACAGCCGTTTCCTGCAAGTTAACCAACAGTATTGTGTTGTGGGGAGAAAGGGGGCAGATACAGAGGGGAGGTGGATGTATTGTGCTGTGGGGAGAAGGGGGGCAGATACAGAGGGTAGGTGGATGTATTGTGCTGTGGGGAGAAGGGGGGCAGATACAGAGGGTAGGTGGATGTATTGTGCTGTGGGGAGAATGGGGGGCAGATACAGAGGGTAGGTGGATGTATTGTGTTGTGGGGAGAAGGGGGGCAGATACAGAGGGGAGGTGGATGTATTGTGCTGTGGGGAGAAGGGGGGCAGATACAGCGGGTAGGTGGATGTATTGTGCTGTGGGGAGAAGGGGGGCAGATACAGAGGGTAGGTGGATGTATTGTGCTGTGGGGAGAAGGGGGGCAGATACAGCGGGTAGGTGGATGTATTGTGCTGTGGAGAGAAGGGGGGCAGATACAGAGGGGAGGTGGATGTATTGTGCTGTGGGGAGAAGGGGGGCAGATACAGCGGGGAGGTGGATGTATTGTGCTGTGGGGAGAAGGGGGGCAGAAACAGAGGGTAGGTGGATGTATTGTGCTGTGGGGAGAAGGGGGGCAGATACAGCGGGTAGGTGGATGTATTGTGCTGTGGAGAGAAGGGGGGCAGATATAGAGGGGAGGTGGATGTATTGTGCTGTGGGGAGAAGGGGGGCAGATACAGCAGGTAGGTGGATGTATTGTGTTGTGGGGAGAAGGGGGGCAGATACAGCGGGTAGGTGGATGTATTGTGCTGTGGGGAGAAGGGGGGCAGATACAGAGGGTAGGTGGATGTATTGTGCTGTGGGGAGAAGGGGGGCAGATACAGCGGGTAGGTGGATGTATTGTGCTGTGGAGAGAAGGGGGGCAGATATAGAGGGGAGGTGGATGTATTGTGCTGTGGGGAGAAGGGGGGCAGATACAGCAGGTAGGTGGATGTATTGTGTTGTGGGGAGAAGGGGGGCAGATACAGAGGGGAGGTGGATGTATTGTGCTGTGGGGAGAAGGGGGGCAGATACAGAGGGTAGGTGGATGTATTGTGTTGTGGGGAGAAGGGGGGCAGATACAGAGGGGAGGTGGATGTATTGTGCTGTGGGGAGAAGGGGGGCAGATACAGAGGGTAGGTGGATGTATTGTGCTGTGGGGAGAAGGGGGGCAGATACAGCGGGTAGGTGGATGTATTGTGCTGTGGGTGCAATTTCAGGGCTGGAGGGCATTTTTTGGGTTGGGGTCAGAGCTTAATCTCTCACTGAGAATGTGATTGTGGAAAAGCCCAAAACGCAAATATTTTACAGCATATTTTTCAGGTAGCACAGGTAATGAACGTAATTAGACTAATTAAGCCAAGATAATCTCTTATCTGGTAGTCATGGTGATTCCAAGTGAGTGGGAGCTCTTACCTGGTAGTCAGGGTGGAAGACACAGCAGTTCACGTTGTTGTAGTGCCCCCTCAGTGTGGTGACCAGTTCACCTGTGTGAATGGCGTAGACCGCCACCGAGCTTCCGCACGGCACAAACGCAAACTCAACGCTGCAGCCCTGCGATACCGCTACCTGCAGGCCTTTACGGCTATCGTTCTCCACCTTCCCATAATTCACCTGGAATAGTAAGTACAACTGCGGTTAGTTCAGAGAACTAACACATGCCTATGGTACTTCAGTCCAGAGCACTAAGCATGTCTATCTATGGTACTTCAGTCCAGAGCACTAACACATGTCTATGGTACTTCAGTCCAGAGCACTAACACATGTCTATGGTACTTCAATCCAGCGCACTAACACATGTCTATGGTACTTCAGTCCAGAGCACTAACACATGACTATGGTATCTGAGATTAGAGCACTAACACATGACTATGGTACTTCAGTCCAGAGCACTAACACATGACTATGGTATCTCAGATCAGAGCACTAACACATGACTATGGTATCTCAGTTCAGGGACGGGTGTGTCTCAGGTTCATCTGATTAAAGAATTTGTTCAGTCGGGCGCAGTACCAGCGTGTTCGCCCCGGTGGCACTGTTCCACAGACGCATGCGGTCGTCGGTGCCGGTGGAAAGCAGATGAAGACCGTCGCACGTGAAGCACAGTCCGTTCACCCGGCCATTGTGCGCCGTGTTCACTGAAACAAAATATAACAGCAACCCACACGACACTCAGACAGGAAATGACAACACGCCTATTAAACCCCGCCCAGCACCCCAATACAAGCCTCAGACAAGCCCACAAACAGCAGACCCAGAGCTCTGATTGGCTGGTGGAAGGGGGCGAGAGAGAGAGTCGCATGTTTATGTGCCGATAGATCCTCTCAGCTGCCACACAGATGGCTTGGTTCTGGCTCTGCATGTTGTCATTACGCACTTCTCTAATTCACTCCGGAACAGCATCTGCTAAATGCCTGAATGTGGATGCAAAATGGCCTTATCACACTAATCACAACAATAACAACGTTAATCATTGATCACAGGGTAGAATCTCACTCAAACTCACCTATGCAGTCACAGCAGCTGGAGGTTTGCTTAATTAAAAACATTTTTTTTTAATTTTGTCTTTTCTTCAGCATTTTATACAAGGTTCATAAATTCACCTGCGGTGTCTCTCTCTCTCTCTCGCTCTCTCTCGGTCTCCTTGAGAGCAAAGACATGACATGGTATGATGTCTGCTGGCTATGATCTTAATGAAAACTACATTCACAAAGAAATGTGTATCTCAAAAGCCATAAATTCAGTTCAAGTCCAGAAAAGTCCTCTTTTTGAGAAACCAAACCAATCAATCATTAGCTCCTGAAGCTTCCGCGTCTGAAGTGTGGCAGGTTCTAGAACATTCAGCGAACATTGCAGAACTGCACAGAACACCAGCGCTCTTTTCACTACTTTTATTAATCAATTTTTAAAAATAAAAATAAAAAATGGACTGCTTTAATTATTCTAAATAATAGCCTGTAATAGAAATGGTGAAGGTGACCTTACCTGCCTCTGACGAGGATTTGGACTTCTCCCCATTGTGCTGGTCCAGGGTGAAAAGGCTTCCAGCAGCCTTCCGTATGTCCCATAACCTCACCCTGCTGTCTACGCTGAAACACAAAACCACAGCCTCTTAAACTACAGTTCCCATCAGCACCCTCACATCCCATAACCTCACCCTGCTGTCTGCTCAGTGTTCATTAGCCCCTATATCTCCCTCCCAGTGTAACGTGGGGACCCAGTGTACTCATGGTAATGCTGTGGAAGCACTTACCTGGCTGTGGCCAAGATGTGCTCATAGCGTGGAGACCACCTCACTGACAATACCTCTCCTCTGTGACCTGAGGAGAAGAATAATCATCACAATCATCACCACCCAGCAAAACACTTGCACAATGGAAAGCGGAACACCCGCCCCGCGGAACACTCACCCTGCAGAATGTGGATCCGGGCCCCAGACTTCAGATCACATAGCTGGACTTTAGGGTCTTCGGAGCCAACTGAGACCAGAGAACATTCCGGAGACAGGAGAAAAAGACAGTGGAAAGAAAGATAGCAATGAGGGAAGACCAGAGTGAGAGGGAGAGAGAGAAGATGGAAAGAGAAAGGGAGAGTAAGTAAAAGAGGAAGAGCAGGTAAAGTGAGAGGGAGAGACGGATGAATCAAACCATTATGTTACTATGCCTAAAGGCATTCATATTTACACTTAGGCATTTAGTTGATGCTGTTTTTACATTTCCAAACCGATATATACAGCCCCAATATCTACAGGCCTGAGCGTTCCATGGGTTGTAATATGCAGTAGATTAATTTCTCTCCGAAATAACCATAAATAAAAACAGTAGTCAGGCACTGAAGAGCTCCGACATTAATGGTGTGAATTAGAACTGTGTTTCCCTCACATTAGACCAGCGAATGAAACATGGCTGAGACTAACTTTTATAATGTCACATTATACACATTTATGATGTCACGTGGTGCTGTAATGGCGACATGTAGTCCAGCCGTCTCTCGTTCTCGTGTTTGTTCATTTAAATGTGTTTTGTTGTATCAAGTTTTTGCCTTTTATTTATTTTAATTTTTTTCATGTGCTGCTATGTGCTATAGGACAGGGAAGCAAGCAGATCATTTTTCAAGGGCACTCATGCTGCTCTTTTTTATTATTATTATCAAATTGTCCAGTCGGGTTTATGGTCCATCACCGTGGAGACGCATTCAAAACATGTAGCCTACTCCGAAATGTCTGTTAGATCTGCGGTGACAGGGTTTTTATTTAATTTTTTAACCGGAGTTTGAGTATCGGGACTGATCGGAGACTGCAGGCAATCCTCGAAAGGCCATCCAGCAAAAGAGGGAGAGGAGGGCGAGAAAGGAGTGAGGCGACAACTGGGAAGGCTGAGTGAAGTTGACTGGACGGAGACTGTGCGTACATTGCGAAGAGTCTCGGAGGTGGAGTGGTTTTGACGGGATGGAGACTGTGCCAGTGTGCATGCATGGAGGAGAGTTGCGGAGGCAGAGTTTGTGTGTGTCGGCAGCGATTGGATTGGAGCAGCTGTGATTCGGGAGATCCACATTGTTCTGGTCGACTCGGGGCTGTTTTGTCCCTGTGCTTGTTTGACTGCTTGGTGATACTGGACAGCTCAAGACAGCAGAGGCAGATGAGGAGCTGTTGTTGCTTTTGATTTTCGCACTTAATTTGTTTGTTTGTTTGTTTGTTTGTTGTGGGTCTGCCCCACTGTCTGTCTTTTTTGTTGTTACTGGCTACAACTGAAGTTCCTTTACAGGAAAATAAGTTCTTCTATTCTATTCTATTCTATTACACACACACAGATTAACCAGGGGTTTCCCTTGCTCATTAGGTGATAGATCCCCATTAAAGAGGATCCCCTGAAACCAGGGCAGCATGAGCACACCTCCAGAGCCAGGCTCACACAATCACTTGGTTTCGTCGAAAGTGTGCAGAACCCCCTCCCTTAGTGTGTGTTTTTGTTTGACACATTCCTGAACTGCACAGAGTACTCTGGGTGTTGGTGTTGGATGGAAGTATGTACAACCTGTCAATCCAGCTTGCAGGGGTGAAGGAGAAAACATTACAAAACTCTCCCTCTATTGATCTCTCCCTCACCCTCTTTCTCTCTGTATCGATCTCTCTCTCCCTCCCTCCCTCCCTCCCTCAGAGTGCTTGTGTTTGCTGGACTATGGTAATATTTTACAATGTTATAGTGGAAGTGTAATTAGAATCGAATAACAGCGTTACAGGGTTCGCTCAAATAAGGATATACGACAGCGTTAGCCATTTGGGGCAGAATGCCACTTTGTGTGATTAATGTTGTGGGTGGAGCAGAAAGGGAAGGGGGAGGCGGAGCTATGCACACCTGCGATGAGGCTGTGTTTCCTAGCGATGGGAGACATGTGGTGACAGTACACGTTTCCCTGAAACTGGAACACTTCTGCAGGCTGTGAATACAAGGTACTTTTTTTTTTTTTGCAGACACAATAACAAAAGCATATTCCCACATGGCCATATCCTCATTCCAGAGTTTCATCTGATATCATCCACAGAAATGGTTATGACCACCACGGCCAGTAGGTGGAATGGAGGAGCACTATGGTTGTGAGTCAGCAACCTACCAGTCTGGGAAAACTCACAAAGTACTCGATTTTAGGGTTGCCCAGACAACTCGGGGAATACAAAACCACACACGTTGACACAGCAGGGTGTAGTCTGGAGAGCGGCTGACTTTCTATCCATATATAAATCTCCCTGTGTGGTCAGGGGTTCGATTCCCTGCTGAGGCACTTTCTGTACTGTGATCCCATCTCGATAACTAACCCCCATCACTAACCCTCTCTGCTTTCACTGAATAAAGTAAACAAATAAAATGTAAAAACATTAAAAAGGAAGACTGTCCAGCCTCCTATTAAAAAATAAGGTACACAATCAGTGTAAATCTTGCTCAGCTCTGTAACAATCCAATAATTCTTTTTAAAAACAAAAATGCTTGTATGGCTCAGTCTTGGGGCAAAATCATATTAAGCACATTTCTCACATCCTACAGATATCCTCGTTTTATTTGGCTGTCATTTGCAAACGATAAAGGCCTTCAACAGGTTCCATGTGCTCACTGACCTCACACGGAAGCACACAGATGTTCTTTCTGCCATTTATTTCATTCAGCCCCCTATAAACCCCAAAACGTGGGCAGACGTACAGCAGCTTGTGAAAGCCGCGCTCCTGTTAGAACGCGTCCTCCTAAACTAGTCTACCTGAAACGCCCGCTGAAAAGAAAAGCTTAACACCGTCTCCCAAGGTGAGCGAATCTGACCCAGATTCTGGAGAGAGAAACAAAGAAGGCCGCTTTACAGGGCTTGAGCTCCACCCAGAAAGCGTGTTGCGGGTTTCCACAGTAACGATAATGGCAGGCAGCTGGGGAGCGTGTGCGCAACATAGCAACAGAGACAGAACATTATGCAAACCGTGGCTAAATGCTAGGGCAGCATCACAAACACACCTGCAACCCATGCAAATAAAGAGGTGTGGAGACGGACAGACAGATGGACTGCAGGGACAGGCAATTTGAACCCTGAGGAATGTGCATTAATGATTAACCCCTTCTGCTCAGGACAGCAAGAGGGGACTAACACTGTACACCTTAATTCTACTGAGCTTTTCACATGACTGAGTCCACTTCTTAATGTGTCCGCTACCGTCTCTGGCAACGTTTTATTTTTAAGTGTTTGATAACGTGAGATTGTTCACAAAAAGGTCTATGTGAATACAACCAACTTATTATCTTGTAATATTATTAACCATGTCTTGGGTTAAAATCACACACTTTGTCTGAAGTGTTGAGCATGGCTTTTATATCTGCTGAACTCGAGTAAAACTGGTCCTGGTAACCCCAGGAGAAATTACGGTCAATGCACACACTGCTGATACTCTCCGATACTCTCCTGGCACAGAGCCAGGAAGCTTCAGGGACAGCCATTAGCCATTTAACCATTAACCCAAATCATCACCAGGCTGGCTGCTCAACCAAGTAACTGCTACGATCTGTGGCTTAAACACAAACTAACAGAGGGACTTATTGTAATACAGAGCACAGACTTTGGGAGAGAGAGAGAGAGAGAGAGAGGGGGACAGAGAGAGAAGGGGGCTCGTATAATCCTTTAATTCTTGAAGCCACAGACAAGAGTGATTGAGAAAGAAAAAAGGAAAGCCAGAGAGATTCATTGACAAGAGAAAAAGAGAGAGGGAAAGGGTGAGATAAAGGGCAACAGAGACAGAGGAGGTAAAGTGAGTATAGAGTGGGAGAAATAGAAACAGAAAGAGAGAGAGAAAAAAAAAAGGGAGAGAGAGAGACGCACCTTCAGAGTCTCTGTGTCCCAGACTTTCATTGTTTTGTCAAAGGAGCTGGAGACAAACATTCCGGTATCGTGAGGATACCACTGCACTGTCTCTACGCTGAATGTGTGCACATACCGACTGGATCTGAAACACACACACACGCACACCCCATTGATCAGTCTCATCAATGTCCAGCACTGCCCTCACACATGGTCAATAAGTAACTGATAAATCACTTTCACATCATCAAAAACAGTCACCAATAAATTCACTTTCACATTACCAAGAACAGACACCAATCAAATCTCTTTTATATAATCATAAAAAAATACATTTTACACATCAGACCATCACACATCTAACATATATGTTCACCCATATGTCATAACAAGACAAAAACAGTATAACATTGACAAGAAAACTTAATTGTATCATTAATTGTATTATTAATTTCCCATTATAGAATGCTGCCCTCTGGTGTTGAAGAGGTTTTGCAGTTCCATTTCTCTGGAGCCGGGACCGAATACAACCCCTGTTCCCTGTCCCGTCCCCTGTCCGCTCAGACCCCTGTCTACTATCTGCCCTGTCCCCTCACTTTGCAAGCAGTGTGCGCAAGAAATCCTGCAAAACTCTTTCCAAACTAGTGAGGAAGTAGTTCATTACATTTTTTTAATTTTTTTATTGAGAATATCAATCAGTTTACAACTTAACATATGACAATGGTTGCAAAGTGTAGATTATGAATGAAGATAGAATTAACAAAAATAAAAAGAGAGTAGTTCGTAATATGACCCGCTCTTGTACCATAGATATGCATATACGCTCTATGTCTTTTACGTTTTTACGTCCAGGTTACTTACTGAAATTGTCGGATGAGTGCAGAGATCTGTGGATGAGTGTGCTCCTGAACTCCCTCAACAAAACCCCGGAAATAATGGTTTCATCCTGGTATTTTAAGTGCCCCCGTTTGTGAGAAAAATTTGCCCACTCAAAATCTTTTTGACAAAGTGAACTCAAATATGCACCCTCAAAAGGGTGTAGGGATCATATTCGGTCACGGCCTGGGTCTTAATAGAACAAGGGGTCCCTCACCTGCCCACAGTGCAGATTGCTTTACAGGTGTACTGAGGCTTCCTACTGTTGTTCTCCAGGTCATAGATCACAATCACCCCATCGCCTCCGCCCGACAGCATGCTGCAGGAGGGACAGGAGAAGAATAATAGTTGATAAGAATAATATTTTATATGGGTTTATGGAAGACTATCTCAAATAGTTTGACCATAATAGCAGATGGTGATTTCAGTATTTGAAGAAGCAATCGATTTTAGTAAATCAACAAAGAAAGCTGGAACATTAAATGCATTTCTACCAACACTGACTGAAGGTGTTTTAATTATGTTCTTCGGGGGACTGTTCCCCTCGTTTGCCTTTCTGACTTAAATTTAATCTACAACAAACACAGCTGCGCTCGTCAAACACTGCAGAACCAGAGTACAGATAAAGACCATTTGTATATATAAGTGACATCATGATGAAGTGAGATAAACTGCTGCTAAACCACACTCATTGGAGGAAGACCTTCACAACAAGATTCTCTCTCTCTTTCTGTCTCTGTTTTAAATCCTCCTGATAATAAATATTCACCTGTAGAATTCATAAACAAGTCCATGCTATCAAATCCATTTAAAATAATAACTGATATCTATTTACGTACTATCTGCCCTCGATGGCCTCGATGTCAAGAGTGTTGATTCCATTGCCATGGATACGGTCCACATCTCGATCTGGATTTAGCTCAAAGCTAATAACTCTATGCGAGGAGAAAAACAGAGCAGGCACATTATTACCAGGTTAAAAAGATGAGTAAAACAATGATGACCTGAACAGAAACCACAAAATAACGCCCTTGATATGCACATAAAACTACAATGGAATCGCGCTGGTATGAATGGCATTAGTCTCGGCAGTTGCCAGTGTTATCTCAGTGTTACAAACACAGCTAAACTGGTATGTTAGCTAACTGATGTGTATTAATTACTCAGCATGGATAGGCTTAGCAACAGGCCGGTTTGACTTCTAATTCAATAATTACACTCGCCTTGAATTCTGATTCACGATTTCATAAAGTTTGAAAACAGTGACGCGTAGTGGATGTGACACACAAAAAAAGCCTGCGTTTTTAAAAAATAAAAATAAAAGCAGAACTAAGCATTGGGGTTAGAATGACTGCATGACAAGAAAATGGAAATTGCACACTGGCTGTATAGTTAACTAGTAATGTTGCAAATAGTATAGCCTCTTATAAAAACCAGAAAGCTGTGTAACTTGGAGCTAGGCTAGATTAACGTTAGATATTCAACGGTGAATATCGAGCAGTCAGTACATCCGTTACCTCCTCGTTGATTCGGCGCGTCTGAGTCGCAATGGGTCGTCTAACCCAGTCTGCCTTGCTGACAGAAACCCCAGCATTTTGGAAGTATAAGCAAGAGCATATAAGATGTCGGAGGTAAGTTACAGATGTGGATGCAAAGAAAGCTAACTTAACTAGCTAACAATTAGCTGGCTTGAATAACCAACCCTTTGTAGAGATCTGGTTTCCAAAATACACAACAAACGCGTCCAATGTCTAATGAACCACTTTGTTCTAGGCTCCAAAGGAATACGGTTTCTGATATCCATAAAGAAAACGTCATTGCTAACACTGAAATTATTCTAGAAAAACATTTTCATCCAGAGGGCGCCGACATGTTGTTCTATGTCGTAGCGTTTGAAAAACGAAGCAGCTCATTGGTTGTTGAAAACGCGCGGACCAATGATTAAACAGCTTATATTGCACCAGCATTCGGCAGCCTCTGACAGCTGAGGTTAAATTTCCCTTTTTATGAAGCTGTGATCAAGGAAAACTTTATTACTTCGCTATTTCAGCAATGAGCAGGATAGCCGCCTTATTCAGAAGGTTCAGAATACTCAAAGAACATGTTGGGACGGACCATGTAGGGAATAAATACTTCTTCACACCAGAGCAAAAGACCTGGACGGGTGAGTTCGAAGTGCAGTAGGCTAGCTATCATTACCTTACTAGCTGAGCCTGTTACATTTTCTTCTAGGCATAACTGCCCACGTTTTTCTCAAAACTTGTATTAAACATGGGCTACATTCTTTAAGGTAAATTCCTTTCACGTTTTAATTGAGATGTCTGGCCAAAATAATATATAGACTAACGTTATTTGGAAACGGGCAATTGCCTGAATTTAAAAAAAAAAAAAGTAGGTTGCGTGTTGCTCCCCCTATGGCAACGCGTTGTCACATGAGGATATGCAGCCTATGCGTGTACGGGGGTACATGACGTCTGATTTATTATTATTATTTCACATTGTATATGATATACAAACAGTAAGGGTCTCTCGTGCAGCAGTGCTTCTCTATGGACACGAGAGGGTGTTGTTTTGCTGCAGAACGTTTGCCAACGCTGCTATAAGGGGCTCTGGTTCAACTGCACCTCACGCGAATTTTATGATACGTTTCCGTGCACGTGCTTGCTTTTGTTTAGACGTGTGTCGCGCGCCTTTCCACGCAACAGAAAATGTCGCGTGTGATATGTTTGTTGTGTAAATACCACAGAACTATATAATAAGTTATGTCATCAATACAGCTCATGCAATTAGCCGGATGTACTTTTTGCTTGAGAACCCGCTGTGAACTGTATCAAAAGCATTTGCAGCATTTATGGGAGTGCTTTTATATGGCAATTATCGCGCGTAGGTGTTATTTGTCTGACATATTTGAACCTAGAGGGTTTTAATCTACAGCAATTATTCAAACAGTCCCCAGCTCTTGATTACAACAGTAGTGTCTCATTTGGGATTGAAACTCATAACTACCTACATAGTCCTGTCCCCTAAACATATCTCCACCCATAGTTAATGCTGCCTGGTCATATTGTGTGATACCTATTTGGGGTTCCCATTGAAGGACAAGAGAGCCCCTTTGAAAGGCTCCTTCATGCATTATGAATTCTAACTTATTTACATTACAAACACAAGTCTCTATCATCTGCAACCTCTCTCAATCCAGTGGTGCATATAATATCAGTTTATAGAGGGAAAAGTGTTTATTCCGGTGGTCCCAAGGCAACCTCTGCTACCCTGCCTGCACCATACCATAATTGGTATGAAGAGGCTGGCCCTCTTAGGGCTTCAAGTTTTAAAGGATTTTCTCTCTCTTTCCATCACTCTGTCTATCTGTCATCACTCTGTCCAGTGTATCTGTAAGTAATAACAATGTATTATTTAAATTGTGCGGTCTGCTAAGGCAACTGTTTCCGTGCTCTTTTTGTCCCCCACCACAACAAAGTTGTTGAGGGGGACTCTAATTCGCGTTGTGCGTCCGTCTGTCTGTCTGTCTGTCTGTGTGTCACACATGTATGTACCAGAGCCCACCACCAGAGGGGCGCTATTACAATGCATTTCCCCATAGCCAAGTACATTTTGCTTTGTGCATAAAAAACTATGCTTGATATCACCGCATAGTGTCTGGCATTTCTACTCAGCAGACCGTCAACTTTCTAAATCCACAGAGTTCAGAGCTTAAGGCGTTTAGTTTTCTTTGTGGAAAATGTACAGTGTGCATGCATTTTCCAATTAAAGGTATACTATGTAGTTTCAGAACACCAGATGGCGATATAGAGCACATAGGAGATCACGGTCACTCTGATCAAGCTGTCCTCTTCCCCTGTAGTATAACACCAAGTCAAATGGCCACAGACCATTTCTCTCTCCTTATCTTTCCTGACTGATTTTTCTCTAGTTTTGCATTTTGCTAGTGCCCTTGTCACTACTGGTAGCATGAGGCGGTACCTGCAGCCTATTCAGGTTTGACAGGTAGTCCAGCTTCTCCAGCATGGCAAATCCATATGTGCCGTCGCAAGAAGGTTTGCAGCACAGTCTCAAGAGCATGGAGGAGATACCGGGAGACAGGCCATTACACGAGGAGAGCTGGACAGGGCCGTAGAAGGGCAACAACCCAGCGGCAGGACCGGTATCTGCTTCTTTGTGCCAGGAGGAACAGGTGGAGCACTGCCAGAGCCCTACAAAATGACCTCCAGTGGGCTACTCGTGTGCATGTTTCTGACCAAACTGTCAGAAACAGACTCCATGAGGGTGGCATGAGCAGGTTCACACTGAGCACATATGACAGACGTGAACGAGTCTGGAGACGCCGTGGCGAATGTTATGCTGCCTGCTACATCATCCAACATGACCAGTTTGGTTTAATTGACTTGGTGCTATACTGTGATGATTAAGTGTTCCCTTAATTCTTTTGAGCAGTGTATATACTTAGATGCCATGTTCTACTGTTCAGATACGTCTGCGTGGCGGCCATATTGCAGCAGGCAATGGTGGGAATCAGTTGCTTGAAAAAGGCCACAAAATTTGGCTAAACAAACGGAAGAAACGACAAAAGCAAGGATCGTGGAATAACTTTTCATAAGCTATTTGAGTATTTTAGGTTACTGGCACGTAAATTAGTGTACGTGATTTGTGTCATTTATTAGCACCTTGCTTGCGAAAGCGGACATATAGGCTAGCTATCGCCCGGATGATAATGAAAACAGCAATGTAGCTAAGCTGTTCGCTAACATTACTAAATTATTTTTAGTAAGAGGTAGTAATTAGCTATCAAAGCAAGACATGACTTAAATGACTAAAATGATCACATTCTTTGTGTTATTGGTATATAGCAAATTATCTACTGGAGGGTGTTTTTATGAGATTATAGCTCACGTGGCGTCCGCTACACTGCTTGTGAAAATTAGCCTAAATCTCGTTTAAAACGTTAGGCTGGGCCGTATTTAGGCTGCTTGTCGATTATGCACTGTAGTCTGATTCAGCGACATGCCAGGTTGTAATTAGTTACTATTACGAAATAGTATTTTTGAGATGGACTTGTTTTTGTCACGGCCAGGTTTCACTAGTAGTGATGGGCAGTTCGGCTCTTTTTTCTGAGTCGGCTCTATTCGTACCATTCAGTTTGAAGAGTCGGAGTCGGAGTTGCAATTTTGGTACTTCCGGTTAATACAGTAGAGCCGTTTGAGCCGCATCTTTTTCTTTCAGCGGTGTGAGCTGGAATTAGAAGCTGTTTCAGACAGCAGACCCTAGCTGGTAACAAAGTAGGCAAAATAAGTTTGTAAACTAGCCTTGATATTTTATTCAGACCCAAATCATCTGAATGATACTCATTGCTAATATTCTCAATTTACAGTAGCCTACTCTCTCAAGCTAGTTTGCAATTGCAGGTTACGTTTATTTACGACTTTCCCATCTCCGTTTTTTAGATCATAGATTGTCACATTAGATCTTAAAGGTAATAATAGACATTGAATGGTTATATTTGTATAGAGCCATTTCATCTATGATAATATTAATCTTTTATTTTATCAGATCCTAGAATCCAGTAGCCTAGGTCTACTGAAAATGAGGTGGATGGAATACTGTATAAGAGAGATAGCCAGCCAGATTTGACAAACAAGCCAGATATTTATTGTGTGTGTCAGTGTGTGCATATGATGTACAGGAGCCTGTGTCGTTTATTTATTTGGACACCATAGGGTTATTTAAATGTGTTTAACTGTACTTTATTTATTATATCATACACAATTGTAGGCTATTTATTCTGTTCACTGTTGTTGGTCAAGAGTTCTAAAATAAAAATGCCACCACATTTGCTGTCATTTTTAGTAGCCTAACCTGTCATTTTGAAGTATTTGCTGTCATTTTTAGTAACCTAATCTAGCTGAACACAATCGCAATATCGCATATTAGGCCTAATTGTTTCATAGTTGACTGTAATTCGGTTGCAATTCTCGCAAACAGCCAAGTTTAATAATTTCATAATAAACAGTCGGCGTCTCGGAATATCATTAGATATAGGCTAACATAATTCCTTTGTCAATAGGGTTTCCGTTGAATCACGCTGAGTAGTAAACCCGATTAATAGCTTCATGGTGTACTGCATTTTGCCCTTTGTTAAAACCACAGAACTCTATAAGAACAGTTATGTGGTTAAAACTGAAAAATTACTTTGGTTTGTGTCACGGCTCTGGTTCCGGCTCTGTCTGGAGCCGTGGGATATTGCCATGGCTCTTAAATTGAGTCGAGTTGATTTTGTGTTGATCAGTCGGGTCGTATAGCTATTGTAGCTACGTATCTTTCTTTTAACCATTAGTAGTCATAATAACTTTGGAATGAGCTGGGGCGATTATTAACTTCACAAAAGTGTGTGCAATATTGTTCGATCAAATTTAAATGCATTCTTATGTAGGTTCTAACTTAGCAATCAGAAACTGCGCGCCGCGCATTAACCACTGCTGAGTGTCTCGGGGGAGTGTCTCCCGGCTGTAGTAGAAAGCAGTCAGAGTCAGAGTCAAGAGCCAGAGCCGTGGGTAAGCACGATTCCCTCGAACTGGCGAGTCGACTCGGACGACTCGGCATAAAGAGTCGTTCAAAAATACTGATTCGTTCGCGAACTGCACATCACTATTCCCTAGGACCCAGACAGAAGAAGAGCCTGGGTCATAGCTGTTTGGCGAAAGGATTTTGAAGTGATGTTACAGAGCCAAAACAACATAAAATGTGTCACTGTACAAGTACGGATTGCACTGTAGGCTATTGGTAACGTTATATTTGTGTATTTTGAATATTGGGATTAAGTGGTGAATAAAATGGGGGAAAAAAAGATTATATTGGTGATTTCAGATTTATGTTATTGAATTTTAATAAATCATGGACTGGAAGAACTTGAAATATCAAAGTGATTAAATAACATGCAATTTAGGATACGTCATACAGGGACGGGATACTTGCAGTAAGGATTAATATCAGAGGACACTTTTGCATCTGCATCCCAAGCCAGCGAACAAGAATTAAACCGAAAACCCACACAGAATTAAACATCACGCCTGTGTCAAACGATTCTGAGGGAAGTAACGACTGCACTTAGCACCAAAGTTTCAACATCTGCCTCCTAGTGAATATTTTTACTTTGAAAAGTCGCTAAAATGGCATCTCGCATTCAGGTGAAACACTGGCTAAAATTGGTTTAAAAGTTTTTGAACCGTCACACACTTTTACACTTGTGTAGGCTACGTGCCGAATCATATAGTTCAGTGGGGATGCAAAGTATTCGGGCAGTGACACAGTCAAGGGGGACAAAAAAAAAAAAGTTTATAAACTAGTAGCTACAACGTCCATGATGTGCAGCTATAACCTAATAAGGTTATAATAATCAGAGCTATCCACCTAATACATTTATAAGAACCGCCTTCAAATGCTTTCTTAGCAGCTACAAGCAATCAGCATGACAACATTTTGACAACTGATGTACAATTGCTAAAAGGACGTTTTACAAATAGCTGTTCTAAGAAATCAAGTGTTATGTAGAAATTTCTCACGTTTGTAACAAGCCAAACCTCACAAAAATGTTACATGCTCAAAGCATATAAGTTAGTAATCTTAGCTATTGCTCTGTAAATTTGACCACAGTTCATTTTCATAAAATAAAAGGGACAAAACAAAGGGTTAAGGCTAATAAACTCTTTGACAGCCGAAACAAGTCTCATGTAGCGACAACAAGTTGAAGATATAAGGTCGTAACAAACTGTCAGTCCTATACCGGCTTTCCTTGTCAAATCAATGGCAATATGGAAGCATCAAACAAAGGCGACGCGAGGTTTAAATAATGAAAGGAAATGCCGAACAGGTGAAAACACTGAGCAGAAAGAAAAACCAAAAACACAAAACAGACAACGAAAAAAACAGGAAGAGACGCTATAAGATCGCTCCCCAGGGAAGTGGAGCAAGAACAAAAGAAGAGCAGGCTGAGAACCATGACAGGACCCCCCCTCTAAGGGACGGCCCCAGACGATCCCTCAAGCCTGCGACCCCGGAAATCCCTGATCAGTTAAGGGTCCAGTATGTTTCTGGAGGGAACCCAAAAACGCTCCTCCAGGCCATAACCCTCCCAATCTACCAAAAATTGGGAACCTTTCCCAACCCGTCTCTCAGCTAAAATGCGACGAACAGTGTAACCTGGACCTCCCTCCATCATCCGAGGAGGCGGCGGTGGCTTGTCCACAAAGGCCAGAGGGCTAACAAGAACTGGTTTTAGTCAAGAGACATGAAAGGTGGGATGAATGTGCATAGCATGGGGGAGCTGCAATCCGGATTTATACGCGGTATTATCTTAAATGGCCCAATAAACCGGGGAGCGAGTTTGCGAGACTGCGAGACTCCACTCTTAGAGGCCACACGCGTTGCCCCACCCTGAATGAGGGGGCAGGACGGCGTCACCTGTCAGCTGCAACCTTGTGTCTAGTCGCAGCACTCTGAAGCGCAGTGCACACCCGCCTCCAAACAGAGCGACACTTCCGAATAAAAGATGCCGCGGAGGGAACCTCTACGTTCCTCTCAAGCTCAGGGAATAATGGGGGCTCATACCCCAGTTGAGCCTCAAAAGGCGAGAGCCCTGTGGATGCGTTGCGCAAAGTATTATGGGCATACTCAGCCCAGGCCAGGTGTACACTCCAGGACGTAGGATTGGAGGCAGCCAGGCAACGCATCGTGTTCTCAGGCGTCTGGTTAGTGCACTCAGTCTGTCCATTAGTGTCAGGATGGAAACCAGACAACAAACTGACAGAGGCACCAAGCAGGAAACAGAATGCCTGCCGCAAACTGAGGATCCGAAACCACATCCAAAGGCAAACCGTGCAGTTGGAAAACGTTGTCTACCATTAATTGCGCAGTTTCAGAGGCTGAAGGAAGCTTAGACAATTTGATAAAATGGGCGATGGCGATGTGACTCCAAGGCCGGCTGGGAATGGGAAGAGGGCGCAAAAGCCCCGAGGGTGGGAGACGTGAACTCTTGCTGCGGGCACAAACCGGACAAGCCGCAACAAAACTCTGAACATCCCTCTCCAGACTGGGCCACCAAAACCACAGAGAAAGAAACTCCTTTGTGCGGTGAACGCCCGGATGAGCAACTAATTGAGAGGTGTGTCCCCTTTGCAATACTCGGGACCTAAGCCTCAGTGGGACGAACAAACAGTGAGGTGGGCTTCCCCCTGGCTCTGGGTCAGAGCGCAGCACCTTCTGCACTGCCGCCTCAACCTATATAACTGAATCCACTATGTGGTTGGCGGGGATAATAGGTTCGGGAACAGGATCCCTGTCTGATCAGTCAAAAACGCGAGAAAGCGTGTCTGGCTTTACGTTCTTGGAGCCGGGGCGATACGTGAGCAAGAAATTGAAGCGCAAGAAGAATAACGCCCACCAGGCTTGGTGAGAATTACGCCTCTTGGCTAGCTGCACGTATTCCAAGTTTTTATGGTCCATCCACATCGTGAACGGATGCTCCGCCCCCTCAAGCCAGTGACGCCACTCCTCAAGAGCCATTTTTACTGCCAAAAGCTCCTGATCCCCCACATCATCATTTCTCTCGGCAGGTGTTAATGCACAAGAAAAATAAGCACAGGGATGCATCTTGTGTTCAATAGGGGATCGCTGGGAGAGAATGGCTCCCACCCCCAACTCAGAAGCGTCTACCTCCACCACGAAAAGGAGGGAAGGATTAGGCATGACAAGAATAGGCTTGGATGTGAAACACTTTTTAAGCTCAGAAAACGCCGCTTCGGCCCACAAGTTCCATAGGAACCGGGAGGAGGAAGTCTTTTTAGTGAGTGCAGTAATAAGAGCGGCTACTGCGCTGAAATAACGAATAAACCTTCTATAAAAATTAGCGAAGCCTAAAAAGCGTTGTACCTGCTTAAGAGAAGACAACGTGGGCCAGTTCTTAACGGCCGAGACTTTCTCAGGATCCATTTGAACTTTGCCATCTGCCACAATAAACCCCAGAAAATAAACAGATTTGATGGGAAAAACACACTTCTCTCCCTTTACAAAAAGCTGAGCCTTGAGCAGAGCATTAAGAACCTGCCTGATGTGGAGAATGTGAGTGGGAAGATCGGGAGAAAAAATTAAAATGTCATCAGTATAAACAAAAACCGATTTCTCGAGCATCTCCCTAAGAACATTGTTCACTAACGCCTGGAAAACTGAGGGGGCACTAGTGAGCCCGAACGGCATCACCTGGTACTCGTAATGGCTTTAGTGGGTGTTAAACTCCGTTTTCCATTGATCCCCCTCACAAATACGAACGAGGTTGTACACGCTGCATAGGTTGAATTTAGTAAAAAGCCGTAGCCGTAGAAACTAACGCGCCGAACAAAGCGGGCGGCTCGAGCGCAGAAAGGGCGTCTCTAACAGGATCGAAGAGTGCTTTCAGAAAAAAAAAGCTAAGCGGTCCGTCGGGCCACCCAGTCTTCCCAGCTGTGCTCGAAAGTGCTCGAAAAGCAATAGAAAATGACGCCACCGTGTCAGAGCCATGGCGAAGATAGGTCAGTCGCATAGCCACCTCCTGACCAGAGACATCATGGTCGAAAACATGGTCCATCAACCCCTCCATGGTGGACATCACAGGAGAATTTGCTGTAATTAAGGGGCCCACCCACACGAGAGCCATACCTGTGAGAAGAGAGAACCAATGAAACCCGAGCCAAGTGGAGAAACGAGAAGGCTGTGATTAAAAAAAATAATAAACATTGAGTCAAAAGCCCCCTACACCTCCCGGTCACCCCTCCCTAGCGAAGCGGAAGCTGTAGTTTAGGCTTTCTGAGCTCAAGTGGAACAGGAATCACGCCGGGATCAGGAGAAGCCTGAGCAGCCGAAATGGGTGCTTGTGCTACAGGGGCTGAACGTAGTACAACTGGAGGGGGTGTGCTGGTGAATATTAACGAGTGAGTGCTGTTCACTAATTCGCGCAGCCCGTCTCCCTGGTCACGTAGCTGGCTGGAGAACTGTGCCTGCTGGGTGTGTAGAGCTTGAACGGAGGCTAGAAGGCTCCTCATAGCCGGAGATAGCTGTCTCATTACATTACATTACATTACATTATAGGCATTTAGCAGACGCTCTTATCCAGAGCGACTTACACATCATTTATTTTGCATTTATACATAGTATCCATTAATACAGCTGGATATATACTGAAGCAATGCAGGTGAAGTACCTTGCTCAAGGGTACAACGGCAGTGTCCGACCTGGGAATTGAACCTGCAACCTTTCGGTTACAAACCCAGTTCCTTAACCATTATACCACACTGCCGCACACTGTCTGCTGCACGGTGAGGATTTGCCCCAGATTTGCAACTGTCGCTGGTACCTCCCTATTGGCTTCCATATTCTGTCAGGGGTAGCGAGCGGAACGAAGGACCAAGCGCGACACTGGGGGTTCAATAAGTGCTCCAAGGAACACAGCAAAGCGGGGGGAAAACCCTCAGACAGGGAATAGATAAAATAATAAAGAAATTATAAAACGAGAGATTCCGCTACCAAACTCAAAGCGACCCGTATTGGGCGAAAAACTCTGACACAATAAACTAAGAAAATTCTATTGCTCACAATGAGAGAGCTGAAAAACACAAACAAAAAGAAAAGAAGACTGCGAAGACAAACTTTCTTGGACAGGGAGACAGAGGTTCCGCCAAGGGACAAAACAAAGGGTGAAGGCTTACCTATTCTAAGTTTCTAATAAACTCTTTGACACCTGAAACAAGTTCAGTGTTGCGACAACAAGTTGAAGATATACGGTCGTAACAAACTGTCAGTTCTATACCGGCTTTCCTTGTCAAATCAATGGCAATATGGAAGCGTCAAACAAAGGCGACGCGAGGCTTAAATAATGAAAGGAAATGCCGAACAGGTGAAAACACTGAGCAGAAAGAAAAACCAAAAACACGAAACGGACAACGAAAACAACAGGAAGACACGCTACAAGAGTGCTCCCCGGGGAAGTGGCCAACAAGAGAAGAGCAGGCTGAGAACCATGACAAATTAAATGTTGCAGTGTGTGAGTTGTGCCCAGCTGCGCCGAGATGGACCATGTCATCCAATCAGCCAGTCTAATATTTCATTGCATAGTACGGCTACCTGCGACAGCAGACCACAATCAACACAGTGAAAACAGTAGCCTACAGAATTTTGCATTTACTTTAACTTCCACCAATATTCAGTGCTTGATTTATTTATAGGATGAAAGAGGAACAAGTGCTGTCTTTTCCAAGTCGGCCCATTATGTTCACCGAAATGCACAAATGACATGGCATCTGGATAATTTCAAACAGTAATAGAAGAGATGGTTAATGGTAATAGCCTCTTCAGTGGGAATATTGCAGTCTGCATTTAGCCGTGTCCTAACCGTAGTGCTATAGCTAATGTACTGCTAGTTGCTCGCCTGCGACCACAACGTTCGAGGAGGAGCGGCGCTCACTCTTCAAACCGTCACGTTCTCTTCGTATTCAGAGGGAGTTGTCGTAACATTACTGGTTTTCAGGTAAGCTGTCACTTGAAGTAACTTGACATAAAATAGCTATTTTGTTAATTCTGTGACATTTAATACAGTAGCTGACTAATAAGGCACGACTGGGTGTGCCATTAATAACTTTAACGTTATACGTCAGGACACCGAATAATTTACAGTAACGTTAGGCTACGTTAGCTAGCTAGCTAAGTTAGCTGCTTTTTTATATTAGCTAGCTAACATCATAACTTAACCAAGTTTCTCTGTTCCTTGTTCTCTCTTTTCTGTGCTGGAGTTCTTTGAAGAGCTTGATGGCATCAACATATCCAGCCTAATAAACTTTTAACTTGAATCTTATAGTTATACCCACACACAATTGTACCCATTTTTGGTGGTCAAACATATTGTTTTTCATTGTCTTCTCCTTATATTCCCATTGAATTTTGATGTTTATTACATGTTCATTTGGTAAGTGAAATTTCATTGTCATGGATAGTGAAATATTTGCAGTCTAAAAGATTCGACCTAACGTTAAATTAATAAATGTCGTAAATTAGGCTAATCTGTAATGTTGGCTACATCTATTCTCACACACATGTTAATGTGATGGTTATATAAGACAAAGATTTCCTGGTTTCTCTCGAATTGTCCACCATCAATATGCTAATAAATTAAATGGAGGTGGCCATCAGGTATATTGTGATACAAACATTCAAGAGAAATGGTAATGACTAAGTTAGTTGTAAAAACGAAAAATACAAACATACTAGTTATGCTTGCCAGCTTGTGTTCCCAAATAAACGTTAAGCTTGTTTGATTGCTGTTATTTGAGTGCCGAATAGAGTGGATGCGCTCCCAACTGAATGGGAGTAGTTATAATTATTATATCATTATAATTCACAACAAAGATCAGATGTCAACAACTGTAGGCTACATGATAACGACATGCACATGGGTGGGGGACGACAGGTTTACTGTGCACTCGTTGAATAGGTGGAGCAGGTCTGTACAGGCTGAAGGACCAATCAAAAAGTGCCCTCTGTCTGTACTGTTTGCTTGCTGGGGCATATAATTTTCCCTTTTTAAAAAATAAAAACAAAAACATTCAAGGAACACGCTCACCCCTGTGTGATCTCTGCTTACCCCTCTGCCCCAGGCTGACAGATGTGTGCCCCACACAGAAGCCCCCTTCAACAGAAGCAGTATATTAAAATGCGCCAATTGCATTTGGGGAGGGGCTTAAATATGGTTTTATTTTTGTCCAATGCCGCAGTGTGCAGACCCACGATGTGTTCAGCACTTCCTTTTTAATGGCACAGCAGATGGCTATGGGCTCGTTTGGCCTGAGAGGAGTCTGTGAAATGGAACGAGGACCGTCCTGATCGCTGCTCTGTCAGCCACTTGTCCTCCCGTGGGGAAAATTAAAGGGGTTTTGTTGTGTTTGCATGCCAGGAGTGCAGTAAAGTTTAATGTCACATCCAGAGAACCGCGTAAGTGGTGTTTTATTTGCTTAGATTAAAAAAAAGAACAACAATTTCCTCTCTGTGTGGCAGTCGGTACAAACTGTGCGATAACTTTTTTTTGGGTGGTACAAATCGTGACATCACAGATACAATGAGGTCATCCCTGGATGTAGAATGCTCCGATATGCTTACGCTGTCTCCACTGAGCACACAGCTGAGTGCTTCTCATTCCAGAAACATCCAGAATGACAAGCAGTCTACCTCTGGAAAATGCATGTCCCACATCACGTCCTCATTGTTTGGGAGCGTGGGTTTATGGGAAACGCGATACGATCGTGTGCAGTCGTAATCCTTGTTTCGTGCATGTGCACACCAGGGAACACATATGTCATGCGTAACACGCCACTCTGCTCATTGAGCTGTGTCCAGATTACCTTTATCCGCTGCAGTGGACTCCTCGCCGCGTGTTTACATATGAACAGGTACACTCCTTTCATGCATAATTCCCTCAGTTATCTCTACAGCGAAATGCTGGTTTGTGCGTGCGTGTGTGCATGTGACCTGTGTGTGTGTGTGTGTGTGTGTGACATGTGTTGTTATGTGTTCCAGGACGGAGCATTCGGGCGAGGAGAACGGTAGAGGCTGTCAATCAGAAGGAGTTTGAGTATCTGGAGGGGACCATCCCCTCAGAGTGGGACGGTAATGCTGGGGCGGGGCAAGAGGGGTGTCCTCATTTCAATTTCTCTCTTCTTCAGTCCTTCATCTTTTTTTCCCCCTTTTCATCCTTCCTCCTCTCTCTCTCGCCCGCTTTGCCATTTTCCTGCCATTAATGCAGTTTAATTCCCTGCTCCCGTTCATGTTCATTATAGACTGGAATGCAGGGTAGAGTGGCCGGGGTTACTGGAGTTCAGTGCAGAATCCATGCATGCTAAGCAGGAGATGCTAATGAGTGGGGGGGGGGGTGAGAAAGTGACAGACTCCCCAGGTGGAAAATGAGAATTTGCCATCTCACAATGCAATTACTCCACAATGCAGGTACCCCCAAATTCAGTTATCCCACAATACACTTACCCCACTATGCAGGTATCCCCCAGTGCTGGAATGCCCCGATGCAGGTACCCGATGCTCACAGGCACTGTGCCCTGGGACTAGCTGCTGTGTGTTTGGAAAGGAAAGTGTAGTTTTGCTTTGTGTTGTTTCTTTGTTTTCTGTGACATCATTTGTGTCCCTCTGTCTTCCTGCAGCTTGGATTCGAGGCAGAAGGAAGACACCCCCTACAGTTGAGGTGAGGGATTACAGCTTTGGGTGTGAAAATGGAGCAGTGTGGCGGTAGAGATGGCAGACTGAGGTTTCATGAGTCCCAAAATGGGCGGAGCTACCAATCAATCGCTTGAATATTTTTTAACCATTTAAGCAATTAAACACAAAGATTTGTTCAAATCAGTATTCCACTGGTAGCATATGCTAGCTTTGATGAAGCCTTCTTCTCCCGTCTCTATTGTGACCCAAAGGAATCTAATTTCTTCCCTTTAACTTCAGTTTGGACCTTGTTATAATTCACTAAGTGTTCCTCTTTGTGTGTGTTTGTGTATAGTTGCATGTGTCAAGGTATTTCCTGGGTCAAAAAGAGGCTTAGCTGGTGCCTAAGTGCAGCCAGTCTAGCTTGGCCCTATTTGCTTATCTCCATCTTTCTTGCAGGAAATATTGTCCATGTATCATGGCCTTGAGCATCCCTTATAATTAAGTATACCAATTATAAATATACCTTATGTTATTACCGGGTCAGCCATATGTATTAGGTTTTAATAGTTTTTTTTTAGTATGTATGTCACTTAGTAGTAGGGAGGGCAAAATGGAGCGTTAGGACAACAGCATGTGCACATGAGCTCGGCAATACAATTCTCACTGAAAACGTACTTTGTTGACTGTTTTAACTTCACCGCAGTAGTAAATAAAACTTACAAGAAGTACGTGCTAGTGTTTGTTAGCCTTTATTGGTCATAATTCTATGAGGCTGTATGATGTAGATAGCACAAGCCAATAGCGCTAACCCACAAAATAGTTTTTAACGTTACTTGTTCAATTGAATGTTCCAAGTGAAACTGTTCGATTATGGTCAGCAGCACCAAGTATTTCCATCACAACCTCAATAAATGGCAAAAGTTCCAGTAGAAGTTGGAATTAAAAGTTATATATTTTCTCAATCGTAAAATGTAAATCACGTCAGAAGTATTAAGCATTGTTATTTGCTACCTAAACTTTGCAGCGCGATCATCATCGTTAACATGACTATAGCCTGAAATGTCCATCGTCAGAATCCGTTTAAACCGTTAACCAATAAGCTAAATAATGATATAATGCGGGATTTATCATGTCCAGTGAAATAAATTCACGGACTGTTTCTAATTGTTTTTAAGGGGCGGTTTTTTTCGCCGCCTAAGACATGCAAGAAAAACCCTATGTGGATAATTGTGTGTATAATTGTGCATGTGTGTGTAATTGTGTGAATAATTGCATGCGTGTGTGCATACAATTACATGCACGTGTATAATTGTGTGTGTATTATTGCATGTTTGTGTATATAATTTCCTGCATGTATAATTGTGTGCGTAATTGTGTGAATAATTGCATGTGTGTACACTGTGCTTGAGTAATTGTGTTTGCGTATAATTATGTGTTTGAAGGTATAATTTCACGTGTGTATAATTGTGTGTATATAATTGCAAGTGTGTATAATTGCATGTTTGTGTGTAATTGCACATGTGCAAAATTGTGTTTGAAGGTATAATTTCACGTGTACAATTGTGTGCATATATAATTGTGTGTGTATATAATTGTTTGTGTGTTATTGCGTGTGCATGTATAATTGCGTGTTTGTGTGTAATTGCGTGTTATGCCTATTCAGGAGCTGCTGCAGAATGAGAGATACAGGGAGCATATCAAACTGCAGGCCCAGGAGGCAGAGCAGAGAGACCAGGCCCTGCAGAACCAGGAGTACGAAGAGGGGCTGGTGGCACGCCCCGCCCAAACCCTCATCAAAGGCCACGCCTCCGCCACTCACTATGGTCACGCGCAGGTGGGGGAGGAGCCTGTCAGCACCGCCAACACTTTCCAACCGGGGTCCTGGGCCCCCCCGGGAGGGAACACCCCAAAAAAATAGACCCCATCCTGTGCTTGTGCAAAATTTTAAATACTTTGTTTAGCAGCGCTTTTTCGAGAGGATGAGTCAGATGAGTGATTCCAGTGGTAGGAATGGTCAGCCCTTTTGTTTAAACTCTGAATTCTGACCTTTGTCAATTGATCTCAGGTCACGGAACTGTGGTGGGTGCACCTCCGTACATGACCTGAGCTCCCCTCATCCACTTTAGGTTTAAAGGGGTTGTTTACCAAAAATTTTAATTAAGATATTTTTCTATGTACCTGGAGTGCTATATCTATCCAAATAGTTTAGCACAGATTTCACTAGTTTTGTAGATATCCGCTGTAGCTCACCGTGATATCACCCTGATAGTTTGTGGCACGCCAAAAATGTACATTCGAAAACTCTACTTTCTACCGAAGTACGCCAACTGTGTATATCCGCGCAAAGTCTCAACAAAAGCACGCCAGTATTCTAGGGCGCACTGAGTTGACATAAGCCCCAGAATATGGTTGAGACTCATTTTTGGGTGAACTGCCCCTGCAAGTGTACAAGAATGTGGACAGGCCTGAATGCCCTCTATTTAATCAATAAATATATGAAATATGAGACCTCTGACTAACAGTAAATATTATGGGTGGGAGGGGGCAGACTAAGACTTAAAAAAATGAGTTCAATCCAAACACAAAACACCTCATGCGATTGAGGAAACAAGCTGATGAGTTCAAAGGACCTTTCCAGATGCTCACGAGCAGCGTGGCTAACGGTCTGAGCGCCAGGCTTATGGGAAGCAGCATCTGGCTACCTTCTGTTATTTTTGCTTTTTACTACACAAGTCCTGTAACAGTCTTTCTTTTGAGGTGCAGTGTGTGCATGTCCCCACAGACACGCAAAGCCTGCCATGGAGGTCAGGGAGTATACGGAGCTAATGAACACCACCTTTCAACCTTGTTCATTCAAAACTGTTTTTCCAAGAGGAAAGCAGGTCGCAAGCAACTCCGAATGAACAGGGTTTCTCAGCTTGGCCTGTTAAATTAACACCCTGAGTATATCTGAACTAAATATAAAAAATTTTAAGAGTTATCCGTGTAAGGGTTCACACAAGGACACCCATCTCAATGAGAGAATGAGGCTTCATGAAATTGAAAATGGGTGGACCTGTCATAAGTCATCAGTGACTCACTAATTTGAACCAATCATTTTGTTATATTGCGGAGAAAACTTGCTTCAAACAAGTGACAGCTCAGCGTAGCTCTTTCCACTAGTGCTTCTTGAAATGTCTCTCCCATCACTAATTAACACCCCTGCAGTTATTTCAGGGGTGATGTATGGGAGGGTTTGGAGAGAAGGATTTATCCTTTTTAGTCCAAGCGTTAATTTAACCCAGCTGAAAAACTATTGAGTCATAGGCTTTAGATCATTTTCAACACTGAGACACAAACATCTGACAGACACGACACTGTTCTCAAAGTCTGTTCAATTGGTCTTTATTTCTCGTTTTATACAAAATCAATAGGGGGGGGGGCAGGATTCCAGGATTCCAGGTCAAACTGGTCTCGAGCAGTCCACTGCAAAGTGGTGCAGAATTTTGCAGGACATGAATCTCCATACCTCACAAAATGGCGCAAGATTTGGCAGGACACATCTTCTCCTGCACTCTTATGTGTTCAAATTCTTGGGGCTCATTTCATATAGAAAACCTACACTACTGGATCCAGATCATTTATGTGCCCATGCTCCAAAGAAAATCATAAAAATCAATCTTCTTCCAGTAATAAAATATACATGTCTGAAGGTGGAATCATGAAAGTAGTGGGCTGGATTTTCTGCAGTTTCTTTTTGTTTTAAATTGAATATTTTACATTTTCTTTCATACCCTCTGGCATTGCTACAGCCATCACATCCTTTTTTTTGCAGATTTCAATTTTGATCAATGAAAATAAAATGTAAAAAAAACTAAGAATGCACCAGCTTTTGTCTGCTGAAAGGCACAGTTAGATCCACATCACTATCTTACAAAAAGTTACTAGGGAAATACTTGATTTAAAAAAAATAAAAATAAAAATAAAGAATGAGCATGTATTCTGGGAAGGGACTTTAGTTTGCGGATTATAGTGGACGCAGGCGGCTGAACGGTAACTGACAGTTTGTGGAACTGTGCAGCAGAACGGAATGTGGAAAACAGCAACATGTGCGCTGCAGGCCTGCGTGGAGGCTATGCAGGTGGGGAGGGTCATGGTCTTTAGCAGGAAAGTCTGTTGGGTGACACGCCCATCTGACTGTGGCGGCCCCTTCTCTCATTGGGTGGAGTTAAGGGGGCGGGGCCCCCACCCATGGGAGGGACTTCAGTCCTTCTTCAGCCTCTTGGCACGGGCGATGTTCTCCTGTCGCTTCTGTTTCCTCTTCTGCTCGCGGTCCCGCACCTCGATCATCTTCGCCAGTTTCCATGACAGCAGGGCGCTGGCAATGAAGAGCGGCGTTAGCGCCAGGATAACTGTGGTCAGAAAGCCATACGGGTCCTTGGCCGCCCACTCCACCACATACTCTGCCCACGCCTTCAGGTCAATCATCCTCCAGTTAGCCACCTGCACACAAACAGAGACACAGTTAACAAGATGAACACAACCAGAGGGACCGCAACAAACATCCGGAATACAACCACAGAGGCCGCAATCAACAACCTGAACACAACCAGAGATGCTGCAATCAACAACATGAACACAACCAGAGATACTGCAATCAACAACATGAACACAACCAGAGATACTGCAATCAACAACCTGAACACAATAAGAGACTGCATTCAACAACATGAACATAACCAGCTGAGCGACCACACCAAATGACCTGAACTCTGCAATTGACACCCCACAAATAGACAGAAACAATGAACGATCTCAACACAAAATGGAAAGAGACCACAATTATTGACCTGAACACCACCTGAGAGAAAGACCACACTTAACCAGTAAACTGGTAAACTAAACAGTAAACTGGTTACATTATGCTTCTCCAATCTGCTTCCTTGTCAGAATCAAACTGAAACTAGTCATTCAGGACTACATATAATAAACACAGAGAACATTCAAGAAGATGGTAATAATTGTGCAATGGAGAGAACAGGCTATTCAGACTGTAATCATGCAATTACCCCATTTCCACTGCGGTACCCTCACATGTACCCCCAAAATAACACACCCTGCTAGAGAAGTAGGATATTACAAAGAGTCTGTTTGCAGTTTTGATCTCACTAACTTGGCCATAGAATTTTGCCAAAAAATGCTTATGAGGTCAACCAGAAACAGCCTCCCCTCCTTCTTGGTTACCCAGTGGAGAGAAAGTGCTGAGCTCAGGGGTTACAGCAGGAACCCCTCCCAAAAGCAGAACCCAGGGTCCAGAGCTCTGACCACCACACCACAAATATCATCTGGACCATGTGGAGCTCAAGGACTCCTTGGTTCTGTGGGCAACCAGAAATTACACGGTCACACAGAATGTCTCGCTACTGTCACGTTCCATTACTAGGTTGTCAGCGAGAAAAGACTCAGGCCAATTTGGCACCAAGACACAATTTTCTCCCAGTTGACAAAATGCAATTCATTATGGTTGTCTTTTTAACTACTTCTTCCCGAACGCCATTTTCTCTTGTGCATGAATACACATAAGACGGAACAACCAGTCCTGTCAAGATTTCTGTGCTACCACTCTAAAAATGTAGGCCTGAAATCTGATGACACTGCAGAGGACGGCACTACGAAAGCAAACATGCCTGCCATTTTAACATGCACACAGCACCTCCTCATGTGAACGTCAGTCAGGTGATTCTAACTCCAGGACAAATATAGTTGTGTAATCAAGGTGTAGTGTAAATATCTGACCCATAATATATATTTTATATATATATATTATTCACCGCAATATATTTTCAAATTTACTTATTTAATTAATTATATTAAATATTTCAAATTGAAACAGCTAATTGTCTGCATATTGTTGGCTGGACCAATAACCCATCTCTAATAGTGTGTGAGTGTGTGTGTGGTGGGGGATATGTCCCCAGGTGGCCCCAGCTTGCAAGTTACTGAGGAAAGGGCAGAATCCCCACCCAGTGTTGTCATGTCAGAGACCTTCGTTTCTATGTTAGCTACATAACATTAGTCAAAAAAGGAATCCAATCTAACCTTGGTTGACTAATGTTTTCTGCATCTGGTCCCGTTTTTTCCAACTAATTACCTAGCTAGTTGGTAAATTAGCGAGCAAGTTGGTAATTAATCGGATTTCATCAGCTTACGGCAGGGTGTAACGTTACATCTGGCTCAATGGCTTGTTCCTGTACAGTGGTATAAGTTAACGGTTTTACTACACGCTAGCTAGATATTAAAATCTATTGCGACTAACTTCGCGCTAGCTGCTGTGAGCTAACGTTAAACCTCACAAGAGTCGGCCGCAAGCCATAGCTTCCCGCTCGCGTTAGCAATCAAACAAAAGGATTAACATTCAGACAATCAAACTCATTTTTATCAGATGGATTAAACTTTAGTAAAAAAACAACTTGTGTGGCTACATTGTGTAAATCTTAAATCTTTTTTTAAAAATCTGTGATAGTCACCCCACAGTTAGAAGAAAACGGGATGGCACTTCTCCGTCTGAAACCGCTTCTACAAACTCAGGAAGTGGTTTGAAGGAACGTCATGCTACCGAACGTGCATATCGGGAATTGTAGTTTTACTGGGTTTACAAGCTGAACGTGCATACGGCAGTTCTTTAGAACAGCCCTTGGATGTAATAACGAATACGATCCCTGTTCCCTGTCCCCTGTCCCCTGTCCCTTGTTCACTCAGACCCCTGTCTACTATGTGCCCTGTCCCCTCACTTTGCAAGCAGTGTGCAAAAGAAATTCTGCAAAGCTCTTTCCAAATTAGTGAGGAAGTAGTTCATAATGTATATATTTTAAAAATATTTTTATTGAGAATATCATATGACGATGGTTACAAAGAGAAAAGAGAGTACTTCGTAATATATCCCGCTCTTGTACCCTATATATGCATATACGCTCTATGTTTTGTACGTTTATACTTCCGGGTTACTTACTGATATTGTCGAATGAGTGCACAGTTCTGGGGATGAGTGCTCCTGAAACCCCTCAAAAAAAAACAGGAAATACGGGTTTCATCCTTTGATTTTAAGTGCCCCCGTTTGTGAGAAAAAGTCACCCACTCAAAATCTTTTTGATGAAGTTGACTCAAATATGCGCCCTCAAAGGGGTGAAGGGATCATATTCAGCCTGAGATCTTTTTCTTCGGTGGGGTTTAATGGCGGCTCGCCACCAGTGTGATTTTTCTGTGACCCAGAAAAGGCTGCCAAGGCCAAAAATTACGTACACCGAATAATAGTTTGCTACACGAGAAACAGCTGAACAAATTTAAAAACATGTGGCGACGTTATGTGCTGGACCTGGGAATTGAGCAAATTGATTATTTTGAACCATAAATTCCATCCGAGTCGTATAATTTGATGCAACGTAACTGGGTAAGGGTGTCTGTTTCTTTTTGGTAAAGATCTTAATGCCAAGATAATTAAGTGAAGACACCAAACAAACCACTGAAACCTCCCCTTCTGCTTCAAGGTGTACTGGTGGATTCATGAGTGGACTACTCTGGGAAATAGGCAAATATACTTTGTGCTTAACTGACTTACCCTATAGGGAAACAAATCACAAATGACCAGTTCGGTTTGATTCTGACAATGATGCAGTTAATTTACTGCATCATTATTACTGCATAATAAAAGCTATTATATAATTTAAAATATTTTCCCTGTGTTTTATTGAATGAGAAAGTGGCATCGGTGTGGTGTGGTTGTTCAGTATCTGGTTTTATGGTTGCTATGGTTTATATTCAGTGTGAGAAGTATGTACTGAGCAAAGTACATACAGTCAGTTAAGTTCTTTAGTAAATGTCCTCTTTATATGGGGAAAAATCTAAAATGGAACCAGTGGAAGTCATCTTGGATATCAAATGAGAGACAAATATATAATATAATGGTCTATACATGGCTCATGTATGCACTTATGGTCCCTACTCTTACAATTGTAAGAGTTTCTCTGGATAAGAGCGCCTGCTGAATGAATGTAATGTAATCTTAGCACCAGATGATCAAAGGGGGAAATGTCAAACACACATCATTCATGTGTTCTCGCATTCATTTGGACAGCACGGTCAAATGCCATTGTATAAACTGCAATGCTGCCAAAATAAAGGAACTCAAATAAGAACCCCAGCTGTGAATGTTCTGGAAAACAAAAGCAATAACATGCGGCTGTATTTTTTCTAACAGTCTCCTGACACTGATTTTTTAGAAGTGCGTATTTCACGCGAAGGCCTGCAACTGTTTGTGACACAGTGCGAAACAGATGTTTTGCATTGCACTGAAGCAAACCAATATTTGGGGCAGTAAAACTGCAACAAGAAGAGAAACCATCCCACATGAGTGATCTCTAACGCCCTGCTTTTTCCTGTGGTCTGATTTCAGTTGCCTGAAATGTAGTTGAAATCCACTTTGTGTCTTTGTTGTGGCCACTCTTTTTGGAAAGCACAAGTTAGCTGGCTTTGATAAAGTTGTGATTTATTAAATTAAGAAACATACAAATCAGTTAGACTCTTCTGGACAATACCACTCAGCATAGCTGTACAGTTCTATATGTGATGAGTTGGTATCTCTTACCTTATCTATCATCAACACTCCACTGTTGGATTGCTCACAAGCACGCTGCTTGCACCAATCGTATGCATCATGGTTACACCATTTAACCATGAAGAGAGTGGTGACAGCCGACAGTAACGGGCAGAAAGGGCTAGGAACCCGACCTGCATCATCTGAGAGGGAGAACCCACAAGCAGTTATAAAGTCCTACAGAACTATACCCCTGAGAGGGGGGAGGACGAGCACCCCAGCCGGACGGACCTAGGATGAACGACCCAGTTAGCTTCAGTTTGAGAATGTGGATAGGCTATAGCAAAAGGAAATGCAGATAAGAGGCTCAAGAGAATGACAGCAATCATTGTCAATCTGGTAGTTGAGAGGTTCAGCACCAAGAAAATCATGGCCTCCAGAAAGGAAGTTGAACCCTCCACGATAAACCACAGGGCGGCTAATATAAGCCAACTGAGACAAGAGCTGAGATTTGTAAAGTGTCAATTCCGGAAACAAGAGAGAAAGAGAGGGTTGCTTTGGCTGAGCTCTGTGGTATCCTTAGGAAAAAGCTCATCACATTGTGGAGAGCATAATGGCACAGGAGCCAGAGGAGGAAGAACTGAGAAGTGCTTTCATTGCAAACCGGTTTGGGTTCACTAAGAAGCTGCTGGGACAGAAGTGGCATGGCAGCCTGGATTGTTCCAAAGATGAGATCGACCACTATCTCCATAGCAATTACAGTGAAGCAGCAAGGGAGCAAGATCATTTAGCCGCAGTCTGAGGGACACAAAGTCCATACAGGCGGCCAGAAAGGAGTTGGAAGCTAGGCTGGCCACCACAGATAAATCAGGTCTATTTCCTACACAGGTGCCTGAGTCTGCCATGAAGCCTGGGCAGCATCGCTCGGTATGGAAGAAAAAACAAGCTGAAGCTCCCCCTTAAGAGCCTGGGTGAGAAGTTGATGGCGTCCAGTGTAAAAGGTGCTACAGTACAGGGTGTCCAGTAACCCTAAAGTTTCAGAGGCTGGCATTAAAGTTCAGGCAGGAAGGAAGTGGAGGTCGCAGAATGCAGTGAAACAGACAGAGTCACGGCTGTGGCACAGCATGCTGGTTGGGGCAGTGGCAGCTGAAGGTAGACCTGGGCAAGCAGCTCAAATTCCCAGACTCCATCACTGTAACCTCACTCAGGTCAGATGTGGTGCTGCTGTCAGAAACATCAAGGCAAGTGGTCATGCTGGAGCTGCCCATTCAAGAGGGCTGCAGACAGTTCACAGGCCAGTCCCTCAATAGAGCCAATAGTCTCTTGGGCATCACTGGCATCCACAAGTGAAAAAGCCATCAAATCCATCACAGAGGCTGCAGAGAGGGCCTGAAGGTGGTTGTGGATGAAGTGGAATGCCTCATGGATTACAAATGGTACTTGGACACCTGGGTGAAAGTGGAAAGACCCAAAACACTGAAGATGTGTTCAAGTGCATCAGAAGACATATTATTCAACAATACATTTTTCCAAAACATAGAAAGCTAAATTAACCCTTTGACACATATGGTCACACCGGTGTTACAGCGCTAGAGTGGTCCCTGAAGCGTACAGTCACACCGGTGTGATTAGAACACAAGATTAGAACGTCTATTTATGAATGACGCAACAATAAGCCTGTGGGTTAACCCTCGTTCTTTCTAGGACAAAACACACTGTTCCACAAAAACATTATACCAAATAAACATCTTTACAACATTTACATTTATTTGTTTATGCAGACATTCACACTTTCCCAGAAGTAATGTAAGCAGCAAATACCCCCTGGCTTATAACGTTGATTTAGCTACAGTTTGCTAACGTTAGTGCTAACCAAGCTGTAAAAATGAGCTAACTACGGGCTGACAGAAAATATAATATACACAATCTTATAGCGATTACACTTTACAATGTTTTACATCACGGGTAAACTCATCCGTGATCAAAATAATTGACGAAATATTCGGAAATAATCTGGCAGTAGGCTAATACGTCACGCCGAGTTGTAATGGCGACATGTAGTCCAGTTGTCTCTCGTGTTCGTGTTTGTTCATTTGAATGTGTTTTGTTGTGTCGGGCTTTTGTCTTAGTTTTTTTATGCGCTGTTTGTCTGAAGTGGGACAGGGAAGCGGGCTGGAGATTTTTCAGGGCACTCCTGCTGCTCGTTTTGATTATATTGTCAAATTGTCTCGTCGATATAATTTTGTTTGTGGTCATCACCATGGAGACACATTCGCAACATATGCTCGGGAATGTTCGTTGGATCTGCAGACTCCTGCAGCAAAGTTACCATCGCTTTTCACCGGAGTTGAAGATGTCGGACTCGGGACTGATCCGGGAGTGAGGCAATCTCCAAAAGGCAACCAGGGAAGGAGAACATAACGGGGGGGAGGAGTGAGGAGATGACTGGGAAAATTGACGCAGTTCAGTGCTCCGTTTCGGCAGTGTAGAAAGACCGCGGCGCTGCGTGTATGGAGGAGAGTCGTGGAGGCGGAGTTTGTGTGTTGGACTGCTTGGTGAAACTGGACATCTCGGGACAGCGGGGGTTATTTTTAATCATGGCTGTATTGCACTTTAATTCATTTGATTGATGTAATGATTCTGTTGGATGTCTTTGTTTGATATGTTTGTTTGTGTGGTGTGGGTCTGCCCCACTGTCTATGTCTTTTTTGTTGTTGCTGGGACTAGAACTGAAGTTCCCTAGCTGGAAATAAAAGTTATTCTATTCTATTCTATTCTATTCTAGGCTAATATTGTTTTGCGGTGCTGCCATATTGTTTTTCTGCATTCAACCAAAGATGATAAAAGATAAAAAGATGCTCCACTTGCTCCCAAGTTTAACCATATAAATTTTCAACCAAGTTAACCTGAAAAATTGCCGATAACAAGTGAGTTATCTTGTCACGTTATCATTTTTGGTTGGACCAGAGATGACGTTATATGGCTGTGCCCGTGTTATTAGCTTTATCCGAGATAAATAGCATCTCATAGCATATCGTGAGCAGTAACGTGCAACCTTCAAAAAGGTTTTTTTTTTAACCAACATCATGGGTGTCAATTGCAATGTTTGCTAGAATCGGAATACACCATTTGTAACAAGTATTTGAAAACATGCGAAAAATATTGAAAATAAAGAAATGTTCACCACACGAATAATTAGCTGACAGATATTTTTATTGAGACAAATGAAAGACAGTGCAGTTAGCTACAGAGTCAGATGAAGACCCCTTGGCGCCTCACACATACTGAGAGACATCTAGTGTTGTTTTATATATATATATGCATGTATATATAAAACATGTAGGCTATGTAGGCTATATGTAGGTGTGTGTGTTTATATTAGCTAACTGTCAACCGTGCAAAGCCTAGTGCTGTGACGTAACAGTCGAATTCTAGAGCAGCTGGTGCGCACAGAAAAAAAACTCACGCTTTGGGGCTGTTGGAAATATTTTGTAACTTACGTGCGAAAGGGTTAATTTTCTGACCTCTAGATTTCTTTTTTATAAAGTAATTTTCACTACAGGGGGCGACAACCTTCATGAAACTGGACCTTAATGCCTATCACCTGGTCCGTATCTGAGAGGGGGACGAGTGTAAGACCGTGTTTAACATGCCCACCGGACACTACGAATACCTGGTGATGCCTTTCGGGCTAACTAACTCTCCCGCTGTTTTGCAAGTCTTGATTAACGACATCCTACAAGACATGCTCGGTCAGTTTGTTTCTGTGTGCCTGGACGATATCCTGATCTTCTCTCGATCCAGTGCTGAGCATACTGCTCCTAAGTAGTTAGGATGGGTCAAATGCAGAGGACAAATTACCCCACAGGGTCAATAAAGTATAACTTAACTTACCCACCACGTCTGCCGGGTGCTCCAAAGACTCCAGGAGAATCATCTGTTTATCAAAGCGGAGAAGTGCAAGTTCCACTGAGAGACTGTCTTTTTTCTGGGTTTCATCATTTCCACTAGGGGTTTCCAGATGGACAGACGCAAGGTCCAAGCTGTGGTGGAGTGGTCCAAACCTGAGTCTCGACGTGAGCTGCATCCATGTGCTTTTGTTTTCACTTCATTCTGTATCTCAGCTCCTGATTACCCATGTGTTTCACCTGACCTTCACCTGTTTCTCATTTGCTCGTTAGTCAATGTATTTAAGTTCCACTCTGTCTTGTGTTTGTTGTAAGTTTGTCTGCTTTGCTCTGTTTCGCTACAAGCCTTCCCTGACCCGTGTTTTGCTAGTTTCTTCGAGTGTCTGATTTCTGTTTTCCTGACTTTTTGATTTTGTTTCTTGACTTTTCTTTTTGGATTGGGTTTTCGTACTTTTGCCGTGATCGCCTGGTTTTGACTACTGCCTGTTCCTGACTTCAATTCTACCTTCTCCTCGTGGCTTTTGCCACTAATAAACTTTGGTTTATTTTTCTAGTCCTGTCTGCGCTTGAGTCCGTACTGCAGAGTTGTCATCACTAGACGGAGACCCATTTGTCTTTTAAATTATTTGCACTAGTATTTCCTAAAATAATTAAATTGACGCAACACAGTATCATTGATGAAGAGCAGTCGGGATTTATGCATGGTAGCCATAGTAGTAATAATATCAGATACATTTTGGATTTGATTGATCATAGTGACTTTATGTTGGATGACAGTTTTATTTTATTGACTTTTATAAAGCATGAGTTTATATTTAAAGCTATATAGGTATCTTGCTTTGGGGAATACTTCTTGAAAGCAGTCCAAACATTGCACAATGGATGTACAAATTCTGGACTTCACAAAGATTTGAACCTTGGCAGAGGAATAAAGCAAGGGTGTCCGATTTATTGGTGACTCAAATTATGGCTATTCATATTAAACAGGGAGGTTTCCTAGGTATTTCACTTATAAGGGAACTTTAAACATGTCAGTTACTCAACAATATATTCTTCCAAAGACAGACATTTAGGGTATAATAATATAATTTATTAACTTGTTTGTGCTGACCCCTAGTGGTAGAGACGCCGGCGTCTCAATTTTAAAAACATCACAAATATGTTGCAAGTTCCACGAGAATGCGGATTTTATCACCATAACGCGCATATTCTCATAATCAGTACTTAATATCCTATCAGCGTTTCTATCTGCCACCATTAGCTTGTAATTCATGAAAGTAGCATTTTATTTATTTATTTATTTATTTGACAGGGACAATGCAGACAAACATAGTTACAAGCTTGTAGCTGATGTGATGCATGTAGAGTTTATAGCTAAGTGCTAGTTCTCAACTCCAGTCCCCGGTTGGGCTCTTCCACAACATTGCAGTACAATACAAAATATACATCAATTAAAAAGACCATGTAATACAATTGAGTAATTCAATAATCCAATATTGCATTTATATGATATAGAACCTTCACTCGCTCACTCTCACACATAATATACACACTGGCATGACACGAAAATAGAAATTTCATTCATTCATTCATTCATTCATTCATGCTATGCTGCTACACTGTTATCTCCAATGGACCCGACCACATGTAAGATAGCAGACATTTAAACACATTTGAGAGTTAAAGTTTTTATTTTATCACCAAAAAATCGTTCACTATCACAGCAGCAAGAAACACCTTCCAAGATCCTGAATGCATACAAGTAAAGCTGTCAACATGCCACAGAAAAAAAACTAGTGGTATTTGTTTGTTACCACATAACTTTATTTTGCTATAAAAAGCTCTGGTAAAATATGAAATAAAGTCGTAACCTTACCTTTGGTTATGAAGATTAAGATGTCCCCTGCAAGAATCTGAGGTTATTTTTTGCCTTGGTTGACCCGTTTTTAATATTTAAGCCTTGTTACAACATGTGTCCATGCTCCAAAATGGCCGTGCGTAAATGACCGCATTCAAAAAATGCACTTGTAAATCCTTCACACAAACGTGATTTTAATTGACACTTATATCGTCCAATAGAGTGCATCCTAAGCTTTCTGAAATGGTATGGCATTCCCCTAGGTAGATTTAACCAGCTGATCGATATCCATGCGTAACACAGGACTAGGTTGGATCCATTCGGAAGCCATTTTAGATCCAATTTCTACCAGTTTCAGACGCACAATGCTTCATCGTTATTACACGGAGATTCGAGTAGATTTTTTCAAGTAATAACTTTATCGAATTTCTTGTGGCTAAATAGTAGCATAGGTCATATCATGTATTGTATCATTAATATTAGTACATATGCATTATGCTATGTTGAGCACACCAGAATCAATGGGCCATAAACTAACCTATGACCTTTTTGCTGGCTGTCAATGGTAATCCAGTGTCACAATATTTTGTGATATTTATAAAACTAAAGTAAGGCGGCACGGTGGTGCAGTGGTTAGCACTGTCGCCTTACAGCAAGAAGGTACCGAGTTCGAATCCCGGCCAAGGGCCTTTCTGTGTGGAGTTTGCATGTTCTCCCCCCGTATCAGCGTGGGTTTCCTCCGGGTACTCCGGTTTCCTCCCACAGTCCAAAAACATGCAGGTTAGGCTAATTGGAGACTCTAAATTGCCCATAGGTATGAATGAGTGAGTGAATGGTGTGAGTGCTCTGTGATGGATTGGCGGCCTGTCCAGGGTGTATTCCTGCCTCTCGCCCAATGCATGCTGGGATAGGCTCCAGCACCCCCCGTGACCCTGAATAGGAATAAGTGGGTTGATGGATGATGATAAAACTAAAGTAACAAGTTTATATGTGACCAGGGTAAATTTTAGTCACAATCCATGTAAAATATAGGATTTATTTATTGATTAATTATTATTATTATTGTGAAAGACCTACCATATTTATTTTTGATTTGCAACATAGTACATTATGTGGTTCTTATTTTACTATATCATTTGTTGTGGCTGAATGGTAGGATAAGTCATATCATGTATTGTAGCATTAGTATTTATACATAGCTTAGCCACGCATTACACTATATTGAGCACACCAGCATCAATGGGCCATAATATGAAAAAACAAAGCATTGTGTTCAATTTTGGATAGGGTTGGATAGGTTTCTGGACCCCTATATATCTCACCGCCCCATTCTTTTGAAAAATTGGACTTGACTAAATCCAGTCTCAACCAGCCAAATCCAGTTTCAACCAGCCAAATCCAGTTTCAACCAGCCAAATCCAGTTTCAACCAGCCAAATCCAGTTTCAACCAGCCAAAAATTGGAAATTCCTTCATGCACTGAATGCAAACATGTTTTCTGTGAGTCAGAATACTTTATGTGTTGATAGAAACTGATTACCTCCTGATTTACTGTAATGCACATTTTATCCATTTTGGATACATTTGGAGGCACTAAGGGACGCCAGGATATACTCTTTACAAATGACCTTGTAGAACCTGAGTAGTTTTACATATCCCCAAAAATCTTGTACGTATGCGGTCAAGAGGTGTGTGGACCAGGAAATATAAAGTATGACCTGTTTTATATCTTTGCCTTTCAGAGGCGCACTGTAAAGTAAGAATTACAACTTCCATTTTACATTTTCTGCAAGTATTTTGTGCATTTACAGCCCATAATGTATATAAATATTATGTAAACAAATAATTTTAAGCAATGACATGAAATGGTACAGGGGTCTTCTTCAATTTAAGCCATTACACATGTGCGTGTGTGTGATGTGCACATCTGGGGTTATAAAGCTTTAAACAGAACAGTGCAAAACAGGTGAAAATTAGCCAAATTAAACAAACATAAAAAAAATACAGAGTATACACTGTGAAAAGCAGAAGGGATATCAAAATCTGTTCATACATCACTGTCACTTGATATGTCTCCAGAGATGGTAACCTGAAGTTACTTTTTAAGTTAATTTGGAGGGACAAACCCCACTACTATTTTGTACAATGGTCAAAAAAAGTTTTTAAAGAAGCAGAACAGCTTATGTATCCATAAATGTATTTTTGACTCAGTAGGTGGCATCGGATTTCTTCTAAAATGCAGTTATGATGTGGACAGAATATCTGTTAAATTGGCAAGGTATCAGACAGGCACTCCTAGCTTGGACTTTGATCTACAAACATAAATTTTTCCCTCGCAGATATTTAATATAATAGAATAACAAAAATATTCAGTTTTTTTTAAATGAATGGTACAAAAACAATATATTATATATACAGACAATTGCTGAACACAAATGGGTACCTATTGTCATACAAATACATTTTGGAAACATTTTCTTTCTTTTTTTTAATATTACACCCAAATAGAACTATTTTGTTTGATGCTATGCCAAGAGGGTCTCTGCAAATGTTAAATAATTCCTTCAAAGACAACTTTAATGTAAGGGAGTTAGAGAAAAGTATTTTTGTTGGAAATACAAATGTTTTACAATGAAAATATGGTAATAAGCAAAATCCGAAAAATACAGTCTTGTAATTCACCCATCAGCTAGATTTTTCTGGTCCTCGGTTTTTAGAGATTTAGATTGGACTAAAGCAATGACAGTAAAGGGTAAATGAAGTCTCAGATAAAGTGCTACACAGAATATATCCTGTGAAACATTTGTTTATTATTTCCACTGTATAGTAAAATATTTTGGGTGGATTTGCTTAATTTCCTTTTGAGGAAAACAAGAAAAGTGATCTTAATTTATCTTATCAATAGTGTGGTGGAAAGTGATGTGGTATATTTAATTCAGTTATTGGTAGGCTATTTTGGCAATTTGGAAATTCCATGACTCCAAACCAAACTTTTTTCAGCAGCACTTATTTTAGTACATTGAAGAATAATAGGTTGAAGTCATTAAAACATAATATTTTGTAAAATATTATATTTGCAAGTAATTATTACCCTGGTACTTCCTTGTAATGAGAAAATTGTATGCATGTTGAATGTATATTGGTCATTAATACATTTTGGAAGGGAGGGACTAAAAAGAAATCGGACCACTGACGATGACAGCTTACAATGATCATGCCTCGCTTCCTGCTAGCCTTGTTCAAACGTTTTACTGCACAACATTTAAGCCATGCACGCTAGGTCACCTGAGAACTTCGTAGTTTTGTTTCAAATTAATTTTACTTTACAATAAATTTACTTTGCTAAGAGCTAGTCCTTGCCCCTGCAGTAAAATGTCTTCATGTCAAAAGATACTGCTGAACCGGAAAAGCCTCTTTCCGCTATGTGATTCCGGGAAGTCTCGTGTCCCTGAGCCGCTCGCACTTTGTTTTGAAACAATCCTGACGTCATCTTACAGTGCACTACAGTATAATGCCCGAACACGAGCCAGACCAGCCCTGCATTCCATTCCGAATAAAATATCACGATGCACGAGAGCGTCACGTCTGCCCTCCACGCCCTAACCCTCCCCCAACTGCAGACGGGCCAGCTGACGATGACAGTAATAATTAATTTGTCAGGGACGCGGAAAACCCTGCGGACCCTGCCCCCTACGTCCCTCACTGCCAGACTCGTGATGTTTTGTAAAAGGCTCGCGGTTGCCGCTCGGAATGGCCAAAGCCGCCCCTTCCCACCCTGTGGGAAAAAAATGAGGCCGCCCACGGGTCACAGCTCCGCCCATACACTTAAGCGAAAAGAACTTAAAAGTTTTCCGAATCACCGAACTCCCTCTTTTCAGTTGTTTTAGGACTTCAGAGAGGATTTGCCGACAGTTGGGAATTCCGCCTTCCATTCCTTATATGGCGTCACACATGGATTGGCAGCTGGTGACGACTCCGCCCTTTTTTTCTTAATTTGGTTGCACAAAGGATCTGACAGCCCCCACAGTGACCGCCCACTTTGCCACACAAGGCCGGTCTGCCCATATACGGCAAACAATCGACTAAATTGTATATTTCTCTCTTCCTTGTCCCATTAATAGGGTACGGTGACTCGCACTGGGGCGAAAGCAGTGCGATCATGGCGGAGCGCGTTCAGCAGCCCCCGGCCAAACGGCTATGCTGCCGACCCGGCTACAATCCTACGTGCCGACAGGGCCAGCGGGCCGGAGGAGCTGCCTGTTCTGGTTCCGGCCAGACGGGTTCGTGCAAAACCCAGAGCCCAGAGTCGCTCCTGGACATCGCGGCGAGGAAGGTGGCGGAGAAGTGGCCGTTTCAGAGGGTGGAGGAGCGCTTTGAAAGGATTCCGGAACCCGTCCAGAGAAGGATTGTGTACTGGTCTTTCCCTCGGAGTGAACGGGAGATATGCATGTATTCCTCTTTCAATACCGGCGGAGAGGAGAGTGGAGCTGCTGGTGAGAACGGCGACGAGAGTCGGCTGCCTTTCAGACGGGGTGTCGCTTTGGTCGAGAGTGGGTGCGTTGACAACGTACTGCAAGTCGGTGAGTGATCTAGGCGAGTTGGAGGGGAGGGCAGGGGAGGAGGGGGTTGTTTTCTGTTTATTCGCATTTATTTCAAAACTCTGGGGAGTGTGTCCGTAGTGAGAGAGAAAAGTGAAACCTCGCCTTCGACTAGGGGTAAATATCTGTCGAATAAACACGAAGAATGTTGTTAAAATCACGGTGGAAAGCGAGAATGGGCTAATTTGCTTTGAACAAAGGACGGAATGTGTCCGTAACGCGCAGCAGGCATTACATGTGCTATCTGCATAAACACAATGCACTTCCTTTCACATTTTTACTTTTGTGTTCCAGCTCTGAACTGGAGAAGGCAGATAGGCTAATTAGCTTGCTAGCACTACCTTGCTAATTATGTAAATATATGTGGTCGGTCGTAGGCTTGTGTGGTAGGCTAGCTGACAATCTATTTTAGTCAACGCGATATTTTTTTGTATTAGCTACCCAACTGAAGTCGAGTGGAAAATAATTACGGAAGTGATCGCTGCTTTAGCTACTAAATGTAAACGAACAACAAGAATGCATAGCTAGCCAAGTGATCAGTCCTCTTCAGACAATTACTTTTGTTCGACGTGCGTCATATTTGCTCATTTTCATAGTTCACGAGATTTGTAATTGGAAGTTTAAACGGATATTTTAAGCATACATGTTTGGGCGTAGCTAAATGAATAGCTAGTTTAATGTTACCCCTCTCGACTGTCGTTTTTTTTTTTTTTTTTTTGGAGTGGAAACGAAAGGGGAGGTGGTGGGGGAGGTTATTTGCCGTAACCTGCTAGCAACGGTTTATCTTTTTTCCAGGCATTCCGGTATGCACTCCTTTCAGTCGCTAGCAGGTGGAACGTAATTGTACACGACTGTGGACACCAGCTAGCCTATAGCAGGCACATTTGTTATCGTAAAAGACCACAGTGGTTATGCATTTTCCTGGGAGCAGCCAACCTCCCTCGTTTTTTTTCTTCCAGATAGTACGCATATCAAATAGCCGTAAAGCATTCCCACTGAACGCTTGCAACTTCGTTCTCAATTTTGTGTGAATTTGCTGCTTCTCAGCTTTCTGAAATTGTCAGCCTCCTAAATGAAAGCGAGCAAAGTCCCTTTAAATGTATTTTCGCTGGGAATGGAAACATTTCGAAAGAGGTCCATGCTGGCGATTTAAAGATGTAGGCCACTGCTTAAATATTCTGTGGCGGAAATTGGTCATTCGCAACTAATCGGTTCGCATTTTCCCCGTGTCTGGAAGCAGGATTGGCCATTTTAGAAACTGGACGGCACTGCCAAGCTAGAAAAAAAGAACGGAACGGAGGGGGAAAAACGTTGAAATAAATATCCAAGAGCAGTCAATGTCGGAGCGCATTCCTCATTTCTATTGTCGAAATAATCTGTGGAATCCGAATGTGCGGCACGCGCTGTGCTCCAGCACCTTTGTTTACCGCTTGGGTTATCTCGCGCAAAGGACTCCTCCAATCTGTGGGGTGTTCTTAAGGTTCCCCCACCTTTGGGATCGGTTCAGGATTGGAATCCCTTCGCTAACCTGCATTGTATTTCTAATGCGATAACCAAACCTTATTCTCTGCATGGTCCCCCCCCGCCCTCACCCACAAGCGGGTCTTGAGTGGTTTCTCAACTGGAGTCGATCCAACTCGCTGTTCGTAGCCAGCTTGCCTCTGTTTGGCCCTTATTGGATCTGATTAAAGCTCTGTGTATCCGGGCTGTTTTTGTAAAATGAATAGGAACTGCTCTCTGTTTTCCAAAGGTTGCAGACTAGAATTAGCTTCAGTTTTGCTGGCAGGGGATGCGGTGTGTATGTGGGCTCGCAACAAGGAACGTCAGGATATCACTCGGGGAATGTTTCTTGGCCGATCGCATATCTGACTGGAATTCTCAGAGAAAAAGCAAGCCAAACGGCGATAAATAAAAGATGCAGGCTTTTTTTTCGGGGGAACTGCAGCCTGTGGAGAGGAAAAGGGGGGGGGGGGGGATTCTCATTAGGCCACGAGTGAAGATGCATGAGCGAGCCTCTTATTCAGAAGCACAGGAAGAGCCGTTTCTGTTGTTTTTTTTATTGTTTTTTTTAAGGGGGAGGGTCTGAGGGAGGTTTGATTTGAAAGAGTATGATTTAGAAAGCGGGATCAAATTTCCCCCCTCTTAGCACCATGGAAGATGGTATGTTTTGTTTACTCACCCCTCCCCCAAATGGGTGCAAGTGATTTCTTTATTATTAGTAATAGTCGTGTTATAGTTATAAGTTATTCATGTTATCTTGTATTATTCAAAATACACCAGTGACTGTCCTTTGATGTTTGTTAGCTGGATTTAGGGAGTTTAAGGAATAGTGAGAGAGATGAGGGGGTTCTCAACCTGCTGTGGGGTACAGGCTTACCCTGTGTGTGAGGTGGGTGGGGGTGTGTCCCAGCAAGACGCTGACGATCCCATCCTTGGTTACACTGGCAGATAATTAATACAAATGCATAAGATGGAACAGTGGCTTTCTCCTCATTATTATTATTATTACTTATGATAATCATTATTAGTTTTTACACATGGTGCATATGCTCATGTTCTGCTTGGCTTGATGTCACCTGGGATGGCTTGCAAAGATATTGCTTTGCATGTTATCCCACAATGCACCTGCATCTTGGAAGTAGGATCAGGAATGAGCATGCTGTTGCCCACATGGCAATCGAACTGGCGCACCCACCCAAGGTCAAAGTTTGGCTCTGTGTCCCTGGCTGTTCTCCGTCTGTCGGCGGATGATCGTGGCTGAGGCCGGCCACATGCTGATCCGGTTATGGCAGACTGTGTTATTAATGTGAAGTCCATGGCAGGCATATGTTCCTCTTACTATAGAGGCGGGTTACATGGGTTCTTTTGCTCTGTGTCTGTGTGTGTTGGGTGGGGGGTGGGGTGGTGGTCACAGTGAACACAGGAGCTGCACAGGGACTCGAACAAACTCTTCCTTTTTATTTATTTGAGTGTGTTTTTGCGTGCGTGTCGTGTGAGATGGAGAACGGCAGAACAGCCCTTTAACTTCAGACTTGTTCCTAAGCTTCTCATCGCACCAGATATGCGTCCGTAGGCGGAAAACACGACTCTCTAGGATGTGAGGTAATATTTGTGCTCTGAATGAGCCGCTATCAGTGTTGCAGGACCTGATAAATGATCTCTCGGTACAGTGGTCTGGTTCCCATTTTTGCATCTGCCCCCCCCCCCCCATTGATAAATGGTCCTTGTATAAACTGTGTAATGAAAAACGTCTGCTGCTGACTGAGCGTAAATGTTTCTGTCTGGCGAACGCAAGACTACTTGGGAGAAACCGGCGCACACACACACACACACCCTTACCCTGGCATTGCCATTTCACACCTTGGCACTTATCACATCTGAGAGTACAAACTAATGGCTGTAAGAAGATGCCACATAGCACACCTGCGCGTGTGTATGTGTGTGAGTGAGCGGGAGAAAGACAGAGATAGAGCTTGCCTCTGACAGGCCGTTGCTCTGTATCGATCGCTAAGGCCCAAAAGACTCCGTTAATAAAGATTTATTCTTCTCTGCTCTGTTCTGCACTCTCCAGCTGGGGGGTGGGGGGTGTAATGTGATTAGCGCATCGCCCATCACTCGGCACAACCGCCCAGAGCCCCTACCCACACCCCCACCCCCACCGAATCACCAACCCCCCCCCCCCCCCCCCCACTGCCGTACACAGACACTGAACCAAACTGCTGCGCTGTTATACAGCCACATACCACCTCATGTTCAGATCAGAGATGGAGAGGGAGAGAGGTGGAACTGGCGGGGAGTGGGAAGAGGGGCAGAAAGAAAGGGGCCAGATCGAGGGAAGATGGATGGATGGAGTGGAGGCGAGATGGAGGAGAGGGGAGGTAAAACCGCAGATCCCTCTACTGGATCGGAGAAGTGATTTTTTTCACTCTGAGGATGTATTTGAATTCGCATAAATCAGGCTTGAGTGTGGAAAATCTCTCAGATCAGTTTACAGAACACTAATGCAGAGCTTCGTGAACTGTGTCTGCCCCCTTCGACTGATCCCAGATCAGTTTACCCAAAGCTAATGCAGAGCTCCGTGAACTGTGTATACCCCCTTCGACTGATCCTCGATCAGTTTACCCAAGTGTGTGTGTGTGTGGGAACAGCTAAGGATTTCATTATTCTTGTTGGAACCCCCATTTAATTTCCAGCAGCTGGAAAAGAAAAGGGGGAGTGTGTGAGAAGGGGAGAGAGAGGGGGAGGGTGAATGAAAAGAGTGGGAGTGAGAGCATGGAGCTCAGAATGGGGGGTTTGTGGAGGTGTAAGCCAGACTAACGTACTGGTTCTGCAGTGTGCTGATCTAACCCAAAGGAAGTGGTCTGTATGGATGCCATATTTAGCACTTGGAGAAAAAGCCCTCAGTGTGGCTAACTGCATACGGGAGGGAGCCGGGTTAGTGTGTGGGTGTGGGTGTGGGTGTGTGGGGGTGTGGTTTAATCTCCCCTGGATAATTTATGGATGCCAGGTTCGGTGTGTGGGTGGGTTTGATTATGATTGTGTGTGTGTGGTGTCCACCATATGGAAGTATGGGAAATTCCCTGTGTGTGGTCTGCTTACTCACACACACACACAAGGTTGTGTGGAATTACCTTTTCCCTGGCGTGACTGAATCTCAGGGGGGGGAGAGGGTGGAGCTCCCTGTGCAGGTAAGATGTTCAACCGGAACAGGGGTATGGAACGGACGCTTTTCCATAATAAACACACATTCCTGGAGTTACGGAAGGCGTGACCTCAGTTTAAGATTTTTTTCTTACCCGAGGGTGAGACATTAAAAGGTATTATCAGCTGGTTAGTGAGACCGAGAGCTGGAAAAGGGTCCTGGCTTTCTTTTGGTCTCGTTTTAAACCTTCCTGTAAATGCAGTTGACACAAAAGGGTTAATGGAAGGGTGTTTTTTCCTGGGTTTATTCCCCCCTGCATTCACCATAGTGAAGGATTAAAGGTGTCTGTAGGTGAAGAAGTGCCTTAATAAACACAGCTCACAGATCTGGCAAACTTTTTATTCTATTCTATTCTCTCTCTTTCTCTCACCCTGCTTTTCTATTTTCCTCCCCCATGCCATTCTTCTTGCAGTGTTACATTATTATGTGTCCCCCTGGATAGAGTTACAGCTCTTTGGTTCCCGTAATGTTATTACACATGGGAATGTTCTGCACCTGCTGTCCTGCCTGCTCCGGGGGTCCGGGGGGGGTGGTAGGGGGGGATAGGGACGGGAGTTTTAAAAATAAATAAAAAAGAGAGAAAAAAGGGGGGGGGGGGGGCTTCCTGCACGGATGTTCCTTTAGCGCCATGTTTGAGATTGGGGCCCAGGGATTTGGGGTACCCCACTCTGCTCCAGCTGTTTGTAGAGGGAACCCCTTCCTGTTTTGGGGGTTGAGTGAAATTTGGATGCTTGTGGCAGGTGCAGTGGGTGTTCAGTGTTGCTCTTACGTGAAGAGGAGGGGGTCGGGGAATAGAGGCCGCCCAGAGGGAAGGTGATCTGGAGGAAACTGCCTGAGTGTGCAGCTGTGATGTCTCATTCAGCCCTGTGTGTGTAACGACTCCTGTCACTTCTGACAAAAGCATCCACCAACTGAATACATGTCAAATAAGTCTAAAGCCAAAGGTGTAATCAATATAATTTCTTTCTAGCATTAATATTGTGTGCGCACCTTAACATATTCATTTCTCCAGACATTGCCGTCGCAGGAGTATATTTAAAAATTGTGGAGCTAACGTGCAGCCTCTCGCTGTGGCATTTCCCCAATCGGTCCGAGCAGTAAGGGCGAAAGTAATCACGGTTCCCGCTGAAGGACTCTGACCAGAATCGGTTACGGTTGCCAGGTGTGATATTTACCCGCGCCTTCGGACAGGAAGAGGGAGCGGTGTAAGGATGAAGGACGCTGTTCAGTTCAGATTCTGCGGTAGGCTACTGTAGAGTGTTTGGCTGTGCTAAATTTCTACGCAGGACCATAGATTTCTTCTCACTCTTTAATCCCTCCCAGTCAGAGCAGTGAGTACACCCTGTGCTACGGGCCTGCCCTCGAGCGCTAGGATGTGGGGCAGTTGGTTCCCAGCCTGTGTTAGAAGAGAGGCGTCTACTTTGGCTGTTAGGTGTTGATCTAAAACTAAGTCATCTCTTAAATCATCTGCAGATTTACTCACTGTGTTCTCCTATAGACGGAGGAGTACGTTCACGCTCACTGTGTTCTCTTATAGATGGAGGGGTACGTTCATGCTCACTGTTCTCTTATAGATGGAGGGGTACGTTCACGCTCGCTGTGTTCTCTTATAGATGGAGGGGTACGTTCACGCTCGCTGTGTTCTCTTATAGACGGAGGAGTACGTTCATGCTCACTGTGTTCTCCTGTAGACGGAGGAGTACGTTCATGCTCACTGTGTTCTCCTATAGACGGAGGAGTACGTTCACGCTCACTGTGTTCTCCTATAGACGGAGGAGTACGTTCACGCTCACTGTGTTCTCTTAGACGGAGGAGTACGTTCACGCTCGCTGTGTTCTCTTACAGACGGAGGAGTACGTTCACGCTCACTGTGTTCTCTTATAGACGGAGGAGTACGTTCACGCTCACTGTGTTCTCTTATAGATGGAGGGGTACGTTCACGCTCGCTGTGTTCTCCTATAGACGGAGGAGTACGTTCATGCTCGCTGTGTTCTCCTATAGACGGAGGAGTACGTTCATGCTCACTGTGTTCTCTTATAGACAGAGGAGTACGTTCACGCTCACTGTGTTCTCCTGTAGACGGAGGAGTACGTTCACGCTCACTGTGTTCTCCTATAGACGGAGGAGTACGTTCACGCTCACTGTGTTCTCCTATAGACGGAGGAGTACGTTCACGCTCACTGTGTTCTCCTGTAGACGGAGGAGTACGTTCATGCTCACTGTGTTCTCTTATAGATGGAGGGGTACGTTCACGCTCGCTGTGTTCTCTTATAGATGGAGGGGTACGTTCATGCTCGCTGTGTTCTCTTATAGATGGAGGGGTACGTTCATGCTCGCTGTGTTCTCTTATAGATGGAGGAATACGTTCATGCTCACTGGGTTCTCCTATAGACTGAGGAGTACATTCACGCTCACTGTGTTCTCTTAGACGGAGGAGTACGTTCACGCTCACTGTGTTCTCCTATAGACGGAGGAGTACGTTCACGCTCACTGTGTTCTCTTATAGACAGGAGTACGTTCACGCTCACTGTGTTCTCCTATAGACGGAGGAGTACGTTCACGCTCACTGTTCTCTTATAGACAGAGGAGTACGTTCACGCTCACTGTGTTCTCTTATAGACGGAGGAGTACGTTCACGCTCACTGTGTTCTCTTATAGACGGAGGAGTACGTTCACGCTCACTGTGTTCTCTTATAGACGGAGGAGTACGTTCACGCTCACTGTGTTCTATAGACGGAGGAGTACGTTCATGCTCACTGTGTTCTCTTATAGACGGAGGAGTACGTTCACGCTCACTGTGTTCTATAGACGGAGGAGTACGTTCATGCTCACTGTGTTCTCTTATAGACGGAGGGGTACGTTCACGCTCGCTGTGTTCTCCTAGACGGAGGAGTACGTTCACGCTCACTGTGTTCTCCTATAGACGGAGGAGTACGTTCACGCTCACTGTGTTCTCCTGTAGACGGAGGAGTACGTTCATGCTCGCTGTGTTCTCTTATAGACGGAGGAGTACGTTCACGCTCACTGTTCTCCTGTAGACGGAGGAGTACGCTCACTGTTCTCCTATAGACGGAGGAGTACGTTCAACTGTTCTCCTATAGACGGAGGAGTACGTTCCCGCTCACTGTTCTCCTATAGACGGAGGAGTACGTTCACGCTCACTGTTCTCCTATAGACGGAGGAGTACGTTCACGCTCACTGTTCTCCTATAGACGGAGGAGTACGTTCACGCTCACTGTTCTCCTGTAGACGGAGGAGTACGTTCACGCTCACTGTGTTCTCTTATAGACGGAGGAGTACGTTCACGCTCACTGTTCTCCTATAGACGGAGGAGTACGTTCACGCTCACTGTTCTCCTATAGACGGAGGAGTACGTTCACGCTCACTGTTCTCCTATAGACGGAGGAGTACGTTCACGCTCACTGTTCTCCTATAGACGGAGGAGTACGTTCATGCTCACTGTGTTCTCTTATAGATGGAGGGGTACGTTCATGCTTACTCCGCTTTCAGCAGCTCATTGCAATACACTTGTATTGTAAATATATCATGCATTTCTGGGTTTGGAATATTGAGAGTTATTAAAGCTCTTTCTGACAAACATAAAATTGGCCAATGTTGCAGTTCAGTATTGAGTGTTTCCCTTTGTTTTTAATTTTCAGAATGGAAAATGATAGTAACTGTCACACGTGTGCGTGTGTTTGTGTGCGCGTGCAGGGCCTGGCTCTTTATTAGAGCCACTCTGAGCTGAAATGAGCTTGGGAGGAAACGGATATCCTCTTTCTTGGAATGTGCAGGAGATTCCAGGGGCTTGGATCTTACAAAAGAGACATTTTGTGAACCATAGCAGAGACTTGCAGTCCTTTCAGAGGCTTGAATCAGGTGCTCAGCAGGTGGATTGCGGTGGGGGGCAGGGAGCCTTTCAGAGGGCTGTGCGTTTGTGGGGGCCGCGCGTTTGTGGGGGACCGCCCTCACGAGAGTCCTCTCAGGAATATATGAATGAGACTTGCGTTTCCAAATAATAAAAACTTACAAGAGCTAATTAATTGGAAAAAGAAAGCTCTGATATCAATATTCAATCATCTCCTTTATGCATATATTCATGTCTGTATAATATTTCTGCTGTACCTCCTCTTTGATACACAGATGAATAAATGCATGATGGTGGCCAGGCTACGTCCCTTTCATATGGATATGAGTACATATTTCATATCGCCCTGGCCCCTCCCTTCCCTCTGCTTAATAAATTCTTAAATTATGTGCATATAATTACCCAAGTCTCCCAGAGATTGCTGAAGCAGGAGATGAAACACTATTTAAATGAGTGGCTCTATGAAACTCCCTTCAGTTTACCCCAGGAGTTAATCATAATCCATCCTCCCTTCCCCCCTCTGTTTTGCTATTCTTCATCTCTCCATTCTGGTCAAAATTAAAAAAACAGATTTCTAAAAATGTAATCGACACACATTTGTTTCTATAGCCTACATTACGAATTTGAAATTACAATGACCAGTGCACCATCAGACCATAATTTGCGTATTCTCATCCATATCGGATGTACCATTTAGAAATTATAGAACCTTTTGTACATAACCAAAATAACAAAATGTGTCGCTGTCCAATGATTTATGGTGCTCACTATGTAAAATGTATTTTTAGTTATTGAAATTATTTTCGGACTGTTTCAGAAGCTTGTATCTATGGGTGCTTACATATAATGTTTATAATGTTTTATATCTACCCCTCTGGTAGTAGTCACGTGAAAATCAGTCAGTCTGTATGAACAGGGCAAATGACAGCCATCAGCAGATCTGCATGGAACTGTGAAATGGTGGAAGGAAAGGGGAAGAAATTATAATATTTTAGGGTTGCTATGACGACTGCAGATGGTGCATCCAAGTATTGGTTCTGTAAGTATTCATACAGCTGGATGATAATAAAAAATCTTTTAAAAAGGTGATCCACCAATTACATTATTCGAACCTGCAGCCCCCTGGATCAAAGGGCATGTTCCCTAACCCCCCCCCTCTCTCTTCCTCCTCCTCCCAGGGTTCCACCTGAGCGGGACTGTGCGAGAACCGGCGACGGCGACGGAGCCTGAGGCTTCCTACAGCGTGTCCATCAGCTTCGATCGCTGCAAGATCACGGCGGTGACCTGTGGCTGCGGCGACCGCGACATCTTCTACTGCGCCCACGTGGTCGCGCTGTCGCTGCAGCGGATCCGCCAGCCACAGCAGGCCCGGCTGCACCTGCCCATCTCAGAGACCCTGCTGCAGATGAGCCGCGACCAGCTGCAGAAGCTGGTGCAGTACCTGATCACCGTGCACCACACCGAGGTCCTGCCCACCGCCCAACGCCTCGCCGACGACATCCTCTCACAGAACTCCCAGATTAACCAGGTTCACGGTGAGTGGGGGGTGGGAGAGGGGCTCTGTGTACCCCCTGTCTTCTGCGCTCATGAGGAGTCTGATATCTCTGAAATACTCTGTGGTTAATACACCAGGAAGCCTGTCCCGTGTGCTGTTAAGCTCCTGACATTAACTACACTGGTGGAAGCTAACCTATGACCAGTCCAGCCAATCAGAGGGCAAGCCATAAATAAAGCTGTGTGCAAGCAGCGAGTGAGACTGAGAATCAGTAAAGCTGTAAGACTGTGAATGAGCACTGAGTAAGGAAGAAAGGCTGTGGGTAGGCAGTGAACTGTGAGTAAGCCAGGAGTGAGTAGGGTGTGTGAGTAAGCCGTGAGTAGGTTGTGTGTGTGTGTGTGTGTAAGCCGTGAGTAAGGAGTGAGTAGGTTGTGTGAGTAAGCCGTGAATAAGGAGTGAGTAGGATGTGTGTGTGTGTGTAAGCCGTGAGTGAGGAGTGGGTAGGGTGTGTGAGTAAGCTGTGAGTAAGGCCGTGCTGGTGCTGTTTGTGCAGGGGCCCCGGACCCCACGGCAGGAGCCAGCGTAGAGGATGAGAACTGCTGGCACCTGGACGAAGAGCAGGTGCAGGAACAGGTGAAGCTCTTCCTCTCGCAAGGCGGTTATCATGGCAACGGCAAGCAGCTCAACCTCCTCTTCGCCAAGGTATGACCCCCCTCCCCTCTCCATACACCTGGGCCCACCCGCTGGAAGGCCACACCCGCTATACCTCTTTTTGCTAACGAGCTGAGATTTGTGATTTCTCCTGCGCTTTTTGAAGTGTTTCACGTAGAAATCGCAATTGCAAGTCTTGAATGGATGTCGCAAAGCGCAATCATTTAGGCAATCGGTACATCGGCAATCGTTATCATCTCTCTGCCTCATTTTGGTTTGTATCAATTTTCCCAAGACAGAAACTAAAGGTGACGCTATGGACTACCTGGGCTACTTTACTATCTGTAATGTATTCAAAATGCTTTCAAAATAATCAAAATTGTTACAATCGTTTCTGACCTTAATCTGATAATTATGTACAAACCTCAATTCCAAAAAAGTTGAGTATGTAAAATGCAAATAAAAGCAGTGATTTGTAAATTCTCTTTTACATACATTTAATTTTAAATGCTACAAAGAAAAGATATTTAATGTTTTACCTTATGAACTTTATAGATTTTTGTAAATATGCGCTAATTCCAAATTTGATGCCAGCAACACATTCCAAAAAAGTTGAGACGGGGGCAAAACAAAAAGACTGGGAAGGTTGTGGATGTTTGAAATAGTTTGACAGGTGAATAGGTAACAGGTGATGCTATCATGACTGGGTATAAAAGGAGAATCCATGTAGGCTTGGGCTTTTACCAGCAAGGATGGGTCGGGGTTCGCCAATTTGCGAAAAACTGCATGAGCGAATAGTCAGTTTAAGAACAATGTTTCTGAACGCACATTTGCAAGGAATTTAGGGATTTCACCATCTACAGTCCATAATATTATTAAAAACTTCTGAGAATCAGGTGTAAAGGGCAAGGCCAAAAACCAATATTGAATGCCCGTGATCCCCCTCAGATGGCACTGCATTAAAAAACCGACATGCTTCTGTAATGAATATAACCACATGGACTCGGGAATACTTTGGAAAACCGTTGTCAGCAAACAGTTTGTTGCTGCATCTACAAATGCAAGTTAAGACTCTACTACGCAAAGCGTAAGCCATATATCAACAACATGCAGAAACGCCGCCGACTTCTCTGTGCTCAAGCTCATCTGAGATGGACTGACGTAAAGTGGAAATGTGTGCTGTGCCCTGCCGAGTCCACTTTTAAAATTGTTTTTGGCAATAATGGACGTCGTGTTCTCCGGGCCTAAGAGGAACAAAACCATCCCGATTGTTACCAACGCAAGGTTCAAAAGCCAGCGTCTGTCATGGTATGGGGGTTTGTTAGTGCCCATGGCATGGGTAACTTGCACATCTGTGAAGGCACCATTAATGCTGAAGGGTACATGCATTTTGGAGCAACATATGCTGCCATCTAGACAACATCTTTTTCAGGGACATCCCTGCTTATTTCAGCAAGACAATGCCAAGCCACATTCTGCATGAGTTACTGACTGGCCTGCCTGCAGTCCAGACCTGTCTCCCATTGATAGCGCGTGGCGCATTATGAAGTGCAAAATACGACAATGGAGACCCCAGACTGTTGAGCAGCTGAAGTCTTATATCAAGCAAGAATGGGAAAAAATTCAGCTTTCAAAACTACAACAATTGGTGTCCTCGGTTCCCAAAAGATTACTGAGTGTTGTTGAAAGGAAAGGTGATGTAACGCAGTGGTAAACATTACGGATGAGCGTATATTTACAAAAAACAAAGTTGATCAGTGAAAACATTAAATATCTTGTCTTTGTACTGTTTTAAATTGAATACAGGTTAAAAAGGATTTGCAAATGATTGCTTTCTGTTTTTATTTACATTTTATACACACTCCCAACTTTTTTGGAATTGATGTTTGTAATATCATCCTATTTAAAACTGTATGCATTTCCGTGAAACTCATTTTACGAAATTGCGATATGCGAGTGTAAATCCTCGCAAATCGCTTTCGTGAAACGAGCCCCTGGCAAACAACTGTTCACTCTCCCACTTTAAATTCAGTGTCCTTCTGTCACTCATTCATTTGTTACTGTCATTTAAGCAGTTCTGTTTTATATGAGATCTGATGGGTTTTCCTCATTCTCTTCAAAATAAATAAAATTTGAGGCGTAAAGAAAGTGGGTGAGGTGTGAGCAGCGTTTTAATTGTGTAAATGCGTGTCTTTGATCCTTAATTTATCCTGTACATGCTGCTTAATCAAATATCCCGCCTGAGTCACGCTGTTGCAGATGAGGAGGCTGATGCAATGGCCTGGTGTTGTGTGTTAATGCAGGGTGATACTTTATCATACGAGTGAGGGATTCAGTAATCGGGCCGTTACTCAAGAACCACAGTGATTTTCTCACGATTCTTTGTTACCCTTAGACCACTGTGACGCTCTCCGTTCTAATATTTTGTTACAAATTGTAATTGCTTTACTGGCAGGAAATGCATTTGTAAATATTGCCAAAGCATACAGAAATCCATAAAAATGCATATGTGCAGTAAAATAATAATTACTATAGTTACTCCATGGCCACTGTGACTTTCTGGGGTCTAATTCTTTGTTACTGTAACACCGCTGAGTTTCTCGGTGTAAGTAGGGTGTTAGTCTAACAGCAGAGTGAGTTTCTCTGAGTAAGTGGGGTGCTGTTTTTTGTATAGAGCGTCCCTCCCCCTCGTGTTCACACATTAAAGTACTTAGCCTTCTGCTGGTAATGCCGTTTCCAGTTTAATGACAATGAGAGAGAGTGTTCTCTTTGTGCGTTCACTGAGTGTTTATGGATTTTTCAGGCCTTGCCTTAAATGTGGGGCATATTTGTGTTTCTGATGTTTATAGCAGCGATCACAGGCTGGCAGAGAGTCGGTCTGCTCGTTCGCATTTCGGTATTTATTTGCCCTTTCTGAAATGTGGGGTAGCTCCTAATGGGTCTCAATCCGACTGAATAAATTCCATCACATTCACTTGTCAGCAGAAAACCTTGTGCTTGTGTGTCTGCGTATGGCATAAGTCTGTGTGTGTGTGTGTGTATTACAGCTTACTCTTTCTCTCTCCGTGCAGGTGCGTGAGATGCTGAAGATGCGGGATTCTAACGGAGCGCGCATGCTCACTCTGATCACTGAGCAGTTCATGGCCGACCCTCGTCTGGCGCTGTGGAGACAGCAGGGCACGGCCATGACCGACAAGTACAGGCAGCTATGGGATGAGCTGGGTGAGTACCTGCATTACACCCATATACCAGTCACGCCGCTATTACACCTGTATCACACCTGTTACACCGCTTGTATTACACCTGCGTCACACCATGCTTACACCTGTCTTGTGTCTGTCTGTGTCTGTGTGTGTGTGTGTGTGTGTGTGTGTGTGTGTGTGCACGTGTTTACTTGCAGGTGCTCTGTGGATGTGTGTGGTGTTGAACCCACACTGTCGGCCGGAGCACCGATGGGCGTGGCTCCGGCAGCTCAGGAAGTGGAACTCTGTGGACGTCTGCCCCTGGGAGGATGGTAACCATGGCAGCGAGCTGCCCAACCTCAGCCACTCCCTCCCACAGGGTGCTCATGGCAACCAAGGTGAGGACCAATCTGGTGTGAGAAACCACTTCCTGGTGGTAGCCATGAGGTAAATCACCTTCCTCAGGGCTGCTTTAGCTCATGTTCCCAGCCAAGGATTTGAACCTGTGACCCCCTTCCAGGTCCAAGACCTTTTGCTCAAGCCTCTACCCTCCTGACTGACAATGAGATGCAAGTGTTAAACTCACACCAACGCTGTTAAATTGAACTTAGATTATGTTACATTATGTTACACTCACACATTATGTTACACTCACACATTATGTTACACTCACTTAGCACACACTCTCCAAAGCAATCTACAAAAGTGTAACGTCAGTTTGTTCACAGAACCTTCTTAACTTCAATAAAACAAGTTTATATGAATCTCATTGCTGGTTTTTTCAGAATATTTTAATAAAGATTTGAAATGAGACCTGTCTGTCAGTCACTCTCGTTTAGAGTGCTGCTCTCTTCTGTGTTTATTTAATTTATGAGGTTGGGGAAATATTGTCATTTCCGTATTCCGTATTTTTTGGCATGGTACCCCAACTGAAGATTTTGTTTTGTGTAGCACGTCTGATCAGTTCTTATTTAGGCATATCTGACCCCTGCCCTCCCCGCTCTGCTCCCCCAGACTCGGCCAGCAGGCCCCACAGGACGGTGTTCACGCGGGCCATCGAAGCATGCGACCTGCACTGGCGTGATGCCCATCTGCAACGCATCATCAGCAGCGACCCAGACGCTGGCTGCTGCTACCGTGACAGCGCGGCGGATGGCTCGCTCTTGGACTCCCACGGCTGGCCCATGTGGCAGGGTGAGAACCACACTTCCTGTTTCAGTTTAAAATCATAATGCAAAGGATGGAAGATTCTGTTTCTTTTTTCTGGAGAGGGGGGGGGGCTCCATGTCATCACTAGTCTTGCTCTCCACCCCTGTCGTTATGTGACAATATATTTTATTTTTTTTTGAGGCATTTTTTTTCTCAACTCTTACAGAAGTGAGAATTTCTCTGTCACCTGACGATTGTAGTCTTCCTCTTTGTCCTATCTTTCTGTGACCCCCCCTTTCACTCCATTTACCCTCTTTTTTTTTCTCTCCATCCCTCTCTTTCTCTCTCTCTCTTTCTGTAGAACATGTCCCGACAGCTTGCGCCAGGGTGGATGCACTCAGGTCACATGGTTACCCGCGGGAGGCGCTGCGACTGGCCATTGCTGTGGTGACCACTTTGCGCCGCCAACAGCAGAGACAGCTGGAGCTCTTCCGCCGCCACAAGAAAGGTGGGGGGTGGGGGGGGTTGTGATCTGGTATAAAATGTGGTGGGGGGGTGGGGGGTTCGGGTATAAGAGGAGGTGTGGGGGGGGTGATCAGGAATAAGAGGAGGTGTGGTGTTTGGCGGCGGGGGGGGGGGGGGGGGGGCGGGTTGGGTTTAAGAGGAGGTAGCGGGGGGGTGATTTGGTATAAAAGGAGGTGGGGGGGTGATTTGGTATAAAAGGAGGTGGGGGGGGGGGTGATTTGGTATAAAGGGAGGTGGGGGGGTGATTTGGTATAAGAGGAGGTGGGGGGGTGATTTGGTATAAGAGGAGGTGGGGGGGTGATTTGGTATAAGAGGAGGTGTGGGGGGGTGATCAGGTATAAGAGGAGGTGTGGGGGGGGGGTGATTTGGTATAAGAGGAGGTGTGGGGGGGGGGTGATTTGGTATAAGAGGAGGTGGGGGGGTGATTTGGTATAAGAGGAGGTGGTGGTGGGTGATTTGGTATAAGAGTATAAGGGGGGGGTCCGGTATAAGGGGGGGTATAAGGGGGTCCAGGTTGGCCCAAAGGGTTTATTTATTGTCAACATTCAATCCCTATACAATTATCTTTATGATGGTTATCATTTTAATAAATTAAAGGTTAACATTACATTGTTGTGTGTAATGTAATTTTCTTTTTCTGCCTTGAACAGTACAGTAATGGTGGAGATGACGATGGTGGTGATGGTGAAAGCCATTCATTATCCTCCTGATGATGAAGATAATTATTCTCTTTTTTTCTCTCCAGAGTTGCTCCATAAAGGTGTGACCTCCATCTCAAACTCAGAGGGGTGGGTGGGGCACCCCCTGGACCCCATCGGGACCCTGTTCAGCACACTGACAGAGACGGGGAGTGGGGGTGACGATGGCTCCGCCTCTTTCCTGGACCCCCCAGGTACGTGAATGCTCTGGTTAAGGTTTAAAACAACCTCAGACTGACATTTTATCCACATTTAATACAGGGCAGAAATGTGTGTAGTTTTAAGAGAAAATACTGGTATCGGATAAACCACAGACCAGACACTATGACCCCGAACGACCAAAAAGCAACGGCAAAAGAACCGTTTAAATTTCAAACCCATGAAATGTGATCGGGAGGTGGGGAATGTCCCAGTAGGAAGAGTCACGGCTAACATTCCCCACGCCTGTCTCAGTGGGAGGAGTCATGGCTAACATTCCCCACGCCTGTCTCAGTGGGAAGAGTCACGGCTAACATTCCCCACCCCTTTGTTTCCCCAGAGGGCAGTGGCCAGGCGAAGCGGGCGGAGTCGCAGTCCCTGCCCTCAAGGCGCCCCCTGCAGCAGGGCGATCCGTGGCTGCCGCTGGCGGTGGAGATGGCCCTGCTGGGTCTGGGACAGCAGCGGAACATGCCGGAAGGCCTCTACGCCCAAGAGAAGGTCAGCCGCAGCGAGGAGCAGCTCATCGCCCGTCTGCAGGAGGTGGAGCTGGACCACACTCTCCTCAAGATCTTCCGCAAACAGGCCGTTTTCCTCCTAGAAGGTGAGGGGGCCGTTCCTCAGTCTCAGTTCTTATTTTCTGTAAGGATATTTACAAACGGGCTGGTGCACAAGGTTATGGTTCACCCTGGGAGAATCAAACAACCAGAGAAACCCCAGTATATTTTTTATCAGTTGGTGTGTCCCTTTTTATATTGACTTAGTGTAACCCCTGTTTTTTTGGCTACAAAAGGGGGGAATGTTCCCCCTAAAACTCCAGCAAAATCAGTTAGAACCTTTGTCCTTCTCCCTCTAGCCAACACTGTAACCGATATGGTGGCACTCCCACTTAAAGGACATGAGGTTCCTGCTTCATGAATTGTTTATGATCTAAACATTTGTTCAGTGAAGTTCAATTTCAGAACTATAACTCTTTCTTTCTCTTTCTCAGGTGGTCCATACAGTGGCCTGGGAGAAATTGTTCACAGGGAGAGCGTTCCCATGCACACCTTCGCCAAGTATCTCTTCTCCTCTTTGCTACCTCATGACGCTGACCTGGCCTACAGGATTGCACTGAGAGCCATGAGGTTTGTTATAGTGCCACGCGAGGAAGGGAAGGGTACCGCAGGTGGAGCAGAGGTCGAACTAGATTGCCCCCTTGAATTGAATCAGATTGAATCTGCATTGAATCAAATTGAGATGCATGGCCTTTGCTGACATGTACAGTAATATTGTGAAATAATAATATACTTGAGTGAGTGTCAGACCTGATATTCAAAACTGTACTTAAAATTTGAATGGGTGGATCCCAAATGGTGAATTGGCACCCTGATAGGGTTCCCAAAGGGGTTTTACCAGACCTCCTGAAACTCTAAAAGATATGAACAAGGTTCCCCTATTTCTCTCTCTAATGGTACAAATCCACAGAGGAGTGAGTGGGCGGAGTCCAGGATGGCTCAGGAAATGCATTTCTATAGTGAGCAGGATAGGGAAATCGGCATATACAGTGGTGCTCGAAAGTATTCACACCCCTTAACTTTTTGCACACTTTATTGTGTTGTAGATTTAATTTTAAATGGATACAATTGCCATATATAATAGTATAATGGTTGAGGAACTGGCCTTGTAACCGAAAGGTTGCAGGTTTGATTCCCAGGACTGCCGTTGTACCCTTGAGCAAGGTACTTAACCTGAATCGCTTCAGTATATATCCAGCTGTATGAATGGATAATATGTAAAAATGCTAAAAAGTTGTGTAAGTCGCTCTGGATAAGAGCGTCTGCTAAATACCTGTAATGTAATCAATCTACACTGAATAACCCATAATGACAAAGTGAAAACCATGTTTTTAGAAATTTTTGCAAAGATATAAAAACAAAAACTGAAATCTCATGTATATACGTATTCATACCTTTTGCTTTAATGTATTTTTAAAGTATCATATTTCATATTTGGTCACACATCCTTTGCATGCTGTTCCTTCCTGAAGTCTGTGACCCATCAACATCAAAAGACTATCTTATTTCCAGGTACTGTTGCAAGCAATACTATGATCTCTCTGCATTTGAATGGATCTCTATGGGAATTGGGGGGTGCGACTAGATTCAGCTGTAAATTACACTGGTACAGTATGGAAAACATGGCTGGCTAAATGGCTAAGTTGTCAAGGGTCTGAGCTGTCGAACAAGCCCCAAACCATCACTCTGTTGCCAGATTGGGAGTAGATGTGGATGGATCACAAGGGTTATTTCTCCTGACTCATTTTCTTATAGAAGTCTATGGGGGGAAAAAAGTCAGGAGAAGAAACCTTTAAAGTGATCCATCCACATCTACTCCATATCTGGCCGTAGAGTGATGGTTTGTGGCTCGTTTGATACCTCAGAACCTTGATGTCTTACAGCCATTTCGCCAATCATGTGTACATACTGTACCAGTGTAATTTACAGCTGAATCTAGTCTCGCCCCCAAATTCCCATAGAGATCAGTTCAAATGCAGAGAGGTTATAGTATCGCTTGTAACAGTACCTGAAAATAAGATATCGAGAGTCTTTTGATGTTGATGGGTCACAGACTTCAGGAAGTAACAGCATGCAAAGGATATGCTACCAAATATTAAATATGATACTTTAAAAATACATTAAAGCAAAGGGTATGAATAATTATGTACATGAGAAATTTTAGTTTTCGATTTAATACATTTGCAAAAATTTCAAATAACATGTTTTCACTTTGTCATTATGGGTTATTCAGTGTACATTGATGGGCAAGAATGACAATTTTATCCATTTAACATTAAATCTACAACACAATAAGGTGTGCCAAAAGTGAAGGGGTATGAATACTTTCAAGCACCACTCTCTCTCTCTCCCCCCTCTCTCTTTCTCTCTCTCGCTCTCTTTGTGTGAAGTGGGGTCAAAGGGGAAGTGCATGTGTTGGGCACTTCCTGTCAGAGCCTCTGAAGCTTTGAATGCAGTGTTCCGACCCCCTCTCGATCGCCTGAGGAGAATGAGCAGCAGTAGCAGCTGGGCCTCCAGCAGGTTTAAGTTTAGAATCGTACTGCGACTGTTTCATGCTGTACCCCCCACTGAACCCCCCCAAATCACTGCAGTAGAAACGGCCTGCCTGGCATGTGCAAAAATAATGTGTGTGAGACAGAATGTTAGTCTCACCTGTTACCTGCGTGGCCATACGGTGCCCCCCCCCCCCTAATTAGAGTGAAAAATGGGGTGTGCATGCGAAGAGCCATTAAAAAGCCATCAGCACTGCGGAAAAACTGCTATTTATGGGGCCTGATTTAAATTCATAAACACCATTAGGAGAAATGGTGTGTGACAAACCAGCAGAGGAGGTGTGTGCGTGTTTGTGTGTGTGTGTGTGAGTGAGTGATCACTGGAATAGAATTATCAGGAGATGCAGGAACACAGAGACGGTATGTGATGATGCAGTGTGGTCTCTCCCTCTCTTCTGAAATAACTGGCGCTCAGCCTGGGCTTCAGGTTCAAGCTCCTCCCCCTCAGACTCCCTGTGCTTTCCCAAACAACAGGGGCACAAATCCCACATTCCCTAGAAAGCCTCCTCTGGCCTCCGCTATAAGTGTGTCACAGGTTGCGGAGCGGCTCCAGGATATGTAACTTTACATAAATAATATGCATAAATCATTTTAATCCTCCCCTCCGGATATCCCTGACAGCCATGGGAAAGGAAGTGTTTACCTTTGATGGGAGAGGGGAAATATTTGGGGGATATTTCATGCCGCTTTGGAAGCAGGTGGGAAGTTCAGTGTGATGTTGACCAGAAGCTCAGGGAGGGAATTCTGACGCACGTGTAGAATGTTCTGGGAACTCTGCATGTTCCAAGTGTCTAACCATTTCTCTCTCTCTCTGTCTTTCTCTTTTGGTCTCTCTCTTCACTGTGAATCACAAGGGGTTACTGTATATCCAAATAGGGGTTTGCAGATCAAAACGTGGGGAATTAAAAAAAATATATATATATGAATTCGGTGTTTTAATATGGATGTAGGCAGTTATAGACAGACAAAAAAGACTAGACAGCGTGTGGTGTGGATTTTGAGGTTTTGTGTTCAGGAGGCCATTTAAATCCCCCCCCCTTTCTTTTCATTCTGGGTAAACTCACTGTTCTTTCTTTTCTACATCTACCTTCATATGGAGTTTTTAAGAGTAGGATCTTTAAATATCAATGGGGGAAAGGACAGGAATAAAATACTAGCGGAGTTTATCAGGCTCAAACACGTTAATGTAGTTTTTTTTGCAAGAGACTCCTACTGATTGTAGCAGTGAGGTAGATTGTGGGGTATTTGGTGGGAGGGAAAACATATTCTCAGTCATGGAACAAATAATAGAGCAGGAGTAGCAGTACTTTTTTCAAGAGACCTTGATGCAAAAATTGTATCTTCAGTAGAACTGGAAAAAGGGAGGGTTTTTTTTTTGCACAAAATAGGGGTTCAGACCGCTTAACAGTTTTTGAGAACTTTAGAAATGCATTACAACAGCAGGATAAGAACAAATGTGTGATAATGGGTGGTGACTGGAACTGCACAACACATTTTACTATAGACAAGAATGGGGAAGAACCTCACATACAGTCTGGTAATACTCTCTCTAGCATTATACAGGAATATGGATGTGGCTGTATGGCGAAATAAAAATATAACAACCAGACAATATACATGGGTAAAGGTGTCAGACAGTAGGGTCAGTGGCGCCAGATTGGACAGAATTTAACTGAATAAAGCTCATAACAACAGAGTTATTTTTCCTAATGGGTTCTCCGACCATCATATATGGTAGCCATTGACATTAATACATCAGCGCTGTCTCGATCAAGTCATTATTGCCATTTTAATACGAAACTGTTGGTTGACCATTTATTTTGTGAGAGGTTTGGAATTTTGGGGGGGACTGGAGACTTAAAAAGGGTTTGTTTGAAAGGTTGAGTCAATGGTGGGAGGTGTGAAAAATACAAATCAAGCAAGTCAAGTTGGAGGGGGATATTAAGGTTCTTGAAAGGGACTTGATGAATCAAAATGTTGAGGGTATGAAGGAAGTGTTGCACAAAAAAAAAAAAAAAAGAAACTGCCAATTGGGCTTATTCCTGCAGGAGCAGGTGAAGGGGGCTCTGGTCAGGGCTTGGATATCCTCAATTAAAGACATGGACGCTCCTAGTACCTTTTTTTTTTTTTTAATCTCGAAAGGAAGCCTGCACAAAAAAAGCAGATGGTTTTTCCTTCACCGCCCCAATGGGACATTGACCTCAGACCCAAAAGAAATGAGGAGGATGGTCATGACTTTTTATGCCGGACTCTATGAAGCGGGCAACTGCGAGGATGGCAGTGCAGCTCAACTTTTGCAGGATCTACCAAAGCTGAGCCAGGAGAAGACAACTTTGGACATGGAGCTTTCAGAATCTGTTCAGCAACCGTCTACAGGATGTGCACCAGGAGTGGATGGACTCCCTGCAGAATTTTTTAAGCACTTCGGGGAACTAATAGGGAGGGATTTTTATGAGGTGATTGGGGAATGTATGCAGAGACCTTGGCTTGCTAAAAAAAAAAAAAAAACTTGCGGCTGGTTGCTTTGTTATGCCTAGATTACAAAATATTTTCAAAGTGCTTGGCAAACAGACTTAAGAGTTGTCTGGATGCTTTTATTCAAGAGGACCAGACATACTGTGTGCCAGATCGGTCAATTATGGACAACCTATTTCTGATGAGGGATATTATCGATTTTAATATAATGAACAATCAAAATCTTGGTTTATTGTCCATTGACTAATAAAAAGCCTTTGATCGGGTGGAGCATGTATACCTTTTTAATGGTTTAAAAGTTTTTGGTTTTGGTAACAGATTTGTCTCATGGGTTAAGTTGTTATATGCTGGTGCATCAGTAATGGTCAAGGTGGGGGGTGGGTTGAGCCACCTGGTTCCTGTTCAAAGAGGCATCAGGGAAGGTTGCCCACTCTCGGGGCAGCCTTGCCATCGAGCCTCTTATGTAATTTGAGGAGAGATTTAAAGGGCTTTCAAATCACAGCTGACCCTGGTGGGGCAAAATGTTCAATATCCGTATAGGCAGATGATGTAACTATTTTTATTACAGGGCAGGACATTGTGACTTTGGAAAGGAACTTGGATTTATATGAGCAAGCCTCCTCAGCTAAAGTGAACTGGGGGAAAAGTGAAGGTTTTATCATGGGTCAGTGGGAGAACAACGGGCCACTACAACTACCTGGAGGGGTGCATTGGGCAAGGGAGGGTATAAAGGCCCTGGGGATTTTTTTAGGCACCGAACATTTTAAAGTGAGCAACTGGGAGGGGGTGCTGGAAAAAGTGGTTGCTAAGTTGTCTAAATGGAGTTAGCCATTACCTCAGCTCTCCTAAGGGGAAGGGTCTTGGTTACAAACAACCTGGCTGCCTCAATGTTGTGGCATAAATTTATGGTCCTGGAGCCACCTGATGATTTAATTTTTGAAATTCAGAAGGGTGGTAGATTTTTTTTTGGTCAGGACAGCACTGGACATGTGCACCTGTTTTTGCCGGTTAAAGAAGGAGGGCAAGGCCTAGTGGATGTCAAGGGCCGGGTTGAGGCTTTCCGACTACAGGCAGCACAGAGACTCCTCTACCAAGTGGATCTGACTTGGACTAAGGTCGCATGTGCACTCCTGAGGAAGGTAGAGAACCTGGGGTACGACCGGCAGCTTTTTGTAATGGACCTTCAGGTGGTTGAGAGAACCAGCCTCACTTCCTACTACCGATTCATGCTGCGGACTTTGCAGCGGGTCTTCACTGTGGAAAGGGACATATTGCAACCAGGGGAATGGATCTTGGAAGAACCATTGTTTCACAACCCTCTGATCCAAGCCAAACAAATACTTTCAGCAAGTGTGCAGGCCTGTCTGGTGAAGAACGGATGTATAAAGCTGGCCCTCCTAAGAGACGAGGGGGGGTGGAGGTCAGCAGCAGGTTACAGGCTGTAACAAAAAATTGTCAAAGTCAAGGCAGCTCTGCCTGGAAAATTCAGAGAGGTGCTGGAAAGACAAATTTGGCAGAGCCAGAGGGAGAACTTATATTGCCCACCGTTCGGTGTTGCTGCTGCTGCTGTGGTGGATGTACAGGAAGATGTCTCAAGAATAATTTCTTTTCGAACCCCAGAATTGGGAAATTTTAGAGAAATTTCTAAGAAGGCCATGTACATGACTAATGTCAAGGTGGCTCACCTGGCCTCTTTGAGGGACCTGAAAGCCTTGAGGTGGTCAGAGTTGTTTGGGCCAGATTTCTCCCTGACGGGATGCTTGCGGGCCCTGTATAAACCTCCCATAGAAAAGCGTACAGCTGACCTACAGTGGAGGGTTATTCACGGGGCCATAGCTACGAACAGACACATGGCACACCTGAATCCGGCAGTGGGGAGGGGGTGTTCTTTCTGTGGTCAGGAGGAGAGCTTGCATCACCTCTTCCCGGGCTGTGACCGTTTTAGGGATCTTTTTTAAACTGCTCGACAGCTGGTTTCAAGGGCTGGGTGATGGTTTTTCTTTTACACCTTTCATTGGGGGGGCGAAATAGTGTTGTCACTACCAGGGTTCTGCACAACATAGTGTGTGTGTGTGTGGGGGGGGGGGCGGGTTGCCAGGTTGATGAGGATGGGCAGTTGATTTAAAATTTTTAATGGTCATTTAATTTTATTTTTCTAATGGTCATGCATGGTTCATGGTATTTGTTTGTGACATAAGAAGGAAAAATGGCTGAGATGCATTGATTAGGCACTGTAAGTCAAGTTGTTAGGGAAAACATTTTACAATATAGGTTTGTTAAAAATCTTTAAAATATCACTCCCCTTCAACTAGATTTACTAATATTCTGCTGATAGACATGTTTCTCATTTTTTAAATTCTTTCGCAACTCAGACGCACTGAATAACTGTTATTTCCTAAATTGCCTGAACGTGAGCTTGACAGTCAACAGAAGCACCATCTACACAGTAAAAGCATTTAATTATGTGTACAGTAATTACCGTGTGTAATGGATATAATAATAACTAATTAATGGCATTCATTAAATGCGATTCACGCAGTGTCCTCAAAGCACTTTCTAACAAGGCTACAATGAGCAGATTAACTGAGAATGCACACAAAGCACATGATGAAAGTCACCCTCTTATGAGACAGTTTAGATCTTCTCTTTGATATCGTCTGTAACGAGAAGCTGCGGCTTGGGTCGTTGGGTTCGTGAGACTCGTTTCTGCTACACTTACCAGTCTCCCTCTACCTGGGAGCAGCCCTACCTAGCACCTCCGTGCTGGATGTAATGAGGACAAGGCACCATTTTAATCGTCCATGTAACAACTGATTTTGAATATTAATTTCAATATCAAAGTGTGTGGACACATTTACATTTTGACATTTAGCAGGCACTCTTATCCAGAGAAACTCGGATTACATTTTTACATGCTGTACATTTACACGGCTGGATATTTAACTGAAGAAATTCATGTAAAGTAGCTTTGCTTAAGGTAACAAAGGCAGCACCCCACCTTTGAATCTAATGTGGAATCCTGCGTTAGAAGCCCAGTTCTCTAACCGTCTCTAACCGTTAACACCCCTGCACAGTCAAACAATTATTTTAATTTGGTGAATGGAAATTAAGTGTCATAAAGGCACCCAGTTGTAGTAAAGTGCTGGGTTGAGGGATATTGACTGATAGGGTGGCTGATTGATGATCTGTTCTATCCATCTCCAAGGTTACCAGTTCTGGAGTCTGGGGCAACCGCCAGTGACCTGTCGCGACCCCACCACATCGTCTCCGTCGTCCACAACCGCTACCCGCGCTGGTTCACCCTCAGCCACATCGAGTCTCAGCAGTGCGAGCTGGCCTCCACCATGCTCACTGCTGCCAAAGGTCAGCCGCCATTCCATGTCTGCAGTTTCACACCCACCATTCCGTGCCTGCATTTTCACTTCCACCATTCCGTGCCTGCAGTTTCACTTCCACCATTCCGTGCCTGCAGTTTCACTTCCACCATTCCGTGCCTGCAGTTTCACACCCACCATTCCGTGCCTGCAGTTTCACTTCCACCATTCCGTGCCTGCAGTTTCACTTCCACCATTCCGTGCCTTCAGTTTCACACCCACCATTCTGTGCTTGCAGTTTCACAGCCACAATTCTGGGCCTACTGTTTCACACCTACCATTTGGTGCCTTGATTCACAGCCACCATTTTGTGCAGACTCTCGTAGCATTACTAACTTCTGCAGAGAGGAGAGCCACCATTTTGTGCCTGCTGTCCCACAGTTGTACCTTCACTGTCACAAGGACGGCTGCTTTGCCATTGGTTCTCTAGTTCACGACATAATTTTTGGTCACCGCAGTCTGAACAACTATGTGTTTATTTGTCTGCCCTGCAGGTGACAGCCGGAGGCTGGAAACGGTGTTGGAATCTATACAGAAAAACATCCACTCTTCCTCTCACATTTTTAAACTGGCCCAGGACGCCTTCAAGATCGCCACGCTCATAGACAGCTTACCGGATATCACTCTCCTCAAGGTGTCTCTAGAGCTGGGACTGCAGGTAACTGTGCCGCGCGTACACACACAGGCTGGACCTGTGTAATTAAGAGTGGATGCTTGTTGCTGACTGGTGCAGATTATTCAGATAATTAATGAATGTTACTAAAGCAGAACAAACAAAAACAGGTGGGGAGAAATTACCGGCAATTCACTTCCAGCTTCTTTCCACACACACACACACACACACGTGCAGTTAAACTCTATCTCTCTCCCCCCCCCCCCCCCCTCCTGCCCATTGCTTCTGTTTGCAGGTAATGAGGATGACTCTGTCAACATTAAACTGGCGCAGGCGTGAGATGGTGCGATGGTTAGTCACGTGTGCCACAGAAGTGGGTAAGTGGCCATGCTTTCTCTTTCTCTCTTTCCCTCTCGTCACTGTGAATCGCACGGGGTTACTGTATATCCAAACAGGGTTTAGCGGATCAAAACGTGGGGAAATTCTTTTCATATAAATTCTTTTATTAAGTTTTAATATGGATGTAGGCAGCCATTTATAGAAAGACGATGAGGTTTTGTCAGGAGCTCATTTCAATCCTGCTGATCTCCCCCCTTCCCTTTTTCTTTCTTTCTCTCTTCCCCCTCTTTTGCTCTCTCTCCCCTCTCTCCCTCCCTCTCTCTCTCTCTCCCCTAGGTGTGTATGCGTTGGACAGTATCATGCAGAGCTGGTTTACGCTCTTCACCCCGACGGAGGCCACCAGCATCGTGGCGTCGGCGGTGATGTCCAACTCCACGGCCCTGCGGCTGCGCCTGGACGGTCGGCAGCAGGACAGCCTGGCGGGGAGCGCCCGCACCCTGGCGCTGCAGTGCGCCATGAAGGACCCCCAGAACTGCGCCCTCTCTGCCCTCACCCTCTGCGAGAAGGACCGTATGGCCTTCGAGACCGCCTACCAGATTGTCCTGGACGCCGCCGCCACGGGGATGAGCCACGCCCAGCTCTTCACCGTGGCCCGCTATATGGAGCACCGCGGCTACCCGGGCCGCGCCTACAAGCTGGCCACCCTGGCACTGCCGCACCTGAGCCTCAGCTACAACCAGGACACCCACCCGGCCATCAACGACGTGCTGTGGGCCTGTGCCCTCAGCCTGTCCCTGGGCAAGAGCGAGCTGGCCGCCGTGGTCCCCCTAGTGGTCAAGAGTGTCAAGTGCGCCACCGTGCTGTCGGACATCCTGCGGCGGTGCACGATGGGCGTGGCGGGAGGGGGCGTGGTCGGGGTGGGCGTGGTCGGTGGGGGCGTGGCCCTGCCGGGGAGGAGAAGCTCGGGGAAGGCGGCCATGTCCTTGGACAAGGCTCCGCTCAGGCAGTTGCTGGACGCCACGGTGGGGGCCTACGTCAACACCACCCACTCGCGCCTCACCCACATCAGCCCCCGCCACTACGGCGAGTTCATCGAGTTCCTGGGCAAGGCCCGTGAGACCTTCCTCATGGCGCACGACGGCCACACCCAGTTCACCCAGTTCATCGACAACCTCAAGCAGATCTACAAGGGAAAGAAGAAGCTGATGATGCTGGTGAGGGAGCGCTTTGGATGACCCAGGCTTTCTGTCCTCGTTTTCACCTCAGACCGCCTCCTTTCTTCCTTGCTCTTTGATTACTTGAGCCTTTCTTCTTCTGAAAACAGACAAAAGAGAAAAAAAAGGATGGGGGAAGAAAAAAGGAGAGCCACACCGGTATTATTATTATTATTATTATTGCGACTATATCTGTACAGAACTGTCTTTGTTGATGATAGAGGAAACTGTCATGTTGTGAAAAATGTGTTTTTGAGAGATGAAAGTGGGGGAAAATGGACAGTTTTGCTTAGTTGTCATTTTGTACTGAGTATGATATGTTGTCTAGTGGTGGGAGTGAAGCGCTTGGTGCAGCTGAATCGCAGCTTTAACCCGATCGCATTAAAACCCAGACGGACCCGCACCTCTTTAAAGCATGAGAGAAAACAATCCCATTTTAATCTTTGATAAGGTTTAACGGAGGGAAAAGACCCCAGAGGTATACAGTCCCCCAGGTCTGTATGGAGGCGGGGCTACGGAAGAGCCCAGCTTAGAGGGCGGAGCTCACTGGCGTGGAAACTTCAGCAACTGCCAACATACTTTCTCAGGGATTTCTCACGGGGAAAAAAATGAAAATGAAAACAAAAAAAGGAGCGTTTATTGTATTGTGTATATAATACAGGATATGTCTGGAGAAGAAAAAAAGTATAATGTTAACTAATTTATAAAGCATATTCTATGTAATGCAAAAACAATACTTGAAGCTGCAGTAGCTTTTTACACAAAACACATCAGAAGGACAAACCTGGACTTGTTTTGTTTTTAGTTTTTTTTTGGGGGGGGGGGTGGTTATGCAGACCACTTAATGAATGGGAAATAATATTAGTGGTCATGTTCAGAATCTGTTTGCAGAATATATTTTAATTATAAGCAAAGCATGCACACACTCACACATATGTGGACATACACATACTCAAACTAACACACACGCATATGTGTGGACATACACTTGCTCGCATGCTCAAATAATACACACACACTCACATATACTCAAACTAACACACGCACACAGTATTGTCCCCGTTGCTCAGAGGGTGGGATGTGAGTGTTGGCACTGAGAATTGTAAATTGCCGGAACACTGTGTTCTGCTCATCTCTCCCAGTCCAGAAACACACTTCCAGAAAGTCTACGGACTTTTCGTCCAGGGAATGAATTAGAGGTTTGTGAGGCCAAAATCATCCTTGCAATGTGAAACCACAGAGGACAGGTTTGGCCTGACTCTGGGTTCACAGCAGTCTCGCAGCACAGCAGTTAGTGGTGGCAGAGTTGGGCCTTGCCAGCCCTAGTCTTAAGGAGTCCTTCTAAAAATATAGCTCAGTGTAACTTAACACCCAGATTAATGCACAGCATGCTCATAAACTTGCTGCTTTGTCACAATGACACAGCTGTGCCATTGTGGTGTCACAGAATGCTTCGCGATTATGATGGTGCAGAATGCGGTGCCATTATGATGTCACAGTAATGCTCCGGAATGCTCAGTGTTGAGTTGGGAACCTGTTCTGAAATTCTGCTCTTTTGCTGGTCTTATTTCAACTGGATGGTCAGTTGTGTTTTTGTGAATATACCTTTTCCGTTCCTTTATTTTTACAGCTCTTCCAAGATCACTAGACAGGACTTCTGAAGACCAAACCACTTTCATTTGATGAAAGCCAACTTATCTGAATGGTTTCCAAAAACCTTCTGCTTTTAAAAAAGCAATTTGTCATCTTTTTGGTGTAAAAAAAAGAAAAAAGAAACAAAAGAAAAAAAAGAAAAAAAAAATGTTGTTTATTGCCTTTTGTTCCCACAATTTGAATATTTCCAAGAGGTTTATTTTGGGTTTTGTTGTGTTTATTTTGAGCAAGTTGTTTTACATTTATTTATTATTTTTATTGGTAAGACTGTACATCACCGCCTGTGTAAACTTGGTCATGGAACTGAAATTAAGATTTTATACACAAATTTATTTATGTAACAAAATCACTGTTTTATATACTTGATAATGATCCAATGATTGCATTTTTTGTTCTTGTATTGATTAAAAAACATTTTTTTCCTGTTATATTTTCTCAATTAATTTATTTTCCGCATGTAACACGTGGCATTATCCTTCACGTGTCAAAATGACATTGAAGATGCTGACTTATATGCTGCCTGATATTTGTAATACAAAATGCTTCCATTTTTATAAACATATGAATCCCATCTGGTTTTCCTATTAAAGATGTTCATAATCATTTTCTTTGCGAACTATGAGAGAGATGTTGCTGGAAGCGAGATTGTGTGCAGTAAATTTTGTTGAGTAGACACACTTATACAGAGCAACTTTAATTGAAACGTGACACTACAATGTAACAAGGGTCATTTGGGGTGTTGCTTCTCTTTAGTTCCTTTCAAGATTTTGCACAATAGTTCCACGAATGAAAATTGCAGCAATTCTGTGCATACGCTCACAAATACATGTGCCAAATTTGTTTAAGGCAATGCTGTGAGGGCAATTGCCGATGGCATCGCCCAAGGTTTTGGGAGGGTTCAGTCGGTAGCACGTCCGTGTTTCAGCGCTATCTAGCGACCCCCCCCCCCTGCTGGTCGATCGGGCAGCCATGGACTATACGAAAGGTCTTCCTCCGACTCCACCCTATGCAAGCGTAGCTGTGGCCTGGTGACCCCCACGTGTTTCAGAGGAGAAACGCAGATGTCTTCACTCTCACTCAGTAGGGACCACTCCCCCCGTAGGGGTCTGGTTTCGATTCGCCACCCATGGCACGTTCTCTCTTACTCTAGCTACCTGCAATAGTTGTTCGTGGAGTAGTCCCAAAACCAATTGAGAGAAATTTGTTCTAGTGTACGGGGAAAACGGTATTGTCCCTCTGACACTCAAAGGAGAACATTCTCTGATAGCCTCTGTGCTTTCAGGGACACTAAAAGTCTTTCTTATTTGATTAGCAGTAACATGAGTATAGGTGCTAAAGGGTCCAAGCTAAACAAATTATTTTTCTTGTTATTCCATTCCTTTCTGACTTTTCTTTGCTTGTTTTCATTTTGGTTTTTTCTTAATTTTTCATTTGGTTTTAAGTGTTATTCATCCTTTTGATCAACGGCAGTTTAACACAAAATTGAACTTCTCAACGATAAAAGATGATTGAGTCTGAAGTTGTTTGATGCTGTGATTGGACTCTGGAGAACATTTCTGTCATACATTTTCTTCCTGAGCTCGGTGAGATTATGAAATGGATACTAAATACATTTTTTAATCAAGTCTGATATGATTAATGTAGTCCATTATGAATTACATGTTCTCCCTTCGATATTGATTTTTCAAATTCGACGTGGACCAGGAATCTCAAAAGTCCAAGCGCACATACAAACACATACTCCCTTATACAGACACAAAGGTTAGCAACACAAGACCTTTGCCCTGCACGAAACGAATCATGGACAGATTTAGAAATACATCCAGGTCAAAGGTCATACCCCATTCCCACGCAAGCTCACGTTCTCCCTCTTCTTCCTCCTCCCCCTCTGTTCACTTTTCATGTGTATAAACTCTGCTGCAGCAGTTTTAATCCAGCAGGATCTGTGACATGTACAGCTGCACATGTGGACCACAGGCCTGTCCAAAATAGGCTTTTCAGGACGTGATTTAATCCTGGTCCGGCTCCAGGGTATGCCGCTTGGCTGTAGGTCCGGGCCCCGCCCCTTCTCTCTGTTCCCCTCAGATTTATTTAGTGAGTCTTGGCTTGGCTGCAGGCTGTACTCATTTAAACGTTGTTTTTGAACGTTGAGACATTATTTCAACGCCTGGTTTTTATGTGACCACGGGTCATCCTGAGGTTTTTCTTCTTTAAAAAAAACTCACATTCAGTGAAACAGTGTTTACATTAGGGCTTTGTGCTTGATCTCTATCTGCAAGCACACACACACATGTACACACACGTCCACACATACACACAGTTGCTCCACAGGCAGGTTAATTTGTTACTCCCTGCCACCCCCAACCAAAAAGACAGCTGCAAAATTGCAGAAGGAAGGAATATGGTTTCTTCCGGAATGTTCTTCCAGCAATGTTGGTGAAAATGAGTGAAGCAGATGAGGATGAGTGTGTGATTAACACTTTTAAACAGGACACATGGAACCCAGCTCCCCTGGCTTAATGCTTATTATAAAGGTAGGTTGCATTATGCGATATACTAACGAGAATTTACCATTAATTTTTATGAAAATTTTTTCCCCTTATTTTTTCTTTTGTTTTTTTAAGGTATTAAGCTGCTGATTTTCATTCACTTTTTATTTTCAGGGAAACTGCTGCAATGATGGATAGAGTTTGCAAAGTGCAGCTCTGTCACGTCTCGCTGGCCCAGTCATATTCTCTCTCTCCTGGCTCACTTGGCCTTTTCTAAAGTACAGTGAGAATAATTGATTATAGGGCCATTCTGAGGGGAAGCAGCTGCTTTTGGACAAGAGCCTTGATTTCAGCTGTGATGAAAGAGATGGTAAAATGCTGCTCACCGGCTTCATTAGACTCCCTGCGGTTTCAAACAGCACAGATGAATCAACTACAAATTTCTCTCTCACACACACACAAGCACATAGACTAATACACATATAGCCTACATACATGTACAAAACGCACACAGTTGTGTCTGATGACATTGTTGATGTGACACCAATAAATGCTGTTAATATTACCCATTGCTTTTAAAATATTATATAATATTCTTTACAGGGTGCTGTGATTCAAATAGGTATTAATTAACATGAAGCCTGTTTCACTATTTCAGCCATTAAAAAATATATATATGTGAAACATGCGGATGGATAAGTGAGGTCTGTGAGGATACATTTTGTGAATATGTAGGCCTACGTCACGTCCCTGTGGCAGTCATATATCATGTCTGGCTTGCGGATATTTGTGCACCGCGGCTCCTGCCTTCTATCTGATCTAATGATGGGCAGTTGCTGTGGCAACCAAAGAACCCTACCTAATTCTCTCCAGTTTCCCTGAGTGGCAAACGTTCTTGCAGCGGTCGAAGTTTGAAAGGAAGGGCTGGAAATGTCAGAGGAGCAATCCGCCTGCGATAAAGCCGCTTGTAAATGGCAAGCGCTCTGGAATAAGCATCGGCAATTACTCCGCGGAGACGGCCTTTTTCACCCCCGGTATAAATTAGTTTATTTTTCTCGACGTCTCCCTGGGTGCCCTGTCTTCAAAACTGGTTTCATCCTGGTTATCTCTCGACGTACGGCAGTCAGAAACTGGGAGATGTGGCTACAATATCAACAATTTGGTTTCACAAATATTGGCTTGTTTTTTTTTCATGTTAAAGAAAAATGTGTGCTACAATATTTAGTTAACCTATAGCCTAAATATGCAATGATTCGTGGGTAAAAGACAAGAACTGCACTTGGTGTGATTCTTAACCCCACTTGGACATGGGGGTATGTTAGACTGAACAATGGTTTCTGTATTTTTGACGGTATTGCCTCAGCGTCACAGGAACATTGAGAGAACCTCGGCTGTTTGCCTGGTGACTGGGTGGAAAGGTGTGGTAAATGCGCAGCAATGGACATGCTAGGCAGCATCGACCACCCCTCACACATATCCTAATTTATTATTAACTTTTATCAATTATTAATCAGAGCAAGAGGTTGTGTGTGAATCCTGATGGGGGGGGGAGGAGGAGAGGTATATAACAGTGAGTGAGAGAGACATTATGTCACATGATGATCAACAGTTTACCTGGATTCAAAACAATAATGTACTTGGTTAAGACAGGGATTTGAACTACTAATGTACTGGTTAGCAGAGGAAAACAGTAACAGTACTGATAAGCACATTTTTATTTATGGACTCTGGGGTTTGTAATTAAGCTTTAAGTAATGGCATCAGTGGTGGAAACACAAGCGTTAGCCCTTCTGTCTGTTGCCATGGTGATTAACGAAGCAACCGTTATCCACCTGACCTCCACAAGTTGGAGCTCCTCCTGACAAATCTGGTTATGTCTCCATTTGATACAGACACACCTCATTACTGTACCAAACTGAGCCTCTAAATTAGATTTTTACAAAAAAAGAGTAATGTACCCACTCACGAACAGTATGGATGAATCACTGTAATTCAGCCACTTTATGGGAGAAAGCAAAACAATCTAGGCTGATTCGTTTTAAATGAAGATCAATAGAGAGCTATAAATAATGTGCTTATTTACACTGTGGTGAATTAGGCTCCACCAGAGAGAAACTATAGTACTTTCACCACAGTTAAGGCTCTATAAATAATGTGCTTGGATAGACAATCAAACTGGGGAGAATTAAATAGTTATGAAACTAAAAGTCCTACACTGCTATAAATCACCAACTATGATTGTTTTATATAGGATAATTTTTTGGGAGTTTTAAATAATAAGTAAAATAGTCTGAATATCTGTATAAGGCATTAAGGATATAATTAAATCCCGACTATAGCACTGCCAACAGTTACCTCACCTGTACTCACCTGGCAGTTAACTCATCTGTACTCACCTGGCAGTTACTTTACCTGTACTCACCTGGCAGTTACCTTACCTGTACTCACCTGGCAGTTAGCTCATCTGTACTCACCTGGCAGTTACCTTACCTGTACTCACCTGGCAGTTAGCTCATCTGTACTCACCTGGCAGTTAGCTCATCTGTACTCACCTGGCAGTTAGCTCATCTGTACTCACCTGGCAGTTAGCTCATCTGTACTCTCTCAGTGTTCTTACAGTACCCAGATGCAGAACAAAGAAACACCTCAGTAATCTCAGTTCATGCAGAACGCTTGTGAGCGAGGGTGGAGGAGATGGCTCCAGAACACGGTGTGACCATACGTCTACCATCTAACGACAGAGCTGAGCTGGACCACGAGGCTCTGAGCGGCTGGCTGATGCCTTAGGAAACTGTGACTGATTGAGCCCGAGAGAACCGCCGAGCGCTCTCTTCGAAGCAGAAGGAAAACAGTAAAGATCCGGCCTCAAGAGGAACAGGAAATAAATATATTCCCCCTCCCCTCAGCCCGGATCTGCAGGGAGAGGAAAGAGCTGCGATGTCTGTCAGCCTGGAAGTGACTGTAACTGTGACTGTAACTGTGAGCCTGAACAAGACTCAGAACAAGCTGTGGGGAAAAAGGGGAGTGGCCACACCCACCTAGTGACGTATTACAGTGAGACCACACCGAAATACGGATGCATCACACTGATGCCCACCCTACATTACACTACACTACATTCTGGCCAAACACTCCGGGGGCGTCCCAAATATTCGTCACTCCCCACCTCTTTTCCTCCGCTCCCCCACTACCACTCCTCTCCTACCCGGAAGTATGCAAAACTGCCTGAATGTTTTGTGTACAAGTATTTGCATGTACAGTACACAATGTACCTGCCATTGCGCTTTGCGTAGAAACTTTAATTAATATGTAACCATTAATACGTAATTGAGATGTAATCAGCAACATTAGATTAAAACACAAAGATCCGTTTCCGGGGCACGGAGGAGAGGAGGTGGTAGTGGAAGAAAGGAGGGTGCATTTTTCGAGTATTGGGACACACCCACAGATGTTCGTCCACATTCTCTCCCACCCATGGACGTGGTTGTGGACTCAACACTTTCACCTCGGTTACTTCTTTCTGAACAAACAGCACCACTGCATGACCAAATAATTATGAAGCTAAATCATGACTGCACCAACAAGTTCGGCCGAAAAAAGCTTTAGTTCGAATAGACATTTGGCGCCATCTAGTGGTGAAAGTCATGCATTTTTTAAACTGTTCCCCAGAGTTTTACACAACACGTTTAAATGCTTTTATGTTGCCATTGTATTTTCATAGTCAGTCTACGTATATCTTTCATTTTTTAAAATGCCAGTTGTTTATGCCTGTTATTGTTCATCACTGTTTCAGGTAGTGCAGGTGCAGCAGAACAGGTAAAGATTCGTCATTCATGATGATATGTGGCAGGTTATGACATGTCACCTGCGTCTATGGCAAGTTTGGCAACATAGCGCGCCTCTTTTGTCACCATGGTGATTGAGACCAATAAAGGTCTGTTGAAACAGGGAGTTTTTCTCAACACATCATAGCTGTGTTTTTGCGTAATTCCAGGTCTTCTTTTCGTCTTAGAGGGAAGTGAAAGGCCCACGTAGTTCCTGTGATTGTGTAGGCAAAGCTGACAGGCTGCTGTCTGGTTCTGATGCCTCCCATATTGTGATTAAAGATGTGAAGTGTCGCAATGCTGGGGCCGGAAGCTAATTGTCACTCAGGTTTGCTTTCATTCATCTATGTGGGTGTGTATGTCTGTCTCTTTGGGTGTGTGTGTGTGTGTGTATTGGAATTCAAAAATGTATTTTTTATGGGCAGATGTTTCATCATTTTGTGAAAATGTAGTGTGTATTTTCTTTTGTAGTTGCAGGTTTTGTAGATCCAGTTCTGACCTCCCCCCCTGTCTTCCTTGTTTGATCTCTCCTGTGTGTGGGCAAAGTGCCATAGGCCACACAATGTCTCACAACAAAGCAGAATAAACTATTCACACAGCTGTGTTTGTTATGGGAGTTTCATGTGTATGTACGTGTGTGTGTGTGTGTTCAGCAGCTTCACAAGACTTACTGTGAAGTTGATCTGCCTCTCCTCAGGTTCAGCTTTACTCTTTGTTCAGTACTATGGCACCATCTTGGCGCTATGACACCATCTCAGTGCTATGACACCGTCTTGGCACTATGACACCATCTTGGCTCTGCCGTTTCTGCGACCTTAAGATTTTCCTTTATGTGATGTTATTACTGCAAACAGTTTCCCACAGGTTTCAGTAAAAAAATAAACCCTGTCTGACCAACAAAGCCTTCAGTCTCATAGTACCCACTTCTTTTAAACTCAGAGAAGCTCAGGAGGCTAAAATGTATGTAATATTTGCCATTCTCAACTAACTATAGGTATATGTGAGTGTAGCACACATATAAATCATGTGTTTTCTAAGTTGATAAGATTGATTTACTATTTGTTTTCATAACTCTGAAATGTAATAAGCAGGAGGTTGGGGCATGACATGTTTGGGGAGCACTGCGAAAGAGAAAAGAGGAAGAGACTGTGATTGGTTTAGATAATGCACAGCAGCAATTTTTGCAGGGAGGGAGTGGCCTCTCTGCAGGCAGACTAGCAGCAGAGATCTATGTGACTGATTAAGTTCCCCCAAAGAACCGTATTTGTTACACAGCTTCTGCTCAAGACTAATGATAAGCCAGCATCACCCAGAGAACTGAGCACCTTCACTATTTTATTTGATTTCTTAATGTGTTTTGCCTCCTTCTAAAATGTTACAGTGAAAGCACACCACACAGCACAACACTGGCAGGGTCATAGTGCAAGGGCATATTAGCACAATTTAATTTGCACGTTTGTGTTTCACCCCCAAAAAATCCATATGTGGTACCGTGTGACAAACAAAATACAGTCCTGCACTTCACTTTTGAGGAAGTACGTTTTTTTAAAATACATTTTTCAGTCCGTCAGTGTTTTAAAGTGAAATATGGGGCCTGTTTTAACAGCTCAGTGCACACTAGCATTCATGATCGTTTCACTTCCCAGGTCTTTGAGTAAGTACACTGCAGAAGATAGCTGGTTCAAGGATGATTTCTGATAGATTCAGTGTGAAATAGTGTGGTCCATCATTCTAAAATGGGTTTGCTATGTTTGACCTGACTGTCCTCTGTAACCAACACCACAGCCCTGTCACCATGAATATTAATTAGTAAAAAAAAAAAAATGATGTTTTTGCCTCTCCTGCATCAACGGCTCTCTGTTTAATTCTGAATACCACACTACAGAGCCCATTGTCTCATTTTAATGAATATTCATGAGGTCATGTGCTCTTAACAGGGCAAGAATGATCTAAAGTGGCAGTCTCGTCCCAGGAAGGGTTCAGTCCCATGACAAATCTCATCCAATTGGTCCCCAGGGATGTGTGGGGAGTGAATAAAAATGTAATTTGGAGAGAGCAGAAAGAGATACAGTGAGACTCTCCTGCCCCATGCACCATTTTCCACAGTACCAGAATTCACCGCTTTTGAGAAGACGTAATTAAATTTAATTAAATTTAATAAAACAGGCACTGGTCCTGGAGAGCCAGGTTCTTCTGGTTTTATTTGTCACACACACAAACACACCCACACACACAAATGTTTCTGAGTCCATTGTTTAACATATACTACCCATGTCATGCTCAATGCGGGTACTTGGCTCTTAACCCATTTCAAACAGCCTTCAGCACTTTCTTCAGAGAAGAGTGAGCTATTGATCCATTTGAAGTTATCATTCTAGAGCTGGCTAAAACCTGACCTAGTTTTTTGGCATAACTAAGACTGGGTTACACCTCTAGGTTACACCATGCAGCTACTTGGCAGCCCTTTACTGCCATCCAGTGGTCTACCTGTAAACTGCATTAAAGGTAAGCTATGTAAACATCAGGTATAATAAATACAAAGTGTTTGGTGAGACATGTGTTCAATCCCCTGACATGGCACCTTCTCAGCTGTGGACCCTTCCCTATGTGTGACCCTCTCTGCTGTCCAGGGCAGACCTTTTAAAAACCCCCATAATGTTAAATACTGTAATATTGTGACATTTTTACAATTCCCAATGTCTAGTCCAGTTAACCTTCCCAATATCTTCCGGTACTGAGACTCCCTGGGCCCTAGCTTACACCCGGCACTAAGCGGCGCTAACCCAAATGCAATTGTCTTTGCTAGTTTCAGTCCGACGCAGTGGTAATTTTTATCAGCCAACGCTCACGTTGTTTCAATACCAAATTAACTTGCGGCCATAGCAAGTGAAGTGGGCGGGTTGGTTAGTTAAGATGGTTGGTTAAGATGAGGTGTGGGCAGGATAATTTTTGGCGTATTGCTATCTTGAGGCAGCAAACCGCGTTTGCGCTAAAACCACCACAAACCTGGTCTTAAGTCATGTCGCATGTTGTTTCAATGTTATTTTAATGGCGCAATATAAGTGCGTCTACATTGGTGTTTGCACAATGCGTGTACACACAGGAGCGCACACTGTGAAATAAGAATAAGTATTTTTCCCAAAAATAAAACATTTTCTCTCCCGCAATAGACGCATGTTGTCCATGCAATCCCAGAAAAGTGGACTTGTTTTAAAGCATTAAGCTACCAGTAAAACGCGTTGGTCACATTTCCATAAGCAGGACATTATAAAACAAGGGAAAATATGCATGAACCTATGGGTTCCAAACCTGACAACTTTAGTGTATTTAGTGTCATCATTAAGGCAAAATAATGCTATTTATGTTATTAATCAATATAAGAATGAACGTAATATGAACGTTGGATGAAGCTTGAACTTCACTAGCTGAAATGCATTGCCTGTGACCTGACTGCTGTGAGAACATGGAATTGGTGTTTGAAAATGCTTCATTGTACAGGCCTAACCAATCAAAATGTGTTAAACAACAGGCTAATTTGGCGTTTTCCAAGGTGAGACGGAAGCCATATTCTGGTAGCTTACACCTATAATGAATGAAGAGGCTAAGTTCAGCCCTTCTGAACCTTGCGCCTTACTTTGCGCTCAAAATATGTGCCCTCTAACTAGCAAAAGTGGAGTTGGACACCCCCTAAATGCACTTACGCCTTGCTTTTTAGACCATTCGCCAAGATAGAGCCCCCAGTGTTCTCTATTATAAACACAACATCACCACTGAAGTACAGCATTTCACATTCTGTAGTTCAGTATGGCGAGTATAAAATGTTTTGCACGCTCTATGCCTTTTGCATATTATTTATTGATAACTTTTTTTTTTCTTTTACAGCAAGAACAACTTAAAGTTGTATGAATAATGCATACAGCTGTTCAGGTTTATAATGTAAAATTCTGTCCACAAACCACGTTTTGCATGACTGGAATAGGACTTTTTTGTAAGCAACCTTTTCAGCAGGATTCCTCTTGCACAGCTGACACCTCAGACAGAATGCACTGTTTAAACCGAATTGCACCTAGAATATATATCCTACAACCACAACACACGGAAATGGAAATACAGTATAAGTAAAAATTAATTAAAAAATATCTGAAATAAGGGCAGATGTGTAGTATAATGGTTTGGGTACTGGGCCTGTAATTCAAAGGTTATAGGTTTAATTCCCACCAGGAGTGCTGCTGTTGTTACTTAACCTGAATTGCTTCTGTAAATATCCAGCGGTCTGAATGGATTGGATGTAAACATGTAATCTGTATGTTTCTCTGGACAAGACGGTCATAGTCAGTTATACACTCTTACGTCCATCACCAGCTTCACTCTTCTTCAGAGGTGCGTAACGGATCACAGTGCAGCTCGTATTTGGATATTTACAGCTTGTCTACTGCCGTTCTCGTGCACATGGCCCTCGCGCTCATTGATTTTCATTTTGTGTCAGTGGCCACGTGCAAAGCTCGCTGATTGATGTGCTCCTGTGTTGATCGCTATCAAAACAAGTCTCCCGCCACTCAGTGCGACCGCTGTTGCTGATGGATGGGTACATAGTTTTGCTTGCTAAGCATTAGGTCAGGCAAGTAACAGTGATGGACTGCGATCGCTGACTCAGTCATGACGGTAGTCCAACACTGCTTCAAATTATTTTATAAACGATATTTATTGGCCAATGCATATTTCAATAAATACTAGGAAAATTATATTGTATATTGTATGAGTACAAGACAGAAATTGAATTGTATTGTTTTTCTAGTTCACGTATCATGCCTGAATATAATTGTATTGGTTTTATTGAGTGAGAATTGCTTGTTCTAGGATGGTATTCGGACTGTACGCTTTTCCCAGGAGTAAGGCCTCAGGGTTTTCAGAAACAACCCTTTGAAGGGTTAAACTACATGGCTCCATCTATGCCAGATCTCCCAGAATTAAGCACATGGATATCTCTTCTTCCTCTTTCCCAGACAGGATGCAGAATTGATCTGCTTCATACAGTAGTCATAGCCTTCTGACTCACTCCCCGTCTCTGTCTCTCTATCGCTCCCATCATGTAACTGTAATGGCAGGAATCCTTTAAATCAGAGCCAGCTTTAATTCTCAACCCATATTTAAATTAACAGTTCTAAATTCACCCTATGTATTATTGAGGAAAACGTATCACTTCCATGTGAATACAACACAGCTGTGAAACAAAGTCAGAATAGTTAGGCCTACTGAAAAAAAGAGTATATGTGTTTCTGAAATGAGAATGTGTATGCTGAAAGCAGGCTTTTTAGAAAGAGTGATTTTTCAGTTTGATGACATGCAGGAAATGAAAGAGGACATTTTAAGTGATTGTAATATATATATATATATATATAGTATATTTATATATACACTACCGTTCAAAAGTTTCTTGTTTTTGAGAAAAATTTATACTTTTATTCACCAAGGTAGCATTAAATTGATCAAAAAATACAGTCCAGACACTGATAATATTATAAACTACTATTTCTATTTCATTCTATTTCTACTTTAGCAATTGTAGCCCTTTTTACACATGCCATTTTAGGGCACCAAAAGTAATTAACATAAATTTAAATACATTTATTATATTTAATATTTGGTTGCATATCCTTTGCATGCCATGACTTCCTGATGTATATGACCCAACAACATCAAACAACTCTTGATATCGTTATTTCCAGATACTCTTACAAGCGATACTACAACCTCTCTGCATTTTAATTGATCTCTATGGGAATTGGGGGGTGGGACAAGATTTAGCTGTAAATTATGCTGGTACAGTATGGAACACATGGTTGGCTAAATGGCTGTAAGTCATCAAGGCTCTGAGGTATCAAACAATCACTCTGCTGCCAGATATGCAGTAGATATGGATGAATCACTTTAAGGGTTATTTCTCCTGACTTATTTTCCCATAGAGTTCAATAGGAAAATGAGTCAGGAGAAACAACCCTTAAATGATCCATCCATATCTACTGCATATCTGGCAGCAGAGTGATGATTTGAGGCTTGTTTGATACCTCAGACCATTGATGACGTACAGCCATTAAGCCAACCATGTGTTCCATACTATTCCTGTGTAATTTATAGCTTAATCTAGTCCCAACCCCCCCAATTCCCATAGTGATCCATTCAAATTCAGAAAGGTTAGAGTATCGCTTGTGCGAGTACCTGAAAATAAGATATCAAGAGTATTTTGATGTTGTTGGGTCACAGAAATCAGGAAGTCATGGCATGCAAAGGATATGCAACCACATATTAAATATGATGACTTTATTTCAATTTATGTTAATTACTTTTGGTGCCCTAAAATGTGGGGGACTTACTATGTGTAATAAGTGGCTACAATTGCTAAAGTATAAATAGAATGGAATAGAAATAGTAGTTTCTAACATTCTCAATGTCTTGAGAATTTTTTTTTCCTCAATTTAATTCTACCTTGGTATATAAAAGTATCAATTTCTTTCAAAAACATAAAAATGTCTCAGTGATTCTAAACTTTTGAACCTATATATATATTAGTGGGAATTGATGGAAAGGAGAGGAGTTGGGGGTTTGAGGAACTTAAAATCTATAATTTGCCTCATGGACCTATCTACCTTATGCAGATCTGAGTGTGCCCTGCTGTTGGTGAAGATGAAAAAATTGCGCCGCCTATTGGTAATTTATCATTATGTGATGGGCGGGCCTGATTGAGCCTCGCCCCCTTTGCTTTCATGACGAACAGGTGGCTCTTAAATATTCTATTTAGCTACAACGCGTACCCTCTTCCAAGTGCATTTTGGGCTCTTCCAGTTATATTCCGGCTTATACAGTATATCAATTAAACGTTACAATAATACATCTGATTTACATTTACAAAAATTCGTGTTGTGTCGTTTAGTAGCGGTCCTCTTTAGGAAACCACTGCGGAAAAAATAAACACCCCAGGGTAAAATATGTATTAAATTCTGTCGGCAAAATGACACATCCGCCTTTAAGGATACCGCGGTGACGCGCTGTAGGGTGAGCGTTCCGCGCAGGCGCCCTGTAGCCATCTTTCCTCCTGGTTGCTGCTCTCTCTCCTGTAGCCCCCTCCCGGTTTCAGCAGCGCAGGGCAACTGGCTGAGTTTATTTCAAATAAAAAACATTCTAACTCCACAGCTACCTACATTTTCAAATAATTCACTCATGAAGCATGGCGGCTAATTTCGGGAAGATCATAGTCGGCATTTACGTGGAAATAAAGCGGAGCGATGGTAAGACGCATTGATTTTCGTACCGGACTTGTTTGAGGATCTTTGTGTTGCCGTGGTGAGCAGCGGTAGCCGTTGGAGGCGAGGCGCAGCTGCAGTGACCCGGGGTGGAGACAGGCTTATCCCCGGCTTACTATTTCCATTTTCTCGCTGTCTGACTCGTTTTTAACGCGGTATACGAGCTGAACTTGCTTAACCGCTCACTGCTTGGGCTGCAAGCTAACACAGAAGCACTGAGTTTCTGGCGTGTGATCCTTAGTTTATGTAACGCCCTTACTTATCCAGCCTGCATTGAGCGCATCCCGTGCTAACGTCACTCCGGTTGGACACTTCCAGCGGGCTGCAATGTCTTTTACTCGTAACTTCAAAGTAGCCTCATATCTGGCTACGAAGTTCTTCAACTGTAGTTTGCTCTATAATCTGATTCTATTCATCGAATCATAATTTAAAACAAACTAATAAAGACAAGCAAGCTAGCTAGCTAAATTACCCCACAGTTCATCAACCACAATTAGCGAGCTAGTAATGTAACTTTGGCTATGTATGTTTCCATCATTCCCAGCTCACGACTGTAACAGGCCGGCTGAATCACATATCAGACGTTACGTTATTAATGAATGGTTTAGCTAGAAGGGGACACTTTTTGGCAGTTGACGGTAAGTGTCAATGGCGCATGTGCAAGCCGGTTTACTGTGTGTTCTGGATAGATGGACCCTATTTGGCAGAAGCTCGACAATGCTGAAAAATGTAGACATGGATTCTGTGTATCGGTAGGGCGTGAGATGCGGTGTGAGGACACCAAGCCAATATTTTAATAACAAGACTGATCCCTTTTTTAAAATAGATTAACGTGTGGCGTTTTTCGATCAATGTAGACAGTGTTGTCCAGAAGCTAACACAAAAGCAAAAGATCGTTAGCTCAGCAGATGCAGTAACATCCTTCACATGAGTAGATTACCTGGCGAGCTGCGGTGCCTACCGTTTAAGGTTTACGAGACCCCATCATAGAAGTGACTGAAAATAGTAAGCTGTTCCAGGAGTATTGCCATTGGCACGTTTTAGTACAGAGTGGCATATTTGAGTGAATTCATGGCATCATTCGCACGTTATTTGCCACTCTGAAAAATTAATTTCAGTCCATTTACGACACGACTGGTCAGGTGGGAGGGCACCTTTACTTTCTTAGAACGCTTCTTTTTTTTTCTTAAAAGCCCGCAGGGCGTTTATTTTTTGTGTAAATAATGTGCTTAGTGGTGACCTTTGTAATTAGCATGTTGGTAACTTCACTCAAACGGCAGTAGGAAGCAAAGGTCGTTAGGTCCAGAGGTAAAGCACCTGGATGCAACAGCATGAAATGACAGAAGCAGAAGACCATGAAACTTGTCTGCTGTTCAGAATCTGATTACATGTACCACGCTAACACAGACAAGTGAACCATTTCATTTCCAACTCAACCATTTCATTTACATTTTAGGCATTTAGTTGACGCTCTTATTCAGAACGACTTACAATTAGTGTACAAATAAACGGCCTAGACTTGTAAATCATCAGCATTCCAAGTAGCAATTAATGAGAGTGTAATGAGGTCGGGCCATAACACACTCACAATAGGTAATTCTTTGTCAGAAGAACTCCACATGTGGACAGGAAGGTAGAAAGTTTTTATTTTTAAATAGGATAGATATAAGGTGGAAGAGGGCTATGGGAATCAGAGTGGAGAAGGGGAGAAGAGGTATTTCCTGAATAGATGGGTCTTCACGTTACGCCGGAAGGTAGGGAGGGACTGTGCTGTCCTGACTGAGATAGGCAGGTTGTTCCACCATTGTGGGGCCAGTAGGGAGAAGAGTTGAGGCCTGGAGGAGCGATGACCTGGTGGTCGCTGGGAAGGGAAAGCCAGGCGCCTGGTGGCAGCAGAGCGTAGAGCACGGTTTGAGGTGGAGGGCTGGACCAAGGCCTGAATGTATGGGGTGCAGCTACTTTAGCAACCTTGTACTCCAACACCAGAGTTTAGAATTTGATGCGGGCAGCCACCAGGAGCCAGTGGAGGGAACACAGGAGGGGCATGGCATGGGGAAATTTGGGGAGGTTGAAAAGCAGGCGGGCTGCAGCGTTCTGGATGAGATGAAGGGGCTGGAGAGAGTGCTGAGGAAGCCCGGCCAGGAGAGAGTTGCAGTAGTCCAGTTGGGAGATGATGAGAGCTTGTACTAGCAGCTGGGCAGCATCTCTGGTGAGGAGGGCTCTGATTCGGCGGATGTTGTATAGTGCGAACCTGCAGGATCACGCTATGTTAGCAATGTGGGCTGTGTAAGACAGTTGCCCGTCTAGAGTTACACCAAGATTCCCGGGGGTCTGGACAGGAGTCACTGTGGCATTGTTGATGGAGATGGAGAGGTCTTGCAGAGGGCAGGATTTACCAGGGGGCTGCTAATAAAATGAACCGTTCTATTGGCAGCCCCAACTGAGCCGATACAGACACTGTGACTGTCACAATTGTTCTCTTAACACTGATTTTTAATAAGAAAAACGGCCAAACACTGCATCATATCTCCAATTTTTTGGTTTTATTTTAAAATAGAGGAGATTTTCAAAACCAAGGAATGTAGGAAGAGTTAGATTATTTGGGTCAGGGATGGACAGACAAATTCTAGCAGTGGGTTTTGGGGACATTTTAATGGCTGTTCTGCAATATCAGGAATGTATTCACCCCAAATCTATGTGCTTCTGAACCATGTCAGGCGCATCTCATCAGAGCTTTGTGGCAGGCATAGGTGGTAATGGTGGTGTGTGTGTGTGCGTGCGTTGGAAAGGCTATGCAATTTAGAAAGACTGGGCCTTTAAGAAACTGTAGTTGTTATTGGACGTTTTTGAATTACGACAGGTTTCCAGCCATTCACAGAGCATCACTGGTGAACTACAAGTTTTAAGATAAAGAAGTGCACATTACTGAGTTTTTTTATACAGTGTGTGTGTGTTCTTAAAATTAATTGCATCCAACTCATGTACAATACTAAGGTTAATACCAAGATTAAACTTATGTCTTGGGCTAATGTAATCACTGACCGGATGCCCATGGTGGCTGTCAACTAACCCTGAATCTGCTAATAGTCAATTTCACAAAGCCTTCACAACAATGTGTGTGAGAGACTATTGGCTGGTTTAAATTGCACAGCTTCTGGTGTTCACCATGTACATTATCACCTTGAGGGTGGGTGGGGCAGTATCAAAGGTCGACTGGCCCTCACCCTGGTAATAAACTGCAGCCAAGTGCTAACTGTCGTTTTCAGAGGGAGAGTGGGGCCTGGTGTAGATTGAGGTTGACCAAGGCAGAATGTACTGCCTCAGCTGTGCTCAGTGTAGCAGAATGTACTGCCTCAGCTGTGCTCAGTGTAGCAGAATGTACTGCCTCAGCTGTGCTCAGTGTAGCAGGATGTACTGCCTCAGCTGTGCTCAGTGTAGTAGGATTTACTGACTCAGCTGTGCTCAGTGTAGCAGGATGTACTGCCTCAGCTGTGCTCAATGTAGTAGGATTTACTGACTCAGCTGTGCTCAATGTAGTAGGATTTACTGACTCAGCTGTGCTCAGTGTAGCAGGATGTACTGCCTCAGCTGTGCTCAGTGTAGCAGGATGTACTGCCTCAGCTGTGCTCAATGTAGTAGGATTTACTGACTCAGCTCTGCTCAGTGTAGTAGGATTTACTGACTCAGCTGTGCTCAGTGTAACAGGATGTACTGCTTCAGCTGTGCTCAGTGTCTGTACTGCCTCAGCTGTGCTCAGTGGCTGTACTGCCTCAGCTGTGGTCAATGGCTGAAGCTGTTACCCTGACTTGATGTATGACCAGGTGAGGTCAGGTGACCACAGAACTCCCCTTGTGCTGCACGCTTATCCCATGTCATTTACATGTAAAATGACCTCCTGAAAAAGTAGCCATGCATTGTTCTTTCACAGGACGGATACACCAGGCAATGGTCACATCCGTGAACGAGGAAAACGACAGTGTGACAGTGGAGTGGATCGAGAATGGAGACACGAAAGGGAAAGAGGTAACTCCAACCCACATGAAGCACCACCAATCAGGATGTGCCCTGCAGGACAGAGCACAAATGAACAATCCGCCAAAGATGATGGGGAAGAGATATTGCACTCCCCAGCTCTTTTCTGTCTTCTTTTTTGGACTGCTCTTTGTCATCTGAACTCATACACAATGACAGAGAGTCTATGTAATGACCAGATATTCAACTCCCATGTTTAATATAGAAAGTTTAATAAAGTGCAATTATTGAAGCTCAGTGTTTCTTTTCATTATTTGACAGTTTTCCCACACTAATTATTTATTTCAGTCAGTGTTTAAAAAGTGTGTTTGGTGATTGGCTCTCATTCTCTCTCGGTGCAGATTGACCTGGAGAGTATATTCTCGCTGAACCCTAATGTGGCCCCCGACGAGGAGATCGCCGTGACACCTGAGACTCCGCCCCCTCCAGCTCAAAGTGCCACTAAGGTGCCTCGCATTGCCAAGGTGGGCCCCCACCCCCAGCCGTGGCAGAACCCAGCGGAATTTAGAACACGTATGGTTCATGATATCTGAATCACTTTATCTATTTAGATGCCGGCAAAATCTAAGAACACCCCAGCAGATTCAAGTTACGAACCAAAATGTATGTTCGTATAAAATAATAAATTTAGTTCTGAATATTGGTGAAACGGCAATCTGCAGGAATGGTTAATGGTGTCTAAAGTGGTTATGCCCTTTCCCCGTCTTAAATACAGGGCATTTAAAGCACGTTTGCATGAATAAACATGTAACGACACCTGTTGCTATGCAGTGCTTGTTGCCATGGATACGACACAGAAGGCAGGGCATGTGCTGCATGCTAGCCACACCCCCCCTCCTCCACAGGGTTGTGGAACGTTGGCTTCACCGCTTGTGTAGCAACGTCCAGGTGCGTTCCGCAGCCACATGGCGGGGCACGGGACGGTGTTCCTGTCGGGCACACCGGGGAGAGCTCCAGAGGCTGGGAGTGGGATTCAGTCAGGCGGAGAAACTGATTTCTGTTTGTGCCTCCTTCATTTCTGGCTCTTTGTTCAGAGGTCTGAGCCCCTTCATGCTGCAGTTAACAGAAGACGTTTCCGGATGCCCCCGCCCCCCGTGTGCCTGTGAGCAATCCTAAATTTCAGTCTGCTGCTGCCAGGGAAACAGACCTGCCCCCCCCCTCTCCCCTGCTTCTGCTCTCGTATCACCAGTTACAGACTGAAGGGTTTTCAGGTTGGGCTGGTTTGGAGACAAGCCTATGTGTTGGACTCTGAGGGCTAGGAACCGGCCCCGGGTGTGTGGTGTCACAGAGCGTGAGGGTGGTGACATCATCTGCCAGCAGCATTCTAAGTTCTGCTGGGTTCCTTTGTGCTAATGGGTCACCGAGACATTTGGAATGAACAGAGCTCGTTGCCATCATTTTTGAAGCTTTAAAGCACTAAAACAACTCTGGCTTACACAGTCTTCCCTTTCATGAATATTCGTTTTTATTTTTTGCTTGGAAGGTACACATTGATAAGAATTGCTTCGACATATCTTGTTGAACGTGGAGGTGATCAGTGTGGAAGTGTCTTTGGTTGTACTTCATTACACCTTATCCTTACTACCAATCAACCGTCAGTATAGCCTTAGTGCCTGAGCCACTGTCCAATGAACAGTCAGTAAGGCCTTAGTTCTTGAGTCCACAGTCCCATCAACAGTCAGTTTAGCCTTAGTGCCTGGGCCACTGTCCAATGAACAGTCAGTATGGCCTTAGTTCATGAGTCCACAGTCCTATCAACAGTCAGTTTAGCCTTAGTGCCTGAGCCACTGTCCAATGAACAGTCAGTATGGCCTTAGTTCATGAGTCCACAGTCCTATCAACAGTCAGTTTAGCCTTAGTGCCTGGGCCACTGTCCAATGAACAGTCAGTATGGCCTTAGTTCATGAGTCCACAGTCCTATCAACAGTCAGTTTAGCCTTAGTGCCTGAGCCACTGTCCAATGAACAGTCAGTATGGCCTTAGTTCATGAGTCCACAGTCCTATCAACAGTCAGTTTAGCCTTAGTGCCTGAGCCCTCTGTCCACTCAACAATCAGTATAGCCTTATGCTGGTGTTGGATTTAGGGTCTACACAAGTTTCCCCCCTCGTGAACTCCTTATTATCTTGGATGATCAAGTCGGGGAAGTCAGGATTCTAGATGCAACACGAATTGGCCGAGTTGTGACGCATTTGCTCTTGCCAACATAGCCAAACAAAAACGGGAGTCCTGACTCTGCGTGAACGGTAATACATTTCATACAATAAAGCCCTAAATGATGCAGAGCTACAAATTTAAAACACACAGACATTCTTTGATAACTATAGTACTGCAGCATTCAATTCCCTGTGGTATTCGCATTCTTAACCCCCTGAAATAGCCGAAGATTGCTTGCTATAACTAGCTAGTAGATTGCTAGCCTAGAAGGCTGGCTATAAAAAATGTGTGTTGACAGTTGAGGCTAACATTATGCAGGAGATTTTCCAACCATAAAGCACGTGGATGCGAACGAGTCAGTTGGCCGAGTTGTGAAGTTGTGTGTTACGAACCGACATCACTTGAAAGCAGGGTTAGTGCCTGAACCCTCTGTCCAATCAAGTCAGCATAGCCTTAGTGCCGAAGCTCTCTGTCCAATCAACAGTCAGTATAGGCTTGGTCTCTTGACTCTTCTGCCCAATCGACAGTCGGGCAATAACGTATCTGAGGGAAATGACAGCCCCCTGTCACCCCCATCACATATTATGGAAGTGAATTTAGCTTGAGGGGGGAAAAAACATTTGTGAAAATCTGAAAATCAGATTTATCATAAAAGTATGATGACCGGTTTCTGAAAGGGGGTATTTGACAGATTTAAGCTGTGTGTGAAAAGCTTCTAGATGAAAATGACACACAGATGTTTTTTTATTTCTTTTTTTTTTGTGGTCTTGGGAGATTATAGGCATTCGCTCAATGCTTGTTGTTAAAAACAGAAAGGGAAAACAGTGCAGCAGCAATCTGACACCCTTCAGTCTGAAAAGTCAATGTAACTTAAAGGGTAACTACACCCTAGATTACTTTTTTCCCCGCTGTGAACGTGTTGGTATGCCTAGCTTATAATGAAACTTATTCATGCATTCCGTTATTTCAACAATTTTTAAATAATATTGTATGTCATAAGAAACTTTTAGAAAAGCATCTTTGTGCTGCCCCTAATGGTTGAAATTTCCTTTCTGCTCCTCCCCACACTGCCCCGCCCCAATTGTGATGTCAGAGTACCTTTTTGGAGGTACCTCTACGTCATATGGATAATTGTTGTCGCCCACAATGGAAACAACCGGCACCTGATTGGTTAGACCCGCGACGTTACTTTCGTTTTGCCTCCACGTTTTTAAACCGGAACAACGTGGCGTCCTGTTCAACTCTTATTCCACCTAAATAGTCCACGAAAATATGTTTCTGAAAATATTTGAGGTGAGAAATAGGCCATGCAGTTGCTGAATCTTGATTCATATTTGATGTGCAGTGTCTAGTTTGACAGTTTGATCCGAGTTATACAAGATAATTTGTACAATGTTCATTTATGTAAATGACGATGGACACAGCTCTTCCACCCCCACCCCTCTACCTCACTCACCCCACAAAGTATTTTTCAAAATTGTGTAGTAGGCGGAGACGGGCTGAGGCAGTGGGTGTACTTACTCTTTTAAACCGGTTTGTTGTGGACCCTGATGAGTCCACTATGGACTAATGGTTTTTGTAAATAATGAACGTCATGTTCTCCAGGCCAAAAAGGAGATTGTTATCAATGCAAGGTTCAGAAGCCAGCGCTTGTCATGGTATGGGGGTGTGTCAGTGCCCATGGCTCATGGCATGGGTAACTTGCACATCTGTGAAGGCTCCAATAACGCTGAAGGGTACATATGCATTTTGGAGCAACATATGCTGCCATCTAGACCAGGGGTGCATAAACTTTTTCAGCAATGACCCAAGGATATCAATCCATAATTTTCACGACCCAAACTAATGTCATTTTCATTAATTAACAATTAATTGTTAAAGTGCTGACAATAGTTATGTTTTTAATATCTAAAAGCTAAATGATGGGGAAAAGTTACAGAAATTAGCAGGGAATTAATCAGAAAAAGCATAGTGAAATTAACAGAATTCTATGCCCTATTTACACTGGACTAGTATTATCTGGGAAGTGTTTTGCAGAACATGGTAGGTAGAGGTGGAGTTTTTAAAAAAAAAAAAATAAAAAAAATAAAAAAGATTTGAATACAAATTACGGACTTGTCAGATTCGCATGGGATTAATATCACAGATGACCACTGAAATTATTAGAAATTGGACGAGTTCCCCAGGTAGTAATATAGTCCAGTGTGAATAGGGCATTGGGCTTTATCAATGAAGCATAGTGGGAATGTGTTCTATGCTACCAGACAGATAACCGTAGGGTAAAAACTAAATATTTCTTCTCATTAATCTTATACTCATCGTCAATGCGTTTCATTTTGCTGGGATGTAGCTTATTAGCCACGTATCAATTTCAATACAGCCAATATTTCAATAGCCTACAGATTAAATTATTATTTATTTTTTTACGTCAAAAGACTGGATCGCGATGATTAGCTAGCTTGTAACAAAGCGAATCAAGGGCAATTTATCAGCATTTTGACAAAATCTTGTAATCTTGAAATTTTTGCATTTTGTGGAGTGCAGTGAACAATAGCTTAATGACGCACCAAGATCATGTTTGAATAAAGTAGGCATTTACGTGATCATATTAAACAGTCAAATGTAAACAGTAAAAAAAATGTGAAGTAGTTTTATTTTTGTTCTATTTATTTGTGCAAATGCAGAATAGCATTAATGAATACAAACACTTTGTTCAAATAGGCCTAATTGCATGTTGCTGTAGGCTACACGATTACGTGACCCAATAGAAATCTCCTGCAACCCAAGTTTTGGTCGCGACCCACAGTTTGTGCACCGCTGATCTAGACAACGTTTTTTTTAGGGACGTCCCTGCTTATATCAGAAAGACGATGCCAAGCCACATTCTGCACGTTACAACAGCGTGGCTTCATAGTCAGAGAGTGCGGGTGCTAGACTGGCCTGCCTGTAGTCCAAACCTGTCTCCCGTTGAAAATGTGTGGTGCATTATGAAGTGCAAAACACGACAATGGAGACCCCAGACTGTTGAGCAGCTGAAGTCTTATATCAAGCAAGAATGGGGAAAAAATTCCTCTGTCCCATTTTCTTATTGAACTCTATGGAAAAATAAGTCAGGAGAAACAACCCTTCAAGTGATCCATCCATATCAACTGCATAACTGGCAGCAGAGTGATGGTTTGAGGCTCGTTTGATACCTCAGACCTTTGATGACTTACACCCATTTAGCCAACCATGGGTTCCATACTATTCCCGTGTAATTTACAGCTTAATCTAGTACCAGCCCCCAATTCCCATAGAGATCCATTCAAACGCAGAGTGGTTATAGTATCGCTTGTAAGAGTACCAGAAAATAAGATATCAAGTCTTTTTTGGAATGTTTTGCAGGCGTCAAATTTGGAATTAGCGTATAATTTACAAAAATCAAGGTAAAACATTAAATATATTTTCTTTGTACTGTTTTCAATTAAATATTTGTAAAAGAGAATTTACAAATCTCTGCTTTTATGTGCATTTTACATACATTTTTGGAATTGGGGTTTGTACATTTTATACACTGTCCCAACTTTTTGGGAATTGGGGTTTGTACATGACATTTTGGAAATGTATATTTATTTGAAGCATTTTATACATTTTGCAGTGTGTAATATTCATGTACAAGCCGCAATATGTGCTGAAAATGACTTTTGTGATTATGAAAGATTTAATTTGTATACATATAACATTATACACATTTCTACTTATGCTCCTGCAATTGCAGATGTTAATAGAAGTTAAGATGCATAGTAATATTAAAATAGTTTAATTAGCTAGTTTGAGACCAGTTAACGGTGGTTTGTCCTCTTCAGGTGAGGGGGGAACAACTGCCCCAAATATCTCGGGGTCTTATTCAAGGGGGTAAAACAGGGTAAAAGGGGTAAAACAGGAGATTGACTGCCATTTAGGTGCTGCGGCGGCAGTATTGCGGGCGTTGTATCAGACGGTGGTGGTGAAGAAGGAGCTGAGCCAAAAAGCAAAGCTCTCGATTTACCGTGGTTAGAAAATGGATGGATGGATGGAGACCAGTTAATGTATTTTAGATTTTTAAATATTTTTATCTCTGGCAGAACCGACGAACCATAGCTCCACCCAAGAACGAAACCCCTGCAAGAGACCCCCGAGGTAAAGCAGGCCCTGTCCTTCATCAGAGAAACATGCTTTACATTTTACACCGTTATATACAGGGTGCAGTGAGTAAATATGCAATCCACAGATCTACGTACTGTGTGCTTATGTATGCTGCATATTTGTGTGTGTGTTCTCCTGACGCCGTTGACCTCTGACCCCTGTTCCCCTTCGGCAGCGTCAGCGCGGGTGCGTCCCGGCCAGCAGCAGCAGCAGCAGCAGCAGCCGCCGCCACCGCCGCCCGAGCCCCCCGCCTCGTCGCAGCCAGCGCAGAGCGCACAGTCCACCCAGGCGCTAACACAAGCACAGGCACAGCAGAATGGTAGTATCGCAGACACGTTCCCGCAGACCCCAGAAAAAATGGAGCGTCGAGTCTCCTGTATGTATCTCCCGCCCTGCCCACTCCCCTGCCCCGCCGCCCATCTGCTGAGACCCCTTTTATTCTTTCTGTTCTTCTGGAAAATATTTCAAAGCATTCTGGGATGTTTTTAAAACTTATATTTTAGAGCACAAAATTACTCAGACACACACTCTATCTCTGTCTTTATTTTTCTCTCTCTTTTCATGGTCATACTGAGAGAGGGGCAGGGCTTTTGAGCTGATGGGGAACAAAGAGGCTGTTCTTCCCTTCTTACCCCCCCCATCCAGAGCCCAGAGACACAGCACTAAGCTGGAGCTGCTCGTGAGCAGATTAAACATGTTTACAGCATCTGCCCTCTGCAGTTTGAACATAAGCAGACCCAGCTACTCTACCTTCACACTGGGACAGGGCGGCTCTACCTGCTCACTGGGACAGGGCGGCTCTACCTGCTCACTGGGACAGGGCGGCTCTACCTGCTCACTGGGACAGGGCGGCTCTACCTGCTCACTGGGACAGGGCGGCTCTACCTGCTCACTGGGACAGGGCAGCTCTACACTGGGCTGCTGTTTGGTGCACGTGTTCAAGGATCTAAGGCAGGGGTCTCAAACTCCAGTCCTGGAGTGCCGCCGTTTCTGCTGGTTTTTGTGATTTCCTTTCAATCAGCAGCCAATTTAGGCCTTGGAAGCAAGGTGTATAGACTCTTTAGCCCAGTGGGGCCCAATCATGTGCCATGGAGGGCCGAGATTATGCAGGTTTTCATTCCAACCAATCACTACACCTGCTGATTTTACTAATTAGTTCTCTCCCCTCTGGTTGAAGTTGTGTTAATGAAAGGTTAAGGTTTAGTGAAATCAGCAGGTGTAATGATTGGTTGGAAAGAAACCCTGCATACTCTCAGCCCTCCATGGCACATGATTGGGCACCACTGCTTTAGCTAATCAATTACTTAAATTAAGCACTGGTTTGCAGGAATGCATAAAGATCAGCCGAAACAGTGGTCCTCCAGGATTTCAGTTTGAGATCCCTGTTCTAAGGACATGCGTTTGCTCTGGGGTCAGATGGGCAGGAGCGGTGGAGAGGTCTTTCTCTTTTAACAGGAGTTTCAGGTTACCTTACTCCTCCCTTTGGTGTTGGGGTCATTTTTTTCTCCATACTGAGACAACGAATACACTTGAGAATTAGTGGAGCCGTAGATCTGCACAGCCGGAAGAGATGCTGGCACTACATCTTCTCGCCACAAGACATCCTCTCTTCCTATGTTCTGTGTTCAATTTGTTTCAATCCGCGGGAGAGCACGAGCTTCTGCTTCTGCAAAGCATTGCACTGTGGTATTTTATAGCATGTATCATGTACATATTTTCCGTTTCATTGTGGGAATTTTTGAGGGCACTACATAGTGCATAAATTTTACAGTTGTAATTCGGACACTCAAATAAAATGGTGGGAAGTGAATATAGTGCACTAGGGTGAATATAGCAAATTGGGAGCAGTTTTCGGACACGGCTTCACACTTTGAGACCGTGTTCAGCAAGCTTCAGGTCAAAAGTCAAAATTGGTATCCATCTAAAAATGGTCCTTTGTTGCCAAGTTGTTCCCAAGCTAGTAATGAGTACATTTTATAGGCTACACAACCACAGCTGTGCAGCTCAGATTCTTGTCACCGGGGTATTGACACGTCACCTTCAGAAAGCGGCTTTTCACCTTCAGAAAGGCATTATGGGTGACCACCAGAAATGTCCTCATAGTCTTAATAACAGGACACAAAGAGATCCCACTTATTTAAAAAAGAAGAAAAAAAAAGCTTAAACCACAGATGGAAAGAGGGAGTGAGGGAGAGAGATGGAGAGCTTCAGCAGGCTGTGCCCCTGTCATTAAAGATGTTTTTCTCATTCAGCGCGGAGGAAATCAAACTGTGTGAAGGAGGTGGAGAAGCTACAGGAGAAGAGGGAGAGGCGCCGGCTGCAGCAGCAGGAGCTGAGGGAGAAGAAGGCGCAGGTGAGCCAGAGCCCCACCCACACCTGCTCACCTTTACATCTGCTCACTTTTACACCTGTACACCTACAGTATATACCAGCACACCGGCAAACCTGTACACCTGTATGCCAACACACCTGCTCACCTGTGCACTTGTGTACCATTGTAAAGAATGTATACATTCTTGTCATTTAATATTTCACAGGAAGTTGACACCACGATCCCAAACTTTGAGATAATGTACATGATCAGAGACTTCCGGGCCAGCCTGGACTACCGGCCGCTCAGCACGGCTGACTTGGTGAGTTTGAGGGAGGAGCTCCTAGAGAGGCCATATGATCCTGGGGAGGAGCTTAGAGAGGTCATGTGATCAACAGGGAGGAGCTTAGAGAGGCCATGTGTTCTAGAGGGAGGAGCTTAGAGAGGCCCTGGCTGTGTCCCAATATTCTTCACTCCCCACCTCCCTTCCTCCACTCTCCCACTACCACTTCTCTCTTACCCGGAAGTATGCAAAACTGAACGTTTCGAGTACAAGTATTTGCATGTACAGTATACAATGTACCTGACATTGCGGTTTGCGTCGAGACATTAATTAATATGTAACCATTAATACGTAATTAAGGGAGTGGAGGAGGAAAGGTTGCATGTTTCGACTATTGGGATGCACCTCTCGTGATCCTGAGGGGAGGGAAGAGGGAGGGTTAACGCTGCTGTTTCTGTCTTCAGATCGAAGAACACAGGATATGCGTGTGTGTGAGGAAACGACCTCTCAACAAAAAGGGTAAAAACACCTGAGCACCTTTGCCGTGTTTTGACACCTTTACCACATTCTCTCTCTTACTCTCACTCTCACTCTCTCTTACTTTGTTTTCAGTGTAGTACGGGTGTTCATGTGCCCATAATGTGTGCATTGTGTTGCTCTGGAGAATATGTGAACGCTAAGAAGAATAAACATGAATGGTAAATGTTTATATACATTTTGAATGGTAAATGTTCTGAATATATGGTGAATGGTAAACGTTTTCTCTTCAGAGCTGACAGTGAAGGACCTGGATGTGATCACCGTCCCCAGTAAGGATGTGGTGATGGTGCACGAGCCCAAACAGAAGGTGGATCTGACCCGTTACCTGGAGAACCAGACCTTCCGCTTCGACTACGCATTTGACGACACTACCACTAACGAGATGGTTTACAGGCGAGTGCTTTCCATTCTTTATTCTCTCTCTCCCTTGGAAGTTGTTTCTATATTATTAAAGTTTTGAAGATAATGGGTATTTAAATATGAGTGGCCTCCCTGCTTCTCCCTGCAGGTTCACCGCCAGGCCGCTGGTAGAGACCATTTTTGAGAGGGGAATGGCCACCTGCTTCGCTTACGGACAGACAGGAAGCGGAAAAACACATGTGAGTCAGTGACACACTTAATACAGTACTAACAAGCGTATGTTATTTCATACTTGTCCCTATTATTACTATTATTATTATTACTTACAACTTGAAAGCATCTGAACATATGGGTGTCTAACATATGAACAGTGTAGTGAAGTGAATCTGGAGGTTGCTGGTTGAAATCTCAGGTGAAGCACTGCCATTTTAGAAAAGGTTTTTAATCTGTAAATAGCCAGCTGTGTTAATGGACGGTAAGTGTGTGTGTTTACGGGAATGTTTCTCAGGGTTGACTCTCTGTGTTTCAGACGATGGGGGGAGATTTCTCTGGGAAGAACCAGGACTGCTCTAAAGGAGTCTACGCATTGGCAGGTGAGCAGGGGGCAGGGAGGTTCATCACACTGGCCCACTCCTGAGTCAAAGAGCTTAGACCAATAATATCAGACTCCATCAAACCGCTTTCTTTCTCTCTCTCTCGCCCTCTTGTCACCCCCCCCCCCCCCCCCCCCCCCCCCTTCTCTCTCTTGTAGCACGGGATGTCTTTCTCATGCTGAAGAAGCCGCACTATAAGAAGTTGGATCTGCAGGTGTATTCCACCTTCTTTGAAATCTACAGTGGAAAGGTGAGTCTCCCTACACTTTTCATTTGCAAAGGTTTCTTCCCCAGAGGACTCAACATTCATTAAAAGCTCAGTTTAGAGCAGCGCTGAATGACGGCAGATTATGTCTGCCCGTCTGTTGTGGTTTTGGCCCGTAACCGTGCGGTCGGTTTGCGGTCCCCACCAGGTTTTCGACCTGCTGAACCGTAAGACCAAGCTGAGGGTTCTGGAGGACGGGAAGCAGCAGGTGCAGGTGGTGGGGCTGCAGGAGCGAGAGGTCAGGTGCACTGAAGACGTCTGGATCACTGTACTCATGGATCACTGTACTCATGATTCACACACTATAGACCTCTGGATCACTGTACTCATGATTCACACACTATAGACCTCTGGATCACTGTACTCATGATTCACACACTATAGACCTCTGGATCACTGTACTCATGATTCACACACTATAGACCTCTGGATCACTGTACTCATGATTCACACACTATAGACCTCTGGATCACTGTACTCATGATTCACACACTATAGACCTCTGGATCACTGTACTCATGATTCACACACTATAGACCTCTGGATCACTGTACTCATGATTCACACACTATAGACCTCTGGATCACTGTACTCATGATTCACACACTATAGACCTCTGGATCACTGTACTCATGATTCACACACTATAGACCTCTGGATCACTGTACTCATGATTCACACACACTAGTCCTGGAGTCAGGACTCTAGATTGCGACCAAAATGGTCGCATATGCAACCTTTTTTTTTGGTAAAAACATATAAATGATTTAAAGAACAATGTGCAGCCATTTCCCGTAAAACTTTTTAAAAAATGATTTTTTTATCCCTGGTCTCACCTTCAAGTAAGCACCAGTTTCTTACAAATGCCAGGAGGGAAATCATAGGGGAAGTCAGAGGCATCATGGAGACAAACGTTTAAGAACGGCACAAGATAAGAAAGGAATGATGTAGCTCCGTCCACAGACAGGCCCTGTAAAGCACGCCCATATTAGGCTATCTGAACTACTGTGAATGATGTTACAGAACCTATTAATGTAAAAATAATAGGCCATATCACATTCTCTGAAGTCGAGGACACCAAAAGTTGCAAATTGAAATTAATTTAGCTTCATTTTCCAAAAATGAAGCGGTCTACAGCTGACTATTTTAAAAGGAAGAATGAGGAGAGGGAAGAGGAGATGGTGTACAGTATTGAGTCACTATCAATCTTTCCTACAATGTAAAACTAGGGTATCTAAATTAAGACTTCATCAGTGTGCAAGAAAAGGTGTTGTGCTAGTGTGACTAACTGAGAAAGTTGGTTGCACGGGTAATCTAGAGTACTGTACCTCAAACGCAGTTAAAAAAAATAATTTAAAAAAATGTACTGTATTTTGACTTGATCAAGAGAAATATTTTAATTTTATGTTGCAAGGCTGTTTTAATGCAGCCCATTTGACTGAATTTTAGAAATAAAATTTCTAATTCTTTCTAGTGGAACAAATATTTTTTACTTCTGGATCTTGATTATTTTTTTCCAAACACAGCCGTTTCTGTGTCGTTGAGAATAACTGAGTCATGGAAAATGACACAGACACCAGCTGCCACTATCATCCTAAAAGAGTCCTTTTCCCAAGCTGCTATTACGAAAGTTTACTGTTAAAAAAGACACAGAGACACACACAGTGGCTTTTACAAAATGGTTTCCATCTTAAAGGGTAATTCCACCCAAAGATGATGTTTGGTTTGTAGAAAAGTAGCTCTCCTCCTGATTAAAATGAGCTCTCAGCCAACTTTCTACCTGTAGTGATAGCAGAGCCCCAAACTACTGCGCATGTACCAGGTACATGGTTTACGATAAACTACAGCGGCCATGTTCAGACAACAGGTTGCCACACCCACTGAATGACGTTACTGAAGTGGAGGCCGACGGGCTGGGCATTTTACTGCTAGTGCCAGCCTGGGAGCCTGCAGCGCAGCGTCTCTTCAAGACTAGAGAGGCCACGTAACTCACTGGCGAGTTAGCCACTAATCTAACTGTTATACTGAGAAAATACCCCCACCATTAGCTCAGTCTCCAGAAAAACGGGAGAAATACGGCCCTTCGTTTAACTACTTTTGGTATTGTGAAAACATGAGCCAGCCTAGCCAGAAGTCTGTCACACTTAGCTAGGCTACGCACCCCGGTTCCATGTCGGAAAATCAACCCCAACCTCCCGTTTTTCAGCATGAAAATGACCAACGTGCCGATACAGAATATTAAACGCATAGAATTAAAAGTTTAAACATCATTGTTGTAGGCTACTTGTTAGCCGTTTTAGCTATGTTTGCTAGCAAAGCCAAAACTTTCCCAGTGGAACTCGAACGCACTGATGTCGGTAAAAACGTGGAAACGACACGTTTATCACCTTGATATCTGACCTCCTTCCATTAACGAATGCAAGGTTAGCTACTATAGCATACGTTTAGCTCTACCGAATTTTCAACTTTATAATCAAATAACTACAGATTTATTTTTTGGCCAGCCGCAAAGAAAGACGTAAGTTGCGTCTTGATCTGTTCAATAAGGTTAATGTTGTTTTTGGGTGGAATTACCCTTTAAATGAATGCCATAATTAACCCTTTACTTTCTGCTCATTCTGTGTGCGGAGTCTCAGCCCCTACCTGTTCTAGAGGTAAAACCTGTGCCACGCCCTAACTTTACCTCCGCCCTCCTTCCCGCCAGGACGTCCGGTCAGACCTCCGCCAACGCCCACTCGTCCCGCAGCCACGCCGTCTTCCAGATCATTCTCCGGCGGAACAGGAAGATGCACGGCAAGTTCTCGCTCATCGACCTGGCGGGAAACGAGCGTGGAGCGGACACGTCCAGCGCCGACCGGCAGACCCGCCTGGAGGGCGCCGAGATCAACAAGAGCCTGCTTGCGCTCAAGGTCAGGGGTCAAAGGGCGTGGGTCAGTGTGCTGATTTTGTGCAAACAGAGGGGAGAAAGCGATGTTGTTAATGGATAACTCAGAATATTATTCTTTTATTGAACAGGATTTGCTTTCACGGTTTACAGCTAAACGTGCAAACATGAGCGGGGAAAAAAATTTTGAACTTTGAAAATGCACGACGAATGCTGATGTGAAATGGTTGTTTTTGACAGGAGTGCATCCGGGCTCTGGGGCGGAACAAACCCCACACCCCATTCAGAGCCAGCAAACTCACGCAGGTCCTGCGGGACTCCTTCATCGGGGAGAACTCCAGAACCTGCATGGTGACTACACGCTCCCATCACCTTCGTAAACATACATAATCATTTTGTCGCCTCATCCGAAATGTCAGGTTGCTTGTGCAGCGGTTGACACTAAGGGTTCAAAGGCACTTGCCCTTGAGTTCACTTGCCCAAATATAATACTGGATGACGCCATATAAAACATCTTTCTGGTCATTTAGTTAAAATTTTTACATATTTTTCTGAATGGGCCTCGATCCTGGTAGCATGTAAACATCTACTATCTTATCATTTATAATATTATTGGCACACTGAAGGCTATTTCTATTTAAAATAATTAAGTAATTGTGGTGGAACAAAGTCATGAATAGGATTTAATTATAAATGTCCTTATCAAATATCATCTACAACACAAGCTTTTCATAGTACATAAAATGACTTTTTAAAATATTAAGCATGTCAAAAGGCAATCTTCTGATTATCAATAGCTGGTGATTATGTCCATGGGTTACAGACTTTACCTATGGCATGAGCTAGCACAAACTGATGAAAATGAGTATATATCAATAAAGACCGCTATTAATATCTAGTGTTTTCCACAAGTACATTGAATAGCCACTCGCCACCAGCTAAAAGAAAAGGTGAAACTGGAGTCTAATTTGACAGCGCTATTATTTTCTTGCCTTTAGCGCGATTGAAGTCAAGTCAAACCTTATTTGTGTAGAACATTTCACATACAGGGCATCACAATGTGCTTTACATAGCAAAAAGGAAATAAAGGATAAAATAAGTAGATAAATAAAATAGAAATTGAAGACACATCTATTTCCGACTCATACACACACACATAGACTTACAGACAGCAAGGAGGACATAAACTCATAATAGGTTATTGCAAAGAGAAATGTTTTCAGCCTGGTCTTAAAATAATTTAATGTTGAGGCATTTCGCAGGTCTTCAGGCAGGGCATTCCACTTGCTTGGTGCATAAAAGCAGAAAGCTGCTTCTCCAGCTTTCGAATTAGTCTTTGGAATGGATAAAAAGCCGCTGCCTGAAGTAGAATCATTCATATTCAAACATATATCTTTGTAATCAAATATTTGTTGGATAATAGCGTTTTCTACCTCGCTTTGATCAGAGGAAAGACAATTGATACGATATCTTCTGAAATCACGTGTAATAGCTAGGGCCTGACCGATATAACAATTTTGCCGTCGATACTGATAACCGATATTACGTTACAATATACAATATTATCTGCCCATATTTCTTTCCCCCATTATTCAGCTTTGGTCAAAGATTTAACAGACACCAGCTTTATCTAGTCAACACAAAGATATTGCACAAAGAAAACTGAAATAAATAGAAATTAATAACATCAATGCGCACACGGGCAAATATATAAAACTAACCTCTTATCAATAACCTTCTTTAAAATAATAACTCACCATTGAATTCATAGTCATATAAATAAAAAAATTCAAAATATGTAAAATAAACTTTTTAGAGAACCTCCCTCATGAGAATTAAAAATGCTCTTAGTCAAGAGAAATACATTGATTATAAAGAGAAATATTAAATAAAAATATTCAATATTAGTTTTATTATTGTGTTCACACACTTTACTAAACAACAAATTATGCTGTATGCCATCAATCACTTGAACAGTCACAGGTTAATTTAATGACTTCCTGTCCATAAGTTTCTATCTGGTAGCAATATTTCAGTTTGCAATGTCAACAGTTGGGCCACTTCCTCAGGCCAAGAGTGGTAGGCTAAGTTGTAATGCAGGACGTAATTGCAGTTGAACAGTTTGTTACCATGCAGGTAACCAACACTCGCTCTGACAAAACAACATTTGCTGCATGGTACGCTGACGTAGACATCACATATCTCGGCTAACAATGTTCCTGACTTGGCATGTCGTTATTTGTTTATGTTTTGACAGCATTAACCAACGGTATTAGCAAAGTGAGTTAATAGTGCCCTCTATTATTATTCAAAATAGCTGTCGTCCATTAATGTGGCTTTCTGTATTGACATTTCAAGAGACTTTAGCCTATCTGTACTTTATTGGCTGGATTTCCCCTAATCTAGATATATATGTGGAAGCCCTATATTGGGCCTAGTAACAGCAAGAGAAAAATAAATTAATTACGTTGCAAGTTTTGCCTATTGCAACGAAACATCAGTGGGCATCATTGGCTACTGTTAAAAAAATTTTTTTATTAAAAAGTATCTGGCAGGAGAACTTTGTACATAGCCCCCCTCCCCCCTTTCAGGCATCAAAAAATATTGGACAGTTTAACATAATGTAGAATAAAGTAATCATTTTAAATATTTGGTCTCATATCCTTTGCATGCCATGACTTTCTGATGTCTGTGACCCAACAATGTCAAAAGACTCTTGATATCTTATTTATTTTACTCTTACAAGCAATACCATAACTATATCTGCATTTGAATGGATCTTTATGGGAATTAGCCGGTGGGACTAAATTTAGCTGTAAATTATGCTGGAACAGTATGGAATACATGGTTGGCGAAATGGCTGTAAGTTATCAAGGGTCTGAGGTATCAAACGAGCCTCAAACCATCACTCTGCTGCCAGATATGCAGTAGATATGGATGGATCACTTTAAGGGTTGTTTCCCCTGACAAATTTTCCTATTTCACTCTATGGAACAATACGTCTGGAGAAGAAACCATTCAAGTTATCTATCCATATCTACTGCATATCTGGCAGCAGAGTGATGGTTTAAGGCTTGTTTGATATGTCAGAACCTTGATGACTTAGAGCCATTTAGCCAACCATGTGTTCCATACTGTTCTAGTGTAATTTACAGCTAAATCTAGTCCCACCCCACAATTTTCATAGAGATCCATTCAAATGCAGAGACGTTATAGTATAGTCGTTTGTAGGAGTACCAGAAAATAAGACATCAAGAGTCTTTTGATATTGTTGGGTCACAGATATCAGGAAGTCATGGCATGCAAAGGATATGCGACCAAATATTTAAAATGATTACTTTATTCTACATTATGTTAAACTGTCCAATATTTTTTGATGCCCGAAAATGGGGGAGACTATGTACAAAAGGTTTTATCATTTCTGAACGGTTCATTCGATATGGATGAAAATACCCTCAAATTAAAGCTGACAATCTGCACTTCAACCTCATTGTCATTGTATAATTTCAAACTTAGTGCTAGAGTACAGAACCAAAATAACAAAAAATTTGTCACTGTCCAATGAATTATGGTGCTCACTGTAAATTCATATCAAGTCTGGCCCTACAATTCCTTGAAGGACCCACAGGGGTCCACGGACCCTCTGTTGAAAACCCAGGTACTAGACAAATTTTTCCAGCATTCTTGTTGTTGAGGCTCTTCCTCTCTCCCTGCAGATTGCCACCATCTCTCCTGGCATGGCGTCATGTGAGAACACGTTAAACACACTGCGATACGCTAACAGGTATGCGCCGCCGCTGGCTGCCAGGCTTCATGGCCCCGGCTCCAGAACACTGATCCCGACAGCGTGCTTCAGGACACTGATCCCCACGACGTGCTACAGAGCACTGATCCCCACGTCGTGCTACAGAGCACTGATCCCCACGGCGTGCTACAGAGCGCTGATCCCCACGGCGTGCTACAGAGCGCTGATCCCCACGGCGTGCTACAGAGCGCTGATCCCCGCGGCGTGCTACAGAGCACTGATCTCCGCAGCGTGCTACAGAGCACTGATCCCCTCGCCGTGCTACAGAGCAATGATCCCCACGGCGTGCAACAGAGCGCTGATCCCCACGGCGTGCTTCAGAGCGCTGATCCCCACGGCGTGCTTCAGAGCGCTGATTCCCACGGCGTGCTACAGAGCGCTGATCCCCACAGCGTGCTACAGAGCGCTGATCCCCACGCCGTGCTACAGAGCGCTGATCCCCACGCCATGCTACAGAGCACTGATCCCCAAGCCGTGCTACAGAGCACTGATCCTCAGGGCGTGCTACAGAGCACTGATCCCCACGGCGTGCTACAGAGCACTGATCCCCTCGCCGTGCTACAGAGCACTGATCCCCACGCTGTGCTACAGAGCACGCTAGTATGGGAAGCCGTTTTAATATGTATTCGACTTCCATAGCTGCCTATTCTCCTAGCTAGCTGGTCATATATGACTTGGCTAACTACCACAATTGCCTAGCTAGCTAGCTGCCGTTTGAAGCTAAGTTTTATTTTGTAAGCAAAATAAAATGCTCTTGTTAAACTAGCTGCACTTAGGATGTAGCCTAGCTAGCTAGTATTGGAGCAGCTGGTTAGTAGCTAGGCAATCACGTTAGCTAGCTAACTTAACTCATATGGCCAGCCAGCTAGGACATTGGGCAGCTAGTTCAATCTAATTTAATAACTGTTGTTAAAACGGCTTGCCGTTAGCTATCGTTAGCTTGCTAGCTAAATGTTAAAATGACTTGCCATGAGATACCATTAGCTTGCTAGCTAGCTAACCCAGCATTGCCATACATGGCAGTGTTGCCAAATCAGACTCAGGAGACAAAGTTAATCAACCTCCACGTGAAAAACACGCCCAAACAAACGGGTGAGTAGGGCGATTGTGGACGGGAGGGGTGGAATAGCTAAATTAAGCACGGTTCCCCACGGCTCGCTAAAGAGCACGGGTCCCCACGGCTTGCTAAAGAGCACGGGTCCCCACGCCGTGCAACACAGCACGGGTCCCCACGCCGTGCTACAGAGCACGGTTCCCCACGGCTTGCTAAAGAGCACGGGTCCCCACGCCGTGCTACAGAGCACTAATCCCTGCGGCGTGCCACAGAGCACTGATCCCCACGGCGTGCCACAGAGCACGGGTCTCCACACCGTGCTACAGAGCACGGGTCCCCACGCCGTGCTACAGAGCGCTGATCCCCACGCCGTGCTACAGAGCGCTGATCCCCACATGGTCTCTCACACCAAGCTCTTAGAGCGCAGGCTGACCAAGCTGTTCGTACAGGCCTAATTTGAGCCTAAGGGCTGATACGGACTCCTTTGCGAATGAAATATGCAGTTGGGGTATGATTGTGTTTCTAAAAAACTCTCTAAAAATATCAAGCTGCAAGGTGTGTAAGTTTGGTGATTAATATTAAACCCAATGACACTGAGAAGTTCTACTGTAAAAAACTGAAAACCAAAATTTGTAAAATAAAATTTCAACACCATCTACAAGTTAGTGGCATAAGTTAGATTTAAGTCTACATGAAGTGAAACCAGAAATAAATTGGTGTGTCCTTCTGGGGACTAGAATGGAGACGGACCTCTGAGGGGAAGTGATGTGTGTTTGAAGGTCACTAGCTGTTCTTCAAAACTCATCCCAACACCCGGAAGATTCCGTATGCGAGGTGTGTTCGGTCCACTCGGGGTGCCTTCTGCTTCCTCTCAGGCTGGTTTTGTAATTCCAAGCACCGCCCCTCATACTGTCGATACTGTGACGTGGTCACGCTGTGTCACTCTTGCCTACAGCAGACTATCAGGGTTAGGAGGAAAATGCAGATGTGTGTGTGTGTGTGTGCACGTGCGTGATTGTGTGTGTGTATGTCCTGATCTGAGCTCTCTGTCTCTCTCTCCTCTCCTTTCTCTTTTCTTTTACCGCTCCCTCTCTTTCTCTCTCTGTCTGCTTCTCCCCCTCTTTCTGTTCCTGGGTGTCTCCAGAGTTAAAGAGTTTGGGATAAGTCCTTCGGACATCCCCTTCTCCCAGAATGCTGGTGGCCGCACTGAGCTGTCCCCCACCTATGAGTACGATGGCTTTGCTACTTCAACACGCAGGTCTACCGCTCTACCATTTCACACACGCGTGTGCACTTGCACACAGAAACTACCGTTATGTGTGTTCCCCTTCCTCAGCTACACCTGCCTGGCTGTGCTACACGTGTGTGTGTGTGTGTAGTGTTTGTGTGCGTGTGCTTGTGTATATGCACATATGTATGTGTGTATGTGTGTATGGGCTGTGTTTGTACTAAGCTTGTAAGCAAATCCATGCAGACGCTTGATTTATATATGAAGTCACGTTTGATTTACAGCACAAAGTTTTCCCGTCTTTATAATGGCACGTGTGTGCGCACGCGTGTTCCTGTCACTCATTTCTGCAGTGATCTTGGTTTTTGCACCCTGCCCTGTAACCGGTTTGGCTTTTTAATTGACTAATTTTTTTTTTTGTTGTTGTTGTTTGTTTGCAAGCTTCCCACATGTCAAGCAGAACTTGTCAATGGCAATATTTGATGACATCACACAGATATTTACGTTAGTAGCACATGAGGCCGGTGCCACTAACGCAGGGATCTCAAACTCCAGCCGTGGAAGGTGCTGGTTTCTGTTGTTTCAGCACTTCAATAGAGTGCTCCAGTTTGTAGTTCTAAAACCCAGAAGTGAGTTAGCATTTTTGAGCCATGGGTTCCCTCGCCAGATTTCCAATGGGGTCTTACCATGGGGTTTTCGGATTCATGCAGAATATAATGGTCTGTGGTTAATATGAGACTTAGAGTTCTCACGTTTTGTTCTACGACATAAATTACACGTTAATATCTTATCCATGAATTCTTAAGCTTTTATATGGTTTTAAAAAGTATTGCTAACAACTTTCTATATTCAAACTACAACTCGGAATAAATACACGTCATTACCTCAGCAGATTCTTGGCTGCTCTCAATTGTAGCTAGCAGCTCGTCGTGTCAGCGCTCTTTTCAAAATTTTACACACCAACTTTTTATATGAAATTCAAGAATATGACAGAATACTATATAAAACTAAGGTCTTCGTAGCTTGCTAGCCAGCAAGCTAGCATGGGAAGCCGTTTTAATATGTATTCGACTTCCATAGCTGCCTATTCTCCTAGCTAGCTGGTCATATATGACTTGGCTAACTACCACAATTGCCTAGCTAGCTAGCTGCCGTTTGAAGCTACGTTTTATTTTGTAAGCAAAATAAAATGCTCTTGTTAAACTAGCTGCACTTAGGATGTAGCCTAGCTAGCTAGTATTGGAGCAGCTGGTTAGTAGCTAGGCAATCACGTTAGCTAGCTAACTTAACTCATATGGCCAGCCAGCTAGGACATTGGGCAGCTAGTTCAATCTAATTTAATAACTGTTAAGTTAAAACGGCTTGCCGTTAGCTATCGTTAGCTTGCTAGCTAAATGTTAAAATGACTTGCCATGACCTATCGTTAGCTTGCTAGCTAGCTAACCCAGCATTGCCATACATGGCAGTGTTGCCAAATCAGAATCAGGAGACAAAGTTAATCAACCTCCACCTGAAAAACACGCCCAAACAAACGGGTGAGTAGGGCGATTGTGGACGGGAGGGGTGGAATAGCTAAATTAATATCTAAATTAATAAGCTAACTAATGTCTTTGAACAATAGTAGCGCCCAGATTTTTTTTTAAACAACCCAAAAAAAAACGCAACCTGCGACATCAGAAAGGATAAACCTAAATCGCGTAAGTAGGCCTATATAAGCAGTCTTGGCAGTTCTGGATTTTACTTTGCTCCAGGAGGTAGCAAATAAGCTACAAAGTGCTGGGGCTTAGTTGAACGTGGGAGGACGGCAGGCAGGCTCGAAAAACTGTTCAGTGTTCAGTGGTGGTGAGTGACGTTGGCGGAATGTGACCGATTGCTGTAGTAATGTAGTTCACTTTAGCATCACGTTATATTGAATTTATATGAATTGCATGTGTGGTTCAAAAATCGCAAAAACTGTTTTTTTGTGGGGATTATCTTGATTAACAAAACATGAAAGCGTCTGCAGGTTTATAATTTTAGGCTTATATTAACCACAGACCTTATATTAACCACAGACCTTATATTAACCACAGACCTTATATTCGGCAAGAACCCGAAAAGCCCATGGTAAGACCCCATTGGAAATCTGGCGAGGGAACCCATGCCCAGAAAATACCTCATAATTGGCCTACAAAAATACATCATGAGTCATGACTGTAGCACTCTATGGTTAATTTGCTTAAGTTCCTGATTTGTTAGAGTCTATAAACCTGGCCTATATTGGTTGCTGATTGAAAGGAAATACAAAAACGTGCAGATGCTGTGGCCCTCCAGAGCTGGAGTTAAATCTGCAGATTCTGTGGCCCTTCAGAGCTGGAGTTAAACCTGCAGACACTGCAGCCCTCCAGGACTGGAGTTAAACCTGCTGACATTGCGACCCTGCAAGACTGGAGTTAAACTTGCGGGTGCTGCGGCCCTCCAGAACTTAAATTTGAGTTCCTGCTCTGATAGAACGGTTAATGAATAACAGCCAACGTTTCACATTTTCTGACCACAGGGTGAAGGAGTTGACCGTGGACTCCAGTGCGGCCATTGAGGGGCGCCCAAACATCCATTCGGTGAACCAGCTGGATGTGCTGGAGTCACAGTGGGGCGTGGGGAGCTCCCCTCAGAGAGACGACCTCAAACTGCTCTGTGAACAGAACGTAAGAGAGGCTACACTTCCCAGAGCATGATGGGGGGGGAGGGGGGGGGCTGGTGTGTGTGTGTCAGGGCCATGTTTAGGGGGGGCCAAATCCAGAAAAAATGTAATCTGACAATATGAATTAGTAAGCTATTAGAGCTGCAGACAATTCGGCCAATCATGAAAATGTCACATCGAAATAATACATTTCTCTAATATCGGATTGGTTAGTTTGGTCATATAAAACATGGAGACGCGGCGAGAGAGAGAGAGGTCAGTTTCTTTGATCAATCTATGCTGTCTACCTGATAACGGAAACTGTTACGCATTGCTTATAGGATATAATATTTGCTAGCCTAGCCCTAGCTTACTCAGTGAGTTGAGGATAGTGGTGAGTCTCCGACTGGGAGACTATAACGTCTCTGCATTTGAATGGATCTCTACAGGAATTGGGGGGTGGGACTAGATTTAGCTGTAAATTATGCTGGCACAGTATGGAATACATGGTTGGTAAAATGGCTGTAAATCATCAAGGGTCTGACGTATCAAACAAGCCTTAAACCACTCTGCTGCCAGAAATGGCTAAAATATAAATGAAAATGATGAGCCAGTTATAGTAACGTAGTTTCACATGTAAATAGAAAATAGCACAAAGAGACTGAAATGATGAAGGAACATAGCTCACCTTTAATATATTTGTTTCCGTATAAGATTAGATAATGATTTGGTATTATTGGGTATAAATAAAGTTGTCCTCCTATAAGATGAGGGGGTGGAGGTGGGTTTAAAATGTAATAAAATTATCGTATCCACTAATATACTGATTAGCCTATACTTTAGCTTTATATGAAAGCATCTCAAATCTCATCTAGGGCTTTGAAGAAAAAAATAAAATAATAATAATATTCAAAATGTTCATAAATTAAACATTTTATTTTAGAAAATGCCCTGTGTGAGGTTGTGTAGAAATGCAGGAATTGAGTTTTAAAAGGCTAAAAATTTTATGGGGGAGGACCCCCAGACCCCCCCGCTACTTCATCCCCTCTTGTGCCCCACAAACATCTCTTCATGCCCCTCCAATCAAAGCAGTCTAGAAACGCCCCTGTTGTGTGCGTGCGTGACGTGCGTCTCTCTGTACAGGAAGAGGAAGTCTCCCCACAACTCTTCACCTTTCATGAGGCTGTGTCTCAGCTGGTGGAGATGGAGGAACAGGTGCTGGAGGACCACCGAGCCGTCTTCCAGGTGAGCTGATCTGGAGCTGTTCTGCACTCTATGATGGTCTAGTAACTTATCTGTGAGAATCTAGTATTTATAATGGCTGGATTATGCAGTTGATCTATGAGACAGGAGTATCTATGGTGGCTGGGTTACTGAAGTTGATCTATGAGACTTTAGTATCTATGGTGATTGGTTTACTATCTATGGAATATCAGTGGTGTCTATGGTCCCTTTCAGGAGTCGATCCGGTGGCTGGAAGATGAGAAGGTTCTGCTGGAGATGACAGAGGAGGTCGATTATGACGTGGAGACTTACGCAACACAACTGGAGCAGATCCTGGACCAAAAGATTGACATCTTAACCGAGCTTCGAGGTAAGGCACCCTGATAAATTACTTTCATTTCATTTCATTTTTTAAATTCTGAACAGTCACTTTTATTTTGAACAAAGACTCTTTCTCAGCAGGGCATTAACAATTCTAAACCCAGGCTGAGAAATGTCCGTCTCCAGCAGTTTTTCACCGTCTATCATTTATTGTATGTTTTTAATTTGCGTTTTGTACTGTTCAGGTCCTATAACTGCGGTTATAGCAGGGCCGCAGTGCGTTGTAAGGTTTAGGGCCACAGTCACCCCAAAAGCTGAAGGCTTAAAGAGGGTTCATTCCAATCGCTTATTTTCAGTCTTTGCATTGTTTCCTCGCTTCTTAGTTCCACCCAACGGAGGACGTGAGGAAGGGATGCAAGGATGAGATACAAGGATGGAAAAATCAAGGCAACATGCATTAGATAAATAGAACGTCCTTGCTCAGTGAAGCGTCAGCGTCATATTACGCTTACGTGTGTAACTATAATGCTCTTTCATGAATAAATGTGGCTTTTGTTTGTCATAAAGAAAGAATGTCATTATGGAATAAAGCGCTTTATAATAAATAGAAAAGATCTGTAAAATTTGATTTGTGTAAGGGTGTACCCGCCACCTGGCAGATGTGGAGAGGTAGATCATTTATACACGTCACGCATTCCGAGAAATGGCTTTCGCAAAGGCTACACTTGTTTCCTTGCTGAAGCATCCTCCGGTAGCCGCCTGGTTCCTCACTCCTAGCTCCTCCGACGAACATTTAGTGGTTTTGATGGCGAACCTCGATCGATTTCCGGGTGAAGCGAGGAATGAGGAGACGAGGACGGATAAAATAAGCGATTGGAATTAACCCATTGTATTTTTCTCCTGGAGTACTTTGTTCTCAACTCCTTTGGTTATCTGTCTGTATGATTGAATAATGTGTAAAACTGAAACGTAGCCCTTAGTCCATGCGTCTCCCCAAAAAATTTAATATTAAGGAAATTAAGCAGCAGGAGAGCGTATTGTTTTCTGTGGATGGAGATGTTTTCTTCTCTTCATCCCTCTCTCCTCTTCTCCTCCATTTCTCTCCCTGCAGACAAAGTGAAGTCGTTCCGCTCGAAGCTCCAAGATGAGGAGCAAGCCAGCAAGCAGATCAACCCCAAACGGCCCCGCCCCCTCTGAGCCCCGCCCCCTTTCCCACCACGCCCTCTCCAGGGTATCTGTGTCTGAAGGTCTGAAGTTTTCATGAAGGATTGTGTCCGTCATTCTGTCAGCGCTGGCTGTGAAAATATCAAAACTGCACAATACAAAAAACTGTCACAGCAGCGCCCCCCTGGTGATCGTAACACTCCAGCGCGTTCTTCAGCTGTCACCTGGGATCTGTCCAAGGAGCTGGCACATTCTGTCCACCCTGCCGTTTATGAAAAAGAAACGGGGGGAAACAACAATAAAAGGATTTGGGAAAAAAATACACACTGGACCTTGGAAACCCCAGTTTTCAATTCCTGCCTTTTTAATTGGAATGGGGGAAAAAACAATTTAACCCCAAGCGTTTTATTTATTTGATTTTTTTTGTTTGTTATTTTTTTTGTTTTTATCTATATAGTAAAATATTTGTATCGTAAAAGACTGTTGGCTTTTGGCTGTCGGTCGATAGGCTGGGCGATAAAGGGGTATGACAGTCCTGACACATTTGCATGTATGCGCCGATCAGCGAGGAGCTGAAATCCACCCCATCACAGGCATTCGCGTCTCAACGCTGCCAGCACTGTTAATAAACATGACTTTAGGGCCAGTGTTCATCCCTCCCCCCCTCTCGCCACCCTTCTCCTCCCCCGTTTGCTCTCTGCTGCGTACAGTATAACAGTCTGAATAAGGGTACGTTATTTGTGCAGCACTCCCTGCTACCTGTGTCTCAGGCACCCGTCTGTATTCCGCTTCGGTCCTGTGCCATATCGTGTACGTTACGCGGCACCGGTTTCTGTGCGACATCGAATCATTATTTTTTTCCTTTTAATACCGAAAAAAAATAAAACTTTTCCCACCTCATGTGACACTTTATTTGTATAAAAAGAAAAGAAAAAAATCTGAAAATAAAAACGGGGGAAGGGGAAAAAAGAAAGCAAAATGCTAATAACAAACGTATAGTGCATAGTTACTCACTTCCTGTTTGCAGATGTTCTCTCTGTGTGCACCTGATGTAATGCTGAAAAGCTGACGGAATAAAATGGGGACTGTTTGATTTGATACAGGCGTTACTTGCTTTGTGCACAGGTGAGGCAGGGGTGTGGACGGTACACCGGACACCACCTCGAAATGGAAGCGCTCCGTATGGTGTCGCATTGTACAGCTGGAGTTCGGAGTAAAGGTGCCCTACCCTAAACCCCCTGGTTTCCAATGCAATTTATTTACAGCTACACTACACCTGGGGGTTATGCTACGAAGCAGGATTACTGAGTAAAACCCAGAACCCTCCCAAATCTGGAACATGGACTAAAGTAAAAAGAGCTGTTCTGGGTTTTACTCGGTGCAGTCATCCAGCTAACTCCGTAATCCTGCTTTGTAGTTTACCCATCAGGGCTCTACCTCTTATAGCTGGCTGAGTCAGCTGGCTAACTGCGCAGAGTAAAACCAGGAACAGTGTTTCATATGTTCCGTATTTGAGAGGTTTCCGAGTTTTACTTGGCACAGCCAGCTGAGTTATCCACATATTAGGAACGGGGCCCAGCTATTTACTACTAAAATACTCCTATACTTGTGTTAGGAACCTGCCTTACTCCGGTACTGTGCATGCATCTCCTTCAGTCGGTAATACTCTATCTATTGCATTTATATAGCGCCTTTAATCTACTCTCAAAGTGCTTTACAGTGAAGGGGGGAGGGGACTCATCTCAACTACCACCCATGTGTAGCTCCCACCTGGGTGAGGCATGTCAGCCATTTTGTGTCAGAATGCTCATCGCACAAATGAGGAGGAGGGGTTATGCTGGCACTGATGGAATAATGATACTGATCTCATTGCCTCTGGTGCATCTTAACCTTGCCCTCCCAAGATGATGGAAGTCGGAGAGCTGGGGTCAGGGCAGGGCAAAATTATCAAATGAATGTGGGGCTTTTGGTATCCATAGGATAAATGTGTAATGTTTGAATAATGTTTTTAAAAAGGTTTACTTAATTTTGTGTTCATGGAAATTATGTGGTAAAATAACCAGGCATGTATGCACTGTAAAGAATATTGTTTCAGATTTTTTTATTTTTAAAGTTATTTTGGTCTGTTCTTACCCACACTTATTTAACTAAGTTTAAATTCAATACAGTTACTATGCACTGTCAGACTGCATACAACTTGGTATGTCTCTGACACCTAGTGGTCAATTAACATGTTTTTCAATGTACATTTTAACAGACCAGACATTTTAGCCCTTCACTTTCAACTTTTGTCTGAAGTACTTGGTTTTCTGCATATACTAAACCTCCTGCCACCCCTAACATAAAATACATTATTAATTAAAAGTGAAATTCAGCTGATACTTAGAATGTCAGTGGTCACTGGTAGCTATTCGTAGCCAGGCCACAGAACGAACTGGTTGACAAATCCTAATACAGTCCAAGCAGATTGCGAGGAAAACTAACCACATATTCCCTGCTTTCATAGTTTTCGGGGAGGACACGTTTTCAAATACGAAAGGGATAGGCTGCAAATAAAATAATAAAACGAAAAAACAGGTCTGGTCTATCAACAACACATGACATGTCAGATTCGATAACGTCGGATGGTAGTGAATCTGCATTCCTGAGGCAAAGAACAGCCCTGTTGAAACTGATGAAGTGTATACAGTTATCAGTGGACCGAGCACAAGTAGTAGGGCTTTGTTCACAGAAGCAGGCGCACCCTTCTCATTTATTATGTAGCCTCAGTAGCCCTTCAACCAGTTCATGTAGCCTTCACAAACATATATTATCTTTTAACATTATTCATTTTACGGGGGTAGGCCTATTTAGCCTAAATATCGGTCATATTTTTTTGTATTTTAATATCGAAATTGAATGTGTAGGCGCTTTTCATACTGTTTACTTTGCGGGTGTGTATTTAAATGTCGGTCATTGATAGTGGTAGGCGGAGACCCTAGTATTTTCTGAATTGGTGTAAATAGTTTGAGAACCACTGCATTAGGCTATGTAAACTAATATGCTAGCTAATAGTTGCAAATTGTTCCAGAAGACTGTTTATTATGCTACTATGCCCAATGAACGAAGAAATAGGTATACATTAATAGAAGAGTGTTTATTTAATCTAAGATCCTTCTCAAAAACAAATCTTGGTAAGTCGTGTCCCTTTATAAAAGACAATTTCAAAGTTAGGACTGACGCCATAACATGTTAACAAATTAGATTAAGCTCTGATAGAATAGCAATTATCCTGATTATATGACCACGGTGACCGTTCACAAAATGTTTTTAAAACACAAGCGGTTAATTATTCCAAACTACAATGACCCCCAAACAAAACCATTAAGTCACATAACGTCGCCTGGAGACACGTATAGCCTATTCCCTATTCTGACAGGCGGGGAAGCACACCTACCCTTACACTCTTGACTACTAGGCTAACTGAAAACATTCAAACACACTAACCACCCACTCCCAGAGTTTATTGAGAGACAGTACCATAAACTGAAGACATATGGGCTACTCTAGACACACCTTGTGGAAATAGAAGTACTTTTTATTCAGTTGGCTGTCTGGGCGTGAAGGTGTGCGATCGCAAAACGCCCGAGCAAGCGCGCAATTCAACAGGGTGTTTCTGGGCTCCAACTGGAAGATGTCGGTTGTCACTTCAGTTCGCATACCGAGTCCGGAGCCCGAACACTCTGGACTGCTCAAATTCCTTTCCGCAGCATTCTATGCCATTTGCTCGTTCCTGATCATTATTGTGAACAAAACAATCTTGACCAACTACAGGTGAGATGCGCCGTATCCTTGGACCGTACAGGGCAAAATGGTTGAATCTCTCAACTTCCGCGTTCTCTCCGCACCGACTGTGACAGGTGTTTTTCACCAATCACTCACTCACTGTTTGACAAACATGGAATATGGCAACAGATCTCCGTTTCAGATATTCTCTACATTATGCTAGAGCAGTCCTGTCAATGTCACACAAATTCCGATTGCAAATGTGATTCGTCAAAGAGCTTTAAAAAAACGAAACCGGTTACTGTTCCTCATTTGCCTTGTGCATCATAATTTAATGTAACCACAAACCTAATGTTTACCCATAGCCACCGAAAAAACAAACTAGCCAAAATTGAAGCTGTCGGATAGCGTAGAGATTATTTACTTTGAGAAGCCTACACACAATGACCTCCGTTCATCTCGTGATGCAGCATATGGTATACATTTGTGGTGTAGCTGTAGGCTAGCCTATTCGGTGTAAAGTCTGCGTCACACTGCGAACCGTATAGTCGGCACTTAACTAAATAATAAAGATTATCCATTAATTTGCCACCCAGTAATAATAATAAACTTTATTTGTATAGCACCTTTCAGTACTGACATTATGATACAATGTTTATGTTAAACGCTCCTGCCACTTCTCAGTACCTTTCATAGTCACTGGCACGTAGCCTACGCATCCAGGATGGCACTGACGCTGTTATTGAATCTATAGATGTGGAATCGATCCCAACGCATCTTCTCGTGCTTGTGATGCGGCGAGCGCCAATAAAATAAACTTGAGTGAATTCCACCGTATGGTCATATGTTTGTGTGTATTAACCTAATTTTTTTTTTTTGTTAGTTGTTTTTTTATGCTAGCCTGTCATTTTAAGTATGGGAGCGGCGCGTTATTGTCGTCGCTTGAAGCAACTCAATTTATTTTCGTCTTGCTACTAAGTTAAGTTTAGGCTATATTCGTGCTTTTTAATATGTGATTTTATTCCTAGATTCCCTTCATACATGTTCCTCGGAATTGGTCAGGTGAGTTGTATTCACTGCAAACCTACGTGTCTTTCAATAATAATAATAATAATAATAATAATGAATAAATAAATTATTGTTGTACCCTTCACAAATAAATTAATGTTGTAGTACCCTTCACATAATTGCACAGACCTCATACAAGTTTCCCGCTCTTCTTCCAGATGGCCACCACAATTATTATTCTCTATACTGCTAAAAAGAACAAAGCAATTCATTTTCAAGACTTTGATAGAAGTATACTTTACAAAGTAAGTATATGTCTTGTGTCTGTGTGTATAAGCATGATGCACATACAGTGCTGCATGAAAGTTTGTGAACCCTTTAGAACTTTCTGTATATCTGCATAAATTCGATCTAAAATGTGATCACATCTTCTAAAGCTTAATAATGTGAACCCAGCTCAACAAAAAACACAAAAAACATTATTCTTTTATCATTTATTTATTGAGCAAAATGATCCAACATTAAATGTTTTGTTGGAATAAGTGAACTCTTGGATCCTACGTATTTTTAAAGTATCATATTTAATATTTGGTCGCATATCCTTTGCATGCTGTTACTTCCTGAAGTCTGTGACCCATCAATATCAAAAGACTCGATATCTTATTTTCAGGTACTGTTACAAGCGATACTATAACCTTTCTGCATTTGAATGGATCTCTATGGGAATTGGGGGGTGAGACTAGATTCAGCTGTAAATTACGCTGGTACAGTAAGGAACACATGCCTGGCTAAATGGCTATAAGTCATAAAGGGTCTAAGGTATCAAACGAGCCCCAAACCATCACTCTTCGACCAGATATGGAGTAGATGTGGATGGATCACTTTAAGGGTTTCTTCTTTAAACTTTTTCCCCCCATAGAGTTCTATAGGGAAATGAGTCAAGAGAAATAACCCTTGCAGTGATCCATCCACATCTACCCCATATATGGCCTTTTTTTAAAAAAGTTTTTTTGTGTTTTTTGTTGAGCTGGGTTCACTTTATCAAGTTTTAGGACTTAGATGAAGATGTGATCACATTTTAGATCGAATTTATGCAGATATACAGAAAAGGGTTCACAAACTGTATGTGTGAGCATTCAGATGTTTAACTTGCTTATAAATGTTGAAAGATGTGCCTGTTTTTTATTTAAATATTGTTGGGCTTTTTTTTTCTCCCCCAAACAGATTTTCCCATTACCACTTCTCTATGTTGGGAACCACATAACAGGGCTAGCGAGCACCAAGAAATTAAGGTAGAATTGTCTTTATTGGTTTTTAAAATACATTCCCAATAAACACATTTACATTTACATTTACACTGATAAAAACATTTCATTTCATTTTTCCCAAAACACACACTTCATCACATTTATTTTCAATAAAAAAATTAATTTAAGGGGGATTTTCCCCAGTTAAAAACATTCAAAACACTTAAGACACCACAGAAATGACAATATTTACAAGACAGTAAAGAAAAAAAACCTCCCTCAGGAGGAAAAAATCATGGCAATGTCACACGGACAGTGAAGTGCGAAAAAGGAGCACATGAGTGCCCGGGCTGTGTCGGGTGTGTCAAAATGTTCAATGTCTCTCTCTCTCTCTTCTGTATGTGATGGTGGTGGGGGGGGGTGGACTATATAACAAGTTCTTTCCAGTGGTCCACCCCCCATTTCTCTCTGGCCAGGCGCTGATCTTGAGCAAAGTCCACCATAACGCCGTCCTGGAGGAGGTTCTGCGTCCTCCTCCTGAGAGTGACAAGGTCCACTGTTGTCTTTTGGTAGACCTTGATGTTCCTCGCCTCCCACAGGACCTGCTTGATGGTATTTACGATCCTCCACTGACGCTGGAGCTCAGGTGTTCGACATCCTCCTCTAGGCCCGTAGAGGACACTCTCAGCAGTCAGGGAGGATCTGGGCAGCAACCTGTTATGGGAGACAGAGGAAACAACAAGGCCCCAGACCCGTCTGGCCACGGAGCACTCCCAGAACAGATGGTATACATGTTCTGAGTCAGTGCATCCGTGGGGGCAGCGCTCGGTCAGGGCTAAGTGCCGCTTGTACATAAAGACCCTGGTGGGGAGACACATATGGGCAGACATCCAGGCAATGTCTTTCTGTTTGTTCGTTATACACTTATGCAAGACATTTGCCCAGATTATAGACGGGTCCAGGGTCGTGTTGCCCCTCGGGAGTGTCATGGTCTCTGTAGATTTTAAATGAGCCATGATGATTTTATAACTCCACGAGGTCAACCCGGCCCTGGGCAATCCCGTCCCCAAGGCAAAGTCCCTCAAGGCTCGATATACATGTGGGGGGTCCCAGCTATAGGGTATGGTCAGGTCCAGCGCACACAGGCCCATCGTCCTAAGGAAGGGAGTGGCATAGTACCTAGCAAAGGTACCAGAGGCCTTCTCAACCTTCCTAGTATTCTGGACCAGTGTGGCCAGACCCTGCACCAAAATGATGTTAACTATATCTGGAACCCCCCTGCCCCCATTCCTCTCCTCTTTGAGGAGGGTGGTTCTTTTCAACTTTTCCATATTACTCCCCCAGACAAAGCGAAAGGCCATTCTAGTAATTAATTTACTAGTGGCCTTGTCTGGGGGGAACACCCTCCCCACATAGAGAAAAATGGGTAGGACTATTGCCTTCAGGACCAGGATCTTACCCGTCTGAGTCAGAGGCCGCACGCTCCAGCTCCGGATTTTGTTTTGGACGTGGCGCAGGGCTCCCTCCCAGCTCAGCTTTCCCCCTCCATTGGACTGGAAGGTCACCCCCAGGAGCTTGATATTATCTCTGCGCACAGGGAAGGAAACGGTTAGGGACTCACACCAGTGTCGAGACAGGAACAGTTCACTCTTGTCCCTATTGACAAGGGCGCCCGTGGCCGCACAGAAGTCACTCAACACCTTGTTGGCAGTACTTATTGAGCGACCATCTGTGCCGACGATGGTAATGTCGTCCATGTACGCCATCACCTTAAGCCGCTCCCCCCGGGCCCCGGGCAGTGGATAGCCAGCAATGCCCGGGTTAGCCCTGATAGCCTGGAGGAACGGTTCCAGGTAGATGACGTACAGGAGGGATGCTAGAGGGCATCCCTGCCTGACGCCGGACCTAATGGCGAAGGGGGAGGAGGGCTGCTTGTTCACAACCACCCTCCCCGAGATGTCATTTAAACACATTTTGGTCCAGCGCAGGAGGGAGCTAGGAAAATTGAACCTCTCTAGCACCCTCTCCAGGCACACGTGGCTTACCCTGTCAAAGGCCTTCTCCTGGTCTAAACTGAGAAGGCCCAGGGGGGACCTGCGCTCCCCGGAGTGGATTATTACATCCCTCACGAGGAGCAGGTTGTCGTTTATGGACCTCCCTGGCACACTACATGTTTGATTGGGGCCGACCACCGATAGTATCAGGTGTTGGAACCTCCTCATCAGCGCCTTCGCCATGATCTTGTAATCCACTGAGAGGAGGTTAATCGGCCGCCAGTGCCGGAGGTCCTTCAGGTCCCCCTTTTTAGGAACAAGAGCGACTGCACTCTGCCTCAGTGAAGCCCCCAACCGCTCCTCCCTGTACGCAGCCCTGAAAACGTCCGCCACGTCCTCCTTCAGGAGATCCCAGAAAGCCTGATAAAATTCAGCTGGGATCCCGTCAGGACCAGGAGCCTTGTGTAGATTGAGGGAGCGCGCGGCCAGGGTGAGCTCCTCAGTGCTCAACTCCGGTTCCATGCTCTCTTCCCCCAGGCGTCTGTCCAGGCCGTCCAGGAAGGTGTCCATGAGGGCCTTGTCCGCGGGCCTTACACTATACAGGCCCGCGTAGAACTCCCTGGCCACCTCCCGGACCTCCGCCTCTTCAGACACCACCACCCCTCTGCTGTTATAGAGGGAAGAAATGTTATTACTTTTGGACCGTGCCCTGCGGAAGAAGTACCTAGTACATTTCTCGTCCTCCTCGAGGCCCTGGAGTTTGGAGCGGAAAGTGTATTTTTTCCGCTCCTCCCGATAGAGGGCGGAGAGGCTCTGTTTAGCGAGTGCAATTTCGCTGCTAACCTCCAGGCCTCGGGACTGGAGGAGGCTAAGTCTCTGGAGGGCAGCGTTAGCTCTTTCAAAAGCTGCCCTCTTTTCTTTTGCCTTCCTCCGCCCGACTGCCCGGAAGTAGCCCTGCACTCGCTCTTTAACCATCTCCCACCACTCTATCGGGGAGTCAAAGAGATGTTTTAAACTCACCCACTCCAGGTACCGCCTCGAGAAGGAGAGATGTACTTTGGGGTCCTGGAGATGGCTGGTGTTCATTCTCCAGAGACCCCTACCAATGGTTGTGGACTTCTCCCATGCCAGGGACACGGTCACCATGTGGTGGTCTGAGAAGTGCGCTGCCTGGATGGAATAGGCGTGCACTCTCAGGCCTGGGGAGAGCAAGAACATGTCAAGCCGGGAGGAGGATTTTCCAGAGGAACTCACCCATGTGTGTTGTGGGGGAGAGGCGCCCCCGGCGTCGTGGAGGGAGAAGTCCTCTATGATGGACCGCAGCTCGTCGCTCGACCGGTCTCTTCTCGGTCTGCTGCGGTCCTCATCCCTGAGGGCACAGTTGAAATCCCCCCCCACGACAACCGGTGTATTGTGATGAATGGTGGTTCTGAGTTGTTTGAAGAGGGAAACTCTCTCTGCAACGCTGGTTGGGCCGTACACATTGACCACTCTAAGTGGGGAACCCCCGACACTAAAATCAGTGACGAGGATTCGCCCACTTTCCAGGATTTTATTCCCCGTGATTTTAACTAAAGGGTTTTTGGTCAATGTGCCGACCCCATCGGCTCGAGCGACGTTCGAGCCGGACCAGAGAGAGTCCCCCATTCTCCACTCTTCCCTCAGAGTGTCATCCAGAGTGCGGAACGGAATCCCGCACTCCTGGAGAAGAATGACATCTGAGGGAGATTGTTGCAGAGTGGAGAATACTGCGTGGCGTTTGGTAGGATTTTTGATGCTGCGGGTGTTGACGGTGGTGATTGTAAAAGTGAATGTCATTGTTATAGTTATTGTTTATGTTTGTCGTTTGATCCGGGTTTGTTGTTGGCGATTTCACGGCATATTTTGTTTAACCGTTCAAGTACTATGTCCTGGTTATTGAGGCGCCTACTCACCCCCTGACTCGGTCCGCCCACAGCTCTCCCCGCCATACTGCCTGGCAGGTTCCGTCCTGGAGAGGTGGGACATGATGTCTTTGCCCCAGGCGCCCCCCCTGCTTCGGAGGGTCCCTGAGAGGGGAGCTGGTGTGTGCTCTTGGTGTGTTGAGGGTCAGGGCCAGGGAGTGACCGGTCATTTGTGTGCCTGCTTTGGAAAGTGATGGATTGTGAGAGAGTTTCATTTTGATGAGTGTGTGGTGGGGATGGTTTGCTTGGGCGTGGTGGAGGTTCTGGCCTGCTTTGGGAGGTAGTAGTTTGACTGGGGTTAATGATTCTTGGCTGTGTTTGTCGTATTGGTTGGATGTTTTGGCGGGCTATTGCTGGGTTTGGAGGTTGACCGGGTTTTTCTGTTGGGGATGTGTTGTTGCTTTTGCCCTTCCGTTTCCTTTTTTGTATTTGCCACGGTGTTGGTGTGTCAGATGGGTCGGTGTCTGTGCTCGAGGAGTCTGACTCCTCCAACATGATGGGGGTGTCGGAGTCAGGCTCCTCTTTAATGGTAGTGACTGTTTGTGGGGGTAATATATTTTCGGGAGGCTCTGTGGGTGGGGGAGGTCCAGTGTGGGTCGTGTTCAGAGGGGTTGGTGCAGTGTCTAAAGTGGCGGTGAGGTTTGTTCCAGACTGTGGGGGGGACGTGACTGGTGTTCTAGTTCTGGGCGCTGGGATGGGGGTCGGCGGTCGGGTAGGGGGTGTGGATCTTGGGGTAGGGGTAGGGTTCGAGGGTCGGGGGGGGGCAGTCGGTGGTGCGGGGGGTGCGGTGCCTCTAGCCCTGTTTGCGTAGGAGAGTGGGCAGTCACAAAAAAATGCTCACACTCCCCGCAGAGGTTACAGGGCTTTGGGTCCCGGCATGCCCTGGTCTCGTGCTCGCCGCCGCACGTCTTGCACTTGACCACTGTGCAGGCTGCGGCTAAGTGGCCTAACTCGCCGCAATTCCTGCACAGCTTGGGCATGCCGTTGTAAAACACCACACCCCTATTCCTCCCCAGTGTGATGGTACTGGGGATATGACATACCCCCCCCACTACAAAGGGGTCGGGTCTGAGTTGGACCAGCCACTTCCTGGCCCCGGTCCACACACCATCCTCGTCAAGGATCCTCCTGGCGTCGGATTTAACCTCGCCATACCTGCCCAACCACGTCGAAACATCGTGGTCCTGCACAGTCTCATTATAGAACTGCACAGTGACCACTTTGTTCTCCGTGTCGGACAGGGGCTCGACGCCAAAGTTGTTCAGGGGGCTCCTGTCCTTCCCCTCTCTATAGAGGTTCCAGAACCTTTCCAGGACATTGGGATTCCTGAAACTTATTTAAAAAATATCCCTTTGACCTGGAACCTTCACCAGGCAGTTGAGGTCAGCTGGCACAAAGCCCATACCTCTTTGTAGCACTGCCCTACTAAACTCAAGACGGGTCAAACCTGTCACTCTCGTCTCCGGTCGAGTTGGGTTTGGGCCAGCAGCACGCCTAGCCTCCGCAGGGGTCACTGGCTCGGGGGCGCCCCTTGTGGCTGCGCCCTCAGCTCCCTGTCCTGCCGGGAGGCCCACACTGGTGCTGCCGCCACCCTCCTCGGCCCTCTGGATCCATGTCATACGGACGGCGTTATGGCGTCGCGTCCCTGGCACAGCTCTGGCTGCCATCCCCCTTCCTCCTCCAAGGCCGGTCTCCAGCTAGTGGGAAAAGCACAGAAGAAAGAACAGCACTCAGGAGATGGTGTTCCTTCCAGAAGGACCAGATATGCAGCGGCGTAGCAAAAAGGGGATCAGCCGGGCTGACCCCCACACCCCGCTGCGTGGGGACTTCCCTGTTTGGTGCAGGCGGCAAGCGTGGGTCCTCAGCTGGTTTTGGAGGTCTGGATCGCCGCCTTCCGTCTCAGGGAGTCCTCCGGTCTGGTCCTCCCCAACTGCCTGCTCGTCAGCTTGGTCCTCCGGGTCTGGCCTGATGGTTCTGCTGCGGGCCTAGGGAGCAAAGAGAGAGAGGCGGAAAACCAGGGCGAAGGCCCAGCAGGTGGCTGGTGAGGCCTGGAGAGAAGGCAGCCCTTCCGGGCCTACTCTCCAGGCAGGTTCCGCACTCCCCTCGGTCCTCTGGCGTCAAGCGTCCGCAGCAGTAGCGCCGATCCCCGGGGCGCTGGAGTCTTCTGGCAGTGGGTCCTCCTGGTGCTGTCCTGGCTCGTCCCAAAAGCTGGTCGCGACCGGCCTTGTCCGCCGGTCTGGCTTCCACCCACAGCCGTGGGTATCCACCAGACCTTCAGGCTTTTGGGGTTTAGCAGGCCGCGGTCAAGCCACTGCTACCTGCCTCGCCCCAAAAGGCTCAGCGCTTGAGATTTAGCAGGCCGCGGTCAAGCCACTGCTACCTGCCTCGCCCCAAACGCTGCTATCCGGCCTTGTCCGCCGGTCTGGCTTCCACCCACAGCCGCGGTCAAGCCACTGGTACTGCGGGTCTCCACCAGACCTTCAGGCTTTTGGGGTTTAGCAGGCCGCGGTCAAGCCACTGCTACCTGCCTCGCCCCAAAAGGCTCAGCGTTTGAGGTCTAGCAGGCCGTGGTCAAGCCACTGCTACCTGCCTCGTCCCAAGCGCTGCTGTCCGGCCTTGTCCGCCGGTCTGGCTTCTACCCACAGCCGCGGTCAAGCCACTGCTACTGCGGGTCTCCACCAGACCTTCAGGAAAGGAGAGGAAAGGGGTAGAGAGAGAAGAGAGAGAGAAAGAGACAAACACACCCAAAGACACAATCCAGCCAAGAGATACTTCGTCCCACACTCACAAGTAGTGTGAGGCGAAAGATCTACTCGTGCTGAAGAGAAACCCGGGCACGCATGTCTTAAGAAATTAAGGTAGGCTGCGTACCTGCTGTTTCTGTATACACCACCACCTGCTTTTAAAATCTGACACCCCCTCCCTCTTCTACCCAGCTTACCCATGTTCACGGTTCTGAGGAAATTCACAATCATAATGACCATGATTCTGGAGTCCAGGATACTGAGGTACTCTCCTGCAAGGATCGTTTTGTGGTTTGTTAGCTCCTTGAGAACGCGTATCAGAGGTTGCCGGTTGTAAGTTTTGGGGTTTTGTCATTCCAGGAAGACTTTTCCAGGTCGTGTTGTCTGCAGTGTTTGTGCCATAGTGTTTGGAGCACTGCTGGCTGCCAGGTAAATCTCGCCGTTTGTTCTTCTGTTGAATGTTTTGATGTCTTGTAATATACATTGTAATAATTACATACTATTGTTCAGTTTGTGATTCCAAAGGGGAGAAAAAACGGCAGGAAAATGATGATTATTATTAGTGAATTTAGCAACATCCAACAGGCAGACTGCCGTAGTGTAGGTGCTAATGTCTTACTTTGTACAATTCTCTGTTCTAGTTTTCTGGCTCTGGGTTGGTATAGTTACCATACATTAGTAGCTTTAGCGGTATTGTACATAAACTGATCACTGTCGCTTGTGTAACTCTTGGAGGCGTGTCTGGCCTTTCACATTGTAGGGCTAAGTTGCTCTAGAAGAGAGCGTCTGCTGAATGAATGTACCATGGTGTACAACTTGTCAGTGTTTGGTTGTGTGAAAATGTGCTAATCTCTCTTCTCCAGCTCAGATTTGGCTTTCGACGTCGAGGGGTATTTGTTCGTCTTCCTCAACGACCTGTTCACAGCCTCCAGTGGCGTTTACACCAAGAAGAAATTGGCGAGTGAGGTAGAACTGGTCCCACAGAAAGGGGTTTTGAACCCCAGAGAGCCACAGGCTCTTCAAAACCAGAGTTGGAGATTTTTTTCCCGGAGGGGGGGTGGGGGGCTTGGGTTGGCAATGGGAGTACCTGGGGGAGTATCGCCACTTCATGCATTTTCAGAAGATGCATCAAGCACAAATGTTTCAGGTTTGCTTGTAGAGAGGCTGAAACCTTCTATTTTAAGAACTGGGAGCTGATCATCTTGTTATGCTGTAGAATCTGATGTTGAGGCTCCATCAGTTCAAGTCATGCCACAATTTTTACCCAATCATAGTGCTTTGTTACGGAGAGTCGTCTTTGGCAGGACGTGCCAATTATAAGCCAATCGTTCGCCCATTATTGAGTTCAGGAACGATTGGCCGACAATCATGTGCCCCTCCTTGATCTCGAAGCTTATTGTTGGTTTCATCCTGTCAGTCAAACTGCAGCTATGTCTGAGAATACATTTGGAGGTGAAATGTTTTCTTGTTTTTTTTTTTTTTGGAAGAATCTGGGAAAGTACGGATTAATGTTCTATAACGCCTGTACCATCATAATCCCCACCCTTCTGCTCAGCTTTTGCACGGGAGACTTACTAAAGGTAAAATTTAAGTGAAAATTAAGAAATATAAGCTGATGGTAACAGCAGTAACTATGGCTATGATAATTATGTTAAGAATGCCTATTTATATGATGATGATGTTAATGATGATGATGGTGATGATGATTATATTAATGGTGATATGATGAAGATTGTGTGTTGCGTATGTTTGTGTTGCATATGTTTGCGTGTTTTGTCCTGGCAGGCCATTACCTTTGAGGACTGGATGACGTTCACCTTCGTTTTCTACTTTGTAGTATCCTGCATCATGGGGTAAGGAAACCTTAGTGAAATGTACTTGCTGAATGTCTTAATAAACCAATGCCTCTTAGGATCAGAGCATCTTTGTGATTGTGAGATATTTAAAGGGTGCGCCAGGTTCATGTGGTCTCTTATTGCTGTGAAAATCATCTGAGAATCTCAGGTAACAGTGACTAAGCGCTGTTTGTGTGGGCAATAGGAACAATGGGATCTGTTTCAATGGTTTCAGACCACCATCGGCTTTCTCTGGAATGCAAGTTAATTTATGAAGATGGCGGTAAAACTAACCCCTCCCAGCTTAATTTCCATACTAATCTCATATAAGAAGATTATTATAATTTATTATTGATTCACTTTCACAATGAAAGGGGGAAATTGTAGAAATTATATGATTGCATACTTTTAATACTCTCTGTGGCATAGAAATAAAGATTCTCTAGCACTTCAGTGTTCCAGTGTTTTGAATGACTGAACCATCTAGTGACGATCCCAAGGGACATTTTACCAAAACTTGCTGATGTACAGTATAAAAAACACTTTTTTTGAGCACTGAAAGTGTGTGGATTTTTTTTTTCTGGCACCCACAACATCTAGAAGTACATGTGTGATAATCTTGTTTTTACACTCTCTTCACATTCTTCACATTCACATTCATTTTTTACACCCATTCTTGAGATAACACAAAAACTGCTCCACTGGACCTTTAAGCCAAACCTCTGCAGTGAAGCGTCGAGCTGCACTCCAAAAGGATAAACCTACAAAAAGGTGTTTGCTTTGTGATTCCAAGGATGCTGAGTCCCAATGCATGCTGGGTAAAAGCTTTCTATGCTTCCCCTTTCAGGTTTGTTTTGACATACTCCATCATCCTGTGCAGCCATTACAACTCCGCTCTCACCACAACTATAGCAGGAGCTACAAAGGTCTGCCTCCTCTGCACTTTCATTCTCATTCAAACTTATTTTTTTTGTCACTTTATTTTTTCTTCTTCCCAATCCGGAACACCCATTCACATCTTTTGGCCTGTCGTTGTAAAGTCCTCCATTAATTCAGGAGAGAAGCTTCCAGCCACTGCCTCTCTACACCAGCTGAGCTGTGCAGTCATTGTGTCAGAGGAAATCTCAAGACGGGGTCATACAGTATATTGTGGCACACACAACCTTGGGGTTACAAGCCCAGTTCTCTAACCATATACTGCCTCTGGCTTGCTGGTGACAGTGACAGTCAGAACTCATGGGGCCCACGCACACACTGAAAGTGTTTTATCAGCATGTGCAGCCCCCTTTCACCATCTGTCTTTACTTTCATTTATTTATTTTCCTCAGAATGTAGCGGTGGCCTACATTGGCATGTTTGTGGGCGGAGACTACATGTTCTCCTGGTTGAACTTCGTAGGGTTAAACATCTGGTAAGTCCTGCCTCCTGTACCAGGTTTACCCATGAAACTCATGTAATTCTGATTTTGGGAGCATGTTGGGAATAGTGTGTTGCTTTTTTAGTGTATCCAGTGTAATAGCTTATTTTAAGCCTTTTTTTTGGCGTGTCCAGTAGAATAGCGTATTTTAAGTGTTTGTTTTATGTATCGAGAAGAATAGCGTATTTTAAGTGTTTGTTTTGTGTATCGAGAAGAATAGCGTATTTTAAGCCTGTTTTGTGTATCCAGTATGTCAGGTGGGCTCGTATATTCCTATCTGACGTTCCGAAGCAGCACAATGCAAGACCGAGATGCAGGTAAACCACAGGAGCACCTTGGAAAATGTGGCCCGGAGGACCTTAAGGAGCACAAGGAGCACCACACAGAAAGAGGCCAGGCAATCTTGTGACACTTGTGTACATGTACAAGCACTCCCCCTATCTGTGAAGAACAAAATTACAGTTCCGCTTTTTCTCTGAGTTCTTGTTGGCTCTGGAAGCCTTCAGAAAACGGTTGGTTGCTAATTTTGTAGAATTACATTATTTTATTTTTGTAAATATTTGGATATGATTGTTTGTGTGTGTGTGTGTGTGGGTTGGGGGGTTAAATGTTTTTAGTAAGAATGCTTGTTTATAGACCTCCTTGGTTTTTAGGTAATATTAGGTGGCTTGGTTTCCTCCATAGCCATCATTCCTGAATTACAAATTGTAATTCAATCTTGCAATAATCACCCCTGAAATATTGCAAAAATAAGATCTGCCCTATCTTTTGTGGACACTGAGAAAGTGGTGCAGGCTTTTGTTCTCTTCTAGATTAGATTATTGTAATGCTTTGTATTTGTGTTTTTGTCATCAATCCCTGGTGCGTCTTCAAGTAGTACAAAATTTGGCAAAAAGACTGCTGACAAGGACAAGATGGATGTCCCACATTGCCTGAGTTCTGGCTTCACTGCACTTGCTTCCAGTGACTGAGTAGATTTTAAAACTACTAATTACTTACAAAGCTTTGCATGTAAGGGCACGGGCGGCAGTGTGGTATAATGGTTAAGGAACTGGGTTTGTAACCGAAAGGTTGCAGGTTCGATTCCCGGTCGGGGGACACCGTTGCGTTGTGAGCTGAGTAAGGTACTTCACACCTGCATTGCATCATATATATATCAGCTGTATAATGGGATACTATGTATAAATGCAAAAGAAATGCTGTGTAAGTCGCTCTGGATAAGAGCGTCTGCTAAATGCCTATAATGTAATGTAATGTAAGGGTGTCGCCTGCAGGGTATAAAATAGTCACTGGCTCTCCTGTAGTACTGTATGTGGCCTGTAGGGAGTAAATGGTCATGGGCTAATGGTAGAGGGCATCAGAGGAGAGTGCATGTGGGGAAAAAATGAGCAGTGTAAAAATGACCATCATTTCTGACCCAAGGACATCACTGTGTGGTGTACAGGGATTAAAGCGGGAAAAAAATCTCACAACTGAAATTTTGTTAGGCCAAGTTAAGAATGTAAAGACGTAAGGGGCTCAGCCCCCTGTGTAGAGGGGTCCGGGTGCATTCTCTCCCGGGCAGACATTTTTGATGAACAAGCTCTATTTTGATGCCTTTTCATGCACTCTGGCACATTGATTTAATAAAAAAATATATGTCTAAATAATTGAGAAATTGAAATGTGTACTTAAAAACCTGTGGTTTATTAAAAAAAAACATTGAGCTGCTGAATATAGCCTATTGGATTGACACTACATGAAGAGAAAATCATTCTCTGCTCGCTCCAACTGGATAGTCCTCATCAAGTGTTGACTCTCCAATGAGTAAAACAACTGAACTATAACTTTATCGAATTGTGTCAAGTAAAATCACACGTTGATTATTATTCTTATATGTATTGTGGGCAGAGTTGGGGTGTTACTTGAAAATTGTAATATATTACATATTACTAGTTGCTTTTTTTTTTAGGTAAAGCGTTATATTACTATATTACTTTACAATTAAGTTAATGCGTTATATTACCCGTTATATTAATTTGCGTTACTTTGTCATACAATCACTTAGGCTAAACCAGTGTTAAATTATTCCCCTTTCAGAAGTATGATTATTAGGACCATTTAACCTTACGTATTCATTATAAAATGTTGTTTAAATTTGTTGTAGATTGTTTTACAAAACGATTGAAAAATGTATCACCTTCCTAGCCAGTAGCCCTATAGCAACCGATAAAATAAGTCTACCTGTCGTTCTTGCATTCATACAATGCTTTGCACTTTTGTTAAAATCCTCATGAGGGCGCTTCACGCCAACATTAGAGTTCATTGAGATTAATTCAGCAGACAAGACATATGGAAAATAGCCTTTTTAATTAACCTTCTTAAATGTATTCAGCTGAAAAGCTACTCAAATTAAATATAGGGCTTTCACACTCAGTCAGTGTGGATTCGTGGAAATAGGTTAAATACGCTACTGCTTTTAACGTTCAAATTATAAACACTTCAACTCATAAAACAATGAATTACATTAAATATCATTTCTATAATGTAGTGTATTGAAATGTAAAGATAACAAAAAAAATAGCCCATTAAATGTATACATGATGTTAAATGACAATAATAGTCAACATAAAATAAACAAAACATTCAGTGTGGAAATAACCACATCGTAGGTGGGCTTGGTAGCCATGTGCTACAGTTAAACATCTCATTAAACGCAAATCTAATTTGCCTTTAAAGGGTTATGAAGCCCTCGGTTACATTCTCTCTCCGCCCCCACCACAAATTCAAAAAATGCAATTAAATGGGCGTGGAAAGCAGCAGTAGAGGGGGAGGGGCGAGGCTATCACCACCTGAAGACACGCCCACTAGGGAAAAGATGGAGAGTGAAACGGAGTATCAATCACTGACTAATTCTGCGGTATCAATCAATGGTTCTCCCCTCCGGAATCCTCTGGGCTTTCCACTGACCAGGAGTATGAAGGAGGAAATGGTCCGGAGCCCTATCAGTTTGAGCCGTTGGGAGAAGTCTCTGAGTGGTAGTCTAGCTAATTATCTTTTATCCCACTTGTGAACTCCACTATCTCCTTCTGCTTAAATCGATGTTATGCCCAGTATTGTCAGCACATATTAAGTCTAACCTACCCATACACAAACTACTTAATGAATAAAATAAATAAATGAACAATGAATAACTAAAATATGTAATTAATACCAAGTGAAAATAACCAGCTGTTAAGTTACTCTGTAAATACGAAGCATCACGTGACACCATCACTCCATTCTCAAACTAACTTGTTTTTTAGCCATCTATACATTACATTACATTATAGGCATTTAGCAGACGCTCTTATCCAGAGCGACATACATACTTCTTATTACATTTATCCATTCATACAGCTGGATATATACTGAAGCAATGCAGGTTAAGTACCTTGCTCAAGGGTACAACGGCAGTGTCCTACCTGGGAATCAAACCTGCAACCTTTCAGTTACAAGTCCAGTTCCTTAACCATTATACTACACTGCCGCCCACTAATAACGTTACATCTAACGGAGGCTACCTGTATGCTACACAAACATGACAATAAAATATTTAAACGAATGCCAAGTGAAACTAAACGGCTGTTAGCTGAAGGCTATAGGTTACGGGAGACTTCACAATCTGCTCAAATCGATGTTCTGCCCAGTAAGTTAACGTTTGTCAGCAAATATTCAGTCTGACCTAACGTTATAGCTTATACACAAAAGGCAGTGAAATATCACCGGCCAGTTAACTATGGTTAACGATACTAAAACAACTCAAGTAAATATCTTTGAGGCTACAAGACAACCATCACGTTAGCAAGCCAACTTGACGCTGTAGGCTACTTAATTTAACTTACCTGCATTTGGAGGGACAGTAATATCAGTAGGGCTTGGTAATGTTACCGCATTCCTTTGGCTGGCATACCCCAATTCAACCTGGGCATAGTTCTCGTAACAGTCCCACTGGAAATGCTTGTTGCACACAAACTTGCCAGCAGTGCTGATCATTGGCACCAGGCCCAAAATGCCCAGTCAAAGTAGCCTACAGCTCTGGAAAGCATGTAACTGTTAACATTAATCCGTTGATGCTCTTGCACCCAGAGAAAGCACACTTGCGACCCATCAGTCATTGCTTGTAAATTGAAACTACTGGAATTGAAAAAACGAACTTACAATTGTTAATAACTAGCACAATTGGAAAAAAGCTAATACATTGAAAGAGACTATCGGCTACAAAGATATTGCTTGTCAAATGGATATGGCCATTGGCCATGCCTTCTCAGGAATGTATTTATATTGGGGGCGGTAACAAAGCGCGAAACTGATTACGTACAAGCGCACCAAAAGTACACTTCTACGTCATTTTCAATGACGTCGCCCATTTCTCATTTTCAACTCCGGAAGAAGAATAGGTGATGTAACTGCTAAAATACTGAAATTCAACATTTTGCCCGAAATTGTAGCTATTATGCATACTATTGTTATCTTCCAACGGAGGCAATGCCTAGATATTAGTTAACATCTCAAAAAATATGTTTTAGTGTTTCCTACCCCTTTAAGTGCTGTGCTGCATCATGACGAAACATAAAATAGCATAGGCCTACTGTCTGCTACATGCAGACTGTTTTCATGTGAAATTAACAAAAATAAATCCACTACATAAATAAAAATCACATTATAAGAATTAGGCTAGGCCTATTAATAAGCAACATGTAGCCGACCTTTTATAAAATTTAATTGACCTCATGCGTTGGCAACAAAGTAAGCAAGCGCTTGTTTGGAATATCTCCAAATAGGAAACGTTGGACGTGCAGCTGCAATCTTGTGTTCATTGAACTGCGCTCGATTGAGTTAGATTGACAACTAATAGCCTACTTTACGTAATAAATAACCTTAGCATATCAAATGCAGCATGAAACGTAGCCTACAATATTAGGTTGAGTAACGCGTTGCTAATTTAAAAATATTCATTAATATTAGCCTATTACACGCATTTATATAGTAATCCGTTATATTATCACGTTACCCGAAAAACAAATATTATTACAGTAACGCATTACTTTAGTAATGCACTACCCCCAACTCTGATTGTGGGTAGCCTTTATCTAGGTTGAACGTATGACTGCAGGCCCCTTCGTTTGGCAGAAAAAGGCACAAGTTTTTGCCGATCTACACTGATCTCATAAGCAACGGCCTCTGGAATCCAAACGACGGAAATCCGTCATAGCGACGGAGAATTTTAATCCCTGGCTGTACAGTAACAGGCATTGCCAAGCTTTTGGGACAGGACTCCACTTTCCCTTGTACAGTGAAATTGTAAACAAACTAACCTGATTCAGGTGATAGAGGAACTCGTGACTCTTGCGTGCGATTCAACATAATGTGCTGTATCACACCAAACCATGAGATTTATTATCCAGAGTTTGAGTATCCTTTTATTTTGGGGCACTTATTTTTTTCATGCATTGTCAAAGCCAATATGGAAGGTTGGGGGAAAATAATACCATGAAATCTGCAACGTCAGAACTGGCTGCCTCTTGTCTTCAATCGGTCTGTACACGCCAATTTGTCTGAAGACCTACTTAATGGGAATTTTATTTTGTTAATACTTGGGAAATGCAATTATTCTGCTATAATTAAACAATAATTCTTATTTTTAACCCATTCATGATTTGTTAATACTTCAGGCAAAAAAAAAGAAGAGGCAAAATAGGCCTTTATTTATCTGCATCAAGTAATGAAATGCAGAGATGTGAGAAACCGATGCGGGAGGCTTATCTGAGGGCAGCAGGGCCTGTGTGTTCTCGGTAAAAGAAACGCCACGCAGCAGTCATGATTCAGAACGGTGTTTTATTGGAAAATGAGTACCAGCGCTATGGACTGCCTGTAAAATCCCTGCATAAAATGTGAGTTCTACAAAGCATACAAGACAAGCTCCTTTCAAAAAGAAAGACAGAAAGAAAAAAATAAAATAAAATTGGTCATAAAATGTCAATGACAAATGCCAACAAACCTAAATTTTAAACATTTGTGTTTGTGCAGTGTATAAATAAAAAAAGATTTTAAATTTTGTAGAAAATATATTTTACATAGCTAAAACTGTGGAATTTTAATTATGTGGTTTAATCTTATTTGGTGTGTAATGATTAAGTCTTCCAGTTTAGTTTAATTTCAATAAAATATTTGGAAATATAATTTTAATACAATATACCACAGCTAAACGGGGTCACATTAAAAAAAATCAATTCAAACTTTAGGACTATAGATCTGAAGTATCAGTGCTCTAAACTTTCTTATAAAAACTAATATAAAGAGCAGAGTGAAACTGCCTACTGCAAGCAGAGCATTGCATGCGGCAAACGCCACAAGAAGCAGTAGCTTAATGAATCCGTTTCTCCACAAAGCTTTCAACGTTTCGACCACTTAGTGTTGCGAAAATCAAACCAAAAAATTAAAAATAAATACATTTAAACATCCCCTGCCATGTTGACTTTGCAAGCCTAATCTACGTCAGATAGAGCGAGGCGTGGCGCAGCCCACATCCCCAGGTTATTTATTTATTTTTTTGACGTAAAACATGGAAAGTCCTGATAAAACACCAGTTGCTCTAAAACGGGAAGTCTCTGTTAAGTGCCGTCAGCAGGTATGGATTTCAGCTATTCCTCATCTTTGACACCTGGGGCCTTTTTCACAAAGCAGAATTTGAGTTTGCTAGATACATTGCATTGAATAAAATTCAGAATAGCTTTTTACTTTCATCCATGTTCCATATTTGGAAGGATGCCAGGTTTTACTTCGTGCAGTTATACAGCTCAATAATCCTGCGTTGTGACACAGGCCACAGCTCCTAAAGGCTTAAAATGGAGACCGGTGATGTCACACAACCGATGGAATGTTTACAAACATTCTGCAGAACAATACAATAAGGAAGGCTTTCATTGGTCAATTAAAGATTAAATTTTTTATCCAATTACGTTGGGTGATGATTTTAAATTTTTAAAAAAAATATATACTACATGCTTTTAAATTGTGACCCCCACCCCCTCCCCCCAAGGAGGTTCACTGCAACACACTGACAAAAAAAGGTCTCTTGAATAAGTTAATCGAAGCAAAAGAGGAGAGTTGAATTAATAAGCAAACAGAGAATGTTATTAACTGATAATAAAAGGCGGTCTGGAACATAAAACCTGATTTTTTAAATTCTTTTTAAAAGATGCAATCTTTTTCGTCCCCCCAAAAGAGGTTACAAACCACTATTACACTACATTAATATATACAAAACATTATTTCCCTTATCAACAAATGAGTTTGAAAGGTCATAAATTAACATGCAGAATGTGCTATTTACAGGTATTGGGCAGGTCTACAGCAGCCAGGGTGTCTTAAAATGTCACCAAGTTCAAGTTAAGAACAGACCCAGACATGGACAAGTTGCTCTGGATAAGTGGGCCTGCTAAATGAACGCAATATAATTTAAGTGCTGACTTAAGTTTACTCATAAGCGGACTTAAGTTTGAGGGCACGACCTAAATGTAAAAGTAGTACAGTAAATACCAAGGCCTACCCAGCCTGGGGCCAGGTAGAGGCGGTAGTCAGCTTGTTCATAACTAAATTTACAGCAGCCCAAGGGGCCAGTAAAGTATTTAAGTTTAGAGTAGACTTAGATTAGGCTTGCACTAGCCACGGTCTCTCAACAGTCTTAAAACGTCTCCTGCTACTCTTATACACACCCTGTAATTAGGCTCATCTGAGCCAGGACTCCCCCGCACACACACACACATACATACATACATATATATATATATATACACACACACACACACACACCCACAAACACACAGTTACAGACTGTATATATGTATATATACTCCACTCATTAAAACTCGTTATCAAATTAAAGAACGACAGGAGAAAAAAAAAAGTGCAAAAATCAACACATACAACACTTTTAAAACGACAGCCCCTTCTCTTTCCAGGACAAGAAACGACATTCTTCATATGATGAAAAAAATCTACATTCATAGCAGCCTAATAATAATAAAATAATAAACAATGTAAGTGAACGATAAGGTGCTTTAGCTTGTGCCGCCCCCCCCCCCCCTCCTGGTTTGGGGCGGATTTAGAAGAGGTTGTTGGCGGATTTAGGAGAGGTTGTTGGCGAGCTCGATGAGTGCCAGGGCGCCATGGAGACGCTCCCTCTGCTCCTGAAGCCTCCGCCTGGCTGACCCTCCTCCGCCCTTCTCCTCCTCTGGCTCCTCCCCCTCCTCCTCATCTGATTGGCAGAACTCCAGGGGATCCTGCTGCTCCTGGTCCTCAGCCCCACCCTTTCCGGGGCTCTTCCCTTTCGGTGGGGTGAAGCGCTGCTCCCTGGTCTGCCAGTACCTGGCGGGAAAGGGGTGGGGCGGCACAGAGGCGGAGTTACAACTCCCAGACACAAACTGTGTGCACAAGGATGTGGATTTCAATCCCCACCTGAACAGTTTTCAACCACCCAAAATATCATTCGGTCAAAGCCAAACATGACACTGCGGATGAAGACTGGCAAAGTGTCAAATATTAAACAGCACTTTTTATTTGCTCAGCCGTTTCTCTTATCTACAGCAACTTGCCCAGCGTACATTCAGACATGCCACCTATTTGTACAGCTGGATATTTACCAAAGCAAATCAATTTAGGACCCTTGCTCAAACAAACAGCGGCAATGCCCCACCTGGGAATTGAACCTGCAACCTCTGATGTACAGTAGCAGCTCCCTAATTATTAGAAATTCTAGATGGGTGGGGGGGACTCACTTGGACAGCCACTCCGCCACAGCCTTGTTGTCGGCAGCCTCGGACTTTCCGGCCCCCCCCTCTGGCTCCTCCCTTTTCAGACGGGCGTACGGGTGCTTGGCGCAGTGCCGATTGGCGTGGGTGAACCGGCTGCCGCAACCTGTCAGAGGGGAGAAACCCCACCAATCAGACGATGCCGGGGAAATGGCTTAAATGGAAGCTCACTAGAACCCGAGGCACGTCTGCCGGCCTGGTTCCTCTTCTGGTACCTTTTTCGGAACAGACGAAGGGCTTCTCTCCTGTGTGCAGGCGCTGGTGGGTCTTTAGCTGGCCGCTCTGGACAAAGGCCTTTCCGCAGTCTGGGTAATCGCAGAGATAAGGTCTCTCACCTACACAACCAGAGAGAGTTACCAGTGTGTCAGCAGATGATGTCACCTGTACGTGTGAACACCCGAGTGATGTTAGTGAGTGATGTTACCTTTACGTGTGTAAGTGAGCGATGTTACCTGTGTGCAGCAGGTGAGACTACCTGTATGTGTGTGACTGGGTGAGATTACCTCTGCGCAAGCAGGAAAGGGTACCTGTACGTGTCCGAGATTACCTGTGTGGGTGCGCTTGTGGGCCTGCAGAGATTTCTCTCTGGGGAAAACGCGATTGCAGATGTTGCAGCGGATTCGGCTGGACGAGCTCTCGCCCTCGTTGATTAGAGCGCGAACGGTGTCTGCCCGTGGGCGGCCGCGACGCATCCCATCCTGAAAAAGACGCACCCTCAGTACAGACCTGTCTGCAGTACAGATATACCCTGAAACAGACACGCCCCCTACTAACAGACACACCCCCAGCTTCTCTGAACAATATGCAAGAGGTTTAAAAAAATGCCCCCAGATAAATGACATAAAGAATAAATATCAATTTCAGTATTGTAATTACAAATATCTGCAGTTACCCGATTACTTTTAAACTAGAACTCATGCTGTACATCAAAAATGAAGTTGCTTAATTTATGTGCCAAATAGTGTTGCTTCAAACACTCTTCTAAGAGGGACAGCACAGTAATCTCAAAATGCAAAATCATTTTGAAAACTCCTCGACTAAAAATGCTGTTTTTCGTCCTCTCTAAATTATTTCGATATTATAGGTCGAAGCACAATAATAATATATATATTTTTTTAAGTTAAGTATAAACTGGTTTATTTCTAAGGACAACACTAAACGGGAGTTTTGCACGACTACGTATTTGATCACGTTTCTGTTTGATCAGGATCACAGGGGCCCGATGCGGGCAGAAAGCAGATGTTTCTTCTAGGATGAAAAAAAAAATAGATTTTGGCGCGCACGGCTGACGTCACTCGCATAACCAGCTGCTGCTACAGTAGGAAGTGGAGGTTTAAAATCCACTCCGTCTCACCAGGAGCGCGGGCATTTTTCCCTCTCTCGTTACCATTAATCAGCACATTAAAACATTGTCGCATTACCATCAGTATGCACAGCTGATGTAGGTAAACATAAAACAGAAGTCCCATCGTCTGAAACTCAAACCATACAGTAACATTCAGGGCAACATCACTATATGAGCAATGTGGCTTGATGGCTAAAAAGCAGGAAATCTGATCAACTTAGTCAAAATAAGGTAACTAATGTTACTGATGCAAAAGGAAAGCAAGTAATACACCTCAGAATATTCAAAATGATGTAATGTTAGGTAACTGCTCAGTACACCGCCATGCGACTGTAACACGACTAACATTGTGTTAGCTAGCTCTGAGTAGGATGTTTGAATGAGAAACCATTTGAATAGGTCAATAATTCACCATTTACACAAATACTAGTTTTCCTCTTACCGTTCGACAGCAGCATCAAAGTGAGTCCAAGTAACGTTATCTAGCTCGCTGCATTAAATCCAAGTGGACATTGATTAGATTTTTTGACATAGGCAAGCTAGCCTATATGTAATGTCCGAACCCATAGGCTATAGTCGCCTTGTAGTCAGCTGTAAAATGAACAGCATTTTAATCACCAAGGTACTCTGCTAACGTTAACTATTTAGACTTACGATTGAGCTCCTACCTTCATATGATCAGGGGTGGTAGCAATGTCTCCTTCCCTGCCCGTGTTACTGCCGGTCGGGGAGGCGGCTCCGTTCACCGGTCCGGGACTAAGGGTGACATTATGGGCGTTCTCACCCCATCTCCATGGGTAAACCATGAAGTCGCTAAAACCAGGGCTGGTGGGCATAGCAGATTCTGCCACCCTAGGTTTAATCGGGGTTGTCTTGATAACGGACACCAAAACTCTTTTGGGAGAATCATTGCAAAAAATGACTTGCTTGTTTTCACTCATCGCTGACACAAAAATAAATCGAACAGATAACGTTAGTCGTGGAGGGGGGAAAAAGAAGAAAATAAATCCAATATCTAGCAAAAAGCTTGTTCCTGGCAAATATTTATCTAATTGGCTAGGCAAGTACAGTAACTTTAGCCAATTATCGCCAACGTTTTTAGGTAGCAGCCTAGCTCCCTGGATGAATAGATGTATATCCTCTGACCCAAAAAGTAAAAGTATAACTAAATAAGTACGAGAAACAAAATTATTAGCTAATCGGGTGTAAAAATGTCCCGCATTTCCAAAAATGAGAACAGGAAAGTATCCACAATTCTTGCACAAATATTAAGTAACAATTCATAAGGTCCCAGTTTCCTCTCCAACCTCCTTGATCAGACAGTAGACAGAGTGCGCCAAGCCCACTATAAGTTTTTCCCGCGTTACAATTCGCGCCTGGGCGTTTCATTGACGAATCAGTTACAAAGATATTAAAGAACACTTACGTCATATGTAGGAAATAACCTATCGAAAGAGCCAAACCACGAGGTTAACTTGGACTAAAGACACGCAGTAACCAATGATCACAATCTGCCTGATTCCCTATTATCCGATTGGCGAGTAGTATCTAGCCAATGAATTTCGAATACTTGAAAGAGAGCTTCTCTCGATTGACTGTCAGGCAAACCAATCGCTGCAACGTATATGAATAAAGGCAGTGTTTAAGAGTGATGTAACCAATGAACATATTGAATTTACGTATTTTTTCTCAGGCTACGATTGGTTATTCACCGATCAAAGTCTCTCCCGCGCACACTGTAACGTCTATTTATATTATTTTGGTAAATTTAAAGGGAAAAGAGGCGGTCCGTTACGTAATCAAACCGCCCAAACCAAGCGATACTGAACTGAAACAAAGATCACATTCATTTAAAACAGATTCGGAATATTAGTCACACTTCGAAAGTGATTCAACAGGGACGTTTTCAGGTTTTTTTAATTTTATTTTTTACTTCTCTTGTAGCTACAGTTTTTCCCTGGTGGTAATATAACCGAGTTTAGTTTTTACCAATCTACTGAAACGTGGAGCAAATATTGCCATATGGATTCACAAATAAGCTAATTTGTCAAATGAACACAAAATGGCACACACACACACACACACACACACACACACACACAAGGATTGTAAGCAGTGTATTGTACCTGATTTACATGTTCACTTTTGTATTTATTTGAATGACCTTAAAAGGTTGTGTATTCTGATTATGCATTATTCTGCGTTTCAGAACATTCAGTAACAAGACCACGGCCTTTCTCTGACTGGGAATCCATCTGAGACCTCCTCTCTCTCTTCGGTTACTGGTACGCAGTTAGCCTACTTCAGCTGCAGTCCTCTCATAGCAACCTTTATAGACAAAATGGAAAACCTGTAAAATGGCCGGAGCTGACATTTCGCATGCTTAAAGCTGATTTAAATAACCTGTTGGAAATATAGTCCCAACGGGCAATGAATCATTCTTCATTTTCATCCTTCGTGACTCGTACAATAGGCTACACTGTTCATAAATCACAAAAACTGGCACAATGGAAGACTATACAGTGCTGCTCGAAAGTTTGTGATCCCTTTAGAATTTTTTGTATATCTGCATAAATTTGATCTAAAATGTGATCACATCTTCATCTAAGTCCTAAAACTTGATAAAGTGAACCCAGCTCAACAAAAAACATTATTCTTTTATAATTTATTTATTGAGCAAAATGATCCAACATTAAATGCTTTGTTGGCAAAAGTATGTGACAGTGTATGGGAACCCTTGGATCATATATATTTTTAAAGTATCATATTTAATATTTGGTCGCATATCCTTTGCATGCTGTTACTTCCTGAAGTCTGTGACCCATCAACATCAAAAGACTCTCTTATTTTCAGGTACTGTTACAAGCGATACTATAACCTCTCTGCATTTGAATGGATCTCTATGGGAATTGGGGGGTGAGACTAGATTCAGCTGTAAATTACACTGGTACAGTATGGAACGCATGACTGGCTAAATGGCTGTAAGTCATCCAGGGTCTAAGGTATCAAACGAGCCAAAAACCATCACTTTGCGGCCAGATATGGAGTAGATGTGGATGGATCACTGTAAGGGTTATTTCTCCTGACTCATTTTCCTATAGAACTCTATGGGGGAAAAAGTCAGGAGAAGAAACCCTTAAAGTGATCCATCCACATCTACTTCATATCTGTTGGATAATTTTGCTCATAAATATAAAAGAATAATGTTTTTTTGTGTTTTTTGTTGAGCTGGGTTCACTATATCAAGTTTTAGGGCTTAGATGAAGATGTGATCTAAAGGGTTCACAAACTTTCAAGCAGCACTGTATATTAGCCTACTTATAAATTCTGTGAATCAATATTTTCCTCGTGTGAACGATGGGTGTTTTAAATGGAAAAAATATAATAAAATATCCAATTTACTTTGTCTTAGTTATGACATTAGTACTTCATATTCTGTGACAAAATCCCGAAATAGTGCTTTATCTCTGAAAGACGAGTGAAAATGGCAAATAGATGGCTGTGCTTATGTATACACACATGGATATGACATCTGCATTATAATCCTCTCTGACAAAGTACAATTACTTTTAAAAAATATATATATATTTAAATTTTTTACTTTAACCCATTTTTAATCATTGATATCGAACAAAAAGTTATAAAAGTTAGCTACGGTATATACAGTGTGTTCCATAATGTTTGGGACAAATTCATATTTTTTCCTGATTTGGTTCTGTACTCCACAATTTTAGATTTGTAATCAAACAATCCACATGTGGTTAAAGTTCAGATTCTCCGTTTTTTAATGGGTATTTTTAATGTATTTTGGTTTCACCAGAAATTACAGCACTTATTATACATTCCCCATACATGGTCTCACCTGTCCACAAGCCCTTCTTCCAGAACTCTGCAGGTTATTTTACGTACTTCTTCGAAAAATGTAACCAGGGGGGCATTTCACAAAGCAGGATTACTGAGTTAGATTCAGTAATCCTGCTTTGTGAAATACCACCCTGGGCATCCTGTTTCTGCGGCTAACTAGTGGTTTGCTCGCAGTGTAGCCTCTAGTTCTGTTCGTGTATAGTTTTCTGCAGACAGTAATCACTGACACATCCACGTCTGCCTCCTGAAGAGTGTCGGACAGGTGTTTGGGGGTTTTTCTTAATTATGGTGAGAATAATGGTCATCAACTGTAGAGGTCTTCCTTAGCCTACCAGGCCTTTTGCAATTACGGAGTTCACCAGTGCTCTCTCTCTTCCTTATGATGTTCCAAACAGTTGATTTTGGTAAGTCTAAGGTTTGACCTATGTCTCTGTTTTTTTATTGTTTCTCAGCCTCATAATGGCTTCCTTGACTTTAATTGGCTCAACCCTATAAAATCAAGACGAGGGCTGCTTTCGGATCCAATTTAACACACTCCCTTCCCTTGCTCACTTCCCTCGAGGGAGCTATCTTGTGATGCAATTTGTTACGTGCAGCATAAATTGTACCCATATTACACTTGGGGTGGATTCGCTAATCAATAATGACACTCATTCTTTATAACTAACAAAAGCACCGTTTATTCATAAAAAATAAGCTAAAAAGCATTATAGTTTAGTTTTATAGTATTAGTTAAGCACGTGAGCATAATATGATGCTGATGCTTGATTGAGTAAGGACGTTCCATTTGCCTAATGCATGTTGCCTCGTTTGCTCTATCTTTGAATTTGATCCTTGCATCCATTCCTTGCATCTGTTGGGCGGAGCTAAGAAGCGAGGAAAGGACGCAAAGAGTAAAAATAAGCGATTGGAATGAACCCCAGGGGTGTGGCTGCCATATTTCATCCTGGCATTTTGAGAATTCCCCCCTTGAAGCAAGGGAAAGGAACAATAGGAAGAAAAGATACATTTTGGATCCGAACGCAGCCTTGATACTGAAAGCTCTCTCATACCTGCACCAAGGAAGCAATTGAACACACCTGACTAATCAGAAACACCTGTGAAGCCATTTGTCCCAAAACGGGGGTGCTATGTATAAAAAGTGCTGTAACTTCTACATGGTTAAACCCAAATGTATAAAAAATACCCTTTAATAAAAGCAGAGAAAAGGCCTAATAGATCATTTTCTTTTTTTATACAATAATTACACTGTCATTATGTTATTAAACATATAAAACTTGTATTCAAGCTGAGCCAAACAGGATGTCTGATAGATATTTATTTCTCATTTCACACATTTAATATTCATAATTCAAGTAGGCTACATGTTATGGATGCCTGCCAATTTGCCATGCAACTACAGTACATCCCAGACAGATTTTTTTTACTTTTGTAGAATTTTTAAAATGGCATCTAGACTTCAATGAAGTGGCGGCTTGGTGGCTATTTAGCCAGGTTTGGTGTACTTTAGGTTATGTACTGCCATCTCACACACTCAAAATAATGACCCAGACATTCAGAGAATATTTCCAGCATGAAAGATAAACATTGCTTAGCCTGATCCATGGTGCCCCCCTAGTGGCAGTCGTCGACGTCCCAATTATAGTATTCATAATTTGTTTCTATGAAATGATAAATTACAGCTTTAAGAGAACCCCCAAAATTCCAATGAGGGATTGAAGTGCAGTTGCGAAAACAACAGCCAGCGAAGTTGAACTCCAGGGCAAAATGGCAGGATACTACTAGCACTAGCTACACATTGTTTAACAACCGTCTTCTTGCCACAGTCGCAGACAATAAAATGCACCGTTTCTACATGCTAAAAAAAGATGTTCCGACATAGTAACAATAGTATAGACTATTATTCAAAAGTTGTGTAAATAAACATACGGTGTTTTTTTTCCTTGTTTACTGTAGCCAGAAAAAAATTACACTTCGCAGCAAATGTTAAGCAAAGGCGACATTTCCACAGCGAGTAGCCCATAGATATAGAACCTGTTCTATATTTATGGAGTAGCCTACCTATCGCACGTGCGGCTGTAATAGCCTACGTTGCTGCTGTCATGTATGTTGAAAACAGTCTACTTCTTTTATACACCACACGGCCATGCCAGTACACACACCCTGACCCAGAGTTAGCTAGCTCGCAATGCAAAGGTCTATTCAGTGTGTGTGCATGTCATTGATTAATCAATTTGGCTAGCTAGTTTAATCGCATTACTGACTGATTGACTGACTGAACAACTTACTTGTTTTTTGACAAATAATTGTCTGATGTCTGGGGTGCCATTGCTTAGCATGTCGAAGCTACAATGGGATGGAAACAAATTCGATCAACACATAACGTAGCCTACAGCTAACGTTATGCTATGGGATGGGAGTAATTATTAATGACAACAAACTGACAATGTACTGTAGGCGAATAGTAATACTGCTTGCTTGCGTTTTCATACTTACTTAATGAAAAAGATATCCTAAGTTAATTGTTATTTTTTTCTGTCACCACCACCACGTTAGCAGGCTAACGTTACTTTGTTTGTCGTCTTCTAGACTGCGCCCGTCTAGACTGAAAATCCCACATCTTCAACTGAGTCCCATAACTTCCCCAATACAATTTTTAAAATCCCTACATTTAGGGGGATATCCCCCAAGCTGCCAAAAGTATCTTGCTTTGAGCTCGAGGTGAGATGACAGTGTGGGGGGAGGAGTGCAACAAAAAGCAGAGGCGCACATAATAGCCTATGGAGAGGGCAGCTTGTGTGAGATAATTATAAATGAATGGATAGCTAATATAATCTTATAATCATACATTGAAACTGCATTGTTTGGTCGGATTTGTATTTATAATAATTTTTTCCATGGGAGAGGTTTCAAGCAAAAAATTGACGGCTTCAGAGGGAATTAAGAAGTGGGTATACGCTATGCCCACTCAGAAATAAGTGGGTATACGGCGTATATGTGCGAATACCCTCCACGACACTACTGTATATACATATATACATACATTTCAAAAAAATTTAATACAACATTCAATTCTGCAAGACACAACTTGGCTGTTGTTTTTATTTTTCATTTTGAAACAATTTATGAAAAAAATATAAATCTGATTCTACCTGACATTCCAAAAACTCTGAGAATGCCTACCCAGTGTCTGTGTGATAACCCCCCTGAATAAATAAATAAATAATGGAGGTTCGCCACTATTTCTCTGTGATGCCATGCAATCAGTAAAACGGATATAGTTCACCATAGTTCCACACGACAGAGACCACATTGTCATAAAACCAGCGCCAGTGTGTGGGGTGTGGGTGAATGGAGTGTTTATTGTGCTTCTCCTTTAAGACCTCCTGAATATTGAAGCAGTGCGTGAGAGGGGGCGGGGGGACGACGCAAGACAGTATATATTCAAATCGAGCTCACGAACAGCGCAAACTAGGATCGATTGTAAACATTTGTGTTGCGGAGCGCCGTGAGAAGAGCAGTTTGCAATAACGTGCTCACTGACTTTGTGAATGCATGCACAATGTGCGCCCCGGCGCCTCTCTGCTAATAAAGAAACCGCAGAGTCACAACTTTAACGGACTGAGGCGTTTGAATTAACACACACAAGGCTGGTTGGCAGGTTATGAGGAGTGACTGGCAGCCCTGGGCTAACCCGCCATGCAGCAGGACAGTTTCGGTTGCGCTGTGACGAACCGCTTCGACCAGCTTCTGGACGACGAAGCTGACCCGTTTGACATCCTCCGGGAGGCCGAGCTGCAGAAGCAGAAAAAAAAGAAGAAAGAGGAGCCTAAGAAAGCAAACGCGGGGAAACAAGGAAAGGAGTCACAGAAAGAGAGAAGGGTTCTGGACACTGGCGATGGAGGTCTCGGTCACATAAATGATTCTGGTAAAAACAAAACTAACGTTACACTTGCCTGCGTTTGGCATATGCTTGTTTTTAGCCAGCTAGCGATGGTACGTTACAGCTTTTTCGTGAGCTAACGTTACTTTGCTAACTCCCGTGGCCCACATATTGCTAAACTTTCTCCACAACCGCATCACTATGAAAAGCCTCGCCGTAAAATGTCTAGAAGCTACTGACCACCGCCGAAATTGATGCTATAAAGGGATACTTGGGGAAATGGTTGATCCATCGTGTCATTAGCGAGCCAGCGAGCTACAGGACGGGTGCTGACTCATACAATGGCAAATGGGATAAGATGGCCACATGCTTGTCTGGGTGCAAATTCCTGCATTCTCCCCCTTCCTCGGTCACAGAGGGCCTAAAATGCCGACCCCGTATAGTAAATGAGCTACCGTTAACAGTTTATGCAGCAGAAAGCTCCAGTGTACAATATCTCGATAATCCAGACTGTCAGCAACTCTGCCCTTCTGCCAACGCGTGTGAAGAGCCGCAGGCGTCCGCATGAATTTACGGCTGGCTAACTGGGTCGTGCGTTTAGGGGCAGCCCGGTCAATCGGGTAAATTAGCGTGATTGTTTGCTCGCTAATGTAGGTCCAGGTGCTAATGGGATGGTGTGGCAGGTGTGTTGTGGCGCCGCGTCGGTATTTCCACACGACTCATTCGTACAGGCTTTGTCAATCCAGTTTTGGGATTAAAAAAAAAATTGTAATAAGTTTAAACATTTGTTGGCACACAGTTAAGATTTGGTCCACTCTTAGGTCTTTTGACTGACGGCAGAGTAGCTGTATGTAACAAATACACATTTGTTTTATACATTTGTTCATCCACTCCTGTCAGGGGGGAGGCGAGCGCCTCGCGGCGGACACGTCCAGAACGAGAACTGCGGCGTCCTGGCGACCGAGCGGGAGGAGAGGCGCGTGGTCTTCCGCGAGCGTAGGACCAATCAGATGGAGGGCTCTCAGCAATTCCCCACGGATGTGTAAGTTTCTGGAATCTTGCCCATTCCCCCCCACACACGCACTGCAACCTTGGATGTCCATCGAGCTGTCTGTTAAAGGTATGCTAATTACGGCGGCTTAGGAGACACTCCAAAGGCGTTTACAGTGTCCTACAAACATTTCCCCTTTGAGGTAATGTGGACGTCTACAAGGTCAGTTCGTTATTTTGACAACAAAAATTGTTTTGGTTTCTACAAGTTGCAAAGTGAATTGCTTAGACCAAGAATGAGTGAGCGTTTGGCATGTTTTATGTATTCATCCTTTTTCCGGTCACTCCAACAGTTTACTTGCCACATCACCTGACCCGGTGTCTGTATGCTTGTATGTCTGTCTGTCCATCTGCCCCCAGATCACAGGATCGATGGGATAAGGGCAGTAGGCGACGTGACTGGGGCCGAGGAATGGGGGAGGGGTACCCCAGGAATTCGGACGGTTTTGTCCAAGGGACGAAGAAGGAATTTGACAATCGTTACCAATCGTAAGAGGACTTCAAGTTTTAAATATTGTAATAGCACTTTCTTGTTTTTATCAGTTTTTTGCACTTGAAGGTGTACTATTGAAGTTATCTATACTTAATGAGATATACAAGCTGCAATAAAAAGTCCACTAGTCCCATTTTAGACTGTTGGGCGTAAAATTAAATGAGTGTGTATATATGCATGTATTCAAGTCAATTGAAAGAACAGCCTTAAAAGACACAGGGGAGGAGCACAGGCGAGAGAAAGGTAGAGATTCTACAGAGCATTTGTTAGTCTGTTTCAGAGTATGATCTTTCTCCAGTTATAAAGTGATGTTGGTTTGCTTGAGGGTGACTGTTGCCATGGCTGTGGTTGCCGTAGGGACTGGGTGATCTGGACACCTGACAGAGAATGCACTGATGCCAAGAAGGGCCAGGAGGCTGTGGAGCCAGATGGCCAGTCCCAGTGAGTTTGGACCTGTAGCACTGTTTAGTCTGGTTCTCCAGTGAAAGGCCTGTATGGGTGCATCCCAACGTTTGATTTTGAACTAATTTTCCATCGAGATAAAAAAAAATAATAATGATTTGTGTAAGAGCGTATTTGTGTATTTTGCATACTTTGACTTCTAGGTGTTGCCAAGATGACATTAAAGGCATACTGAAGTTTGTTAGAACATAATATTGTATAGCTACCTGGCACTGATTAGTTGAAATATTCAAGCTCACCTTCATGCGTTGCTGCAGTGGTCAGCAACTGGCCAATGAAGAATGATGTTTTTTCTCTCCATTCACTCCCATTGCATGGTGAAATAGGTCTCAAAAGCACACTTTTGGCACATAAACAAATGCAAACAACGTGGATGAAATTACATGGGCTCCACTTGTCTACCAAATTGGGAGAAAAAGGGAAAAATCTGAAAATATATAAAATTTAAATAAATTAATCACTTCAGCTTGAGCAAAAAAAACCTCCATAGTGTTCTCCAACTTCTGTTTTACTTCAAGAACTTGCGGAGGTTCTAGATGGCGATTCAGATTTTGTGTAAGTAACTTGTGTATAGACCGTAGAGCCTGGTTTGATTGGCTTGCTTGTGAAAGAGCTTGAGCACCGATTGGCTGGTTGACAGAGTGGAAGGGGAGGCGGCCGAACGGGAGGCAGTCCCAGAAGTTGCCGTGGAAATGTCTCTGGACGAATGGAAGGCCTTGCAGGAACAATCTCGGCCGAGGGAGGAGCTGAACCTGCGTAAAGCAGACCCCAGAGTGCCCTCCAAGGCTGTGGTCATCCACAAGTCCAAGCGCCTGGAGGTGAGTCTGTCCATGGCTGCGTCCCAATATTCGTTACTCATCTCCTCCTTTCCTCCACTCCCCCACTACCACTTGTCTGCTACCTGGAAGTATGCCAAACTGCCGGAATGTTTTGAGTACATGTAATTGCATTTACAGTACACAATGTACCTGACATTGCGTTTTGCGTCGAGACAATCCATTTTTATCCGCAACATTAGATTAAAACGCAAAGATTAGTTTCCGGGGCACGGAGGAGAGGAGGTGGTAGTGGAGGATAATCATATTAATAATGGTACAAAACTGAATACTGCATGATTATGGTGATTATAATGATTATCAATAGTAATAATGAGGATGATGATCATTATAGAAGTAAAAATAATTCTGATTATGCTGTAATGCTGGTGCTCTTACCAAGATTTTGGGTGTGTCTCTCTGTTCTAGGTGGAGGGGGAAGTTGAGGAGGATGAGGACCCCTTCGTCTTCCGCCGGCCTGCCAACGACATCACGGCCACACTGGCCTTCAATTTTGGCAATCTGCCACGCCCGAGGCGGGGCGGCAGAGGTGGGCGTGGCGGACGGGGCGGGTGGGTGCAGTCCGAGAGGGACCCGCCGCTGCCGCCACCACCACAGGCTGAAGTGGTATGACCCAATGCTTCCCCCTCCTGGTTCTCATGCAAACTGAGGATGTTCTACGTGAAAATGTTTTATCGCTTGAAGGCAGAGCTTTGTCCTGGAATTTAAGTGAAAATACAGGTCTTACACAATTGCCAATGATTTAGAGGAATTTTACTGTGTTTAACCTTTTAAGGTGTAAGATCACAAATATGTGATTCGAATATTCTTAACTGACCATTCTAATGCTGATATTAACAATTCACTAGAAAAAACATTCCAAAAAAACCTAGGCCTTGACCAAATATGATCCATTCACCCCTTTGAGGGTGCATATTTGCAACTACTTTGTCAAAAAGCTTTTGAGGGGTCACTTTCTCACAAATCGGGGCACTTAAAATCCCCGGATGAAACCCTTATTTCCGGGGGTTTTGTTGAGGGGATTCAGGAGCACACTCATCCGACAATTTCAGGAAGTAAAAACTCCAACTTTTAGTACAAGACGTGGAGCGTATATGCATATCTATGGTACAAGAGCGGGACATATTGTGAACTGCGTCCTCGCTAGTTTAGAGGGTACGTCCCAATACTCTAAAAAATGCACCCTCCCTTCCTCCACTACCACCTCCTCTACTCTGTGCCCCGGAAATTGATCTTTGTGTTTTAATCTAATGTTGCTGATTACATCTTAATTACGTATTAATGGTTAAATATTAATTCATGTCTGGACACAAACCACAATGTCAGGTACATTGTATGCTGTACATGCAAATGCTTGTACTCAAAACGCTCAGACAGTTTGGCATACTTCCGGGTAGTAGAGGTGGGGAGTGAAGAATATTGGGATGCAGCCAGATTTCTTAATGCACACTGCAAATGTAGGGGACAGGGCACATGGTAGACGGGTCTGAGTGTACAGGGAACAGGGATCATATTCGGTCACAGCCATACTCTTCAAAGAGTTAAAGTAATGACTTTACCCAGCTTCCTCTCCCAGTGCAGGATTTGCTCATGCTTATGTACTTTTGCAGGTCCTGGCCCCAAACCCAGATGACCCCGAGGACTTCCCTGCCCTGGCCTGAGGGGGGTGGCCTGGGCACTGACTGAATGCTGCTCTGTGATTGGGTCCTGGTTGCCCTCTTCTTTTGTGTGATAGCAGTTGCACTCATCACCTTTAATATATATATTTTTTTTTTCCAAGGCCCCAGAGAAATTACCCCCCCAAAATTCCTAGATGGTTAATCTCTTGCTTTCTGAAAAGTTTCAGTGAAAGCCATTTATGTGGAGCATAAGATTAAATGCACTGTTGAATTTAATGTCTTGTTTGTGTTTATTTTTTACCCCTCATTCCTGGCTCTGTTACCACTTTATAGATTATACAACTAAAATTCAGATTGTAGTAATTTGACAGATTCTTTTAACTAAGCAAATTAAACTAGAGTTGGGGATACGCAAAGTTACAATCAAATCGGTTCCACCAGTGAGGTGGAGTCTAGGCAGTGACACAGGCTGGTAAGATAGCCATTTAAGCACTGAAATAGTCCAGATGAGAAATTAAATTTGGACAATTTAACAGAGTACCCTCTTACATAAGGTAGGGGGGCAGATTCTCTTAATGTTAAGGGAGAGCTGATGGTACCGGGTGCAATTTGTCCCAAGAAGCTCGGCTGGTCGTCCAGGATTGCACCGAGCATCAGTTGAGCAAGAGGGAAATGCCAGAGCCATCAACAGTGATCCGCAGGCACCCTTTCTGGGAAAAATAGGAATTCTGTCCGTGTCCGAATCGCCGCACTTGCCTACTATTGAGTATGCCAGTTGAGTATACTTTTTTAAAAAGCTAAGTACATGACAATTCAGAAAATTGAGTGTTCCTAATATCCCTGGATTCTATATTCTGTTTTTACATTCCGGATTTTCGTTGATAATAGTATTGATATTTTTTGCATACTGCATGTCACTAAACGGTATGCAGCAAGTAGTGTACAAATGCTAGTGCACAGGACGCAGTAGATGGGGCTCTGATTCGGACACAGCCTCTGTCTTCCCAACATTGAGCGTAAAGTGGTGGGTTGGCATCCAGATATTACATGTTTACGTTACCTGCATTAAGGGCCCGATTTACTAAGACCTTTCGGCACACGCAAAACTAATAAAACAACCAATGATTGGTGCGAAACGAACACTGTGACCAATAAATGGTCATGTTATTGGTTTTGTGTGTGCTAAAAAGTCTTGCACATGCTAAAGGTAAAAGTAAATTTTGCCCTAAGTGCGATATAATGCTTTGTTCATTGGACAAAAAGAGAATGGGTCATTGTTTAATAGGTCACTTCTGTATGATGCCATTTCCTGTGAAAGACAATCGGCATTTGACTTAGGAATAAGTTTGTCTTATTGAAAATTGCTCATTAACGCTCTTTTGGTTAAAACCAGCAGAATAGCGGTTTTTAATTTAACACCAACGTAGGGATAACTCCACTGGGCCAGAGGGCTGCATGGTTTAATAAGTTTGTTGCTGGAGTGTCCTATGAAGTGCCCGGATAAGACTGCACATATTTCGTTTTATTTTTCAGTTTGTGTCTGCTCTTTTGAAGAAACACAAAAATTTACTAAAATCCAAAATAAAATTGGGAATAAAAACCAGAACAACGGCTTTGAGGCCTGAAGACCAGGCTGCCGTGGGTCTCTGCAGGAGGCAAGTCTTTTTGCTTGCTTGATTTGGGGCACATTTGCCAGTGCCTTCCCTTTTGATAAACAGACCATCAAGACAGAAATGGAGGAATGCTTTATAATAGACTGACCAAAATGAGTGCCCTCATTCCTTCTGAACTATGCATTTAAGATGGATGCCAATTGTTGTCTATGTGTAATTTGACATAGCCTGCTCTGTGGTCCAGCACAATTCTAAATATTACTGCACTCGTTCTACTCCACCAGATGCCCAGGGTGTGTCCCAATATTCTTCACTCCCCGCCTCCTTTCTGCCACTCCCCCACTACCACTCCTCTCCTACCCAGAAATATGCAAAACTGCCTGAACGTTTTCAGTACAGGTATTTGTATGTACAGTATACAATTTACCTGACATTGCGGTTTGCGTCGAGATACGGAACCATTTATACGCAATTAAGATGCAATTGGCAACATTAGATTAAAACACAAAGATCCATTTCCGGGGCATGGAGTAGAGGTGGTAGTGGAGGAAGGGAGGGTGCATTTTTCAACTATTGGGATGCACCCCCAGACAACCTTGCTTATCTACTTCAATCATCTCGCTTTCCTGTCGTATCGTGTGTTGACTAGGGCGTTAGTCACTTGGGCTGTGTCCGAATCAGAGCCCTATCTACTGCGTATAGTGCACTGGCAGAAGTGTGCCGTTTAATGTGCACTGTTTAGCAGTCCGCGAAAAATATCCGTCAATATTCGCACTGGAAGTGTCGTAAGCAGGTCAAAAGACGTCCCCACCAGTGTTGCCATGTCTGCGGTTTTATGGCTAAATTGGGATACTTTCAAAGTGCAGTCACAGGTAAAAATGAAGTCGCAAAGCACTTATTTTAAAAAGTAAAAACATGATTTCTACTTAAAATACGTTGGTTTTGGTTAAAAATTGCCTATAATTTGGGCTAGTTTTGAGTCGCCATTTGGCTGGAATGCCTCTGGCAACCCTGCGCCCTTCTTGCGCTGCCATGTCGCGTGTTTTTGATGGAAAACGTCAGCGAAGCTGCGCTTGATTTAAAAAACTAAGCTCGCACATTTCTAAAATGTTTGTGTACTTCTTGAAGTGTGCTCTCGAATGTACTTGCGAAACCTGGAAGTAAGTGTGTCATCCGGGTGTTTGTAGTATACTGCAATTAGAAAATTTCTGTCGTACTCTACGACTTTCTCACCCTATCTACTCACCAAGGCTACTCAAGTGTGGAAGAGTTCTGATTCGTACACAGCCCTGCTCTCCTGTAGGAAAGTCATTTTTTCCCCTCGTCTGTAGTTGTAAAGTTGCACTTTGCACCAGATACAAAAACAGGCCAATCGGATGGGCAGCCTGCCAATGTCAGCACAAATGCAGAATTAACTTCGCAAGACAGTGGACATTTTAGTGGTCAACTAAATTTGCTTTAATTGTCCTGAGAATGTGATACTTTAGGCAGAATCCACTAAGCTTTGAAGAACTTGTGGGAACACAGAGCAGGTAAAACAGAACCGCTTTATAGGATGGAAAGATTTTATTGGGGAAAAAAAATTTAGCAACACAAGTTTTCTATAATTTCATGTACTTGAGTCACAAATATTTTCCACAATTACCATCATCAATATGAATGTGTTACTGCTCCAAGGACATTCAGGAAGCATGACTTGAATCTGAAAGAATGATTCATCAAAAAACTACCAAATAGTACCAAATAAAAATATATTTACAAGTATAAAATTACACCAGATCGGACGTATATTAAATGTTTATGTATTTACAGTATAAAGTACAGCAGCTTGAAGCCAAAACAAGACAAATCTCACTTCAGTTCAGAGAAACGCAGTGGCCATTGAGTGTATATATTGAGCACTTGGAGGAAAGTAAAACACTGACAGATTTATGAACAGAACAGCCAAGCCTATTACCGATACTCAAGTCCATGTTAGTCATTACATGATACAAACATTAAACATTGGAGAGGCGCTACAGGACTCGTTTGGTTAAGGCACCTCGCTGTGGTGCATGGATGAGCCTCACGGCCTCAGTTTTACTCCAGACCATGCCAGGGCTGACTGTGGCCGGTAGCTCCACAGGGCGACACACAGTTGGCGTCTGTATCACTCAAGGTATGGGACAGTTCAGTCGGACAGAAATCTGCGCTTCATCACAGTTGAGCAACCCCACTGGCCAAAGAGGAGGCTCGTAAGTCACATATGAAAGGTCTTCCTCAGACACCGCTCTGTGTGAGCATGTCCCAGTTTTCCCAAATGAGCAGGGAGGTGCGCGCATGGAACGCGGCTGCGGTCGTTCACAGTTGGACATTCCAGATTAGGGTGGGAATTGGATATATACAGTATACAGCCCTGGGTTGGCAGCAAATTAATAAAATAAAAAAAAATAGAAAAATCATCTCACAAGATGAAGAGAATCAGATCGTTCCCTGTACAATTGAGCCAAGACCCAGATCTCAGTAAGTGCTCAAATCAGTATCACATCTTAATTCACTTCAGAAGAAACAGTTAATTCGGTCCCCTAATCAACAATCTCAGAATATCGGACACTGTGTGCGCACTCGGTGCACTCTCGGTAAACGTGTTTCATCACAAAGATCCTGTCTGTGGGGTGGGGGGTGGGGGGGTGAAGCTGGTGAAAGGCGTGAGTGCTGTGGTAGTACTGGTCGTAATTCCCTGGGCGTTTTCACCGGAGAAGTGGCACTCTGGCTTTAGGAATGGAGTGACTGAAGACAGAACAGAAATTGAGCAGTGAGCGAGTCTGCAATGGGTCCATCTCTATAGCACAAGTACTGCTAACTAGCATGTTGCCATGACAATGGCCAAAAAACTCCATGAGACTGGTAACCCCCCCCATGAATTGGAGATAATTTCATATAAAAACATTTTAAATCCTGTTAAATAACATTAGCAACCCTGACATTAACTAGATATCACATAATTCAGAACAGGAGGAGCAAAGCCAGCCAACACTAGAGAGAGTGGAATTTGCAGGTGTTAATGTAGCAGACAGACAGCATTGAAAAGAAAGTAGGTACCATAGTCTGGCAAAGCGCATCGACTGCAAAGAGCATCGAGTTTTCCTTCCCCGCACTACATGGTGTCTGTCGAAAGGAAGTAGAGAGAGAGGGAGAAGGGATGGAAGTCATTTTTCATGAAGTGCAACAATTTCCTGTGTCATGCTCCCCTCCCCCCCAGACTGGTTTTCACTCAGTCCTAAAAGCAGTTGGCAGAACAGTGTGAAAGAAGCGAGTTGCTGCTATACACCAGCATGGAGACGCTATGTTACATGCACTGCCAGATGCCAGGAACAGGAAGAGGAAGTGCCTTTCATTTCCACCTGATCAACAATAAAGAATCCGAGGCCCAGGGGGATGGAGCTGGGCGAAAGCAGTGGGCGGGCCCGTTGGTCGACTTACTGAATGAGACAGACTCAGGCCCTGCCCACTAAGCAGGCTGTGTGAGGGGGAATCTGGGCCCGCCTCCATGGGGCGGAGCTGAAGCTGGTGGTTGGCATTAATGGAGTTTAGGTTGCTGGTCTGGATGGCCGAGTTGTCTATGGCTCTACAGCCAGCTTGTGCCCCTCCGTGCTCCTGCCAGTCCTGGTCGCTAGCCACTACGTTCAAGTTGCCTAGAGACCTGGCCAGCCTTGTGTTTAACAACTGGCTGCAAAAGGGAAGACATCACACTGGGGTTAATCCAGAATGTTCCGGAGACCCTGGCCCTGCCCCGTCTGCTGCAAACACTGGTTACCATGTCAGCAAATTAAACTCATGTAATAATTCCTGTATGGAGTAAACAAGCAACACTGCATGAAAACCCACAAACAAAAAAACTTCAAAGTGACATTGTGAATTTCAGTTGTACTCATTTTATGGCCAAAACAAATCACTTAAATGCTGAACACCAAAAAACTGCAGGCAGTGTGGTCATCCTGGTGTCTGGAGTTTGAGACCCCCGTTTTAGCCCCCTGGGGCAGGGCACAGGTGAGACCCCACCCACCTTTCCAGGTCGCTGTTCCCCAGAGATGATCGCGTCCTCTTGCGCCCTTCCACGCCTTTGGGCAGGCTGGCAGTCTTCATTGCTTGACAGCCCTGCAGGATGATCCTGTGAGGGACAGACGTTACAAAAACGTTAGGGAAACGCTAGAACAACATTAGAGGAACGTTTCATTTGGGCCTCGTAACCCCCCCTTCAAAGCAAGGCAAAGACGCAGAATTAAAAATAGAAGGGGAAAACAAAGAACCTCTACAAAAAGACCGCTAAATATAAAGTGCATAAAAAGTTACCGTAGTGACTGCGATGAAGACCTGGTATGAATTTTATTCTCTTCCAATCTGCAAAATATCAGGAACAAAACAGCATTAAAAGGCATTTTAATGAATACGCTCTGATACACAGCACTCAGGAGAAGCAGCTTAAGCAGAGCCACAGGCAGGGGTAGCAGTGTGCACCAATCTCTGATCATATCTGGCAGATCCCACTCCCAAAATGAATAAAACCCTCTCCGAGACAGAGGTGGGCAGACCAAAACAGCTACAGAATACTTGGAATGTATCAAATCAAAGCCCACTAAGCATATAATTACAGTAGAATGCTTTAAAGGGTAGCTCCACCAAAAAACAACATTAATCTTATTTAACAGATCAAGGCGCAACTAATTAAGTCTCTTTGGCGCTGGCCAAAACAATATGTGAACGGAAATATTGACAGCAAAAGTACAAATTTGGTAGAGGTATCCATCAAAATGTGTCAAGTGGGCGTGTAAATTACATAGGCATGTAGGCGGAGCCAGCGAGAGAGGAAACAGTGCTGCGTCTATCACTGTTCTGAGTAGGGACACATCGTACATCAAACTAGCTATCATTGCTATTCTATTATAATGTCAGAAAATTACATTGATACATTGTTTCCTAAAGATGTTTTGGCAAACTAACCAAAAAGGACTCGAGTGCCGTCAGTTAGAGTGGACAAATGATAGGCTACAAGTCCGGTCTTCCTCCGTTTTTCTCCTGCTAATGCCTAGTGGTGGTATTGGTGGCCAACTTGCCAGTGAGTAATGTGGCCTCTGGTGTCCAGACCCTCTGCTCAGTGTTGCCATGTTCATAAATTGGACTACTTTCCAAGTGCAGTCGCAGGGGGAAATTAAGTCACAAAGCACAGTTTTAAAAAGGTAATATATGTTGATTTCGGGAAAAAATATATTTTTGGCTAGTATTGAGTCGCAGTTTGGCCAGATCTGGCAACCCTGCCTCCGCTCTGGTCGCAATTTTATTCTGTGTGACTGGCGTTGTCTGACACCGCCCATAAACTGTAAGCACTCTTGGCCATTGTAGTTCACAGTAAAGCAGGTACCTGGTACATGCACAGTAGTTCGGGGCTATAGCTCTGCTCTCACTACAGGTGAAGTTGGTTGAGAGCTTATTTTAATCAGGAGATACTTTTCTACAACTCAAACATCATTTTTCGGTGGAACGTCCCTTTAAGAATCCTCAATTGTTAATCTGATCGAGACATTCTTGTTGAAATCCTGAACGATCACTATGGCTTATGATCATTTTATGATAAACGTTTTTCTGCAAGGTCATGCGAGGTCACGTGTACAGGTTCAAACAGCCAGTAAAGCTCATTGGGTTTGAAATAAAAAGCAGTGAACACATCAGCCCACAAACAGTGCTGTGCATGACCTGCCTTTAGAAACTCGGCAGCCCTCCACAATTAAATTAAACCGACAAGATGCATTGTGGGTAATAAGTGAGCAGGTCAATCGAAATAAGCAGAGCGACAATACAGATATGCATCATAAAAGGAATGAAATGGATTAACATGTCACTTCCCCTCCACACAGGAACTTACTTCCCGGTCAAGCACTAATGCGAAAAAAATGCTATAACCCTCAAATTGAAATCACTGGGTTTTGGGAAAGAATTCCATGGAAATTATTTTGCTCAATTGTCAATAGAAACACACCATCAACATGCAGGTAGAGTTTTCTGGGAATATTACGCATCATCATAAATGGGTTATGGCTGCATTTGTAATCAGATTCCTGATTAATCTCATAACAGGGATGTTTCTTAATGTCAGGGAATCGCATACAGGATGAATACGAATATAAAATTCCTGACTAACCTGACGACATCACTGCCATATAGAGTAAGTATAGTAAAAAGCACATTGGTAGAAGTGAGGCTTGTGTTGTCCATAGAATAGTCTATGCATGCTAGATCAATCCTTATTCACATTATGTGATCTATGTATTCACATTCATAGCCTATGTACTGTTTAACCTATACATGCATGTGTATACACACACATTTATACAAATCAGCAATTTGAGTTAATAAGCAACCATTTTATAAACAAAGTTATTCCTTGTTTATAAACCACATTGACCACACAGTGGTTTCCACACTAAGGTTCAATATTTTGTGGTGCTCTTGACGTGCACTTCGGGATTGAAAAACAAATTCTCAACTTCAATTTCATCAGTGAATATCCAGGTATATAAATATATAAACCAGGAAACACAAATAGAGTAAATGAAGTAAACAGCGCAATTCTGCTATCTTACACAGTATGGCGTGTTGCTGCGTTAATCTGAAACTTGACGTCATTAAACGCGGTTAGTCTAGGTTTGGAATGCTAGATGAGGAAGAGGTTTGAGTTCCTGAAGCTCAAAGCAAGAACAGCGCAGAGTAGGGGCAAGAAAAGTATGCAAATGAAGGGGTGGAGTTTAGAAAAAGGGAGGGGGGGGGGGGGGGCAGTGGGTAACACTTACACCAATCAGGGGTATGTTCCAGGGGAAGGGAAGGAGGGGGGCGAGACTGAGCGTTACAATCCTAACCCGTCTATAGAGTAATGCAGGATGGGAGAAGGGGGGCCAAACACAGCCCACCAGAGGACAAGGCTACACAGTGAAGATACCAGCATGACTGGCTGCCATCTAGGAGGAGGAGGGGAAAACATTCAAAACAAGACCACCAAAAAAACAAACAGAACAAGGAAAGTGGAGAGACAGGACAAATTCCAGCCAAGAGATAAAAAAACAAGCCATCACTGGTCGTGTTTGCAGGGCGTCCCGCTTTCATCAGATTCACGGATTCATGAATCTTAACATCTATCTCGCCTCGCTCTCCATTACAACAAACTGCACCGGCCGATCCATCCAGGGAAATCAGCGAATCTGAGCTGCGTGACGCCCTGGATCACAACCCCCCCTGTTTTCACCGCCTTCCCCACTGCAAGACTGGGCCAGAACTATGCTGCGTTTTTAACCTGCTCTCAAAAAAAACTTCTGAAACCTAAACATAACGAGCTGAGCGGGGATTCAGACCGCAGCTACAAGCTGATCCTGGAGGTTTGAGTACACACACACCTCACCAGCCAGGTAAACCAGGAAGTCACTGTTGAGCTGGTGTACATGTTTTGAGGAGAGGTTTCCACTCAATTTCCCAGCATGCACCAGGACTGCAGACAGCCTTTAGAATAGCATTTTCCCCACCTTGCCGTTTGCGCTTCTTATCACGACACCGTGGCGAGACTGGGAAACTTTCGGCAGCAGAGATAACGATCCACTTGACGGCTGCAGTGTTCACCATTCTGTCCACACCCAGAGAGTAATGGAGGATGGCGTTTAAAGAGCCGCCATAAATCTCTGCTAAGACAACGCCCTGCTGGAAACAGACCAGCTTGTTGCACAATCTTCGTCTGGGTCTGTGTGTGTGTGTGTGTGAGAGCCGTGGTTGATGAGTTTCCAACTTTCCTCAAATAATACCTCCTTAAAACATGCAAGAAATGCCAAGATTCCAATGAATCCTGCATGCGTGCGTGCCTGCGTGCGTGCGTGCAGCCACATATTATTCAGTTGAACCAGTGCGCTTTGGTGCAATGTGACTGGCAAATAATGTTTTTGTCCTGCCCAAAATTATGCTATGAATCTTCAGACTGCCACCTGTTGCTCATTAAAGTTTTAAATGCATTTGGGATCCTCAGAAATGTGTGAATCTAAGAGCCTGACCCAGTCCCACAGTGGAAAAAACGGCATCATAGCCTCCCCAAAAACTTCCCCCCCCCCCCCCACCCCCCTTAGGGATGGGGGACATTTTGGGGGTAATGGTACAACACAGCCATAAAGCATATTATAATTACATAGTGCATACAATTACACAGCGGCCATGCATGTTCATGTTAATGGTTTTCGTCATGCAAAAGGAGAAACGGATTAACAAGAAAAAAAATCAAAGAAGATCTTCCAGTATGCTTTATAAACTACTACATGCATCTCCACCCTTGAAGTGACAAAAACGTTGTGACATTTTAAATTCTACAAGCTGTCGGGGAACCAAACAAAAACCAAAAGCTATTTGACAGTCAGTCGTCAAGATACACGTAGGAATACGTAGCACATCCAAGTAAACATGGTTCCTGGATTTGATTTTCAGAGAAGCACACTCAGTTCTTGGGAACCAAAAAGTACTCAGCCAGAAAAAAAAAGAAAAAAAAACTCTACACAGGGTTTAAAGAAGAAGCCATTTACAAAACTGCAGAGCACTGCTTATCTAATACCAGACCTCGCTTATCAGCCAAGTGTCAGCCTGTCTACTTCAACCACTCATTCAGTGACAACTGTGTGCTCAGTCGAGAAACATGGCTCTTCACTACAAGTAGAAGCACAATAGTCTACTGTATTGTGCAGGTGAACTTTCAATGGTAGGAATATAAGGTTGACCATATGAATCAATGGCACTACTCCAGAATGGAAGGGGATCCTAGACAAGTTGGATTCATGTTGCTGCTTGTGTCATTACACTCAATAGGATCTTTGCTGGCTGCTTAAATGGCAGGTGCTAAGGTGCTCACAGTGCCAGAAACATTGACCAATTCTTGTTTCTCAGCACTGACCGTCCCCTTTTAAACCTTTGAAGAATAGGTTATGTTTTTTCAAAATTCTAAGTGTTTTAAGAACTCCATTGCTTTCGATTACCAGTAGTGATTGTTACATCATTCCGTTAAGAACATTCTAATGACATGTGATCTTATATCTTAAAGGGTTAAATTACGTAAAATATGAACATCATACAGAAATAGGTCATCGTTTCAATCACTATACGCTGCAGTTGACATTTCCTGTGATGAAAAACACAGTCCTGATCACAGACAATGGCTTCACTCACATTTTCACATTTTGTCACTTCATAGTTAAAAGGCAGTGCATTCACTCATCAGCACGGCCATTGACAGCCAACGCAGGAAAAATGTTTAAAATGCGAACGCACTTACCTGCTGTAATGATACAAAAACCTTACTTTCCCCCCCCCACCCTCAGTTTGGGGTACCCCCCTGCTACCTTTTCATCATCACCCAACACTCAGCCCACATGGAGCTGGGAAAGGCACAGCACTTTACTACCGTCTGCCTGTTGGGGGGTGGTTTATAATGTCATTTAGAGCTGCACTCATTGGACTGTACACAATGCTATGGGTGTTAGCAAGCGATGTCCGATTTTATGAACGGAACCCCACTCCAGACCCAGGACGACTCATAAAACCAGGGGTCCCCGGGACAGCCAATCAGGCAGTAGTTCACTTTAATCCAAAGCATTAGAGTGGGAGCTCTTACTGCAAGTGATCTCACTGGATCTTGGTTGTCTTTAAATGAGCCAGTGTGGGATTCCTGGGTGAGAGAGCATGGAATAGAATGGGAAGAGGAAGAATACGGTTCGTGCTGTGCCGATGTGACCAAGCCCATTTTTGTTGCCATCGTTTAAAAAATAAATATAAAGAAAATAAAACTCCGGTGTGAAAATGAACCAGAGACTGACCTTGAAGCTCTGGAAGAAGAGCAGAAGAGAACATGGAGTGAAATGAGTGAGGGTGGGACCCAATGGGCATGGCTTAGAGATGACACTCACGTGAGGGAGCCGGTGGATGACCGCGCCTGCCTCTTGCTCTTCAGAGCCCGAAGCTTATCCCCTTGAGTCACCCCGTTCCTCTCGTCCTCGTCATTATACTGGAGACGCCACAACACTCATTAAAATTACATCTCCCATAATCCCCTCACACAACAAAATAAAAACATCTCCCAGAATACCCCAGGACCCAAGCACCACCCATGACCAAGTCCCACTTCACCCTCACCTGTTCAGCCTCCTGTCTCCCTGACGTCCTGTTCTTGTTGCTCCCGTTAATGGAGATGTCGTCCACCCCTGACAGGATCCTGGTGACTGCCATCTTGCTCAGGCAATTCTCCTGCTCCATCTTCTCCCGATTGAGATCCGCCTCTGCCCAAAGGCTGGCTTGTTTACTGCACACACAATTCTCCATTAATTATTCACTCTTTTCTGGTGAAACTGTTGATTGAAAGCTACAGAAAATTGGGTAGTGTTTGATGTTAAAGAAACATGCAAGCTTTGTAATTAGGTGGGGGAAAAAAATCCATATAATGTATAATATAAACTAATATAAATATAATCAGTTACATTTAGGGATCATGTTTATGTCATTCTTCTACCTCGCTTTACACAAACCAATAAATATGAAAAATTCCATTAATGACAAATTGATTCTCTTTGCCCCTCTCCTGCCATCCTCCCTCGCTCTCTCACGCCTTCTCTCCTTCCCTCCCCTCCGGTTCTCTCGAGCACTCACTCCTCCACGAAGTTCTGCTGGGGTCCTATGACGGAGCCGGGCCTGCAGATTCTAATCCAGGCGATGGCCTCTGCAGCGCTCAGCCTGTAGTGCTTCATCATGTAGCAGCCAATCAGAGTGCCTGTTCTTCCCAGGCCAGCTGCATTGGGAGATCATTTATTTATTTACTTCATTGTAAACTAATTTGTTCCCCCAGTTTGGAAAGTCCAACCGTAGGGCGTTGCGCCAGCCACTCCCTCCCTCCTTTCACTTCAGTTCAGTCACACAAATATTTCACAATGTATCTAACAAATAAAAACATTTTTGCTTGTATGACTTTCTTTAAACTTAAAGGGGCTATATGTATAAGGTTTTTACATGCATGGATCACTTTCAATTTACAATGTATGAACAGATTGTAACAACTTAAATGAGACCATCCCCGATTTTCTCTGTTGCGTATAAGAGCCTAAGGTTTGATTTTTATGCAAAAAATGCGGGTCGGATTTGCCGGGAAAATCATTTTGTTAAAGAAGGACGTGACGTCAAAGCGCGCTCCTGAGTGCCCACCCTCTCTTCCGAGTAGGCTCCTTGCTTGCTAGCCAGCTAACGTTAGCTAGGTAGTATCATAACGTTACCCCTTTCACACCGAAGCAACAACCCGGGTTTCAGTCAAGGCGCTTAGGTTGGCTACAAAAGTTCCTGTAACGCTAGCGCGACCTGGCAGTAAACAAACATCCGTTATTTTAAACAAGTAACAATGTTTACTAATCGAAACAATGGAGAATTGCCAAGATTCTGAAGTGAGAGCTTCTGTGCATTCGAGGGTAAGAAGAGATGGCCAAAAAGACAAATTACAGGCACAGTAAAATATACTGTTATCTATGTAAATATTACTCAGCTACTTGCTGAAAGAGGCATCCGTCGCACTCAGAAGCAAGTTAAACAAACAGATAATAAGCAGCAGTTGTTGGTACCCAGGTGCAAATGTATTGCGGTTTCCTCAGGAACTCACATTGTGACAAATCGCTCAAACAATCCAAACTAATTTAGATTAAAAGCTAACCAAGTAATCCTGCTTCGTAGTATGCCCCCTGCTCGTCTCAACCAACTGTGCTATAAAGAACACCACGCCAGACCCATAACACCAACGTATCATGCAGAGTGTGTGGATAATTTCAACATTAGCTATATTCTGCTAGCAAGCTAATAACGATATGACCATTTATAATTCCCTATTCAAAAAAAATTATAGTCAACCTATAATAACAGTGCAACGTTAGTTATAATAATAATGATAATAATACATACATACTTTATTGACCCCGTGGGGTCATTTGCCCTTTGCATTTGACCCATCCTAACTACTTAGGAGCAGTAGGTAACTACTTAGTTACCTCATCTGTCAACATGACGTTGGTTATGTACAGTCGGTTATGTCACTGACTGTCTTGGCTGGTGCCCAGGATGTGTAGGTTACGAGTATAAAAAAATAAAAATAAAAAATACAAAAAACTTGTGTGTGTGAATGGGGAAGTGGGAGAGGGAGGAGCAGGAAGTTGGGGCGTGTACCTTTGCAGTGCACAGCAATGGCTCCCTCTGCATTCTCGCAGATGTTCATGAACTTGGTGACGATGGCATCGGTGGGTGTGCTGCCATCCACAAAAAACAGGTCATGGTGCTCGAAGCCGGTGTCGGTGAACCGCCGCGAGTCATACATCTTCTTGTTGAGCCGGACGATGGTGGTGATGTTGTGCTTCCTGAAGTAGGGGAAGTAGGCCTCAGGGGCGTGGAGTGGGTATCCTGGAGGGAGGGCGGGTAGAAAATTTAAAATGTCCAATCACATCCTTCCCTATATCCAGCAGCACAAGACTAACAATTACATTTCATGGTTCCGTTTATTTTGGATTGATTTAAACTTAATCGAAGCACCCCAACACATACCCAAAGTCTCATTCTGAATACTGGGGCACAAGGCAACGTCATAAGCATGGACACCATTCATATAACAAGCAAACTTGATTACTGGATGGTTACATTAACTCATTAAACAGCCCTTTCACTGATTTCATAAAGGACTATTCCTGAAGAAGCAGATTGGATGTACTAATTAACTTTGGTCACAGTTGTGTGTACTGTGCTGTTTTTAATCATGTGGAGCACTTTGCCCAAGACAATTTTCCCTTTGGGGACAATAAAAGTTTCTTATCTTAATCGTAAAGACGTCACATACCGTTCTCAATTTTGCTCTTGGGATGAGGGCCACTGAAGGCCAAAAACTTTCCCGGAATGATCCAGTTAAAATCTCCATTCTCAGCCCTCTATGGAAAATAAGAAAATAAGACAAAATATGACCTCAGTCTCAAGAAACCCTCTACTTATATATTTAAAAAGTTAATAAAATAGAAAATTACCTCATAATGTTCATACTCCTCAACATCAAATTTGGAGAAGTCAAGCCATCCGAACTGCAAGGCCTGAGAGAGGGATGTACCGTGACGACAGTTAGGTTTATTTCACCACACGGCCAAACGGAGACCGGGAACAAGTCGTGCATGTTGAAGCATGCTGAACTGGACAATGGCCAGCACCCTCTTAAACATGCTTTGTGTTTGCTTTAGTTACACGTTAACTAGCATGGTGATTTCCCGCAGTCATTCATGACTCTAAATTGAAAACCAGGTCATTAAACTGAGACCATACCTTGCTGATGGCACGAAAACAGTCCAGGATGTTGAGATTGTACAGGCAAGTTCCAAACGAAGCATCTCTGTTAAACAAAAATAAGACAAAATATACATTTTCAGACAGGTTACCTATTAGTTGCCTGACACAAAGAGGAAAAAAAATAAGACAATATACAAGAACGTTCTAATGCATCTTAAATGCTAATGAAATGCATTCCGGTCTCCATCGTTAGTCATGCTTTGATACATCGCCATTTTGTGCCTGCCACTCCTCTTCCTGTATCTGTTGCACATAAGTCCATAAAAGCGATGCAAGCGTATTTCATAATAAAAACAGACTCCTGTCCATATGTCTACAGTTAGTAGAGTAAGAAGTTGTGAACACAGCTGCAAGAGAAAGACACAGGAAAGCTCAGAATTTCATGGAACAGACGTTCCAGCCATGGCCATCAGGAAGCAGCCGTGCGAAACACGCCTCACCTGAATGGCAGGTACGTGGCATTTCGAGACACCAGCAGGCTGTACACCTCCTCAGGAGACTTCTGCAGGTGCATTACCTGAAAGAGACAGACGCAATCTTGAGGCTCCCAGTATGCATCCTGATGAAGTCACAGCGATGCACCGTCACTGCAGTAATGGTAGCACCGTCCCTTTAAAAAGCTCCTACTAATGACTACATTTGAGAAAGGTACTGTCCTACCTAAAGTACCCGGTAGTCAGATAAAATTTTGCAGATGCGACAACCCAGAACACAGCAGCCAATATAGTAGAGGAAGATCAACTTAGACATAAAACAGACACAAAAATACAGTCAAAACAGCGCAGAACAAAGACGAGGCCTTCAGAACTAATGTTGTACGAACGTTGTCGTGCAACATGTGCCATGACGAAGGGGATTGCAGACCATTACAACATTAATCATAATGATTTATTCATAAAATAGTCGTCCATGCATGTAATAGCCCATCAGGTCATGTAGTAGAGGCGGAGACCCTCAGGCTGACACAGTGCTGAATACTCTGGATTGTAGGCCGACGAGCCTTAACGACTTGTTCTTACACCAGTAGCGAAGAGTCAGAAAGTCAGCACAGTTCCAGGCCGGCAAAATAAGTAATTCCGCATTACACTTCCAAATTAGACTACATTCATCACTTATAATGGCTGAGCGGCATCCACTAATCAATGAATGTTTATGTTAACCACAGTAATACGAGTTAATAATGTTGCATTGATGGCCAATTAATGAGCCATTAGTGCCAAGTATTGCTCGCCTTTTCGAAACGCTGTGGGGGAAATATCTGTCCAATTAAAAAGCCACTCTTTACTCCGCATAAATCAGCGTGGTATACAATGATCTACCGCCTAACAGACAGCTGCAATCGATGAAGATCATTTCCAGAGCCCGTCTGACTCGACTCAAGCCGTCTCGGTCGCAGTCCTCACGAGCCGAAACAAGTGTGCAGCTCACCACCTTGATTTTGCTTATATTTACATCACAACTGATACTGCTGAATAGTTCAAGAATAGACAGACAAAAGGGAAATGTGCAAAACACACACACACACATTTATAACAGAACTAAGAGAACCAGTGAAGTCAATATGATTATATTCAGAAATAAAAGCAAAGTGCTCAATGCGATCAAAAGCAATCTACCACCTCCACGGCTGCAGCAGCCTCAGGCATCAGAAATGTTTTTTTTGTTTATTTTTTTTAAAATAAAAATAATTTAAAAAAATGCTCATGGGTCCACCATCATTAACCACAGAAGAAGAGGAACAGTCTGACTGACAAACAGAAGTTCACAACTCCTCCCTCTGGGTCAGGTCAACCACAGGGGCATACTTTTTCCTCATTTCAGCAGGATTTTTGATTCTCCATTTAAATGATTATAACCTGAGCAGAGCAGTTTCACCTGGTTAACACTCATTACTACACGAGGTTTAGTTAATTCCAGCAGTGCAGTATGCCTGTGACCACAACTTACGACAGTATGACTCAACTGGGCGCTTTATACACATGTGGGGTTGAAAGGGTCTGGTTGTTGGCGGGTGGGAGAGGACTATACTCTTTCAGGACCTCAAGCCAATGTTTGCTCTTCATTATTTATTCAGCACAATCATTTGTTTTCTCAGACATTATTTGATAAAGTTGCTGCAGCAGCACGTGTATCCTTGGCGATATCCTTTTCCGCTGGTCTGATATAGCAGCGACCGGCCATTGGTGGATACTGACATTTTACAAAGTTGAGCAAGAATGATTGGTTGGAACAAAAGCCAGTGTATGCATCCGCCCCCCAGGAATGAAGCTGCACACTCCTGGCCAAAGGTAAGGTCAGAGGTGCACAACTCCAGTCGGAGTCCCCGGTCTGCATGCTGGTTTTTGTTCCAACCAATTACCTTCGTTTTAGTTTTCTGACAGCTCTATAAACTATGCTGGTTCACTCCAGCGCTGTAAAATTTTTAGGATACACTTGCAGTCTTGCAGCTTCAGCTTATACAAATCAGATCATATGATGGAGCCAATTAAATAAGTTGGCAGACAATCCTGAAACGGATCGGCCCTTGTACAATCTTGGGTAAGGTGACGGAACAGGAGTCCCCAGGTGATTACTGTCTGGCTCGGACGTCACCGCCTCTTTCCCAACTGACTTCACTGGCAGTCACTTCCTGGCTGTGTAGCACTGACCAGTCAGCAAATCACAAAATAAACCTCTAAAAATAACCTGCCCTGAGGGGCTCGACATTAAAGCACAGAGCAGAACAGGGCAGTCAAACCTTAGAGGTCTTAGAGGACAGCGTGCACACTTTAGGTCCAATTAAACATAGTTTATTATTACTGGTGTAATTAGTCACTTATCGGAACCAAATACATACCCATTGACCATTATATATCACATCACAAGTTAATAAACACATAATCTTTGGCTGAAATCTATTATTAGTTAAAAAATAAAAACAAACAGTCTTAATGTGCTTATTAATTCATTAGGAGCAGAAGCCTTTGTGGAATGAGTACACATACAACGTGTTGGTTTCCCAAACGGTGATGCCAATGCAAAAATCTGCATACTTACAGCATAGGAGCCAATCAAATATGCTGCATTGGCTTGCTTCTTCTGGTCACCACAAGTGTAGAAAATTATTTTTTTCTTTGAAAGTGTGAGGGACTGTTTGGGGGGGGGCAGAAAAAGAAGAAGTTCAATTTGAGACAAATATTGCTGCAAATACCAACTGTTACAAATGAAGACCTGCAACACCTGCACACTGAACTCAAGACATGTCCTCATCTCTGACCTTTACAAGACAAAGCTTTAACCCTGTTAATGTTTAACCAACTGCTCCCTTTGGAAATGTGCCTGGCTATTTGGATAAGAGTTTACATTATTTCTTATCAAATAAATCAATGAGAAATTACTTTAAAGGCAAAAAAGAGAAAATACAAGAGGGTCATGAAAAAAATGGCTAAAAATAAAACTTAGCTTGTCTAAACTTTAAAACAATGCATACTGCATGTGTGTGTGTGTGTGTGTATATATATATATATACACACACAATGGGGGGAAATAAGTATTGGACACGTCAACAATTTCTTTATTAAACATATTTTCAATGCAGCTATTCACATGAAATTTTGACCAGACATTGGTATTAACTCAATAAAACTACACAGCTAAAGAAATTGTAACATTCCAATCATTAAACAAAGTTATGCGCAATAAAGTGGAATGACACAGGAAAAAAGTATTGAACACGCTAAATGAAATGTATTTAATACTTGGTGGAAAAGCCAGTTTTATATTTGGTCGCATATCCTTTGCATGCCATGGCTTCCGGATGTCTGTGACCCAACAACATCAAAAGACTTTTGATATCTTATATTCTGGTACTCCTACAAGCGATATTATTACATCTCTACATTTGAATGGATCTCTATGGGAATTGGGGGGTGGGACTAGATTTAGCTGTAAATTACACTGGAACAGTATGGAACACATGGTTGGCTAAATGGATCTAAGTCATCAAGGGTCTGATGTATCAAACAAGCCTTTAACCATCACTCTGCTGCCAGAAATACAGTAGATATGGATGGATCACTTGAAGGGTTTCTTCTCCTGACTTATTTTTCCATAGAGTTCAATAGGACATTTTGTCAGGAGAAACAACCCTTAAAGTGATCCATCCATATCTACTGTATTTCTGGCAGCAGAGTGATGTATTCAATATTCTAATTTTCTGAGACACTGAATTTGGGTTTTCATTAGCTGTAAGCCATAATCATCAAAATTACAAGAAATAAAGGCTTGAAATAATTATCTACGTGTAATGAATCAATATAATATATGAGTTTTACTTTCTGAAATGAGTGACAAAAAAAAACAACTTTTTCACGATATTCTAATTTTTTGAGCTGCACCTGTATATATATACATATAGACATTATCTAAAATGTTGGTTCTACAAGGGCAGTTCTGGTGTACAACCATAGCTAGAGTAGCTAGGATATTGAAAGTAAAGCAAGCCAAAAAATACCGACCAAGGTTGCATCAGGTAAGGGTCCAGAATCTTTGAACACCACCTCCTCCCCCAAATAATGCATTTAATGCGTGATGCCGTGCAATCATTGTGGCGCGTGATCGTCTTCGTAAATGTGCCCGCAAGATATTAACCAATCCTCGTGCCATTAACGTCAGCGAACCTGCGCACAACGCACGGATAACGGCTCGAGACAAACAGGGCCGCAGTTCCCACAGAAGGTTCCTGAATGCCCCGACTTACCCTTTACTGGCCTAAAACTGAATTACAACAACGCAGTGAACCCCCAGTTTTCGCTTTTCTTGCGGCCAAAGTCTCAACTTTTCCACGTTGTCAAGGTATTGGATTCATGCCGTGAGGCCCGTGAGCTACCTGACGCACCGAGGCCACGCACTTACCTTCAGTTTCTTGGTGAGCTTGCAGCAGAACCGGTAAAACATTGCCAGGTTGAGTGGACCGAAGTCTGCGTAGAAACTGCCATTAAACATGAAAAAAACAGAAAATTACATTCATTTCACCAAGTTCTATAGCCTTCTTAAATATTTACTCATGTGAAAGTAGTGTTGTTTGCCTCAAATGTAGGTCGCACGAAAACCCACACGGGGCAAGTATTAGAAAACAAACGTCAGTTTTACAGTTTTGTCAGTAGATTAATTTACTTTCAACGATACGGTTTAAACTTGGCCAGTGGGGCCATTGAAACGAGAGAAAGATTTCCCCAACTAGTGGATTACAATAAAACGATTAAAATAGTCTGCCAGTTCAGACACAACGTAGGCCTAAAATGTTACATTTGGGCTACTGCAATCTCAGGGGAGACCCCGAGCCATTTCCGGTGCCCAGAAGGCTACTCACTTTTCATAGGAGAGTTCATCGTCTATACAAAAATAATGCCTTTCCGGCGTGCTTTTTACTTTCTGTTGGAGAACGGCAAAGTAGAGTTGATCTGAAAGTTAGACACACAATGAGACTCATTAGGAGGGTGGCGTTGTGACAACTTAAGCTTTGAATGAAACCATTTTGGGGGCACTACACTCTCCATTGGATACTATGGTGGATGAAAGTGGAAGCACCACAAAAGCGTTAAATCATCAGAGACAACAAACTAAAACTTGTAACAGTTGACTTGTATAGTAAAACACAGCTATCGATCAGGCATTATAGATGGCGACAAAAGCAGTCAATTGCACTGCAGATACTCTCAGATTTAGAAACCTCAGAGCAAAGTAGGCTGGCTAAGAATGATTGTCGCAGACTTGTCACAACCCGCTCGGAGTTGTTTATTTGAATCATGCCATCTAGTGAGGGAGAGGCCACAGCAATTTTCAAAATCTGTAGCCTACTTACCTTTGATGAATTCAATAGCGCTGTGCAGCCGATTGTCCTCCATAGTAGCCTACCTAACAGTATCGCAAGCAATACGGTTCCCTTCCCAGCTTAATTCTTAAAGATCAAAGACCAAAACAGAAAGGCTATAACCCAACTAGCATAAAAACGAAAACGTCATATGGGCGGTACTGTCAATATTGCAGCTTTGTTTAAAATAAGAAAAATGGTGTTAACCAAAATAACCAGCGTACCTTTAACGTTAGCGATTTAAACGTTTAACTTTTTCATCTGGACATGCAACGGCTATCTAGGCTACGCAACGCCAAATGACAGGAAATGCAACGCGTATTAGTCTATGGATATTTTAAAATAAGAGTTATTCAGATGGCGAGTATGCTACATGCAAAACACATAGATCCTCTTTAATGAATTTCACTGCCCCGCTGTGGTCAGACAAACCCAATAGTAGACTACTAAGCGAATGCACAAGAAGACAATCGTCTGCTGAGCTGCCACTCTGTATCACACGTTAGAAAAGTAGCAGCCGCATACCAAAATCCCCTCTCCGCCCAGGGTCTGAAACTCATTTAGCACCGCCTCAGACGTACTTAGCGCAAACCCGATTGGCTGCGCGCTGCAGCAGGGCCTATCCCGTTGAGCCGCTCCACCGCCAATCATTTCGCGCAAATGGTTCAGAATTTCAAGTTCTGCAGAGGAGACACAGGCTATTCTAATTGGAACGCTGCCCAAGCCGTTGCTAGGAGAAAAGCTGCGCTCGGCCAATGGAAATTTACTTATACTTGCAAAGTACTCTTTAATTCCAGCTATTGAGGATGAAGAGGCCGGGGAGAAGTAGACGGAGAGGGAGCTAGCTGTTTTCCAGATAGCACTCGCTCAAAATCGGCATTTTGGACATTACGTTTGTTTGTAGGATTGACTTTATTTTAAGAATAAAACTACTTTGATTTGCGGACATCGAGACTTGTTAAAATTGGGTATTGTAGGGAGCAGTTTGTGGGAATATCGACCGACGGCCTGTATAGGTCCGGAACGGTATTCTTACGCTGTTCCTTGCACACTGTGACAGGATGGCAGAGAGGGAGTCGGATGGTGATAACAACAGCATGGAGTTAAGTGGGGAAGATGAGAGGAGGGAGAGGGAGAGTGAGTGGGAAGAGAGGTGGAGTAGTAAAGCCAAGAAGGCGAAAAGTCGCAAGAGAAAGAAAAATGCATCTAGTGCAGGTGGAACGGAAAGCGAGGGAAGAGAAGGTGAGGAGAAAGTCCTGAAGACAGGATTGATAAATGTAGTAGTAAGATTCGAGGGGGAATGGGGTCTGGGGAGCAAAGAAGTCAGATCCGCTTAAATTAACAAAAATCATTAGAAGGGAAGTTTGGGAAGTAAATCATGCAAGAGTTTTAGGAGATTGAAACTTGTTAATGGGATGTAATGGCCCTGTCACACTATTGCGGCGTATCGTACTAGCGTATGCCAGCGTATGCAAAATATCACTCATACGCTGATATACGGTAGGGGTACGTTAGGCATAGGTTGTATACGTTTAAAGCACGGTCGCATACGCTGGCATACGGCGAGGCACAAAAAGTTTTTTAAGCATGCTTAAAAATTTTGTGCGTATTCGGACGTATGGTTTATACGCTAAGCATACGCTAGCCATACGCTGGCCATACGCTATTTTCAAGGGCTTTTTGTGCGTATGAAAATTATTTTATGAATTTACATACGCAACTCATACGTTTCTCTCATACGCAATAGTGTGACAGGGCCATAAGATGGATGCGCAGGTAGAGAAGGCAAAAAACTTATTGGGAAAATCAGTGTCCAGGGTTGTAAGAGTTGGAGAACAGAGGTTCAATGGTTGCAAGGGCATGATCTCTGGGGTTCCCCTCAGTGTTAATATGGGGGAATTAAAGGAGAACTTGAAGGAGAGGAATAGTAATGTGAAAAGAATGACAAGGGGAATAGCGAAAAAGGAGACTGAAACCGTATTGATAGAGTTTGAGGAAAAGGTCCTTCCAAAGGAGGTATATTTTGGATTCATAAAATATAATGTAAGGGAATACATACCAAAACCTATGAGATGTTTTAACTCAGAAATTTGGGCATGTGGCCAAAGTGTAAAGAAAAGAGAAGATGCGCTCTGTGTAGTGGGGAGCATGAATATGGGAAATGTGGAGAGGGAGTGAGACCAAAGTGCTGTAATTGTGGAGGTGATCTTATTGGGGGTGTAAAATTATGAAAAAAGAGGTGGAAGGAAAAAGTATCATATGCTGAGGCAGTTAAGTTGGCAGGACAGAAAAAACGGAATAAGGGAGGATATAACAAAGAACAAGTGAAAGAAAAAGAACAGCAAGATAAGAAAGCATGGATAGAGAAGAAGAAATTGGTGACTTTTATAGCTGGAGTACTAAATGCAACACATGAGATTAAATCTAAAACTGAAGGGATTTGGGATATTGTGATAGCTGCAGAACACCATTTGGGTAGGATTGTTTTAAAATGGGAAGAAGTAAATTATGCTAATTATTATGCTTGTTATGCTAATTATGCTTATTGCTAATGGGCAGGTTTTAAAGAAATGTATAGACAGTCGGAGGGAGAAACCGGACATTTTGTGTTTTCAGGAATCATGGCTGAAACCCCACTTAGATTTTGTTATGTATGGGTATGTGGAAGTTAGGCGAGATGGGAAAGATGGGGGAGGAGGGGGCTGTGTCACATTTATTAAACAAGGGACTTATAGAGCAGTGTTTTTCAACCTTTTTTGAGCCAAGGCACATTTTTTACATAAAAAAAAATCCTGTGTCACACCACCAACCAAAAGTGTTACTAATTAAGTGAAGTTAATAGGATAAGATAATTTCTCACTAGTGTGCCGCGGCACAGTGGTTGAAAATCACTGTTATAGAGTACTGGGTATTGGAAAATAACAGGAGTATGTGGTAGTGGAAGTATGGGTGGGAAGGAAGGAATTAGTGGTAGTGAATTATGATAACCCTTGCAAAAAAATGGAATTGAGCAAGCTTGAAGAAATAGAAGGGCAAAATAGAGCAAGCATTGTGTGGTGTGGGGACTTCAATGCATATAACACATGAGGGAGTGAGAATGGGAACAGATGATAATGGCCAGGTAATAGAAGACCTGTTATATGAGAGGAATTTAGTTTGCTTAAATGATGGAAATAAAACAAGAATAGTCATTAACACAGGAAAGGAGTGGATCGTACATTGGTATCAAATAACATTGCTCACATATGTGCTTGGAAAGTTTACCAAGAGGGAACTATAGGTAGTGACCATTATCTAGTCTTATGTACGATAAACAATAGTGCAACAGTGACTGAAGTAGACAGGGGTGGAAATGGGTGTTTTGGAAAGCTGACTGGGTGAAGTTTAAGGAAGGAAGGAAGTAAGTGATGAGTGTCTGAGCCAGATTAATGCAGATATGACCATAGACGTTCTGGATAATGAAATAGGAAAAGGTATTAGAGTAGCTGCACTGAGATCCATCCCTAAGAGTAAAGGCAGAATAAAGAGGAAGGCAGTACCATGGTGGGATGAGAACTGTAAAGACGCTGTGAGAAACAGAAATAAGTTGTTGAAACTATTGAAAAGAACCCATAACTTTCAACATATGATAGAGTACAAAAAAGCTCAGGCGGTGGCAAGGAGGACATACTGGAGAAAGTTTTGTGATTCGATTGGGAACACAACCCCAGTAGGAGAGGTGTGGGGGATGATCAGAAAAATGGGAGGGGACAGAAGGGGGTGGAGTTATCCAGTGTTAACGGATGGAAATTAAGTAGCAGTAACTAATATAGAAAAAGCTGAGTTATTGGCCAACACGTTTGTTAAGGTACACACTTCAAATAATTTGTCGGAGGAGGGAAGAAGGGGCAGGGAGAAAACAAAATCTGAAAACATGGAGGCCTTAAGGAGAAAGGAAAATACTGGAGATGAACAGAGTGTCCCATTTACTTTGGGGGAGTTAAAAAGGGCGCTGGCTAACGCTGGTATGACTGCACCAAGAAAGGATGAAATATGTTATGTGATGATAAAGAACTTAAGCGCAGAAGGTCTGAACAAATTGTTATTGCTGTATAACAAGGTATGGGATGAAGGTAGAATACCTGAGAGTTGGAAGGAGGCGTCATTGTTCCTATAAGGAAGCCAAGGAAAGATGCAAGCAAACCGACAAACTATAGACCAATTGCATTAACTTCGAACATATGCAAACTGATGGAACGAATGGTAAATGAAAGATTGTTTTCAGTCTAGAGAAAGAGGATATAATTTCAGGGTGTCAAAGTGGATTTAGGAAAGGGAGGGGTACTTTGGATCCAGTAGTATGTCAAGAAGATGAAGTAAGGAAAGTGCAAATGAATAAAGTAACAGTCGCAGCAGTTTTCTTTGATGTAGAAAAAGCATATGACATGTTATGGAAGGAGGGGCTTTTGATAAAGTTACATGCAATAGGAATGGGAGGTAAGGTTTTTAACTGGGTAATGGACTTGAATAAAAGAACCATCCAGGTTAAGGTAGGATCTGAAATGTCCAATAAGTATGAGGTTGAAAATGGGACACCGCAGGGCAGTGTGATAAGTCCTATATTATTCTCTATTATGATAAATTACATATTTGGAAATGTATCGGTAGATATGGGAAGATCATTATTTGCAGATGATGGGGCTATGTGAAAAAGAGGTAGAAATTTGAGCGACATAGTTAGGAAATTGCAAGAAGGAATAAATCAAGTTGAGATGTGGGTGAAGAAATGGGCTTTTAAGTTCTCAGTTGAAAAGACTAAAGTAATGTTCTTCACAAGAAAGAGGATTAGAGGAAATACTCATTTGAAAATATATGGAAATAATTTAGAGACAGTAGAATCATTTAGATTCTTAGGAGTGTATTTTGATTTCAGACGAACATGGAGGGAACGCATTAAATGTATTATGGATAAATGTAAAAAAGTTATAAATGTGATGATGTCGGGCGGCAGTGTGGTATAATGGTTAAGGAACTGGGTTTGTAACCGAAAGGTTGCAGGTTCGATTCCCAGGTCGGACACTGCCGTTGTACCCTTGAGCAAGGTACTTCACCTGCATTGCTTCAGTATATATCCAGCTGTATCAATGGATACTATGTATAAATGCAAAGAAATGCTGTGTAAGTCGCTCTGGATAAGAGCGTCTGCTAAATGCCTATAATGTATAATGTAATGTATGTAATGGTAGGCTTGGATTGGGGAGCTGATGTAGCATCCTTGAAATTATATATATATATATATATATATGTAGCACTAATTAGATCAAGGCTGGACTATGGGAGTGTTGTATATGGATCTGCAGCAAAAACGGTACTTGCAGGATTAGATCCAGGACCGGGCTCTCAGATTGTGCATAGGGGCAACAAGAACATCACCTGTGTGTGCGATACAAGTTGAGGCAGGAGAAATGGCGCTGCATTTACGCAGGAAGCAGCTCAGAGTCAATTACTGGATGAATTTGGAGGGGCATGGAGATAACCGCCAAACCAAAAAAGTACTACAGGCCTGCTGGGAAAGGGAGGGAACAGTAAAATCTAGTTTTGGCTGGACGGGATGCAGCAGCAAGAGACCTGGGAGTGTATGGGATAGAGTTCTGCCCGACGGTGATGTGGCCCACAACCCCTGTGTGGGAAATGGAGACACTGGTGGTAGATTTAGAGCCGCTTAAAAATAAGGCAAGGAAAAATAGTACAAGAGTTTTATAGGTATACAGAAAGTAGATACACACGGTATGTTCAGGACGGATCAAAAGGTCCAATAACAGACAGCACTGGCTCTGCAGTTGCAGTCCCTAGCCACAGAGATGCAGTATGCAAAAGGACATCAAACTCCTTAAGTGTATATACTGTTGAGTTGTATGCCATTTGGATGGCTTTAGAGTGGGTTGAGCAAGTCAAACCTCATAGAGTGCTGATCTGTAGTGACTCAGCATCAGTTCTGTCCAGCCTAAAGCTAGGGACATCCAAAAAACGCCAAGACCTACTATTTAAAGTAATGGAAATGCACTCGAGAATAATATGACAAGGCATTGTGGTCACATTTATTTGGCTTCCTGTGCACATGGGCATTGTGGGTAAAGAGAGAGTGGACAACTTAGCCAAACAAGTTGTTAAAAAAAGAAAACAGACACTATAATCAAACTTTCAAAATCAGAAGGAAAGGGTATTGCATGGAAGAAAATCAATGAAGAGTGGCAGCAGCACTGGGATCAGGAGTTAAGAGGAAGACATCTATATGCAATACAGAGTAGAGTGGGCACTGGGAGGAAATAGAAGAGAGGAGGCAGTGATGACCAGATTAAGAATAGGACACACTAACCTGAACGGGACTCTCCACATTATTGGGAAGCATCAAAATGGACTGTGATCATTGTCAGACACCAGAAACAGTACAACATGTACTTGTTAACTGTAGGAAATATATATAGGAGAACGTAAGGACATGATGGACGGAATGAAGAGAGCAGGGCGAACAGGAGGAGATGTAAAGGGCATACTGGAGTGTGGTGGAAGTGGACAAGGCAGGACATGTCTGATCAGCTTTCTTAAGAGAACAGGACAAATAGGAAAAATATGACGAACCGGACAATGTAGGAGTTAACTAAATCCAGAAGATGGCAGTAGTGCAACATTAAGGATTCAAGCTGCCGTAAAACCCCAAAGAAGAAGAAGATTCCAGCTATTCAATTTCGAAGGATTTGCAAGCCTAAGCGATTATACGGTTTATAGAGAGAATGAGAGCGTCTGATTATGTTGCTTTGAGTAATTAATACAATGCAGGCACCATGTACCAAGAACCTTATGTGGGGACGGGTTAAATCTGTAAAAAAATTATGTTTTGATTAGCCTACATCAAAGGCAAACCGATGTGTTCCATCTATGTAGCAAACTACAGTGAGTATAAGCCAATATATTTTAAGTCTGGTCAGTTTAATTAATTTTAAAAATTCACATAATTGTCCGTAGACAGGCCTATTACGTCTATATGTAATATGCACATATGGCTGTGTTGTATTATAACCTTAAGTCATTTTCTCCAAACAAGCAAAACGACTGCATGTGTTCAGGGCTTTTGTGTGAGAATACCATATAAAAGCATCAAACCAACATTACAATAACTGTAGTTTTACGATTCTACTTTAATTAACAATGTTTCATATAAATTATTTTAAGCCATATTTGCATGTAATATTTTAACAAGACATGTAGACCTCAGCTCATTCTGGGCTTGTGATTTACTTTTGCGATTTAAGTTTACCTTTATACCTCCACCAAGGTTTGGCTATCATTGTGATTTCAATATCCCAGGTCAAAAAGCTCAAAACCAATCCCAGCTGGTTCACAAAGGCAAAATACAATTAAATCTGAAATTCCTTCCTTAGCATTGGTTGGAAACGTGCACTCAAAATGGCTAAATTGATATTCACAACAAACTTAGATATTCATAGAACAGCCCATTAGCCTATTTTCTCATAGATCTTCTGTGGCAGTCTCTTGGATTTGGTTCTGCGGTTAGAAGTATAGCCTAATAGCCTAGTCGCCGTCACAATACCGCTCTCTGACCGTTGCTCAAGGACGCCGCGAAAAGACAGCCTATTGATGGGGTCCAGTGAAACCGGTCAAGCGCGAACAGGATTCAGCGAATCAGAACCCAGACGTAGCATAGGCCAGTTTAGCCCATATCAAACGTTTGAAAAATAGGCTAAATGATAATCAGTTAACGTTTCATATTGTCCTAGTTTACACGAGGATGATTCGATTTCTTAATCGTATTTGGCAGTTGGCCTATTGATAACTTTGTAAAGCTAGTCGGTATAAAGTTACATCTCCACTTGTCAAGATTGTTTAATTAAAGTTAAGTAGACTTGTCGCATCCTATCTTTAGCCTATATAGGCTATAGGCCTAACCCACCCATAAAAAAAAATTGCTTAATTTCAGCCAACATAAACAAGGTTACATGCTTATCAACATCGTATTTTCCCCTCAAACAAATCGATCTTGGTTTTGGTCAATTTTCGGCAAAAGCTTTATTTCATGAATTGAAAGAAACATCGTTAAAATTCTATACCACGGAATTTAAATGTCAGCGAGCGCTGGGAAATCTGCACTTGCCTTATCTTGCAATTGCAACACGCGCATAAATAACCCATAAAAAAATAAGCAAGTTGGCAAAAGCTTTGACTTGACCTATTGGCTAAATTTCACGCACGTTGGCTATGTTTTTCTCTGCATAATCCTGACCGAAAGAGTCAAACCAATTTCAATGCAATTAAATTTTTGTCATAGAACGAGGTTGGGTTGCTCTAATAAGCCTCACACACGACGATCCGCAAAAAAATACAGACAAAAAAAAATAAAAATAGGCTAGCCTATGAATGCACTTTCGGTGTTGATCTAAAGAAATTATTTGGCCAGCCAAACATTACTTGCTGCAGGGCTACACGTTATACCCTACTGGTTACATTTATCAAAAAAGGAAATGCGATTAATGTAGCAAATTGATTTGGAAGTTGCAAGCTTGTTATGTGAAACTAAACACATTAGGCACTAAGGATGAGTAGCTGCACGATGATATGATTAGCAAGCCATCGGTCGCGTCCCACAGTCTGCTAGCCGGTCGACTGAAATGTCACTAAAGAACATAGCCTACGTCCGCCTAGTCTGAATAGTTTACAGGGACTGGACGCATTTACTCGCGAAAACGGGTGAAGTCGCCATTTTAGGCCAAAAGCCGATGTTGAAATATATATTTTTAGCTATAATCAGGAAAAATGGCCCGAAACTGAGACATTTTTTTCAAGCAAATGTAACCTGAAGCGTCCGATCACCTCAGAGGTAAAAGGGGGGCGGTGAGTGCATTTTCCGCTCTTACCCGTTATGCCAATGTAAATATCAGACCTCGGCTCCGCCTCTTCGCGTTTGGCTGCACAACGCTTTTTCCTCGCCTCCGGTCGCCTCCTTTCGCTTTTGCGCTTCATCCTTCTTTTACAAACGAGCTGGGATCATGTTTGAAGTTGTGTCCAAAAGAAAAAAGTTAAAACACTCAAAAGGATTCGGCCGGTTGTGCGTGCAGTAGGCTACTTTCCACTCGCCGTCCACAGCCGTTAGAATCCCGGCGCAGCTGTTCGCTGCAGATCAGTATTTGTTCTTCTGACGTCTGAAAACTGGGCAAGTTTTGTATCCCAGACTCTGACGTCAGCAGTGCCGAGGGTTCGTCGAAGTTTGAACGTTAGGCTACTCATTTTACATATCGATAATGTAACAAAGCGATAGTAGACTATTCCGGGTGGCAGGAAATAGGCTAAACATATAATTACAATAAGCAGTTATTCGTTATGTAGGCTACAATAAATAGGCTAACCACTACAATGCAGGCTACACATTGATTTTCATCCCGATTCAGCACTTAACACGGTAATGTCAAAGAATACAAACCTCCGATCACCAAGCAGAAATGGCCTATAGAGAGCAAAACCTGAGTTCACTTTTGTGTTTCATACAAAATAAATTCGCGTTAAGGACGGAAAACTTTGCAATTCAAACATGAGTGAGTCTATAACGCTTTAAAATTAAAACATTGCTGCTCCACAATCGGATTAGTACAAAAAATGTTTATTGGTGAAGTATGCAGTTTTTTAAAAAAAAGTATAGATTTAATACGCAATTAAATTTCCTTAATATGTACAGGTTAAAGCAGGCTCTTGTGTTTTTTGCAGTTTGCCCCGCCCCTAACCGTCGCCCCGCCTCGCCTTTACGGCTTTCATATTTCAAACATGGATTATCTTTGGTTGATCGCTGAAGTCAACGGTCTCCACTCCGGCCAGCTGTAATAGCCAGTTTATAGGCATATGGTCCAGTCGATTCATGTCAAAGTGTGCGAAATGAACCTCGGAACCTGCGGGAAAATCATATGAAAACCACAAATGGTTTAGCTACAAAACCATATCTTGTGCAGGGCCCTTTCTGGTGCCCCGATTACAGCATGTAACCAGCAACAACAAAAAAACGAATTAAATCATAATTAAAAGGAATACCCTTCCGTGCAAAACAATTGTGATTTTCTGGCATATTTGTACAGTAGATACAAATGAAAGCCTCTTGGTGTATCTGAAGCCTTTTAACCCATCTATTGCATTTCGGGTCAAAAGTGACCGAGTGACTTTGTTTTTAATCATAAATATTGTATTTTTCATCCAATTGCCTCAAGATCTTATGTTATCCTCCACACTAGGCCTCTGAACATATACAATTGATGATCACCACTTGCATTGGATTTTGAGTGATTTATTCAACAATGACGCACCTATGATATTTTCGGTCAGAATTGACCGCCATAGGAAATGAATGGGTATGAGTATATTATGTTCATCCTGCAGATGGAAAACATCTCCGCACGCACACACACTGGCACACGCACACACACACACAGGCTCGCACGCACACACACAGGCACGCACACACACACACAGGCTCGCACGCACACACACATACACAAACACACACACAGGCGCGCACGCACACACACACACACACACACAGGCTTGCACACACACACACACACACACTGGCACACACACAGGCTCGCACGCACACACACACACTGGCACACACACAGGCTCGCATGCACACACACACACTGGCACACACACACACACAGGCTCGCACACACACACACAGGCACGCACGCGCACACACACACTGGCACACACACACACACACACAGGCTCGCACACACACACACAGGCACGCACGCGCACACACATACACAAACACACACACAACTTGAACTTGAACAATACCATGGGATGTATTGATCTGATACAGGCAAGCCAGTGTTTCATTGTGTACTTTCAACTACAAGTTGATAACTTGAACTTGAGTATATATAGTATATGGTTCGGACCCACCGGTGGGCCCATCAAGTTCAGCATTCACTGCATTCACTGTGATGAATATAAAATAAGACACTGATACTGTTTTCCTCAATGAACATTTATTGAAATAGAAATATTCAAAAAAATACCATAACAGAACATCAACATAGTGTGTGGGTGTGTGTGTGTGTGTGTGTGTGTGTGCATGCGAGCCTGTGTGCGTGTGTCTGTGTGTGTGTGTGTGTGTGTGTGTGTGTGTGTGTGTGTGTGTGTGTGTGGAGATGTTTTCCATCTGCTGGATGAACAGAATATACTCATACCCATTCATTTCCTATGGCGGTCAATTCTGACCGAAAATATCATAGGTGCGTCACTGTTGAATAAATCACTCAAAATTCAATGAAAGGCACTTGCCTGCACTTGCCTTGCCTGCCACCCCTTGATTCTACTTGATTTGACTGTTCAAATGAGATGTCAACCATCAAAATTGGAATAGGGGTTCCAGAGATATCACTGTGCAAAACACACCGGTCAATTTTGACCGGAAATAGCATGGGAAGGGGGGGAAAACCAAATGCAAGAGAAGGGTTAAAATGCGGGGCTTGTTTATTGACACTAAAAACATTGATTTATTAAGCCATAACAGCAGAGCAATACACAGGCCAGCTAAATTGATTACCAGCTCATGGATTCAATAACATAACGAATTATTACAAAATGATCCACAAACAAACTGACATAAATTCAAGATGACAGGACTCCATGCCTATTATCAGTGGAATACAGGTTCCCATCGTGTTGCTGTGAGTGAAACAAGAACACATGCAGCCCAGGCCGACCATGACAATGACAAGCAATCTGAACCAAAATAATGTGATCAGGGGGGTATACTATGAAGCAGGATTACCAGTTTTACTCAGCGCAGTTATCCAGCGAACTCAGTAGGCCTAAGTATGTGCGGTCCGATTTTTCTAACAAAAAATGAAAAGTGTCGTGGACAAAAATTAAATAAAAATAAATAGCATAAATTAAAGTTACATATATTTTTATTTCAGTTAGAATATTTAACTACTGAATATTTAAAAATGTCACTGGTTTAGCTTTAAGATGACTGAACATGCCGAACTGAAATGTCAAGTGATATCTGAGCTTAATAATCAATCAGTTATTATTTTTAACAAGTGCTGATCTGGTGTCGGCTTTGACAATTGAGTGAGGTTGTGATATGGGAATAGGAAAAATGTTCCTTCATCAGCTCAACTGAGAACATTTGTGTCTGCTTGCGCGCGTGGCGAAAATCAAACTGACATTCCTCGAAATGCTTTGCGAAGAATGGAAGAGAAACCGTGCCATTTCGTTTCAATTAGAGCGCTTTTCAGAAAAAAAAGTCAAATGTAAACTTTGACCGTGAGCTATGCAAATGCAAAAAATATATATCATGTAAGATATAAATACTCGACCGTGACTGTGAGTGAAACCGGGTAGCAGCCGTGCTATCAGCTGAAGCCCAACAGCAGTCATTTCTCAGCTCACCTCAATGAGAGCTTTCAATTTGAAAAAGGTGCGACAAAACTAGGCGAGAAAACGTGACCAGCGGTGTTCCTGTTCTTATTACAGGAAAGCTTTCTTGACATTTTCTTAAGATGAGTTTTCTAAAGGGTTGTATACTATGCGGATTCAGTCCTATATTGTACCACAGTAGTACACATGCAGTCTGCAGCTTTCCCCCGAAATTGTCTTATTGCTTTTATGGTTGTCCCTATTGTCAATTTTAAACAGGCCTTTAGTAAATTTGAACCCTGGCTGCAAATCAAACTTACTTTCATGGGACAATAAAGATTGTCATAAAAATGTCAGAGCAGGATATGATTGACCTTATTAACTACCTGAGAGCAGAAGTTGGCTGGACATCATGAAATGGATTAGCCTTTAAAAAGCCCCCCCAATCCTGAATTACCTGGGCCTGCAATGATGGCCCCGCCCTGTTGGAGGGGGTCTCCTTGGAAATCAAAGACGGGGCTTGTCATGGCCCGCCACAGGCTGCTGACGGTGCCCTGGAGCATGCTGGATCTTACATGAGGACACTGAGACGCTGAGGACACAATGTCAAACACATCCCAATAAAACCGGTTTTACACTGCGATCAAACACTGGCATGAGACTTCTAACAGGAAACTAGGGAAAATTTCAAATATCAAAAAATACACAATATACTACTGCCTGTAGAGTGTTCAAATCATATATGTGTTGTGTGTATGTGTGTATATGTATGTATGTATATATATATATATATATATATATATATACACACACACACACACACACACACACACCGATCAGCCACAACATTAAAACCACTGACAGGTGAAATGAATAACATTGATTATCCTGTTATTTTGGTTCTGTATTCTAGGACTTTGAAAGGATACAATGCCAATGAGGTTGAAGTGCAGCCTGTCAGCTTTAATTTGCTGGTATTTTCATCCATATCGGATGAACTGTTTAGAAATTTTAGAACCTTTAGTACATAGTCCCCCCCCCCCCTTTTTGGGCATCAACAAATATTGGACAGTTTAACATAATGTAGAATAAAGTAATAATTTTGTAATATTTGGTTGCATATGCTTTTGCCATGACTTCCTGATGTCTGTGACCCAACAATATCAAAAGACTATTGATATCTTATTTTCTGGTACTCCTACAAGCGATACTATAACCTCTCTGCATTTGAATGGATCTCTATGGGAATTGGGGGGTGGGACTAGATATAGCTGTAAATTACACCGGAACAGTATGGAACACATGGCTGGCTAAATGGCTCTAAGTCATTAAGGGTCTGACGTATCAAACACGCCTCAAACCATCACTCTGCTGCCAGAGAGGAGGGATAACTTGAAGGGTTTCTTCTTCTGACTTATTTTTTCCATAGAGTTCAATAGGAAAATGTGTCAGGAGAAACAACCCTTAAAGTGATCCATCCATATCTACTGCATATCTGGCAGCAGAGTGATGGTTTGAGGCTCGTTTGATACCTCAGACCCTTGATGACTTACAGCCATTTTACCTACCATGTATTCCATACTGTTCCAGCATAATTTACAGCTAAATCTAGTCCCACCCCCCAATTTCCATAAAAAATCCATTAAAATACAGAGATATTATTGTATCGCTTGTAGGAGTACCAGAAAATAAGATATCAAGAGTCTTTTGATATTGTTGGGTCACAGACATCAGGAAGTCATGACATGCAAAGGATATGCGACCAAATATTAAAAATGATTACTTTATTCTACATTATGTTAAACTGTCCAATATGTTTTGATTGGGGGGGGGGGTGTACAAAATGTCAAACGAAAAGCAGTTTCCTAACTGGGATTTTAACCTATGACCTTCCAGAGTCAGAGAGCAGCACTTTAAATATCACATCCCACGCCTCTGTCAATAGGATTATTACCCGATTCTGCAAACATCTCTCCTCTTCTCATCCCCAGTCTGGCATAAATCTTCCTTTCAGGATCGACATATATTTCATGGGGATATCTTGTCAATGCACAGAATGGCTAAAACAGTAAAAAGTTAAGTTAAAAATAATGCAAAGTGTTTCAATGTATAAATAAACTGCCAGTGAGCTGTAACTGGAAAGTCCTTTAAAGTCACTTACATTTGCTAGTCTAAATACAGTCATACAGTTGGATGTTTACCAGTGCAACTGAAAGAACTGGTTTAGTAATTGACCTCCATTAGGATCGCCAAGGACATGAAACAACAACCATCTGCTGTAGTCTAGAGATCCAACGCTGCCCTCAGTATGGTTGAGAGTATAGGACTGTTTATTCTAAAAGATTTCATGCCACAGCCTGGCATTTAATGGATCTATTGAAAGACAGTCAGCAGCAGACATCCTGTATCTGTAAAAGTATAGCTGTTTGTTTTCATTGTGCTATAGGAATGAAATGATGCATAATGAAAATCATTCAACACTTTAGTATTAAATACTCTTACCTCAATATGGCAGTGAGATGACTGCCCAATCACAATCAATCTGACATCAGCACTCTGCGTTAACAAAGAAACAACACAAATCATGATAATTTTCCAGAAAGTTGGTCTACTCAAAGTTGGCCTGGCTTATAGATTTGCCTTTAACTGCTGAAGTCAAGTAGGCCTATAGCTCTTCTGTGAGGGAATAGGTAGTTGAACAGGATTCTTACTTTGCAGAATAGTCTAGATCACAGAATGAAATTGCTGCTGCGTGCACAATAATAAACCAAAAGTTTCTATTTCAATTGTATTATACTGACCAGTAGCGATTTCATTGGGATTTTGGCAAGATCTTCAACATACTCTTTGCACGTGTAGCACAAGAAGTTCTGCAAGAATACATATTGGAAACATTTCACAAGTACAAGGTAACCACAATGAATTTCTGCTGGCGCCCGAGGACTATAATTCGCTCGAGCCCCACCTAGTTGTATTTTCTTCATATAAAGTTGATGTCAAAAGTTATTTCCGTTGGACAGGTCGCCAACAAAGCGCATCCAGGGAATGAAAGCGGTATTTATGGGATTAATAAATGTTTGCTTTATGATCGACCTTGTTTCCCCACGGTTCTTCAGTTCAATATAACTGCCGTTAAATGTATTTATGAAATCGACTTTATTTGCTTGCGGCAACAAATTCCTGCGACCGATTTAGACGGGCATGTTTTTGAAAGTAGCCTAATTCGGTTTTTTAAACTCACGATACCGATGAATTGGCAAATAGTTTTAATCCATTTTCCGTTTCACTTTGCATTTATTGTGGATTATTATAAATTATTGTCATATGAGCGTTATCATTTCCTACTACTTATAAGATTAAGCCAGCAAATGTTTTTTACCTTAACGAAAACGATGATTGATTTCTTCTCTTGATATAATCTTCTGAAACCAATACGATTTCCACACCGATCGCGAACCAGGCAGTCTTCGATGTCCGAGAGATGCACGTTAACCTGAAGTTTCGGCATCCCCTGCTGATTCCTGACGATTTGTTGCGTTACCGGTGGTGCGGTCGCCATTGTAGCTGGTTACAGTGCACTTTTCCAGAAGCCATGACAAGTCCGCAGGTTATTTTAGGGCTCTCCGCCCGTCTCCCTACAGGAACTGCGATTCCACGCCCACTTTCATGGAGAATATTTTATGAAAATATATTTTTTGTTGCCTTGTGCTCCAGTTTTGCAGTTTGTCGCAATCATTTGTACACAGCAGAGACAAACAAACTGTTTATAAACATGTAGCTACAAACAACGGCAGTGTTGCACCTTTAATTTACATTAGGCTATAGTTTAGCTGCTATCTAGGCTATTTAAGTTTCACTTAAGTTTCCAGAACTTGACTGGAGAATAACCGAGATAGTCTGTTAACGTTATTTAGGGCACGCCGGAGAAAATGAGTACGTATTGCATTTTCAGGATCTTGATGTATGGGCTGGTTGTAAGATCTGCCTGTGTGTGTGTGTCATTTTCTTCTCGGTAAATACGGCTATACTTTCCATTTTACAATGCCATAGCAACACCCAGACAGCTGCATATTGGACTGACTGGCGTGAGAATTTAGATTTTTTTCATGTGATAATATACGTAGCCGCCCAGGCAAACAAATAACAAATGTAGCTACTCGTAATTATACGACTACAAAAAAAACATCAAAGCACATATTTGAGAAACTCTGGAGAGATGCAAAACTAATTTGTTGCCAAGTGGTGGCCCTTGTGTGATTGACAGCACACGTTAGTTCACAAATAAAGCGCACAACACGGAACGACAGGAACTCTCCACCAATCATACGCGCAGAAATGCGGGTCCTTCGATGAAGGCGAAGAAAATATCCAATAATGAACTGAGGAGGGGCAGGACTTCCTTCCAATTGCCCATACCGGAACTCTTTCTAGAGACAGCGGTCCCCTATTTGATGTGTGTGTATATTCGTAAATTTTGTTGATACTACGTTTTGTGTCAAAATTCTGGACTGCCTGGCTGTACAGCACGCGCAGATTATGAGAGAACGAGACGAAGGTGGTCGGCACCGCGCGAACTGGTGAGGAGGCGCCTGGGAAAGCTATCAATATCAGTCTTGCTAGCTGGCTAGCTGTGTTTGTTCCAGTCCTTTGAAACCCAGTGCTTGAAAGTTGTTTTCGTACAGGTTACTCGGTGTTATTAGCCACCTTAAAATGAAAATCCTGGCCATTTTTGATTCTGTTTTGCACTTAAACATAATTGTCTTTGTTTTTGACCACGCATTCAACATAACGAGCTATCTGATTGGCTAGCTAGCTGTCTTAACGTGATATGAAATGTTTATCTGTTTACAGTTATCTAGCTAATAACTGGCTAAGTTGAATCAACAAGGGCAATTTATGCAACCAGCAAAGTATATCTACTTTAAAAAAAACTCAGTTTGTTATGCCCTATGACATTTGGCTTACTACACAGCAAGCTAGAGACCAAGTAATCTATGGCTAGAGGTACCAGCTATATAGCTTCTCCTATCTGGTATTCGCCATAGTGTCTGCAACACTTGGACGAAAGACAAATGTAGTAGTCTAATGGTTTGGCACAATTTGCCGTTTAAAATACCCCTTCCTCCCTCTTTGCAAATACACAGAAGCAATTCAATGCAGGTGGGTTCCCTGCTCTCGACTTCAATGCCAACTTCAGCTGGTCCCGCAAATCACTTTGTCCCGCGTGCATGCTACCAGTATAACGTTAGCAGTTTGTCTATTTAAAGAAGACCTGCGCACCTGCTGCCTTTTTATTTTTAGTTGTCCAGTACGAATATCGAGAATTAGGTTAACTGTCATTGTTAGTTACTTACCTGCTCATAGAGGGCACATATTCCACGTTGATTGGAATCGACGCTAAGGAAAACATTCTAGTAGGTTAATAAAGGCTCGTGATGATAAGGCTAGTGCTGTTTTTAATAGTCATTTAAACATTTATTTGTTTATTCTTTGAAGGGATTCTGAATGTCCATGGAAGCTACAACAGCCTGGTCCTTATTGGTGGTGAAGTAGGCAGAAGTCTGAAATATTGCAGGTTTTAGTGTGACTGTACTACTGTGACCATGAACAGATGCATTTCTAAAGTTCTCTGTTCCACAATTTACAATGTAGTCATTTGACAGACGCTTTTGCCAAAATAACTTCGAAAAGTGCATTTAACATGGTTGAGCAAGCACCACTAGAGCTCGAGATAAGCAAGTTTACACTCGAATAACTGTCACTGGAAAGTTGCATGCCTGAAGGCCTGCAAAATCAAGATGGAGGAGGGTTTGTTTCTTTAAATATAAGTTTTACTTTTCCGGTATTTAAGAGACACTTTTTTCCAGAGTGACACAAGTGCAAAGATCAGGAGTCAAAGCACAGGAATTCCCAAGAGGGGGAAGGGTATAGTCCCAAGAGAGGCAACAAGTGCAAAAAGATCCGACTCCATTGACGGCTTTTCTCTGTGCCTCAATAGAAACATTGATTTCTTGGCTGGTTTTGGACCTTTTGCATGGTCTGGTTGAGGGGCCTGCTGTGGGTGCCTTCCATTCTCTCTGTGGGTGCCCTATTCCTCTACTGTGATTCTTCAAGAAAGAATTGATGTTTAACGTTCCGCCAGTTTGTTCAGTGATGCTGCGCGCTGATCTTCGGTCTGTTTTTCTGGTCAGTCGCTGTTATTTTTAGAGACAAAGTTGAATCAAGCGAATATCATGGGTTGAAAACACCAGGATTATTCCTCATGACTTTTTCCAATATGTGGCAACAGCTTCATGTTGAGTCGTAGGTGGATTCTGTTTCATGGTTATTGTAAGTGTAGGGTTATTGCTGGTAGGTCGAGAGTCAAAGGCACATATATCTAACAATGCTGTTGAGTGTTATTCTCTAGTGATAGTCTCTGCTGTGCCCTTTATTGTCCAATCCTGCACAACAGTGTCAGAACTGGGTTATAAGACTGTGGGAACTATAAGCCCTTGGAAAGTGGAGAAAAGGTAGAAATAATAATGGTGACCGTGCCAACTGTGGCGGTCAGCTATGCAGGACCATGCATAGAAGGCTGTAGGTTTGCCCACGGAGGTCGGGATTCAGTTGACCTGTCTGAAAGCATCTGATCGCCCACCAGCGACCCCTGCTGGTCAAGTGGGCGTCCGCAGTTCCTCTGTTGAGCTGCATGTGAAGTGTCTTCCTCCAGCTCATATCTGTGCCAGCCTGCGGCGTGATAAGAAGCGGCAGCTGGCCACGGGTTTGTCTGCGCTCTTCTGAGCCGACAGGCGAGGTCATGAGGACCGTTGCAGCGCGAGCACGATTGGGCATTCCAGACTGGGGAGAAAAAGGAGAAAAGGGCTGGTCTGAGTTTACTGTGTGATCATTATCTGAAGGTTGGAAGGAGCAGACGGCAGTACCATTAGCAGCTTGTTATGTCAGTGTGAGAGATTTTTGAATGCAGGCAGCCACTGGAAGCCAGTGACGGATGGCCTCAGGTGGTGTGGCACAGGTGAATTTAGGCAGGTTGAAGACCATATGAGCAGCAGCATAGCCCCTTAATAATAATAATAATAATAATAATAATATTTCTGTGATTGTGGGTGGCTTTATGATGCTGGTTTATTTGGCCATTATGAGGTTTTGCTGCTTCTGGTGTATAGGCTTAAATATGCAGTACTTTCATTCCAATGTTAGAGCGCCTACATTTTTTCTATTCTGATGCTTAATTTAAGGGTCGCACCTCGATTTTGGGACAGTTGAGAGATGCACGTCTTTATAATGGGTGGGGTACCTCCCCGTGTCAAATGGTTTTTTTTTAAGAATGATTTAATTGAACATTTATAATTTTTTTGTATGTGTCATTATTATCACCGCTGTTGGTGTGCAGGGGTCATTTTTCATTTATGAATTCATAATTTTGTTTGAGTGCTGAGTTGGTATTTTTATTTACAGGTGTACTTATGTTGATTATAACCTGCCGTGGGGGTTGGTGATGAGAATTAGTCACGGCTAAATCTGCTCAGTGCATGAAATGCTGACATTTATGTTAAGAATTAAATGCATGTCCTCCCTTTGAGGCTAAAGACAAGTATTGTCCACAGAAATGGACAATAAAGGCTAATCTAATCTGAGCTAATTGTGCATCGTTCCGGACAAATTCATTTAAAAAAGTAAATTGCGTTTTCTTGTGGACTCTTTCTAGAGTTTCCCAGAGTCTTCTATATGGGCCATCTCCTCTCGAAAAATGGTAACCGCGGTAACCGCCTGAAGAAGAGGAAGAGGAAGCTGCTGAAGAGAAAGAAGAGGAACTGCTTCCTGCAGGGGCCGTGTATGCTCTGCTTCATCGTCCACGGCAACAGCGGGAGCCTCAGCAACGGTGGTGGCATTGGAGACGACGACGACGGGCAGAGGTCAGAGGTCGTGAGCGGCTCCGGTTCCGAGAGATTGGCGGCATTGAGCTCGCCAGACGACTGTGCGAAGTTCCTGCTGTCGCCGCGGGAACTTGCCATTTGGGAGGGGCTGTCGGCTGTGCCGGCCAGGCTGGTGGTGCCGCGGGCTCTGTTCCGGGCCACGCCCGCCTGCGAGTACGCAGAGATGGTGTGCAAGCGGAAATGCGCCGACGTTCGCCGGTGTGCGCCATGCAAGCAGCCACGCTGTTGCGCCTTACAGGAAGTGATGGAGAATGGGGGTGGGGTTGGGGGCGGGGCAGGAGGGGGAGGGGCCGGGGACACTGCCACAGCCGCTGCCCACCGACAGCTCCCCCTCTGCCCCCTGCCCTCATCTGCGTCCTCTTCCACCTCCTCATCGTCGTCCTCAGAGGGCGTGTCCGGGGCGGGGCCCCTAACAGATTCGGGGGAGAGCCCCGGGAGCACGGGCAGCACCGCGGTGGCCACGCCCCGGAGCTCTTCCCCTTCATGCCATCAAGACCACAACCATGGCGACGCCCAACCTGGGGAGAATGCCGCTGACAACTCTTGCATCAACCACCTGCCTTCCTCCATCCTGCTGAAGGTAGGGGTAGGGGTAGGGGTAGGGGTAGGGGTGGGGGGCAGGGTGGCAGAGGGGGGGGAGTGCGGCAGGGACGGTCTGGGAAATGTAGCTCTTATGCCCAATTCACACCATGAACCTGCGACAGCGACAAAGCAGCACGATTTCATTCAAAGTCAATGAGCAACAGCAGCAAACAGTGGTGGAGGTGGAGTCAGTAGACAGTGAGAAATGACCCGTATGTTTGTCACTCTGAATCATTGACTAGCAGTCAATTTAGTCACACTGCCAACCAATCAGAAATGACAATGCTCTAGATGTTAAAAAAACGATCTGACAAGCTTGCTTTCCCTTCTTTCTTTCTGTTCTGTGCCATCATTGAAGGGCTAACTAGCCACTGAGGGGATGGCTAAGTACTGGCCAGTTGGGACAGTGTGTAAAATGCACATAAACAAATTTGTAAATTTTCTTTTACATATATTTAATTGAAAACAGTATAAAAAAATAAAAAACGTGAAACACGTTCCAAAAATGTTGGGACAGGGGCAAAAAAAAGGGTTGTTTCTCCTGACTTATTTTTCAATCGGAAAATGAGTCAGGAGAAACAACCCTTAAAGTGATCTGTCCATATCTACTGCATATCTGGCAGCAGAGTGATGGTTTGAGGCTTGTTTGACACCCACAACCTAGTCCCAGCCCCAAATTCCCATAGAGATCCATGCAAATGCAGAGAGGCTATAGTAACGCTTGTTGGAGTACCTGAAAATAAGATATCAAGAGTCTTTTGATGTCCTTTTATACCCAGTCATGCTAGCATCACCTATTTACCTGTGGAATGTTCCAAACAGGTGTTTTTTTAACGTCCCAAGTTTTTTGGAGCGTGTTGCAGGCATCAAATTCAGAATTACCGTACAGTGCCGTGAAAAAGTTTTTGTCCCCCTTCCTGATTTCCTCTATTCTTGCATATTTCTCGCACTGGTTGTTTTCAGATCTTTAGACAAAATATAATATTGATTTTAGGGAACCTGAGTGAACAAATGACACATTTGTTTTTTACTTATTTCATTTATTTAATGAACAAAAAATCCAAACACCTATTTCCGTCGTGTGAAAAAGTAATTGCCCCCTTACAATAACTGCAGCCAATGTAGAATAAAGTAATTTTTAATATTTGGTCGCATATCTTTTGCATGCCATGACTTCCTGATGATTCAAATGCAGAGTTATAGTATAGTGTCATTTGTTCACTCAGGTTCCCTAAAATCAATATTATATTTTGTCTAAAGATCTGAAAACAACCAGTGCGAGAAATATGCAACAATAGAGGAAATCAGGAAGGGGGACAAAAACTTTTTCACGGCACTGTAGGTTTACAAAAATCAATAAAGCTTATAAGGTAAAACATTAAATATCTTTTCTTTGTACTGTTTTCAAATACAAATCAATGCTTTCTGCTTTTATGTGCATTTTACATACAGTCCCAACTTCTTTGGAAATGGGGTTATACATAGTGCTGTGTGTGTTATGTTGATAATAGCGTAGCTAAGTATTATCGTGTGTATAAACCGTGTGCGTATGTGCTTTATTGACAGTAGTGTTTCTAGCTAGCCAGAGAAAGGCTAGCTAGGTTATGCAATATGTTCGTGTTCCGTTTGAAGTGTATTAGTCCAGTATAAAAGGGCTTCTGCTTTTGAGTCAGTCTAATCCACTGTGTATTGCAATAAGCGATGAGTATTCCTAGAGCATTCTGCCTGGTCTCTTTTTAGATGCGCTTGCTATATTATGTTTACAATCGGTAAGTTATTGGTGTTGCCCCGAATGGACTACGACACCCCCTTGTCGCCGCTCGTTGCCAAGTACAGCGATTTGGTCGCTGTTGCGAGTTGATGGTGTGAATTAGGCTTTATGCTGCAGCAACATTGCTGTAACGTTCTGGTGACATTGCTGTACCGTTGTCTAAAGACACCCCTCTGTAACACGGGCTCAAGATGATAATTCGGTACCGCTAAGTAACGTCCTGGCCTTCTGGGGGTACAGGTGCTCCCAAACCACGTGTCCCAGGCCGTTACCGAACCCTTCATGTCTGCCCATGTTTCCATTATTTTGTTCACTCGCTGTATACGCCTGAGCAATGATGAACACAGGATAATCTTCCTGATGTATTCTCGGTAAAATATAGCTTTTTTTCCCCCCAAACGGAAATTGGACTCAACAGGCCCATTCACATGCAGTTTAGAGTGCTGTCACCACAAACAGTGTTTATGTCTTGTGCATCGAACCGCCAAGCCAGTCTTGCATTACAATGGACATTATTAATATTGGAGAAAAAAATTAATTAGAGGAAACAGGATGGGGGGGGGGGGGGGTGTGGATCTCTGCGGGGGGTCCCCCCCCCCCTCTGTTTCTGTGCTGTATCTGTTTTATGATGTCATTTTTCTGCTTTTGCAGGTGTTCTCACATCTCTCTGTAAAAGAGCGCTGCCTGTGTGTGTCTCTGGTCTGTAAGTACTGGAGGGATCTGTGTTTGGACTTTCAGTTCTGGAAACAGATCGATCTGAGTGGCCTGCAGCAGGTAAGAGCCTTTCTGTCCCCAACCCACTCCCGACTGCCCCGTGTGAAAATCTCCAGTGTTAAAGTCTCTCTCCCTCTATCTCTCTTTCTCTCCCTCCCAGGTGACAGATGAGCTGTTGGTGAAGATCGCCTCCTGGAAGCAGAACGTAACAGAGATAAATCTCTCGGACTGCCGTAACGTGCAGGACCACGGCGTGTGCGTGCTGGCGTCCCACTGTCCCGGGCTGCTTAAGTACACCGCCTACCGCTGCAAACAGCTCAGCGACCAGTCCCTGGCGACCGTCGCTACCCACTGCCCCCTGCTGCAGAAGGCCCACGTCGGCAACCAGGACAAACTGACCGACGACGTGCTCAATAAGGTCTGTTCCTCTCCGGCTGAGCGGATCCACCCCAGTGTCGTCTGGGAGACCACAGCAGCCAGCTGTCAGCACACATTCTAAAACTGTAGACATTGTATTATCACGCCATTCGGAATGAAAATCCATCAAGCGAACTAGATGGTTTAATAACATTTTCAATAACTGTTTTTAGACAGGTTATAGAACTGCTGACGATTGCTGTAGTCTCAAAGGTTCAGCATGTCACATGTCGAGCTTGGAGTTAAAAGCAAGACCGATCCACTCAATCTGCTCATGATTACGATTATTATCCTCCCCCTTTTCATAACCATTTCATAAATTTATTATTTAAAAAGTATACGTATTATATATTATTTATAATTCCCAGAATCTTACTTTGATATTGGCTGAAGACTAAAAATAATAAATGGAGCCTATAAAATGTGTAAGGATCTGCCCTCGAGGCACACAGACCTGGTCCATTGAGCTGGAATGATGGTGAGAATAATTAAAGGCGTTAGTATTTCACTCTATAGCAAAGTAGCGCACCAAAATGACATCACCGGTATGCTGACGCAAGCATTTTCTGAGGCCCCCAACACCCCAAAATCCACCGCCACCCCCACTCAGTGATACGGACCACGAGGCCTAAATCTATAGTCTGCTCACTGGTCCTCTGAAAATCAATATTCCATAATGCAGTGCTTCTGACTGTGTGCGATATTGGTGCACAACCTCAACTGGGACTGTGATGTTGATCTGATGCGTGGGCCCCGTATTGGAAAGGTCACGGGGAAAAAAAAAACGTGGGATTATGAGCCGCGGTTTCATTTACAGCCGTCTCCGCGGCCCAGCTCTCTTCCGCCCTCTTCGCTAATGGAACCCCCGCGCGTGCCGTCTTGCGTTTAACCGTTTGCCCGGCTCTCCCGGATTCACTGAAGCGTTCGCGAGACCCTCAATATTTATTTGGACTCTGTTCTAGAAAAATTTAACACCGCTGTGCTTTCTGAAATTGGTATTCTGACGTCATTTGTTGTGTACTGAACCTTCTTTTGTGTTGCGTGTTGTAAGCTCTGCAAGTTGCTTTGCGTAAAAAAAAAAAACGTCTGGTATCTGAATTTAAATTTTATTCAAATCCAATCAAAGGGGCAAGCCTGGTTTTGGCTGGTGAAGTACAATTAATTTCAGACAGGTGTACTGTTTTATTTGCATTTCCGCTCGATTTAAAGCTACACTACTTTTGATATTAACGCCGTCTTTATGACTCTGATTAAACCAGCCACTTTATATAGCACCGTATATAGCGCCTTTTATCTGAGCTTTTCTTGGTGCTTCACAGTCCAGAGCTGGAAACTTTTTCACAATCAATGCTAAGCCCCGACCTGACAGAAGCACGGCAGCCATTTTATAGCAGAACGCCCAACAATCATCAGCTTCGGTAGAGGGGGAGGGAATTATTGCGCCAATTAAACCGGGGAGTGATTAGGTGGCCAGATTGGACGTTTATCCAGGACACTGGGGAACCACTGCCATTAATGACCAGAGTGGGTCAGGACCTTGGGTTTAATGTCACAGCGGCTGAATGGGTACGATAACACAGGCAGATATCACATACGCAACACGGGCTCCTGTCGGACCACCAGAGTGAGTTAATCTTTCCAATTACATTAGTAGTATATTATTCAAGTTACTTAATTGATTTATCCAGTAATCCCACTATAATCATGGCAGGCTGTGGAGGGAGGGTCTCACTGAAAACGGCTCATTTAGAGTCTGGGCTTTTGAACCCTGACTGTGGCGGGGCATTCAGTCGGGAACGTTTCAGTCAGCTGGGTGTTTCCCGCCTCTGCGCGCAAGAACAACTCCCCTTTCCAATCGGGTACCCGCAAAACATCCAAGAACAACTCCCTTTCCAATCAGGCACCTGCAAAACATGCAAGAACAACTCACCTGTCCAATCAGGCACCTGCAAAACATGCAAGAACAACTCCCCTTTCCAATCGGGTACCCGCAAAACATGCAAGAACAACTCCCCTTTCCAATCAGGCACCTGCAAAACATGCAAGAACAACTCCCCTGTCCAATTGGATGCCTTGTAAAACAGTGTTTTTGGTGTTTGGCTACGCAGCTGGGGCAGTTTTGTGCAGAGCTGCGGGATATTCACCTGGGGCAGTGCTACAATATCAGCGATGCGGGAATGGAGGCCCTGGCACAAGGCTGTCCAAAACTACAGAGGATCTACATGCAGGAGAACAAGTTGGTGAGTGCCTGCCTCTTACCTTTATATCACCTGTAATAATACCCATCTCTTACCTGTGGTGTTTATAGCACCTGTAATAATGCCCACCTCTTACCTGTGCTGTTTCCCACCTGTAATAATGTCCACCTTTTACCTTGCTGTTTATCTCGCCTGTAATAATGCCCATCTCTTACCTGTGCTGTTTATAGCACCTGTAATAATGCCCAACTCGTACCTGTGCTGTTTATAGCACCTGTAATAATGCCCACCTCGTACCTGTGCTGTTTATAGCACCTGTAATAATACCTAGCTCGTACCTGTGCTGTTTATCACCTGTGATAATGTCCATTTTTTACCTGTGCTGTTTATCACTTGTGATAATCCCCATCTCTTACCTGTGCTGTTTATAGCATCTTTAATAATGCCCACCTCGTACCTGGACTGTTTATAGCATCTTTAATAATGCCTGCCTCCTACCTGTGCTGTTTATAGCACAGGTATAATGCCCACCTCGTACCTGGGCTGTTTATCTCACCTGTAATAATGCCTATGTCTTACCTGTAACCTGGTTCCTCTCACCTTTTACATATTGATGTTTATCTCACTCTTAATATTGTGGTCACATCTTTAATGCCCTCCTACTTTTAATGTGTGCTCCTCGCCTTTAACATTAGGCTTCTGTAACCTTTAAATATGTGCACTCACTTTGATGTAATAGTGGGAGTCTAAATTATTTTAAAGACTAGTATTTTTTACTTTTTACTGCACTCTGTTATGGAATGGTATAAAAGGAAAAAAATTGCCACCAATTTTCAGAGCAGTGTCTTTGTCATTATGTGGAGTATTACCACTGCTGTCCACTAGGTGGAACAGTCCATGTTGATCCCCTTGTCAGTCAGTCTGTCTGTCTTATATTGCTACAGCATGGCAATTAACTTGGTGGAATGACTGCTTTCATGAGGAGAAATAAGCGAGCAGATTTGCTGTTATTGCTGACAGAAGTACACGCTCTACTGATGGCTGTAATGTTCATTGTGTATGTTCTTAATACGGTTAAAGTGTTTTCGTGAGATCATATGGGGGATGGGGGGGGTTGTGTTTTGCTTGATGTCCTATAACTTAAAACAGTTTTAGTTTGAGAAGTCTGAAGGCTCGTGCTTCTATTGGGGGGCGGGGGGCGGGGTGAGTGGTGAGTATGATCTCTTTCTATAAGAGTAATTTTTCCTGTGGGCAGAAAACGTAGCAGTGATGTGTCTGTTTCAAATGAAAGGGGAAAGGGAAACTCAAAGTGAATAAACTCAAAGCACCCCCCTCGCCCGTGAATAACACGCAATGAGTCCGGGGAACATGCAGCCCTTCTGCGGGCGGTCCGGTACTTTCCGTAACAACCGGAACACGGGACGATGAGGACCTGGGTCAGCCTCCGGGTTCGGGCGCAAACAGACCGTAAACGCGGTTGTCACGGCTTACCGGTTCGCACGGAGCTCTCTGCCGTTCCTCTTCCGCGACATGTGGAACTCCTTCCCGCGGAGCCGTGTTCGCATTCGAGCCGCGTGTCCGACCCGCCAAGATCCGCTGGGTTTTTCTTCCCTTCGGTGGAGCGGAGCGGTAAAACGAAACCGACTCCGTATTGATCTCTCTCTTAGAAGTTGTTTTGAAAACTGTCTGTAACGCCTGGGTGAGGGAACAACCTTTTTTTTCCCAGAGAAATGACTCAAAATCTTTTTGCGGCTGTTTACCTGTCTTTCCAGTGCAAGTTTACTTGTACATAAAAACAAAGCGCATTATCTTTCATCTAAGACTGTGCCAATTGGTGTGGTTCGTATCGGCGGGTGACAACGCCGTCACTATGAGACTGTGATTGCCTGCGGAGGGCACAGTGTGTGTGTGTGTGTGAGTGAGGACAGGGCACGCCACTCATCACCAGATGTTTGTCCGTGGGTCTGATGCAATCGCACTTTTGTATAATTGAGGAAATAAAGTTTTTTTTACCCCAAAGTTGTTAGGTTTGAATCCCATTTTTCTGGTTGGTGCATTAACTCGCTGTCCCCTGCAGCTGGCCCTTAAAAAGAATTAAGAGTTACCAACTGTTGCCACTGTGATCATGGCTGGCATCATAAGCAAATTATACCTTTGGAGACCCTGGCAGTCCTACAGGTCCACCACCAGAGGTCAGTAGTGCTCCATATGTGGTCTCTGTAGGTCGAAAAGTATTCTTTGAGTCTTTGAGCGAACCTTTCAACTGACACAACATTTTAAGGGGGTGCCAAATTGACATATGTGTCGGTGGCATGTATGGACTGCATCCTTCAGAAGACGGCACAAACTTGTCTCGCAACTTTACAAAATAAGCTAATGGGTTTAACATATAAGCTGAGAGCAGGTCCAGTTAAAACAGACCTTACGGGGAGCTGTCTGAAATCTGCTCCTTGAGGGTCTGGAATAATGTCTCGTGTCTGGTATGTTTAATCCTAGTATTTTTTTATAAAATTTTTTAAGAGAAGTGATTTTGTGCTTTACACTTAATTCGTAAGTCTGCTTTTCCTCTTTATGTTGCCCTAATTCTTTTAAATGCAGTTTTCTCCTCTTGCAAATACATGATAGCCTTGATGAATTGGGCCACTTAGCTCTGTTAACAGGATCTTGCACAGCTAGTTGGCCATTAATCATAATAAAAGCTTAAGGGATAATTGTTACTAGATTAAAGATATTAATGTTTTTGTAAATATCTTTCACTGCTGTGATATAGATTTCAAACAAGAATTACTCAGGATGTGAATTTTATGTTAGAATATATCGGGTGGCAAAAGAAAAGAAAGAAATGCATTCTGGGAATTTTAAGAACTGTTATGTCTATCTGTTCTTTCCTTGGCTAGAAAATGTTTAAGAACTTCCTATCTCAAACACAGCCAACATGTGACCTTTACTCCTTAAGCCGAGATGTGGGGAATCACTCACAAAGCATCGGATATGACTGTACCTTTTAGTTCCAGTTTTTCCTTTCTGCAGTTAATGACGACTACATTAATGGCTCAATAAGCAATTACCCTTTTTAATTAGAAATTTAGGAGAAGATTAAAACATTGATTTTACTCACCAAGAGGAGAGCCAATGTTGAATTATTTACAGTCATTCCTGGCCAGAAAGGTCTCCATTTCCACACTGTGGATTAAAATGTAGGCTAAATCATACCTTTGGCTCAGAGCTTGATTCCACAAAAGGCTAATTTGGTCGAGCGGGACACACTTCAAACAACAGTCTCCAAATGTGAGGGAAATTAGAATCATTAAGTCATTTATTTTTCGCAACTTCATCAATGGACCATCCATAAGTACAGAGGGCCGGATTTACGAATGGATTGCAACTGCTTTTACAACGCAAAAGTAGTCGCTACATGGTCGCGATATCTACGTCAGATTTACTAAAAGGTGACAATGTGTCACAATCGCTATTAGGATGCAATTTGCAGGGATTACGTCTTTTATTTTGATTCATAATTATTTGTGTTCATGCATATGTATACCTGGAGGGAACACGCTAAAACATGGTGGAGATTTTGTAAATTAAGCCAATTAAGTATTCCGTCTGATTGACTAAAGTATTCCTTAATAGCGACTTTCTTTTTTGCTGGGAAATGTTTAGAACTCCTGAAAGCAATGTTCCTGCGATTTGTAAATTTATTTATTTATTTAAAATTTTTTTATTTTTTATTTTTTTACATCCTCTACTGTTCATTAATTCATTTTGTATATGATGTCACATCAAAGATTTCTCCTCACCATATGCCGTTGTTACCTCGTAAATGTAAGTATTTTTTTCTTTGTGTTTATCTCGATACGTGCCTGGTTGCTCCGTATCCATTTCTTAGCATCTGGACGAGACATTATTTATGACTAATTTTATGTGTGTCTCCGACTGCAAAATTGTGAAGGAAGGCGTTTAATTTCTTTGATTGCATAATTAAGACCAGTCATAGTAAATTGGGCATTAATGTGTCGGTATCTGTGACTGCAACAGAGCCACAATATATTAAATGTTTTTTCAACTATTTCCTTAGTAAATCTGGCCCTCAGTGCCGGGCTGTGTTCTTGGGACTGTACACTGTATCACATTTGTGTCATGTTTTTTTTTGCTATAAGGACCCATTTATAAACATCTCAACGTGCGTTGATATTAATCTCTCTTGTGATGTGTATGATGTGCGCACAGACTCGATTTTTAAACATTCCTTTTTGTTTTTTGGAGATCAGTCCTTTTGAAAAATTAAAGATGTTTAATAAAAAATGCATATTGGCACTAATTACCTTATTTTCCCCAATTCCAAAAAAAGTTGGGACATTATGTAAAATGCACATACAAGCAGAAGGCAGTGATTTGTAAATGATCTTTTACATATTTAATTGAAAACAGTAAAAAAAAAAATATATTTAGTGTTTTACCTTATCAACTTTATTGATTTTTGATGCCTGCAACACATTCCAAAAAAGTTGGGACAGGGGCAAGATAAGACTGGGAAGGTTGTGGATTGTTCAAAAAACACCTGTTTGGAACATTCCACAGGTAAACAGGTGAATGGGTAACAGGTGATGCTATCATGATTTGTTATAAAAGGAGCATCCATGAAGGCTCGGGCGTTTACGAGAAAGGATGGGTCGAGGTTAGCCACTTTGCAAAAAAACTGCGTGAGCGAATAGTCCAACAGTTTAAGAACAACCTTTCTCTACAGTCCATAATATTATTAAAAGATTCAGAGAATCTGGAGAAATCTCTGCGCGTAAAGGGCAAGGCAGAAAAACTATTAGATCCCTCAGACGGCACTGCATTAAAAACACGACACGCTTCTGTAATGAATATAACCACATGGACTTGGGAATGCTTTGGTAAACCGTTGACAGTAAACACAGTTTAAGACTCTACTATGCAAAGCATAAGCCATATATCAACAACATCCAGAAACGCCGCCAACTTCTCTGGGCTCGAGCTCATCTGAGATGGACTGACGCAAAGTGGAAACGTGTGCTGTGGTCTGAAGAGTCCACCTTTCAAATTGTTTTTGGAAATGATGGATGTCATGTTCCCAGGCTAAAGAGCAAAATTGTTACTTTTTGTTACTAACGCAAGGTTCAAAAGCCAGCGCTTGTCATGGTATGGGGGTGTGTTAGTGCGCATGGCATGGGTAACTTGCACATATGTGAAGGCACCATTAACGCTGAAGGGTTCATATGCATTTTGGAACAACATATGCTGCCATCTGGAAGACAATGTCTTTTTCAGGGACGTCCCTGCCTATTTCAGCGAGGCAATGCCAAGCCACATACTGCACGTGTACAACAGCGTGGCGTCGTAGTCAGAGAGTGCGGGTGCTAGACTGGACTGCCTGCAGTCATCAAATTTAGAATGAGCATATATTTACAAAAAGATTTAGTTAAAACATGAAATATCTTGTGTTTGTACTGTTTTCAATTGAATTGAAATTGGGGTTTGTGTGAATTACTCATTGATGCTGTGGTCCTGATGTGGTGTTGTGGTGGGGTGCTGTGGACTGGTGAATTTTCTCTTTACATTTCTAGTACATTAAGCCTGAAACGAGGTTAGTGAACAAGTAGGGAGATGGGCAAGAAGTTTGCTTGGTCAAATCCTGGTATAACGGTCGTTTGGCGCTCAAATGATATACGGTAGCTGCCGCTTTACGCTTATTCAGCAGAAATCCTGCTGTACAAAAGTAGACACTCTAAGCTGTCTAATTCATGGTGAATAAAGGCATACGTTGGACCGGAATATAATTATAATGTTATCTTCATGTGGTTCACCATCTTCTTCATCAGTGGTAACTGTGCTGCCAGTGTCAGGGGTGTCATTTCAACTGGAAAACCTCTGATTGTTGAGATGGATAAACGGTTCACTGCTGGATTCCCACCACGGCTTTGTTTGGAGTCCAGAACACTATAAAGCTATCGCGCTTGCCTAAATCGTTGGCAGTCTCTGATACAACCCCCCCCCCCCCCGCCATACAGTCATGAGTCTGTAATTTAATGACACGGCAACGTGTGGGGATTATTTTTTGAGAAAAGCAAATTAACTTAATCCAATTTTCACTGTTAGCAAGATTTACACCCCCCTGCCGTGTCTGCTCTCAGTCGGCAGGTAGTCAGGTGATATAAAGCGGTTTATAGTCTGCTTAACTCACTTCTTATCCCACTTCTGTGCATTCCCCAAAGCCATTCTCTTTTTTTCATACCTCACTTGTTTGCATCGCAAAACGGCAGTCCTCAAACGGGCCAGAGGTCACCCGCTGACCGTCTCTGGTGAAGCAAGCCAAAAGAACCTCTACGCCAAATCACGTCTTTTTCACAAGTTCACTGTCAGAACCTAGATGCAGTCTTGATTCCCCTCAAGATTGATTCTCCTCCCTGTGTGAGACTGAAAGAACGCTACTCCCTGAGCGAAACCTCAAAGGACCAATTCTGCAGCTGACAGAGGTCCTCATAATGCAGTTTATTCCGAAGTGTGTATTTATCTATTCCGTGGCTGGTAGATGTGCTCATACTGCAGCTTGTGTATGTAAGCATGTGTACGTGCTGCAGTGTGGAAATGCATGCAGATATGTAAGCATGCATGAAATGCATGTAAAGAAGCTTAGAAGTTTCAGAGCAGACTCCAGTAAGTGTTTTTATGGGCGGAGCACAAGCGAAGCCAGGTGAACGGGGAGAGACCAGCACGACTTTAACTCACAAACAAACCTGCGTACTGTATGTGTGTGAGAGACACGGTGTCTTTGACAGATTTGTGTGTTTGTTTGTTTTAAAATTTAGTTGGAGGCAAAAAATTTTGTGTGTGATTTTTATAATGTTTTCTGTGGTAGTGTGGTAGGAGAAGGTGGTGGCTGAGATTTCTATGTGATGCCACACCAGTCTGTCTTTAGAGATTACACAGCCCGGCCTGATTAGCTCCAGTTTTAATTAGCCAAAATGTCTCGTGTAAATGGAATTTTAGATGACCTAAAATAGATTAAATATTGCCCTCAATTTGGTTCTAATTACTTTATGTATGTAGTGCCTCCCCCGCACACACACACACACACATACACACACACACACGCACACACACACACGCACACACACACACACACACACACACACACACACCTGTCAGTTGTTACACTCGCGGACAAGATTTTGTGCAGTTATGGCTTAGCGTTTTACAAAACACGGCAAGATAGTCCTTGGACAGCCATGGTTATGTTGCTGTTGTCACTCAGATGATATTAAATGTTATAAAACTTATAAAGAAACTTTTCTAATTTTGTCTCGTTCACATTCATCAATCGATTTTGGAGGTGCTGAGTATTTAGGTGCTTAGAAGTAAGTAATTGTATGTTTTTCAAACATAATCTCCTGCTTTCCCCTGGTTTTACATGGCCAGTTAATCTGTGTACTCTTGTTGCCCCCACCCACTGAATCAGGTTTGGAGAGCTGTTTTTAAGCAGCACCTCGTGCGACAGGTGTGTGTAAGTGCGTGTTTGTGATGCGTCAGTTACCCTCATTGAGTACTAATGAGAGTGGGAGTGTGTAAACGGGAATGTTTGTGGACACCATCCATCTCGATTTTCTGACCCCACCAGGGCCCAGCTGTGGGTTGGAGTAGCACAGAAACCGGCCCTGGTAGGGATTCGGTATCATTACAGTTAAACGGCTTCTTAAATGGACCCGTGTCTCCCCAAATATCAACCCACTCCGCCGACACGGGCCCCCCTCATGGCTGCTAATGACTACGGGCTAAATTACAGGGGTGTCTCTCCGCCTCTGTTGCTGTTTTACTCGCTTGCAGAGAGGGGACTGAATGGTAAAATACTGTGTGCGTGTGTGCGTGCGCGCGTGTGTGTGCGCACGCCTGTGTGTTTGTACAGGTGTGTGTGTGCATGTGCGTGCGCCTGTATGCGCCTCTGTGTGCGCGCGCATGTTTTTAATACAGGAAGGAAAGTCTTGCATGACTCCATTTCCTGTATGCCCCCTCCTCCCCAGTGTTTTTGGTGTGGTTTCAGGGTGCGGGGGTGCTCTCTACCCCCCCCCCCCCCTCTCCATGGGGCATGGAGGTGAACATTTCCGCCCCTCTTGCAGTGGGTGGTGCCAGTGAGGTTCTTTTCTCTCCCCTACAGCTATAGTGTTGGGTTTTACTGACCCAACGCTTTCAGGAACTGCAGCGTTCCAATCCGGCGGCGTTCTCTGACATTTCGTTTTCTTTATTTCTTCTCTTCAGCCCCAGAGGAGTCACTCGGTTAATCACTGCTCGTATTGCTGATACTGATGTATGGACAATCTGAGAAGGACGGACAGATGGACAAACCTAAAACAGGAGAAACTTTAATTGATTGACCCAGATTTGGCCTGACAGTGCGGATATGCGTCTGTCTGTATTTTAACGACATGTTCGTCTGTCTGTCGTGAGAACTCGTTGAACCTGGGCTGGCTTCTTTTCCACGATCGTCTCCACAGTCCTTTGCTGACTTAGGGACCCAGTGGCGGCCAGCAGAGGGCGCCGTAAGGCTGGTTTAAACAAGATGTCTGTCGAGTCATTTTCCTTACTCAAGATGTATGAAGAAATAAATGAACTACCACGTGTTAATGACACGAGTCCAAGATTAAACTAAGTAATCAGTTTTTTAATACGTAATATGATTTTTGTCTATTTGTGCATGTCATTTAACTCTGCGTTATTTTTGCGTATTAATCAAATCGCTTTGGATTTTGGAACCTTTTTGGTTATGTGCGATGGTCGCATAAAATCACGTTTTCTCTGCTATTTGCAGAATCAGGTTTCCCTCTGGAAAGATCTTTATTCACAACCGAGCAGAGGCATATAATTGGACTTGTTTGTAAAATATGAATTAAAGTACATCAGCAATACACCAGGGGAGAAAACATCAATAGTGTTTGGAGCTCATGAAGGACTCTGCCATTTTTATCTGTACAGCAGAAAAGTGAAGGAAGTGGATTTAATATGGCGTTCATGGCTGTACGCCAATAAATACATTTTTAGAGTGGGGAAAAAAAATAAATTGATGTACATTTCAGAGTATTATGAGCACAAGTTTGACTCTATGATTGATGGTGTTTAGGAGTAATAACAGTCATAATCATAACTTTTAAGCTTGTTGTTTTAACGAGCGTGTTTAATTGTTTTGGTGGCTCACCTCTAACTCTGCGTGAGGAGCTGCTGCCCCAGTTAGATACTGCATGTATTTAACTGCTTTTTATAAAGAGACGAGGATCGCGTGTGCTCTTAAAGAGCGGGGTTATAAATCACGCCGCAGGGCCGTCCCTTCCTTCTGTATATTTGGGGGTATCGTGTGACGCTGGGGTGAACCTCAGTCCCTTTATTCTTTAATTTTCTTACAAGCAGAAAAGATTGTGGAATTTTCTGGAAGGGCCAGCAATTGCCTGCGTTCTGTTGAAATGTCAGAATCGTGAGAAGAAGCTCTTTGAAGACAAAAAGGAAACTCCCATAAGTTACATCCCCCCGACACACATGGGCCAGCCAAATCTCCCACTGCCCACCTGGTGTTTCTCGAACCTGTGACAAGTGCTCAGGCCATTACTGTGTTCTGTGCCTTTGGCATCATATGTTTCAAAAGTGATGTGCTTTTGAACTGGAGTCAGAGAGACATGGGCGAAATTAGCTTTTTTTTCTTCTCTTTCTCTCTCTCTCACTCTCACTCTCCTCCCCCATTCTTCTTCTGGCCCTTTCTCTTTCCCTCTCTCCCTCTCGCTTAGCTTTTTCATCTGTTTAAAAGGATATTTCCTCTTCTTTTCATACAGGCTCTATCTCCCTCTCCCTCTCCCTCCCTCTGCTTTGCAGCTTGTGGACCCAGGTCTGCCCTTATTGGCCATGTTCATAAATCTGTAGCCGGTGTGCTGTGGTATTTGTGGTTTGGAGTGAGAATGTGACTGGGAGAATTGGCTAAAAGGATGATTGATGTGTTTGACGAGACATGAGGTGACAGGCGTGCAGTTTTTGTGGTGTTCGCTCACCTTTACAGCGAGTGATGGCATTAGCAGCCCCCCCCCAGTGCGGGGGGCAAGGGGGGAGGGCAATTAGGAAGCTGTCAATCATAGAATCTACCAGTCAGGAGCACTGGTCTAACTGTCTGAGAATGCTCTGCAGTCTGCCACTGCACCAGGACAGGAAGTGATGTCATATTGCTGCAGAACGCTTTCCCCATATTTTTTAACCAGTTGTATGTTATGTTCAACCCGCCCCCAATACATTTTCCAGATAACGCACATACTTATGATTTTGAGTTTAGGTTTGGGAAAGGGGCTTTAACACCTGTGGTTCAGTCATACCCCCTTTGAAAGGAGAAGTGACGTTCAGGACAGCAGTTGGTACACTGGCGCAGTGTCTTTTTGACTGGATCCGCTCAGATCGGCGGGGATGGTAAAGGTGCTCAGAGTTTTTAGTCCCATCCCCGACCAGCCGTCCAAACTGGAGTCGTCTTGCTCACCAGGTGTTTAGAGCGGACAGAATTAAGAACCCTCTCGTCACAGGAACCAAGAGGCATGACTTAATGCTGCCCGACCCCCTCTCCCCGAAACAGCCCACCCAAAGTCTGTTGTTGATTGGCAGATCAGCACCACCCCGCCACACACACACCTCTGTAGGAGAAGAGAGCTCAAACCCTCTGTGATCGTCTCTCTAAATCCGGCCTGGCCCCGTGTGTCTCCGAGCGGAAACCCATTATGAGATATCGCATCAGGACAGCTAATCAATTAATGGAGTCGTTAACTGCTGCAATTAGGAGCCGGAAGGGGGCTGGGGATGGGCGTGGCACATTGACCCAGATCCAGGTATTTTAATGAGGGGGGATGGCACGAGGAGTAAATCCACCCACGCACCCACTATTTAATAGTATTTTCTCCTCATTTGAGTGGAGCAGTGTTTTTTGTTGAATGATGTGTATTGATGGTGGTTAGTACAGTTGCGTGTGCAGCATTCAGAAGAATCTTCCCTCCTCACTTGCAGTCTCTCTCCCTGCAAATTCAAATGGAAATTCAGATGTGTGTCGCATTTTGCAAATTCAAACTTTTGTAGTAAAAGCAATGAAAAAGTATATGTAATTAGTAAAAAACCCACAATGCCAGACCCCTCCCACACGCACCCTCCTTGAGCCATCATTTTCTTCTTTCTCTCCCACTGTTTTTTTTGTAATCCCTCGCTCCCTCCCTTTCTCTTATTCTCTCTCTTTATCCCCACCTCCCCTTGATCACTAGTTGACTCCAGGCACTGCAAAGCTGCTTCAAGGTTTTACACAATGACCCTGGATATCCTATTAGTGTCCGCTTCTCTTTCTCCCTCACTCTCTCTTTCATAAACTCCATCTCTTCCCATTTCTAATCGCATTCATCCGCAATGTCTGCGCTGTCCCCTCACACCTGCCACAGGGTCCAGAACCAAAGCCAATAACCCTCCCACTCGCCTCACCTCCTTATTTAAAACACAAGCCCCTCTCCTCTCTATACATTAACACTTTCAGTGCCAGAGATCATCCCATCATGTGAAATATGTCATTTTGCCATCCTGTTATCCTACAAGTTTTGGTTCCAGTATTTTATTATGACATCATAAATGCATCAAAACTCCAGAGAGGAAATTGCTTCTTTTGTTCCTCTATTATGATGTCACAAATGCCAGAAATCCTGGCCACCATTTTTTTGGTTACAGGATTCTATTGACATCACAAATGCAATAAATGGCTGTTTGGGAGATAGCACATTAAATGGCTTTTTATTGTATTATATCATGAGCTGAGATTGCATTTCTAGGCCATAATTGTTTCTGTGTCTGCTGCAGCTGTTGTCCTGTTGTGTTACTTCAGAGAATGAAGCCCTTTTGGCCTTATTCCCACCCCTGTCTGGAATGTCCAACTGCCTGCAACCACAACCATGTTCCAGTGCGTGAAACCACCCTGCCAATTTGGGAGAGCTGGGACGTCCACGGTTCCACTCTGAAAACACGTGCTGTCCAACAGCTGCTTCGTTTTGCATCGCAGACTGCATCTAAGTTCTCACAGAGCGGCATCAGAGGAGGGACTTTTCATATGCGGCTTTGACATGCAGTCTTATGAGCGTCCTTATCGACCAGCGGGGGTCGTCCAAGTGTGATGAAATGTGGACCCCTGTCCGACTGAAACCTCTCATGCCCCGGGCGACGCAGGCGCTAATGCTACTGGCCACAGTCGGCACTGGCATGGTCTGGATTAGATCAAAGGCCACGAGGCTTATCCATGCACCTCCGTGTTGTGCCTTAACCGAATGAGCTATCCAAAAGCCCCAGAGACACATTTTGAACTGGAGAGCAGGATGAAATGTATTTGGCCCACTCCTTGACTGAGTCGGTGATTGTGAATGTTTTCTTCTGAAACACTCTGTGGTGATTCCTGTCTTTAAAAAGAAAAGGATATTAAATCAGGACTGATTGATTGATTGATTGGTTTGATTTGGCATTGTGACAGCCCAGTGCTTTCTGATGTCAGAGCACTAATTTCGGCATTTGGCTATGCTTTTCCTCCACTGTCAGACAGAATGAAATGAGCGCTTGTCCCTTTGATGTAAACAGTGGGGTTATCAGGGTTCAGGGGTTTTTGGCTGCTGTTGTGAGCTCAGCGTTTGTGAGGTCAGGCAGATGCACTGCTTCTCTTACGGCTGCGTTTATCCGTGTGTGTGGTTGGCCGCCAGAGAGGCCCTGAGCTCTTTGTGCTGATGCCTCACTCCTCCTTCATCACATCACCTCCCTCCTCCATCACATCACCTCTTTCCTCCTCCTCCTCCATCACATCACCTCTTTCCTCCTCCATCACCTCTCTCATCCTTCATCACCTCCCTCCTCCATCACATCACCTCTTTCCTCCTCCTCCTCCTCCTCCATCACATCACCTCTTTCCTCCTCCTCCTCCTCCTCCTCCATCACATCACCTCTTTCCTCCTCCATCACATCACCTCTCTCCTCCTTCATCACCTCTCTCCTCCTTCATCACATCACCTCTTTCCTCCTCCTCCTCCATCACATCACCTCTCTCCTCCTTCATCACATCACCTCCCTCCTCCATCACATCACCTCTTTCCTCCTCCTCCTCCTCCTCCATCACATCACCTCTTTCCTCCTCCTCCTCCATCACATCACCTCTTTCCTCCTCCTCCATCACATCACCTCTTTCCTCCTCCATCACATCACCTCTCTCCTCCTTCATCACATCACCTCTCTCCTCCATCACATCACCTCTCTCCTCCTTCATCACATCACCTCCCTCCTCCTTCATCACATCACCTCCCTCCTCCTTCATCACATCACCTCCCTCCTCCTTCATCATGTGACCTCCCTCCTCCTTCATCATGTGACCTCACTCCTCCTTCATCACATCACCTCCCTCCTCCATCATCACATGACCTCTCTTCTTTCTCTCTTCTTCCATTCACTAATCATTTCCCTCGTTTCCAATATCACTTTTCCTCAATCACAAAGCACTGTTTTTCTATAATGGCAAATTTAATATGAGACGCACACAGCTCTTTTTAGTGCACTAGAGAGGGACACACACAAAGCTGTTCATGTGAGTGACCCCCCTACTCCAAAGTGTTTTTGTGTAATGGCACAAAGGCTGAAATGTGGCTCTGCAGATTCAAAGAGTGTGTGACTTGTGACTGGCACAGTGAGATATCCGTATGATCCTTATAGATAGTGTGTGACTTGTGACTGGCACAATTAAATATCCGTATGATCCTTATGGATAGAGTGTGACTTGTGACTGGCACAATTAAATATCCGTATGATCCTTATGGATAGAGTGTGACTTGTGACTGGCACAATTAGATATCCGTAGGATCCTTATGGATAGTGTGTGACTTGTGACTGGCACAATGAGATATCCGTATGATCCTTATGGATAGTGTGTGACTTGTGACTGGCACAATTAGATATCCGTATGATCCTTATGGATAGTGTGTGACTTGTGACTGGCACAATTAGATATCCGTATGATCCTTATAGATAGTGTGTGACTTGTGACTGGCACAATTAAATATCCGTATGATCCTTATGGATAGAGTGTGACTTGTGACTGGCACAATTAGATATCCGTAGGATCCTTATGGATAGTGTGTGACTTGTGACTGGCACAATGAGATATCCTTATGGATAGTGTGTGACTTGTGACTGGCACAATGAGATATCCGTATGATCCTTATGGATAGTGTGTGACTTGTGACTGGCACAATGAGATATCCGTATGATCCTTATGGATAGTGTGTGACTTGTGACTGGCACAATTAGATATCCGTATGATCCTTATGGATAGTGTGTGACTTGTGACTGGCACAATTAGATATCCGTATGATCCTTATAGATAGTGTGTGACTTGTGACTGGCACAATTAAATATCCGTATGATCCTTATGGATAGAGTGTGACTTGTGACTGGCACAATTAGATATCCGTATGATCCTTATGGATAGTGTGTGACTTGTGACTGGCACAATGAGATATCCGTATGATCCTTATGGATAGTGTGTGACTTGTGACTGGCACAATGAGATATCCGTATGATCCTTATGGATAGTGTGTGACTTGTGACTGGCACAATGAGATATCCATATGATCCTTATGGATAGTGTGTGACTTGTGACTGGCACAATGAGATATCCATATGATCCTTATGGATAGTGTGTGACTTGTGACTGGCACAATGAGATATCCGTATGATCCTTATGGATAGTGTGTGACTTGTGACTGGCACAATGAGATATCCATATGATCCTTATGGATAGGTGTATCCCAATTTTGAACATTCAAGACAAAACAGGGGTCCTAATGTACACTCTCCCAAACTAGCAAATAACATTGGGAATTCTAAAAAAACAAAAAGCTATTTAGGAAATAATTTTAAAATATATATGTTTCTAGAACCCAGTCAGACAGTATAAGAATGGTGAAGTCTCAGGATTCTAATTGAGACATAATCAAATGCCAGAAATGGTCCAAATCATGATAAGTGCCTACTTTTAGCCTCGGTTTCTATTATGACATCATAAACGCATTAAATTCCAGAGACCTCCATCATGTGAAATGGCTCTTTTTAGTCTCATTATTATATTATGACATCATAAACACATTAAGTTCCTGAGCTGGTCAATTAATGGAACACAACCTTAGAGCAGAGCTTCATTTGGGCGAACGATATTAAACCACAGGCACTGAGGCAGTTTTTCTGCTTTGTGTTTATAAAATGAAAGACATTGTGTCTAAAACTGCCTAATTGAACAATCTTCATTAAATAACTGCCCTTGGTCAATGAAACACAATTATTATGAATATGTTGTTTTTTTTGTTATATTAGGTTGCAAGACCAAATGGGCAATTAAATATCCAATCACAGTGAGAGTGGGCTTTGAAAGGAGACAAAGCCTTCAGGCCTCTGGGAAAATCTTGTTATTTGTTTTGTAAAATAAATGATGTGCGTCATAACTATGTCAGATTGCATAAAAAGACTAGCACAGCGTTAAAAAATCTAACGTAATAAAATTTAAAAAATGGTCAAAACCAAGGCACATTCTAATCCACTCTGGCTCGCACCACAGCCTAAAATTCATGAACCAAACCAGACCTTTTTGACTGAATATTATATTCATGTGCCATTAATGAAACATTATTGGCATTTATTTGCATTGTTAATGTTCATTGATTGTTTTGGAGTGAATGGTCCTTAATTAGAAATGAGTCACCCATCTGGATTGACTGGAAGCCCATGAGGTAAAGCTGTAAAGTATAGGCCTGTTGGCTTTGCAGTCCCAAATGTGTTCATGGTGAGTGATGGCTGCTCTAGGACCAGTGCTGTGGAAAGCCTTTGTAGTGTTGGAGTTAAATGACGGGTCGTTAATGAGACTTTAGTGTAAAGCTTTGCCGCATTTACAATAAAGAAACAACCCCGGTATAGATATTTCACTTGATGACACTCTAAAATAAAATTATTTCTCCAGACCTTTGGAGTGCGCTGTGCATGTTGCCTTGAAAGTTCAGCTTTAGCGATAATTATTACACAGAAATCCAAAGCGTGGCCCAGGCCCTTTTGTCACGCTTATAAATGAGTGCCAAACGGACAGAATTCTTTTGGGAAGGTTTTTTGACACTGAAAAGGTATATGGAATAATAAAGGCATGTACCCCCGCCCCCCTTTACACAGACAGCCCTTACACCTTCAACATTGGTGTAGAGGAGCTCTGGAATGCATTGGGATTGACTTTCAATGTGTTCCTGAACTCTGGCGTTTGTACCCGGAATGGTCACATGACCACATGGTGACCCTGGGAGAGGCTGAGAAGATGAAGCAGTCCAGGATGGGGGTGGGGGGGGTGGAGTTATGAAGCTCTGTACTACTGATTGATTTGTGGCAGCTCATATGACACTTTGACAAGGAGAGAAAGAGACTGAGGAAAATGGAGAGAGAGACGCAGAAACAAATCTGTTTGTCATGTGGCTCAAGCAGCTCCCAGGCCGTGAAATCGATGCTTCCTCGCGAATGTGGAGAATGACTTCCTCTCTTTTCTCCCATGCGGGCCTGACCTTGGCTCCACACACACTTCACCATGCTCCATAATGCTCCATAACGCTTCAGAATGCTTCAAAAAGCTTTAGAATGCCTCCTAGGAGAGGTTTTCTCTGTGTTGCTGCCCTTTAATGACTGGAAGTAGCTTTTGAACATGGCAGCTCAGCGCGTGGAAGGTTGCAGATTCTATATCCGTGAGTCAGGTTCACGACCTTGGTGACCTCTGTGAACATCCAGCTGGAGAACCTGCCAAAAGGTCACCTGTGTCAGGTATCCTTGATCTCCTGGGAAAGCTAATGGCGATGTGTCTTTGGTCTGCGAGCTGCTCCATCAACTAAACGAGCGAACGAACACTTGTGCCTTTCCCAAAAACCTCACATATGGCAGTTTTAGTTGTAACCACGTGTGGGGCAGGTGTGCCTGATGCTGCCCGTTAATGAGCTACAGATTAATCAGTCCTTTTATTTCCCAGAATACACCAGGCTTGAGCCGGGCATTTGTGAAACGTTTATGTGGGCAGCTGGGGAAAGAAGGAGCAGAAATAAAAGGAACCGTGAGGGGGAAGTGTAAAGGCATATGAAAATGAAATTGTAAATAAAGTGACTCATGGTCCCAGGGTTGTGATTTGTGGCAGTGGATAGAGAGGCAGAACCTGCGCAGTAGAGGGACGCACACACACACACACACACACACACACACACACACATACACACACGCACACACAAACACACAGACACACACCTGCCGCTCAGGATGATTCTGTGGTTCTGTACCAGTGTAGAGAGCTGAGGTACACAGCATCACCTTGGAGGAATTGGCAGTGCCATCGCTCACATGAGTTGTTTGGGCCAAGTTTGTTCCACATACAGTGCCCTCCACAATTATTGGCATGCCTGGTAAAGATTAGTAAAAAGGGTTATAAAAAATTCACCATTTGGTGAATTAGCTTAATCTCACACTGAAAAAATTAGAAAAATCCAACCTTTAATTGAAGTTAATTTATTCTGAGAAAAAATAGATCCCTCATCAAGAAATAATTATTTTTAACAAAACCATGTGGGCCACAATTATTGGCACCCAATATGCATTTAATACTTTGCACAACCTCCCTTTGCCAATAAGACGGCACTGAGTCTTTTCCCGTAACATCTAATAAGGTTGGAGAATACAGAGCAGGGAATCTGAGACCATTCCTCTTTGCAGAATCTTTACAGATCACCCAGAGTCCTAGGTCCTCTTTTGTGGACTCTCCTCTTCAGTTCAGCCCACAGGTTTTCAATGGGGTTTAGGTCAGGGGACTGAGATGGCCATGGCAGAAGCTTGATTTTGTGTTCAGTTAACCATTTTTGTGTTGATTTGGACGTATGTTTTGGATCATTATCCTGCTCGAAGATCCAACAACGACCCAGTTTTAGTTTCCTGGCAGAGGTAGCCAGATTCAAAGAAATGTCCTGGTATTTCATGGAGTTCATGATGCCATGTACCCTAACAAGGTTCCCAGGGCCTTTGGAGGAAAAACAGCCCCACAACATCACGGAACCTCCACCATACTTAACAGTGGGGATCAGGTTATTTTCGGTATAGCCATCCTTCTTTTTACGCCAAACTCACCTTGAGTGTTGGTTGCTGAAAAGCTCAGTTTTCGTTTAATCTGACCATAGAACACGGTTCCAGTCAAAGTTCCAGTAGCGTTTAGCAAACTCCAGGCGTTTACGTTTGTGGTGAAATGATAGGAAAGGCTTTTTTCTGGCATGGAGGTGATGTCTAATGGTAGTTTTGGAGACTTGATGACCCCAGGATGCTACTTTCCTCTGTAATTCTCCAACAGTGAGCACGTTTACATGCACTCAATAATCCGATCATATTCGGAATATGGCAGTCATCGGATTATTCAGATTGTCATGTAAACGCAATATTCCGAAATGCTTTTTCGGAATAAAGCCGTTATCGGAATATGAGAAATCCGATAACTACACCTGGATTTCTGCCGTGTCTTTCATTTAATTGGTTGCTTGTAAACGGTTATTCCAATGTAATTCGGATGTGCGCATGTTTGACAGCCATGGCAACAGCTACTCCGGATATTGTTAGTAACGTAATGCTAACGTCGAAACAGTTGAGAGGTCAGAGAGAGATGTCAACCAACGGAAAAAGTCATTTCTGGAGCGAGAAGGAAACCCTCCTGATGTTATCCGAAATAAAAAAGATTAATATACTTCATCTCATAGATGGGAAAAAAGTTAGAAACGCGGAATAATGAGCACATTTACATGCACTCAATAATGCTCTTATGGGTTTCGTCGTCATATGGTAAATTAATTCACCGATTCAGAATGGAGAGGCAACTTCAGTATGGCTCTGAGATCATTTATGAAACTTTGTGGTTTGGTACAGAACATAATGAGCCCCGACGAAGTGACAGTGCGTCCCGCTGGACCTCTTCAAATGCGAGTCGCAATAGCGCTGTACAAAGTCGGTAGCTGCGGGGAGTACAGGCTGATAGCGAGCCAGTTTGGTGTCCACAAATCTACTGATTTGGTGAATTAATTTAGCACCACTCTCTCACACCAGTCCTTGCTCCTAACGCGCATCCAGCACGACTGGGTCCTTAACAGTGCTGGAGGAAGGCCTATTCTGGGTCCAATAATCAGCGCTTGTAACGTTAAAGCTCTTCGCCGTCTTCTGCTCATACGCTTGAAGGACAGTGTTAGTTGCCACCCACAACCATAACATCTGCCATTTGACGACGAAACCCATATGAGCATTCCTGTCTAACGTGACCACACGTTTAACGTTTCTTTCTTATACGTTATAGGCTATACTGTACTTTCTTATATAACTAACGTTAGGCTATAACGTTAACGTGTTTACTAACTTACGGTTACGCATAGCAACCCGCGTGCTGTTTCTAGCAACCCAGCAGGAAGTATAATCACGTTATGTAAGGTTAAAATATGTAAGTTATAATATATAACGTCAGGCTAATATATGTTTCTAATGTATGTTTGAGTTGCACATCGCGTTTAGGGAAAGAAATCTGAATATTGACTGAATCATGTAAACCTGGATTTTCCCCATTATCGAATTACTTAAGTGCATGTAAACGCCTTAATCGAATTATTGCCATATTCTGATTACTCCCAGTTATCGGATTATTGAGTACACGTAAACATACTCAGTGATCCTTGTTTTTTTTTTTTTTTGCCTTTTACCATCCTCTTTACTGTGTGTGGGGGCAAAATAAACTTGGGTTCTCTTCCAGGCAAGTTTGTTCCAGTTGCTTTGAACTTTAGCCATTCTCTGACTTATGAATCTCAACACACTTTTCCCTCATTTGATTTGTGTGTTCTCTTATCTTTCCCATGTTGATGTATGAATAAGGGAATATGGCCTCTGTGTCACCTCATATTTATACCCCAGTGAAACAGGAAGTCATGGATTACTGCTTGAAAGTTCCTAAACACTTTTTAAAAAGTAAAATATAACTGGGAAAAAATGCTTCAGTTACATTTTGTTCATAAGAATTTCTAGGGGTGCCAATAATTTTGGCACACGTGATTTTGTTAAAAATAATAATTTCTTGATGAGGGATTTTTTGTTTCAGAATAAATGTACTTCAATTTAAAGTTGGATTTTTCAAATTTGTTCAGTGTGAGATTAAGCTAATTCACAAAAAGGTTTTTACTACCCTTTTTACTAATCTTTACCAGGGGTGCCAATAATTGTGGAGGGCACTGTCGTACACAACCTTTTTTAAAAGGTTTAGTTCTTTTAAAAAATATTTTTTTAGGGAATTTTCTCTGTATTTTAAATTCCTTGTTTCCTGTTTGAAACAGGCAGATTATAATTTTTTTTTTTACCCCTTTGGGATCATAATACAAACAGCAGAAGTTTGTGTGTGTGTGTGTGTGTGTGTGTGTCCGCGCGTGTGTGTGCTCGTGTGTGCGCGCGTGTGCGCGCGTGTGCGCTCGTGTGCGCTCGTGTGCGCTCGTGTGCGCTCGTGTGCGCTCGTGTGCGCTCGTGTGCGCGCGTGTGTGCGCGTGTGCGTGTGTGCGCGCGTGTGTTTAGGAATGTGGCTGAGTGTAATCCACCATTTCTAAAAGGCCTGTTTATTTAGTGCCCATAACAGTCAGTTTCTCAAAGTCTCCGGGAAGAACTGCAGCGATGGTTCAGCTTTCATTTAGTTTCATATTAATATCAATGTTAATGCTGCACAAGAAGCCAGATCGCCAGGCTTAGAATAACAGCAGAAACCCTCAACCTTATTAAATCAAGCTGCCTTACTTACATTGTAAGTCCTCAACGTTTTAGGTTTGCATTCATCCTACCTGTTATAAGCTGTCAGAGCTTTCCTGTCGTATAGCAATGCATTCAGTGTGTGTGTGTGTGTGTGTGTGTGTGTGTGTGTGTGTCTTTTGTGTGTACATGTGTGTATTGTTTTTTCTCTGTGTACATGTGTGTGCGTGTGTGTGTGTCTTTTGTGTGTACATGTGTGTATTGTTTTTTCTCTGTGTGCATGTGTGTGTGCGTGTGTGTGTGTGCGTGTGTGTGTGTGTGTGTGTGTGTGCGTGTGTGTGTGTGCGTGTGATATAGTACAGCTGTTAGGCATGTGTGCCTGTGTTTGTATTTGGCTGTTAGTGGGAGCAGAGGGATGATTGATTGGCGGTGGAGCGGGGCTCAGTTGTTGACTGGCATCCCGTGCGGACGACGTATGGGATGAAAAGGGCGTAAATATTAGGAAGTGACAGGTAAAGGTCACAGTGCCTCGGACTTGGAGGTTCTGAAAGCGGAGTGATAAGCTCTGGTTTGGAGCGCTCTGACCCCTCACAATAGAGCTGCTTTTACCGCACAGGAGCCTGAGTTTCCTGCTCTTATGAAGGTGGCCTGGAAAACCTTCATCCGGCTAATGCTACAGTCCGTCAGTGTCGCAGCAACGTTAAAGAAACGTTACAGGCGCCAGTCGAACAGTGCTCCATACATTCCCCCCTGATCAGTGTTGTGTGCAGTCATGGGTACCATTTAAAATAAATAAATAAATCATAATAATAATTAAAAAATTTGATGCTCACAGCCAGGATTTGGGGACGTTACGGCTTCCTTCTCACCTTTTATACGTCTGACAGCACCTGCGCATCAATAAGTAGCTCTGAGTCTTGCGGTAAATGGGAAGGAATCAGTGCTTTGAACCGATACGGACCAGCGGTTGCAGAAGCTATAAACTCTGTAGAAGAGTTAGAGCTCATAATGCTGTCACACGCTTTTTTTCTCCCGTTTGGTGGGGGAAGCGTCCGTAGAATATTCAGCAGTGTTCTGTAATCACGCACAGAGCAGGTACAAACCCAGAGTGGGTCCGCAACAGGTGCTGCGAGATGTTGCGTAAAGAAGCTTCCTGTCAGTTTCGGAGCGAAATCCTGCTCGCCCTCAAAGTGCGTTCCGCTGAAGAAGTTCCTCCGCACGTCCTTGAAACATCCCGTAAACCTTGTTGGAGCAGCGCCTGTTTTCGAGGGAGCAGATGTCCCTGCAGCAGGTGGAGGGCACGAAAGCCCCTCACGGCAGGTGAAGATGGTGCCGGGACCCAGACCGATGGGATATGGGACCTCACAGCAACAGTTCACACGCACATGGATGTGACCTGAGAAGTGTGTGTGTGTGTGTGTGTGTGTGCTTGTGTGTGTGTGTGTGTGTGCGCGTGCGTGCGCCAGAGACATAAATGGGGAGAGCGGGGATGGAGAGAGATCAAGAGACAGAGAAGGACGGGACGAAAAGACGGAGAGTGAGGGAGAGATGGAGAATATCCACAGAATTAGACGACGAATGTGATACCCGCCACCCCCCTATCCGTGTGTCAGCCAGCGTTATATTAGTGCTGCGGGGATTAGCTGGGTTTGCTGACAGAAAGCATTAAGGATCTCATTTATTAAAGAGGTCCTGGGCCTTAGTTTTATAACAGGAGACGGAGCAACGCAGGGCTGGGGGGGGGTAGACTGCTCTCAGACCCCCCCCTCTGTTTCCTGCTCCTGGATCTAACAGTGTGTTGGGGGGGGTTGGGGTAGTGATATTTGTTATTGGGCTTTGTCTATTACAGGAGGTCTCCGAAGTGCAGTTGAAGTTTGTTGTCGGTCTTTGGAAATTGAAAACCTGCTGATTCCCACACCAGACGGGAACAATAAGAAATGTTTTGTCCTGCATCGGATTGAATTGAAGAGACAATGTTTTTATTTATTAACATATTTATTTATGTGTTTATTATTGCTTGATTTTTTATTTATTTATTATACAACAGTTTGTGAATTGCTAGGTCTTAGGGTGGTTTGGTGTTCTCTGACAGGCATCCTTACTTAGGCAGTGCTGCATGTGTGAATGGTTGGGTCAGTGAGTGTACCAAGGATTCAAACCTGTGACCTTGTGGTTAAATCAGCGTTGTGCCCAACCCTGCAGCATAACATTCGCCATGGCATCTCCAGACTCTTTCACGTCTGTCACATGTGCTCAGTGTGAACCTGCTCTCATCTGTGAAGAGAACGGGGCGCCAATGGCGAACCTGCCAATTCTGGTGTTCTCTGGCAAATGCCAATCGAGCTGCACGGTGCTGGGCTGTGAGCACAGGTCCCACTACAGGACGTCGGGCCCTCATGCCACCCTCATTGGTCAGAAACATGCACACGAGTAGCCCGCTGGAGGTCATTTTGTTGGGCTCTGGCAGTGCTCCTCCTGTTCCTCCTCGCACAAAGGAGCAGATACCGGTAATTTCTTTGAGCAGTGTATATATATATATACAGGTGCAGCTCAAAAAATTAGAATATCGTGAAAAAGTTCAATATTTTTTGTCACTCATTTCAGAAAGTGAAACTCGTATATTATATAGATTCATTACACATAGAGTGAAATATCTCAAGCCTTTATTTCTTGTAATTTTGATGATTATAGCTTACAGCTAATGAAAACCCAAATTCAGTGTTAGAAAATTAGAATATTGTGAAAAAGTTCAATATTTTTTGTCACTCATTTCAGAAAGTGAAACTCATATATTATATAGATTCATTACACATAGAGTGAAATATCTCAAGCCTTTATTTCTTGTAATTTTGATGAATATAGCTTACAGCTAATGAAAACCCAAATTCAGTGTCAGAAAATTAGAATATTGTGAAAAAGTTAAATATTGGAAACTCATGGTGTCACACTCTAATCAGCTAATTAACTCAAAACACCTGCAAAGGTTTCCAGAGCCTTTAAATGGTCTCTCAGTCTGGTTCAGTAGGCTACACAATCATGGGGAAGACTGCTGACTTGACAGATGTCCAGAAGACAGTCATTGACACCCTCCACAAGGAGGGTAAGCCACAAAAGGTCATTGCTAAAGAAGCTGGTTGTTCACAGTGCTGTATCCAAGCATTTTCATAGAAAGTTGAGTGGAAGGAAAAAGTGTGGTAGGAAAAGGTGCACAAGCAACAGGGATAACCGCAGCCTTGAGAGGATTGTCAAGCAAAATCCATTCAAGAATTTGGGGGAGCTTCACAAGGAGTGGACTGAGGCTGGAGTCAGTGCATCAAGATCCACCACGCACAGACAAATCCAGGACATGGGCTACAAATGTCGCATTCCTCGTGTCAAGCCACTCCTGAACCAGAGACAACGTCAGAAGCATCTTACCTGGGCTAAGGAGAAAAAGAACTGGACTGTTGCTCAGTGGTCCAAAGTCCTCTTTTCAGATGAAAGTAAATTTTGCATTTCATTTGGAAATCAAGGTCCCAGAGTCTGGAGGAAGAGTGGAGAGGCACAGAATCCACTTTGCTTGAAGTCCAGTGTGACGTTTCCACAGTCAGTGATGATTTGGGGTGCCATGTCATCTGCTGGTGTTGGTCCACTGTGTTTTCTGAAGTCCACAGTCAACGCAGCCATCTACCAGGAAATTTTAGAGCACTTCATGCTTCCTTCTGCTGACAAGCTTTATGGAGATGCTGATTTCATTTTCCAGCAGGACTTGGCACCTGCCCACACTGCCAAAAGTACCAAAAGCTGGTTCAATGACCATGGTATTACTGTGCTTGATTGGCCAGCAAACTCGCCTGACAATACCCCAAAGAGAATCTATGGGGTATTGTCAAGAGGAAGATGAGAGACACCAGACCCAACAATGCAGACGACCTGAAGGCCGCTATCAAAGCAACCTGGGCTTCCATTACACCTCAGCAGTGCCACAGGCTGATCGCCTCCATGCCACGCCGCATTGATGCAGTAATTCATGCAAAAGGAGCCCCAAACAAGTATTGAGTGCATAGAAATTAACATACTTTTCAGACGGCTGACATTTCTGTTTAAAATATACTTATTTTTTTGATCTTATGTAATATTCTAATTTTCTGAGACACTGAATTTGGGTCATCATCAAAATTACAAGAAATAAAGGCTTGAAATATTTCACTATGTGTAATGAATCTATATAATATATGAGTTTCACTTTCTGACATGAGTGACAAAAAATATTGAACTTTTTCATGATATTCAAATTTTTTGAGCTGCACCTGTATATATATATATATATATATAGGACTACTAAAGAAGCACTATCCACATTGCAGTTGTCACATATGTTGGTGTACTGGATGCTGGACTCACCATGTCAGACAGCTGGATTCTGAGAACTAGGACAAAATGTACCTCTCACTGTATCCATAGTGACCAGTGATTAGGAGGTTGCAGGTTCAAATTCCAGTTGGGGGCACAGCTATACACCCTTTGATCGTTTACCCATCCCCAGTAAATACAAATGGATACTATGTAAAACAGTACAAATAAAGTAATAATTTAAATGGTCGTAAATAAACTTAATTGGTTGTCCCGGTTATTTTCGAAGTCGAGTTAATGACAAAAATGTACAATAATTAAAATGGGCAGGGAGCTTGTTAAGGAAACTTTGGAGAAAGATGGGAAAATCATGGCTGACAAACCAGTACCCTCCACTTTGGAATCAATATAATTAATTGAGTGCCGCTGAATGACACACCGCTTAAAATGAGACTTCAGTTCGCATTTTTCGCTGTACAACATTGAAGTCCGTTTAAATAGCCTACTGCATTTTTCACTGTAGAAAGTTGACGGCCATTTAAAAGGACCCCTTGCTTTTTACACAGTAGAACAGGGTGATGACTCTTAAAGGCGGCTCCCTTCCTGCTCTTAAACCGTGGCGTGATCGAAAAGGTCTCAAAGCAAAATGGTCAGGCTCTTTGTATTCAGAGCTCTACCCCTGAAATTAAATCACTGAATGTACGTACACAAGGATTCTCTACCGTCATTAACGTTGTACAGCACTCGAGGAGGGGAGGCCGGGGGGGTGGGGGGGGGGCGGTGGAAGGATTTATTCGTTTAGTTTCAGATGATAAGAATGAGGATTAATTCAATTTAAATTACTTTCTCAGAAATAATTCTGGAATTTATGATCAATTTAAAATAATCTTTCATAAAATACAATTATATTTCAATTATAAAATCATTCATGTGAACAACACCAAATAAGGAGTTATAAGTGCTGAGCGGAGAGTCCGTCCCCCTTCATGTGTTGTTTGGGATTCATATTTGGGGTTCCGTCCCCAAAAATCAGTTCTTGCTCATTTATTTTTGCTTTGTCTTTGTACACATCATGTGCATTTCATGTCGGCAAAGCAGCTTCAGTTTTATTGTTACTTTTGGAATGCGATACGGACTGTAAAATGGTCTAAAAACCATTTTTAAATGACAATTCAAATGAGAGATGGGGGGGGGGTGGTTAGATGGGAGGGAGAGACACAGACAGAGAAAGGAGAGGGAGAAAAAGAGGGCGAGAAAGAGAGAGAGGCAGGGAAAGGGGGGAGGCAAAGACTGATGGACAGGGGAAGACATGGGGAGGAAGAGGGAGAGGTACAGACAGAGAGGGAGAAAAAGGGGGACACATAGAGGGCGAAAAGGGTGTGAGGGAGAGTGAGAGGTGAGAACGTGAGTGGAACTCTGGTCTTGGCCCTGTTCCCTGACCCAGCACTGTTCCTCTGGCCCAGCGCTGTCCCATATCAAACACAGATGCAGCCTGGTCATAAACGGCAAGCGGCTAATTAACAGCCTAATTAATGAGCTTAATGGAAGCAATGGCATGGCCAACCAGCAGGGCAGCGAGGAGAGGGCGAACGCTCTAATTCCCTCCTACACGCGATGCTCTGCGGAAATGTGATCGTCACTCATAAGAGAGGGTCTGTGTGTTTGGGTTTAGTGTAGAGTGTGTGTGTGCGATCACCAGACGGCTGTCTGATCTATTGTCTATTGTGTGTGTGTGTGTGTGTGTGTGTGTGTGTGTGTGTGTGTGTGTGTGTGTGTGCATGAGTCTGTCTGTCCCTCTCCCTCCCTCTCTCCCTTTCTCTCTCTCTCTCCATGGATAATGGTATTTGGTTGCTTTGAAAGGGGAGAGAAGTCTCAGTGTTTAACAAGTGTCAGGGCAGAAAATCAAATCCCGGTTTTGTCCCAACAAATTAGGAACGGGTCCCCTCCGTCCTAGCCAGCCTTTTGACCTGGAGCTGAGCCCCGGCGGCGCTGAGGATTCTGGGAGTCTGCGTCGCATCCGCTGTCTGACCTATTCAGCGGCCTTCACGGGCCCTGCACACAGAACCCCGAAATCCTGTTAGCATTCGCGCGCCGTTTCATTTCCACACTTTCCCTTCTAATACGCGTGTGAAACGCACCCCTCCCTCATGCACGCACCCCAGCACCCTCATTTATTGTCAGCACATTTTCCAGAGCCGATGGACTGAAGGTTTGGGAGAGGAGGGTGGTGGGGTTATAATCTTTTGACCCAAAAAGACGCCGTTTTGATGGCTGCCTGCCAGAAGCCCTATGGTGACCCGGTGCACAAAGAGAAAAGACGGTGGAGGGGGGTATCTACCCTCGTAAATCTCTTTATGGGGTGACCCCATTGTGTCATGGGTGAAAAGTTGCCCAGGTGCTGATCAGGGTCTTTTTTTTTTTTGGGGGTGAGGAGGGTGGCACGGAAGCATTGGGGTCCAGGGAATTGCCAAAAAAGACGACGTGGGGGGGGGTTTGGTGTTGGGCGGGGGTTAATCTCACCAGCCATAGCTGTCCTGGAACCGTGGAATGAAGGGATGGGGGCGGGGCCCGTTTCTGACTGACACCCTTTATGCTTGCTCACAATGTTTGAGGTCTGATTAGAAATATTCCAGAGATCAAATCAGGAGAACACCTCGCCATTAAAACCAGCTTACTGCCACGGTCCAGGAGATGAAGGGCCATCTTATTATCAGCAGGAGAAGAGCCAGTCAAGGCCTGAGTATAGGGGCCGATCGAGGCCCAGCTAGACAGGAAGTGGACATGCTGCTCTGTTCTGTTCTTTGACGTTCTGGTCTCCAAGCCATCCATAGGACTGCGACGTGCAGCTGCCGGTGGTAAATGCACTATATTTTATAATATATAGTATATCCTGTATATGTAGTATATATACACACATGTATGTAGTATACATAACACTGATATAATCATTTATGTTTATAAATTAACTTGTATACATACAGTACAGTGTTTCCCCTAGATATTACATATTTTTTATTAGTGGGTGGCGTTGTGGACTGGGGGGGGGGGGGGGTGCGCAGTATAATTATTAATTGTATAATACAATGAAACACAACAAAAACTTCCTTTAAGTGTGTCGCAGACAAAATATTTATAAAACTACATTAGCCTACATTAATTCAGGTTACATATTTATTTCAGTTAGGCTACTGCATATTTCTAAATGTCTCAGGTTTATCTTTAAGATGACTGAACATTACATTAGCCTTATTCAAATATCAATGATATCCATTTTTTTTTAATGATAAAAATCCAATCAATTATTATTTTATAGCCATTTACTTTTACAGTGTCCTATTCTCAATGTGATTGTCGTAGGCTCGTGTTTAAAAGTGCTGATCTGGTGTCGGCTTTGACAATTGAGTGAGGTGATATAGACATGACATGTCGTCTCATAGAAATGTTCCTTGATAAACTCAAGTAATAACGTAGGCATCTGCTTGCGCGCGTGGTGAAAATCAAACCGACGTTCTTCGAAATGCTTTGTGAAGAATGGAAGAGAAACGGTGTCATTTTGTCTCAATGTGAGGACATTTCATAAAATAAAGTCAAATGTAAACTTTACGACATGAGCAAACATACTCCAACAGTAGTCTGTAACGATGAAAAATCATGTAAGATATAAACACCTGGCAGTGAAAACCGTGTAGCATCCGCGTTATCGCTTTGAGCCGGACCGCATCTAATTCTCAGTAACATCAATATGAGAGCTTTCACTTTGAAAAGGTATGACAAAACTAGGCAAGAAAATACCGTGTCAATCGGTGTTACTGTTCTTATTAAAGGACATTTTTTGTTGTTCCTGAAAATATATAAATGTAATATTCTCCAGTTGTAGCCTATCCTCTCAACACATTTGAAGTTGTCCGCTCTGGGCTACTACCCACCTTTTCGTTATTTGCGAAATAAATCACAGTATCTGCTTTTGAAGTCCGCTCTGTGGCTGTGACTTTATATTTAAAGGCACGCCATTGCTATAATTTGGGTAGCGCGTCGGTTTAAATTGAAATACGGCAGATTTAGAGAATTCTTTTTAAATGTGGCATTATGTTTTCGGGTTGTCCGTCCCTCCGTCCCATTCTCGTGAACGCAATATCTCAGGAAGGCCTTGAGGGAATTTCTTCACATTTGGGCTAAACGTCCACTTGGACTCAAGGATGAACTGAAAAGATGTTGGGGTTCAAAGGTCAAGGTCACTGTGACCTCACAAAAGATGTTTTTGACCATAACTCAATAATTCTTACGCTAATTGACAACATTTCACACAAATGTCTACTTGTACTCAAGGATACATTGATTAGATTTTGGTGGTCAAAGGTCAAGGTGACTGAAAGACAGTGCTCGAGTGGAAAAATTTGCGTACATATGTAGCCTGCGAGATGAACTGCATTTTAGACGCAAAATTTTTTACGTCTCGGTAAAGGGTATACTCATCTCCCTAATGCGTTATTTATAGAGCTTGCGTAATATGAGACCGTGAAAACGAAAACTGCTGTTACGCTGGGCTGTTGTACATGGTTTAAAGCACTCAAGAAGACATGGGATATACGCTTGCTAAGGTTATAATGTACTCTATTGGATAAAAAAAAGCCGGCATTTAAACCAGAATGAACAGTCATGAACGAGACAGGCTTGCAGGGCTTGGGGGGTATTACGAGTCGACGTTTCAGAAAGTGTAATAGCGGTATAAAGTGTTGTATTTTTCTCAAACCGATTGTACCAGACAATAAGTGACCATTGAATTTTGAATGGATGTGTAAAACCAATGGTAGGATTCTATATTAATTTTATATTTAGTAGCATATATTGCGAGTAGAATACATGGTAGAGTGACAGAATACTTTCACATGTTTATTTTGCATTTGAGTGAGCAGGGCTTTTCATGGCTTTTCTGGCATACGATCAGGCGATTGTTGGGTTTATCTTGTTGCTATGACAGAATTCTAATTTTATATGATGAATAAATATATTTATGAACTAAAACATAGATGCTATTGTCCACTATGTCCGCATGGGTAGGTATAGACTGGGTGGGGGGGTGCTTGTTAAATGGGCTTGCTACGGAAAAAGGGTGACACTTAGAAGCTACGCATTGACCAGAAATCGTCGCGAATCATCTACAAATAAAGTTAAAACACTGAGTTTGTGATTTACACTAATAGTTTGGCTGCAGGAGCAACAAATGTCTCAGTTGAGCAAAAAGGTGGCGCCGGCAGGAACTTCACTATGCATCTGCATAAAGGAGTTAAGTTGCATTTTTCCATTAAACAGTATTAATTGTTAAATTAAAAAAATAGTTAACACTTTGTAATATATTTAATCTTCCGCATTTATTTATATTTCAGCAATAAAGCCGACTAAACTGATTTAATATAGGCTACAAGATTAAACTTGCATTTATATTTACATTTGTAGACCAGCGCAGGCTCAGCTGTCGCCATCTTGACAAAAACAATGTCTCCGGTGATTTAGTGTGCATCGTTTGCACCCTACATTTTGTGGTGCATTGTGGGGGATATTGGGTGAACTATTTTTGGCCACCCTACAAAATGGCCAATACCCAAAATAGTGCACTATATAGTGAATTGGGAGTGATTTCGGACACTGACATAAATTAACTGATTAGATTTTGGTGGTCAAAGGTCAAGGTCACTCTGACCTCACAAAAGACGTTTTGGCCATAACTCAATAATTTCTACGCTAATTATGACGAAATTTCACATAAATGTCTAATAGGATAAAATTATGAAGTGATGACATTTTAAATCCAAAAGTTCAAAGGTCAACTTCACTGTGACATCATAATGTTTTTTAACATGTTCAGATACATGACTGTACAGTTTCCTAATTTCATTTGCAAATAAAAAAATGACAAAACTGTATTGTCTGGCTAATTAGCTTCTCTATCAGTCCTCTGTACTTCTCTGTAAAACATAGTCTCTGACCGCATGTTTCTCACTGGAAATTATTTACTGGAATCATACATGTCAATATAGTGATTTTGCCAATAAATACACTTCATACCTTTTCCATTAAATTGTTCACTACATATATTTTATGAGTCTGGACAGACATGATGACTTGTTGACGGAGGCATACAACGGCAAGGTGGTTATTTCTTGTGTTACGGCCACTCCCTGAATGACCGCAACATAAAAAAAGGCAGAGAGCGTTTTGCGATTGCGAAAAAAATATATTTATTAAAGGGGAAAAGAAGGGGAATAGGGATGGTATGGTGAATGCAGGTTTCTATGCTATGCGTGTATGTCGTCTGTGAATGCCGATATTGTAAAAAAAAAAAGGGGTAGGTAGAAGGAAAAAAATAGGGAAAAACCACGTCCCAAAAGACACTCGAGGTCGTAGTAGGCCGGAGAAGAGAAAAAAAGAAAACTCGGAAGCAGGAAAAGCAAACAAAAACAAAAACTGATGGGGGGCAAGCCAGTCTTTTTAAAGGCTTTTAAAAGGGTGGGGCAGATAGTCACCAATTAGTCAATTCAGGGGGAAGGAAAAGGAGACAGAGACTCAAGACAGGCACACGTAACATCTTGTTTCCCGAGTTTTGCCCATCTCTGCTATAAACTGTTGAGGGAAGGGGAGGGGGGGGTCCGCGATTGGTGGGTGGCTTGCCCACAAATATCTATGGTTGGGGAAACACTGCAGTATATCTAGTATGTATAACATTATATAAGCTATTTATTGAAAGTATATACACTACATAGTATATTACTATGAATGTGTAACCAGCTGCCTCTCCCAGTTACAGAGAAAGATAACCCTAACTCTTGTCCCCTCAAACATTTGAATTAGAATTTTGAGGAAGGTTTGAGCTACATGACTGGGTGTAGTGGGGAATAGGAGTGAATATGGTTGAAGAATGTGTGAATAGAACTGCATATGGATGAATAGCAGTGAATAGCAATGAATGGTAGTGAATACGGGATTGCATAGCAGTTCATAGGGGGTGGTGAATAGTAGTGTAGAGAGATGAATAGCTGTTTAAAGGGGAAAACAGAAGTGCGTAGAGGTGGATAGCAGTGCGTTTGGCCGAATAGCTGTGCATGGAGGTGAATACGGGTGATAAATTGTGTGAATAGCATGAATAGGCTTAAATAGGACGGGGTGAATAGCAGTGCATAGGGGTGAATAGGGATGAATGGTGTGACTAGGAGTGTCCCCCTGTACACACACATAGCATAGGGTCCTGCATGCTGTTTATGAGCTCTTTATAAATATGAAAAGTGGAGAAGCCTCTCATTGTGTGACTATAGAGTATCTTTATCTCTCTCAATCGCTTTCTTCTATGTCTCTCTCTCTGAGGAAACACTCTTTAATCCTGGTGTAATTGTTGTTGTTGGATAAATCACAGGTGGGTTGGGATTCCATTATATCAGAGTTTATAAATGCACCCATGACCTCCACTGGTTTAGTGTAATCATCCTTTGTGTTGTCTCCCGTGTGTGTGTGAGTGTGTGTGTGCGTGAGCGTTTTTGTGTTTGTGTGTGTGTGTGTGTGTGTGTGTGTGCGTCAGCGTTTTTGTGTGTGTGTGTGTGTGTGATACTGAACCAGATGCCCATGGCTTTGATTCTGCTCTTCTACACTGAAGTGAAGTGAGCTCATCTCCTCGTGTTCCGAGGGCAGAGTAAACTCAGTGTGTCTGGTTGGTGGGATGTGGTGCCAGCAGTCTTTGAGCTTGCATGTACAGATGCGTGCTGTCGGAAAACAGCAGCAGGGAACTGGCATCCTGGCATAGTAACAGACTTCAGTTAGTTTATCCACAGGTGCACTTCCATGGCAACAGCTTGCGTCCGTTTCCACCTGAACCTGCCACCGGTGGCATCATACGGGCTGTGTTTTGAGCCAAATGACGAGTTTTGTACACCTGTTCTCCAACAGAGCAACAACTCAGTGTGCAACCTGTCAATCAGAGTGTAGACCCCCTCCCCCTCCCCCCTCCAAAAACAGGGGAACAAACCAAAAACAAACCAAAAGGGATGTGAGTCTCATAGGGGCGCGGGACGTGAGTCTGAAAGGGGCGCGGGAGGTGAGTCTGAAAGGGGCGCGGGATGTGAGTCTGAAAGGGGCGCGGGATGTGAGTCTGAAAGGGGCGCGGGATATGAGCCTGAAAGGGGCGCGGGATGTGAGTCTGAAAGGGGTGGGGGATGTGAGTCTGAAAGGGGCGCGGGACGTGAGTCTGAAAGGGGCGCGGGACGTGAGTCTGAAAGGGGCGCGGGACGTGAGTCTGAAAGGGGCGCGGGACGTGAGTCTGAAAGGGGCGGGGGACGTGAGTCTGAAAGGGGCGCGGGATGTGAGTCTGAAAGGGTTGGGGATGTGAGTCTGAAAGGGGCGCGGGATGTGAGTCTGAAAGGGGCGCGGGATGTGAGTCTGAAAGGGGCGCGGGATGTGAGTCTGGGGCGCGGGATGTGAGTCTGAAAGGGGCGCGGGACGTGAGTCTGAAAGGGGCGGGGGATGTGAGTCTGAAAGGGGTGGGGATGTGAGTCTGAAAGGGGCGCGGGACGTGAGTCTGAAAGGGGCGGGGGACGTGAGTCTGAAAGGGGCGGGGGACGTGAGTCTGAAAGGGGCGCGGGATGTGAGTCTGAAAGGGGCGCGGGATGTGAGTCTGAAAGGGGCGCGGGATGTGAGTCTGAAAGGGGCGCGGGATGTGAGTCTGAAAGGGGCGCGGGATGTGAGTCTGAAAGGGGCGCGGGATGTGAGTCTGAAAGGGGCGCGGGATGTGAGTCTGAAAGGGGCGCGGGACGTGAGTCTGAAAGGGGCGCGGGACGTGAGTCTGAAAGGGGCGGGGGATGTGAGTGAAAGGGGTGGGGATGTGAGTCTGAAAGGGGTGGGGATGTGAGTCTGAAAGGGGCGCGGGATGTGAGTCTGAAAGGGGCGCGGGATGTGAGTCTGAAAGGGGCGCGGGATGTGAGTCTGAAAGGGGCGCGGGACGTGAGTCTGAAAGGGGCGCGGGACGTGAGTCTGAAAGGGGCGCGGGACGTGAGTCTGAAAGGGGCGGGGGACGTGAGTCTGAAAGGGGCGGGGGACGTGAGTCTGAAAGGGGCGCGGGACGTGAGTCTGAAAGGGGCGCGGGACGTGAGTCTGAAAGGGGCGCGGGACGTGAGTCTGAAAGGGGCGCGGGATGTGAGTCTGAAAGGGGCGCGGGATGTGAGTCTGAAAGGGGCGCGGGACGTGAGTCTGAAAGGGGCGGGGGACGTGAGTCTGAAAAGTCTGAAAGGGGCGCGGGATGTGAGTCTGAAAGGGGCGCGGGATGTGAGTCTGAAAGGGGCGCGGGATGTGAGTCTGAAAGGGGCGCGGGATGTGAGTCTGAAAGGGGCGCGGGATGTGAGTCTGAAAGGGGCGCGGGATGTGAGTCTGAAAGGGGCGCGGGACGTGAGTCTGAAAGGGGCGGGGGATGTGAGTCTGAAAGGGGTGGGGATGTGAGTCTGAAAGGGGCGCGGGACGTGAGTCTGAAAGGGGCGCGGGACGTGAGTCTGAAAGGGGCGGGGGACGTGAGTCTGAAAGGGGCGCGGGATGTGAGTCTGAAAGGGGCGCGGGATGTGAGTCTGAAAGGGGCGCGGGATGTGAGTCTGAAAGGGGCGCGGGATGTGAGTCTGAAAGGGGCGCGGGATGTGAGTCTGAAAGGGGCGCGGGATGTGAGTCTGAAAGGGGCGCGGGATGTGAGTCTGAAAGGGGCGCGGGACGTGAGTCTGAAAGGGGCGCGGGAGGTGAGTCTGAAAGGGGCGATGTGAGTCTGAAAGGGGCGGGGGACGTGAGTCTGAAAGGGGCGCGGGATGTGAGTCTGAAAGGGGCGCGGGATGTGAGTCTGAAAGGGGCGCGGGATGTGAGTCTGAAAGGGGCGCGGGACGTGAGTCTGAAAGGGGCGCGGGACGTGAGTCTGAAAGGGGCGGGGGATGTGAGTCTGAAAGGGGTGGGGATGTGAGTCTGAAAGGGGCGCGGGACGTGAGTCTGAAAGGGGCGGGGGACGTGAGTCTGAAAGGGGCGGGGGACGTGAGTCTGAAAGGGGCGCGGGACGTGAGTCTGAAAGGGGCGCGGGACGTGAGTCTGAAAGGGGCGCGGGACGTGAGTCTGAAAGGGGCGCGGGATGTGAGTCTGAAAGGGGCGCGGGATGTGAGTCTGAAAGGGGCGCGGGACGTGAGTCTGAAAGGGGCGGGGGACGTGAGTCTGAAAGGGGTGGGGATGTGAGTCTCATAGGGGCGCGGGACGTGAGTCTGAAATGGGCGCGGGATGTGAGTCTGAAAGGGTTGGGGATGTGAGTCTGAAAGGGGTGGAGGCTGACTTTGGCCCGGCTCTTAATGAGTGCAGACCCCTCCCTGTGTTACCCACAGTGGAGTGTAACGAAGCCTTCCGCTGTTAATCTCCTTTATTTATTTATTTTTGAATTTCAGTCGAACCCCTGCTATGGAGACGGAGTGCGGATCGACAGCAAAGCGTCTGGCATTGTGGAGTCGGGGGGGGGGGGATCTTGTTTTTTTATAATTGCTGTTCTATTGAACTAATTAAACACACAGTGGGGTAACTAGAGGCACCAGTGAAATGATTGGGTCACAGTTGGGTGAAGCTCCTAATGGAGACTGTGGGCGGGGCGGGGCGGGGGCGCTGTAATTAAACTAGCCATGAACATGTCTGTATTACTCTCTCAGTAATAAGGGGAGGGGTTGTGGCGGTGGGGTGGTGCTTTTATACCAAAACTTCACATAGGACTGGGCTCTTGCAGCCACCCCCACCCCACCACCCCTAGGGGGTGTAAACCTGCCAAATAATGTGACGGGCGCTGCACCAGTGGTGCGGGTCTTTGTTTTTTTCCCCCCTCCCTTCCCGACAGACTTTGCGCGTCATTCTCCAAAGAATTCACCAGCTGGATGTGTGACCTCACTCTGCCCTCGTTAAGAGCCGTTATAATGACACCCTATCAGGCATTTTCCCTCTCTCTCCCCCCTCCCCTTCCCTCTGTTTTTCTATCTTCTTTGCTTCCCCTCTGTTTCTCTCTCTCTCTCTCTCTCTCCCTCTCCCTCTCCCTCTCTCCCTCCCTGTCTCTCAGCAGGCAGAATGTGTCCATGTTGGGAGCTGTCCTTGTGAGTCATTGCGCTTGTGTTGGGTGTTTTACGCTACCGTTCATTACCCGCCCTAGTCATTTTGTGACAGCCTTTCCCCCTCCTTCTACGGTGAAGCTGTGATTACCTATGTCTGCTGGGTGGGTTGGGTTACCCCGTGACCCTAATTCCTACCCCAACCATGAGGCCAAAGGCACTAATGAGCTGTACAGAAGTGACAAATAGCACTGCAAAGAATCCATAACGGATGCAACAGCTACGAATTTAAAACCGTTTTGATCACCATATTTCAGTTCTTTATTTTTAAAGAAATCAGAATCCTGTTTATGCAGTGATCAGAGGGGACTCTTTGTGATGTCATAATAAGTGTGAAGACAATTCCTGTAGGCAGGGGCCTGAGGGTGGCAATGTTTCGGTAATGCGATCAGCCCGTAATGCAGTGATGTAGCGTTAAGTGCTGGCGGTGTTAAGGTGCTAAGTTGTCGCCGACGTTGGAGGACATGCTGCGATGGGTTGTGTTTCAGGTGTTAAGTGGTTAACGCTGGCGGAGAGAGGTGTTGAGCGTTTAACGCGTGTCATCGTTTAATTTCCCCGGAGAAGCATCCAGTCAGTTCGATGAAAGGCTTCTTTGCCACGGGCAGTGTGCCTCCAGTTTCCTTCTGCTAAAGAAAAAGCTGAAAACTTTTAAAATACTACCTTCATTTATTCAGTTAAGGCGTGTAAATAACTTTGCTACTTTTTAAATGTTTTTTTGTTTTTTTCTCCCCACGTATTTTAAATGGCTTACCATGTATGGGAATGAAGGCCTTGTTCCTGGTGATCCGACTACCATCCTGTAGGTTTTCGCTCCAACCCTAACAAAGCACAAAGCACAAAGCACACTTCATTGAACAGCTAGAGATCTCGTAGAGCTGCTAATTAGTAGAATCAAGTGTGCCAAATTAGGGTTGGAGTGACAACCTAGAGGACGGTAGATCTCCAGGGACAGGGTTGAGGACCGCTGCAATAGCATTTAAGTGAGTGGGTGGAGACGGGTTAGGGTAGGTGGGTAGGTTACAGGACCATCACCCCCCCCCCCGCCGCCCAAGCATAGGAACCCCCCTTCTTACGGCTGTGACTGAAAAGTGCGACACACTGAAACTTTTCACAGTGACTGAAATAAAGTGCGCTTCGGCCCAAAGAAACCACAAAGCCATCCGCTGCCGCTTCCAAACAAGCCCTCAAATGAGGTGATCAATAACGCAGGGCGCCAGGAGACCCGCCGTCTGGACGCACCCCCTAATTATTCGAAAATAGAGCCGTCCTTGTCGCATTTTGTTTTTTTGTTTTTTTGTTTTTTTGTTTTTTTTTACAGAAAAACTTTGAATTAAGCAGCACCCCGGGCCATGGCAGGTGCCCAACTCCTCTGCCTCCTTGCTTCAGATCCTGGGTGCGAATGATGTTTTTCGGCGGCCGGGGGGCGGGAGGGCGACGGTGCGCAGCGGTAAACAGACGCAGAGTTAGCATTCAGACGTGGTGCAAGGCGTCGCTGGCTAATTACAGCTGTAAGCGGATGAGCAGGGAAATGAAAGGGGCCGTTTGAGGGGTAACCTTCCCCCAGGGCTCTCTGCGGGCCTGCCAAAGGTTTCTGCCTAAAGTCAGGAACGCCAGCTGCCCTTTTAAAAGAGCTCCTCTGCCCCCTACCTCTTCTCACCTAATGCCCCAGACATCTATCTTTACCTTTCTGCAACAGAAAGTGTCCACGCTTTGTTTATTTTTTTCCATTTATTTATTTAATTTAGTTTTTGTTTTCTTCGTTGTTTTTTTTTGTGCCCATATAAATCACCAGCTCTTTTTTTTTTTCTGAAAACTTTTATTGTCAATGTCACCTCTCCACAGTGGAGGGAAATCAAATGTATTCTTATTCTTGCTTTCTGTGGTCTTGGCTATATTCTAATAATGATAGTCCCGGGATGGATAGTAGGTGTAATGGGGCACTGGCTGTGAAACGTTTACTTGAAAAGATGCACTAAATTTCAGTATAGCTTCATTAATGACGGACTTGGCATTTCACAGAGAAGCGGTCTGGTTGGTTTATTTGGACCTGTCATTCTTGAAGCAATGCACACAAACGGTTACATATTTAGTGCTTCCTGACTGGGGTTTAAGATCAAGATATGAGTGCTGGTGTTACGACAAATCGGGTCCCCCCCAAAATGGGTCCGGGGTTCCTTCGGGATCTCACGTCGCTGTTGGACTACGTAATGTGAACTTGGCTAGCTGGCTAGTGCTTTAGATAACACCAAAATAAATAGCCAACATTTGATAACGCCGAAGTAAATAGCAATTCTCTAATGTACAGCTAGCTAAATTCACATTACAGTAGCCTATTTTACACTGGCGGTGGCAAAAGATACCTAAAGAGTGACACAAATTATATGGTTCTCCACCAACGCGAGACCCTGAAGGAACCCCGCACCCGTTTTGGGGGGACCAGATTTGTTATGACATCTAGGATCTGACTGTTGCGGAATGATTTCACAATCGGCAGTATATTGAGAGGCAAGAGTCCACTACATGAAGATTAAGCCGAACCACAGGACATCCAAGTCTTCTGCTCTGTACCTTGGGGAGCCATTTAAACTCTCCAGTTTCACTGTCCAATAAGCTTTTTGGTTTTATTGAAGCACTTTTAAAAGTGTTTCTTTTTTTGCAGAAGATTGCTTTACAGCCAATTTATTAATGCATTTAGCCACCAAACCTCTGCTGTAGTAGTCTACTGCAGTTAATTTCATATTAGTTCAGTTCATTAACGTAAACATTTTTACATGGCGGTCAGCAACTTTGAGTGTATAAAGTGCTCTGTTGTGTGAGTGTGTGGGCTGTTAAAGCCGTAACAGTGTTGACCACGAGGGCGTGTTTTAGCAGCAGTCAGCCACGGCAGGCCGACCAACCGTGGACACTACAGTCTCTTCTGACAATGAGCATTTCCCAGTGGCCACTGTAAGGATGATTAGGGATGAAGAAACACACAATAAAACACTTGTGAGGATGAAGAAACACACAATAAAACACTTGTGAGGATGAAGAAACACAATAAAACACTTGTGAGGATGAAGAAACACACAATAAAACACTTGTGAGGATAAAGAAACACACAATAAAACACTTGTGAGGATGAAGAAACACACAATAAAACACTTGTGAGGATAAAGAAACACAATAAAACACTTGTGAGGATAAAGAAACACAATAAAACACTTGTGAGGATGAAGAAACACAATAAAACACTTGTGAGGATAAAGAAACACACAATAAAACACTTGTGAGGATGAAGAAACACACAATAAAACACTTGTGAGGATAAAGAAACACACAATAAAACACTTGTGAGGATAAAGAAACACACAATAAAACACTTGTGAGGATGAAGAAACACAATAAAACACTTGTGAGGATAAAGAAACACAATAAAACACTTGTGAGGATAAAGAAACACAATAAAACACTTGTGAGGATGAAGAAACACACAATAAAACACTTGTGAGGATAAAGAAACACACAATAAAACACTTGTGAGGATGAAGAAACACACAATAAAACACTTGTGAGGATGAAGAAACACACAATAAAACACTTGTGAGGATAAAGAAACACACAATAAAACACTTGTGAGGATGAAGAAACACACAATAAAACACTTGTGAGGATGAAGAAACACACAATAAAACACTTTTGAGGATGAAGAAATGCACAATAAAACATTTGTGAGGATGAAGAAACACAATAAAACACTTGTGAGGATGAAGAAACGCACAATAAAACACTTGTGAGGGGTGTAAATCCAGTCCGTATATTTGGAGCTTTTTAATATGTCTTTTTTTTTTTTACATCCCAGAGATGACTGTTTCAAACAGGGGGCTGGGCAACCCCCCCCCCCCCCCCCCCCACCCTGAATCTATGCAGAGGTGCAGACTTACACCCTTAACCCAGACACAAAGGAATCAACTTTTTTTTCTCCCGTTTTTTTCTCTCTCCTGACGGGTCCGGCAGTCACTCGCTCCATCTTCACAACCTCAGTATGGCTCAAACACTTCGTGTGGTTTTTAAAAAATGTTTATCTTTTTTTTGGAACGTAGGTTTCTTCGGTTTTTTAAAATTTAAAAAAAAAAGTATCATTCATTTTTTCTGAAAATTAATAATATGATTCTCGGATAACCACCTGCTGTCCTGACTCTCTGGATGCTTTCCCAGAATGCACCTCTGTGTGTCTCAGGTTGTAGCTGCTTTTCAGGGGGTCACTCACTAATGCAGATTTTCTAGCCCAGGCTAGAATTACTCTATATAAAACTGTGTTGCAGGTTTGTGACTGAGTAGGATTTGTTGTCAAGGCTGCAGGTTATTTTCTATGGCTCTTATGTTTTGTTTATAGCTGAAGGTATATATAAGGGTTTATATATGTATTTAGTATTTATTCCCTCTGTTATGTGTGGTTGATGTTGTAGATATTTCTGGTTTTTCTGAGTCTCATTTGTTGCTGAGATTGTGGATGTTTCTTGCTGTTCTGTGTATGGTGTGTGTCTGAGGCTGTAGATATTCAATATTGTATGAAATTGTTGATGATCTTGTTGTTATGCGTAATGAGGATGGCCTAAGTTGATATTTTTGTTGTGTACCATATTGTGGGTGGCCTAAATTGTCGATGTCTGTTGTGTTGCGTATTGCGGGTGGCCCAATTTGTCAATATTTTTGTTGTTGCGTATTGCGGGCGGCCTAAGTTGATGATATTTTGTTGTTTTGTCTATTGCGGGTGGCCGAATTTGTCGATATTTTTGTTGTGTTGCGTATTGCGGGTGGCCCAATTTGTCGATATTTTTGTTGTGTTGCGTATTGCGGGTGGCCCAATTTGTCGATATTTTTATTGTTTTTCATATTGCGGGTGGCCTAATTCGTCAATATTTTTGTTGTTCTGCATATTGCTGGTGGCCCAAGTTGTCGATATTATTTGTTTGAGTATTGCGGGCGGCCTAATTTGTAAATATTTTAGTTTTGCGGTTTGCGTATGGCTGAATTTGTCGATATTTTTGTTGCTTTGCATATTGTGGATAGCCTAAGTTGTCGATATTTTTGTTTTGCGAGTTGCGGGTGGCCTAAGTTGAAAGGCGTCTTGGCTGTTCTGTTCCCTCTCAGATTTAGGCTGCGTTTGTGTTCCGAGCCGCTTTGTGCATCCCTGCCTGCTCTGTGCTCTCACAGTCTGCTCTCTGCATTAACTCTGTGCTCTTACAGTCTGTAGCTGCAGCTGTTCTCCATGTAGCCTGAGCTCTGTCCTTAGTGTGAATCTGTGCGCTGGCGTCTCCATGCTTGTATTATACATGCATTAGGAGAGTTCTTACTGTCGCGTCAAGTGTAAAGTACAGGCTTCCGCAGTCCTGCCAGCAACACACTGCACTCAGAGAGATGGAGAGAGTGGGTGGTGGAAGGAAGGAAAGAAGAGATGGCAGAGCACATGGCCATATATATATATTACATTACATTACATTACATTATAGATGTACATTATAGGGTATTTCCATCCATATCGGATGAACGGTTTAGAAATTATAAAACCTTTTGTAGTCTGCACTTCAACCTCATTGTCATTGTATCCTTTCAAACTCAAAGTGCTAAAGTACAGAACCAAAATAACAAAAAATGTCTCACTGTCCAATTAATTATGGTGCTCACTGTATATATGCACATCATATTTGAATAATTGATCTGTTAGACCAAACTGTAGCTGAACAAATAGCTATATAGATGAATAAACATAATGTTCAGTTTCCAGGTTTTTTCTTAAAGTAATTTTGAAGATAATAAGACTAAAGCAGTGCAGGTCTCCCTGGGGTGCATTCGACAGAACCGCAGGCTGCGCGATTGCTGCACCTTTGCAAAAAATGTAATGCTGTAATTATGCAAGAAAAACGGACGCATCAGCAGGTCGCATCACAAAGCGCAAGGTTTCTGTGCAGGATGGTAAAAGTTCAGTTTTTAATAAGGCTAAGAACTATTATAATAAAGAAAAATAATGCAGATGTGGACAGTGGCCCAAATCGGTGTAAAATCTACTTTAAACATGGGCAGTAGAGCAGTTGTATTTCTTGTTTGGTTTTCTGTCAGTAAAAACAGAGAGGGGCGGGGATACAGCAGTGGGCCTTGTGCTGATTGGCTGGAGTTTGAGATATATTCCATTTGTCAGAATGACCCCGGGACATTCCTATTCCTAATCAGTCATTTGCAGCCGGTGACTGGGTTTTTTGTTACATTTGAGCCACCGTACCCCTAAGCCTCTGGCCTGTTGGGCCTTTTGTTGTAAAAGGCGACCATGTCGAACCAGTGAAGGCCCTGCCGTCTCGGTCAACTCTCTCTCCCAAAACATAAGGTTTCACCTGCATTAAGAATCATGAAAGGTTTCATTAATTTGCTTTCATTTTTTTATTAGTAATTTTAAAAATATCTCATCACCTGAGGAACTGCCCACCAAAGCCTTTTTTTCTTCTTTAAAAAAATAAAAAAAAATAAAAAAATAAATAAATAAAACAAATAAACAATGACAAAAAATCTGCATCTGCTTTTGTGAAAAAGTTTTGTTGTATCCTGCGACTTTAGAAATGACAGTAAACCCTCCAGATAAGCCATCAACCCGGCTGCGGGTTCCGTTTCCAGATGGGGCACTTAACCTGGACTGCTCCAAGTCCAGCCGTGTAAATGGCAGAGGTAATACCATGTAAAAATTCCGGGGATTCGGTGAGGAAATGTATAACACTGTCACGTATCGTACACCCCTTCTACCATTTACTTTTAGTGTATCGCAGCGCTGTTTCTGTTCACGCTGTCGCACATGCTAGAGACGAAGGTTTGCACACAGACACACGCTCCCTAATGTGATTGAACTTGTGTTCAGGTTTTGGGAAACGACGGATACCGCACATTATTCCGAGCATGTCTTATCGCCGCCGCTTGCCAACGCTGTGGCTTTTTGCTGAAGTCTCGTTTAATAACATTTTCCTTTGGCCCGCATCTGAATCTCCGGAGACGGAGGGATAAACAAATATATGGCAGCGTTGATGGATTTAATGAAATTTCATAAAACCCTTTTTTTTCTTTTTTTTTCTTTTTCATCCAGTTCACTTTCACTTCCATTGTGATGTCACAGTCAGCCACATCTCCAGGGTTACACAGTGCTCAAAAATGGGGATTCGGTGGTGCGAAGACGTTTTTTATTGTTGTTTTATAACGGACGCTATATTTTTCTGAGCCTGTGTTCTTTAAAATCCTTCCCTTGACGGCCCACAGCGGGGACAAAAAAAACCCTAAAACGTTGCTGCTTATTATTAGTTTTTCATTCCATTTATTTTTGAGAGAAAAAAAAAAAGATAAAAGCTGTAACTAAATAAAAAAAGATAATAAAAATAGAAAAAATAAATCTACACCAACTGAGGAGGTCATCGAACGATGAAGTTGCCTTGACCTTTTTTCCTGTAGGAGAATTCTTCTGTCGGCAGTAATATAGATTTGGCTCTTTGTCTCTCTGCCAGGTTTGGGAATAGTACACACACACACACACACACACACAACCACACGCACGCACACTGAAAATTGAAAAGGTTAAGCATTTATTTTTGTTAAATCTCAGAAGGATGGCAGGTTTTTTCTTTCTTTGTTTTATTCTCTTGCGTGATGTGATGTTTTTTTATTCTTGTGCGTTTCCACATTGTGTTCTCTCTTGTTCTCTGATATTATGCACACATAGAGTACAGTTACCAAAGAAAAAAACAAAAACACCACCACTCTGAAAAACCTTGTGGGGTTCCAGTTTTTTAAATCTGTTGACGACCATGCTGTTATTAAACTAAAGCCAGTTAACAACATCTGATACCAAAGAATTAAATGGAAATAAATTAAAAATCTCTGGATAGTAATTCCCAGTAAATCCTACAATTTAATTATTTAGTATTTTCTCACCGGGGAAATGAAGGCCCCCGGTGTGAGTCGTTTGCTGCGGAAGCGAAAGGCGTGATGTAAATGTGCCGTCGCCCGTGATGTTGTTGTGTTGGGTTTGGGGAGAAAGTGCTCCAAACAGCCCGGGAGGGCTCTGAAATAAACGACAAAAACGCTTTCAGTTTTTACAGAAGGATGGATGCATGAAAATGGAGACTTCCTACTGTGTTGGGTGGTGTGTTTGGATGTGTTTGTCAAAAAGTATTTTTAACCACACGCGCGCACGCAGACACACACACACACACACACACACACACACACACAGTATATAATATGTAAACACACACATGTAAACGCATACAGATACATTTGTATAATAGGTAATAATTGTGGGTTTATTTGTGTGAAATATAAAATGTTGCACAATATGATATAATATCTACATGATATTCATCAGAATTAACTTATTTTTGTATGATCCATCGGTTTGTTCTGATTACAATAGGGGTGGTGAAAGGATCAGTTGCTGATAGGGGCATGCTGTCCTGTTTTCTTAAAAGTAAAAAATCTCTCACACCGTTAAACTGGGGGATGTTGGCTCTGTTCCATGTAGCCATCAATCAAGCCCATCCTGGTCACAGGTGAGGTAAGGCCGTTTTGAGAGATGCCAGAAGCTGCTCCTCACAGGCCACCGGCAGACTGGACTTGAGTGTGCCGTGTTGTCATCGATTAGTTCAGACTGGTGCCCTGGTTTTAATGGGGTTAAAGGAGGTCAGGCCTCTTAATCGCTCACAGATAAACACGAGGCCTCTATGGCCCTGTGGGCCGCTGGTCAGGAGTTCCTCTGATAAAGGTGATTACTGCGAGAACCTCATCCAATCTGTTTTAAATCCCGCTGCCTTGCCTACCTGAGCTTGACTTCTCAAAAACAAATAAAGCCAAACGTCAAAAGTTGGGCGATGGCAGTGGAAATGTACGGATAAAAAAAAGCATGAATAATTTTTTTTGACATTCATAATTCATAAAATTATCAATTTGCATTTTCCAAATTTCTTATTCAGCACCTGTGGAAACATTGTTTTTGTGGACGGTGCTCGGCTGGCCTTCAGAGAGGTTTCTGAGAATAATATCTCATGAGGAATTTAAAAAAGAAAAACAAATGTTGTGGATGTTTTAGTTTTTTTCCAGACCGGATGATGGAACGTTTGTAAAAGCAGCAGCATACCCTGAGCAGGTGCAATGTGAGATCAGGCCGTTCCGCCTAGTTTTGCTTCTTCATGTTGTCTCTACTCTGGTGCCAATCGGTCATTGTGGTTTAATGCGCAGACTTAACTCACCAAACCCCAGGACAGCTTGTGAAATGAACACCGCCGCCGTGCCACCGGCCGTTTCTAGAATACACCAGCCACTCTTCTCTCAGAATTTGTGGGTTTTTTTGTGTGTGAACGTCGAGCGAGAAAATGGTATCTTGTGCAGTATGCCTCGTGTGTGTGTGTGTCTTTGTGTGTGTCTGTCTGTCTTCATGTAAATATGATTTATATCACAGTTACCTCAATGAGAAGGAAAGGTTGACGGAACGTAAGAACCCAAGAGAAAGCAGAGGATTATGGTAAACCCATTTGTTGATATCCTCCTTTAAAAGAAGTGACAAAAACTGACTGTTGAAAATGTAGCTGAGGAGATCACAAAGTTGACTGGGACGTGCGGCGGTTAATGTGGGAGAGACAGCCGATCCCTCGGGATTATAACGGGAAGAAAAGCGGGGATGCGTGTACGAGTCACGTTCACGGGCACAAAAGAGGCTGAGTCAGGTCAGGGGTGGTGGAGGGGGGGGGGGGGGTGAGGGAGGGGGGGAGTGAGGGAGGGGGGGAGTGAGGGAGGGGGGGGTGAGGGAGGGAGGGGGGGGTGAGGGAGGAGGGGATGGGGTATGGGTTGGGGTAGGGGGGTCATTGGAGCGGTGACCACAATGCACATCTCTCAGGAGCCCAATGTCTGCTCATTAGCATTCTACTGAGTTCAGAGCTCTAAGAAATTCCATGTGGGTTGAAACACAAATCCATCTGTAACCGGGAGGCTTTTCTCTCTTGAGAGAGGGAGCGCATTTACCTGCTCCTGACCGCGAGCCGCCACGCTCCACAAAAATACACAAAACCATTAAAAATTTAACTAGGGACACCAGGGCCGTATGGTTCACTCAGCGGCAAGTAGCTCCAGAGGTTTATTTGTGTTTTCTTTATGGTAAATGGACAATATTATGCATGTGGTGAGTATTGAGGGTTTCTGTTAATATCTATATTTTTTAAATTATGGGACTGAATGGTGGAGTTTCGGGGTTTTGCATATGATGAGAGCAAGTAAAACTCAGTGATTACTGTACTTAATTTCCAGACCCACACTGAATTTTTCCTTTCATCTTCCTCCTCCTCCTCCTCCTCCTCCTCTTCCGCTCCTTTTTTTGCTTCTGCTTCTTTTTCTTAATATTTATCTTTTTTTTTCTTCTGTAATTTAAAAGAAGACTTTCCTGGATGTGGGTGTGTCCCTGTGCTTTGCGCTGGTTAAATGGGGTTTGGGATTGGGCGGTGTGTAAATTGGGTGCTGATACCCAGACACAAGGATCAACAAAAGTCTGCAGAATATGCAAATGAGGCTGCGCGTAAGCCAATCTCTGATACTGGTCCTTATGTACAGATATATATTCATGAGATTTATTTTTCGTCTATACTATTTTATTGTGACACATCGAGTGCATACAGTATTCATGAATTTAGCATTTATATATTTTATATGTTTGTCCTTTGTTGAAATGGAGGCCGACATTCCGGGCCGGTATTCCAGTTCAGTATCGCAGCGGTTGTTTTCTAAGCGCGTTTTTCATCGCGTTGCTAGTTTCCGGTCGGCGCCATTTTAGTTTTTACGCAGATATTTCTTCCAAATCCGATGTGACACTGAACCGGTTGGGAATTTGTTTACGGCTGGAGGGGAAGCAACGGTGAGCAGGGCTTGGGAGGATCCGGTGTCTCTGGTGTAAAAACTATCTCCATGTGCGCTGAGAAGAGAGATGATTTAATGCTGTTCTTTCATCAGTCGCGGTTGAAATTGCGTTGGTGACTGAGACGCCTGACACAGCTTTTGACCTTCAGCGCGGTTCTCATGCGGAAGGGCTGCGCTGTGCTGTGCTGCGCTGTGCTGCGGCCGGCTCTGGTTGGCCTGTTTCTGCATTGCGGTTCGCTCGCTGATTTTATTTGATCATTCAAATAAAAGCGAATTTCTTGCAATAATAATAATAATAATAATTATTATTGTTCTTGTTATTATTCATTATAAAATCATAATTGGGTCATCAGAAATGGCCGTAATGCTTGAGACAGTAACTCATGCCACAGCATGCTGTATAAGATCGGAGTAGTTCAAATGAGGTCACCCCACTGAACAGTTACTCGCGCTGCTGTAACACTGATCCTAATGGCTGTTCGCTGTCTGAGTATTTCTGTAGTTCACCTGTTTAGCAGTAGCCTGTCACAGGTCTGGTTGGTATCTAAACCTGCTGGTTCCAGGATGGCCTTACTGCTCCATCTAAGGTCACATCTGTGTTATTTTTCTCATTTATTGTGCCAAGGACATCGGAAAAAAAGAGCCATGAACTGCAAATGTGACCCACTCTGAGAGAAATGGAAGTTTAAAACCAGGACCAAGTCATCTAGCAACAATGCGGACATTTCATCCTTCCATTTCTCTCTGAGTATAAAATCCATTAATGTCTTTGGGCAGAAAATCTTGCCCGGAGAAACTTAAATGGTCAAAGATGGAAATGTTGAACGCGGATGATTTGGTGAAATGTCTGTGTATTTATGTATATATAATCGGGGTGTGACTTCAAACCGTTTAAACGTTACGAAAATGCTAAACGTTTATGAAAATTTCTAGATGTTTAATCACAATGAAACAAATAAATGGATAACATTTTAAAAATTTTGCTCTGATTGTCATAGGCTCGTGTTTAAAAGTAGACTATCAATGTAGATCTGGGGTCGGTGAGGTAACGTTTGACTAACAGGAGAAATAGCCTATGTTCCTTGATCAGCTCTCGCGTGATAACGTGAGTGTGCACGGCGTAACTCAAACTGACTTTCCTCGAAATCCTTCTAAAAAAGCGATAATGGTCTCACTGAGCAGATTACAGAAAATAAAGTAAAATGTAAATTTTTCGATACACAGAGCTAACATACTCCAACAGCACTGGAACGATGCTAAATCCTGTGAGACTTGAACACCCGACAGTGACTGTGAGTGACGACAGCAGCCAAGTCAGCTCAAGCCCGACCGCTTCTCAGCAAACGACGAGGGCTTTCGCTTTGAAACGGCGGGACAATACTAGACAAGAACCTGTGACCAGGTTGATCATCGAAATGATTACCATGGATGTACAGCCAATATCTCTTGTGTAAAATGAGGGTTGATGGCTGATGGCTTATGTTGAGCCAGGATATCCGATGCCGAGCTGAAAAGCGCAAGAATTGACAAGACCTATCCTAAGTAAATTAGTTGGCTAGTATTTAGTCTAAACGCGAATGGCAGTAGCTGTTAATGTTCTATTAAACACAACATACTATGTTACACGAGGCAATTTTTTAGCTTTTGAATTAAAGCTGCGTCTTGATTTTTTCGCACGGGATTGCTATAACCTGGGGTTATTTTCACGGGGTATTTAACAGTCGGTAAAAGGCGCGGGCAACATTACTAGCTTGGGAGCGCCCAGTCCGTAAAAGTTACAGACATGGCACATTAGCCTACCCCACCTCCCCTCGTACAACTTTTGTCATAACTTAAATAAAACATTAGGCTCATTTCAAATTTTGTCTGTTTTTTGTATGTAGAATATAGGCTATAGGCCTCTATCCTTTTTTATTTTTTAAGATTCAGCAATGCCAGCACAATATTACACCTGTTGTATGCTGTCAATGCTGTAGTCTTTATTTAGTCCGCTCTGTAGCAGTTTTTCAACCGTGAGGGCATAAACCCATCACTGGCACTTTCCGCGAATTGCAACCCCCCCTGACGTTTAAACTAATTATTATTATTTTATTTTTTTACAGTGTAGACATTTAGTGTTTTTTGCCCATCCATAATATATAAGTATGAGTACTTTTGCACACATGCTAATTGTAGATATGCGGCGATATTTTGGAGACTTGTGTTCAATTTACTGCGTGCACTTGTGCCCATCCTGAGAGGCAAAGCCTGCAGAATGCGTGCACAAAGCATGTGCAAATAGTGTGCATATCATACACATTCAAGCGCATGCTCCTTTTCTTTCCTTTCTACGGGCCTTATAGTGCAGCAGCACCCTGTTCACTTCTGCCTTTCTGCGGGTTACATTTGCTGATATTCCTTTGTTATGAAACTTTTTTCTTTCTTTTATTACAATGCATGTGATGAGACTAGGGATGCACCGATACCGATACCAGTATCGGTATCGGGGCCGATACCATGCTCATGTACTCGTACTCGTACTCGAAAAAATTTACCGATACTCCAAAACCGATACCAACGTCCAAACGTCCGCACGCTAATGCTATCACCTTAGCAACACCTAATCCTGACCTGCGTGCTCACTAGGGATGTTAACAGTTAATCGACTATCGATTAATTGCTAATAAGAATTTAATCGATAAGATTTCAAATGAAACAATTAACTGAATAATCTGCGATCTTGTTTCAACGGCAGTTTTTGTGTGAAACGTAATCATGGTTTAAGGTCTCCACGCGAGGGCGAAGTTAATGTAGCCTACCACCTGAAATGCGAACTTTTCCTATAAACCTCGTATGAACTTTTTGTATTTTTTCCTTGTAGTTATATAGTTTTATGGATTAGGTTTATGGTCGCTCCAGTGAGCGTTTTAAATATGGATTAGAAACTACGGAAATATATGACAATTTGTGTGTTCTCAAGTTCTGACCATTTCGTGGTAAGTAACCTATTGTAAAACATTGCGTTTTCAAATGGTAAAGTTGTCAAAAGGGTGACAAGGGCCATACTTTTTTTTTAAAGCAGATGATTCTTTTCTCCCAAATTGAATGTCGATGTTCAGTCATGTATGGGGGGAGCCCTTATACAAAGGGTTGAGCTAGGTGCACTGATGTAGCATAGTGCTATTAATCACCCAGTTCGTCAGTAGGCTACTTGATTAAAATAGCGGTTCAGATTAAAATAGCAACCATTCACGCAGTGCGTGATCTAGACTCAAATTACCTGACAACAAATAAAGAAAAGGGCTTTAGCTAGACTTCTTACTGAATTTCAAGTGTAAAGAAGAAACAAACGTATAGCCACATATTGGTTATATTTGTGTAGCCTATAAAACATGGTTATAGCATATTAGGCCTTCTTAAAATAGCCTACATTTATTGTGCTATTTCGATACAAAAGAAAACACGAATGTGCTTCATTTAATCAATATCATTATTACAGATTTGAAATGGTTTAATAACGGGCAGACTTTTATTAACTCTTAGTTTGATAGTTACAGAATAGGCCTACATGGAAAATGTACAATATAGCCTACAGTAGCCTATGCGATTTTGATTAGAAATGCTTGAACCGTTTTGCTTTCGGTAACGTTACATTGGGTGGACGTCAGATGCCAGTAGGTAGGCTACAGGTTCCGATCATGATTGCAGGCTATATTTTTTAAATGTGAAACTGTACCAAAAAACAGTTGACCGGGCTATATTATTTTACTAATACCCCCGCCATTTGTTGCAAACTAATTGAGTAGCCCGTAGCCTATGCAGAGAGTAACTGATTCGGTTGACAATTATGTAGGCTACTGCGGTGCGGTAGTCAGCAGTTCATATAGGCTAGTCAATTCAGTAGGACTCTCTGAGGTTGATGGTTGAAAAGGACATTATGCCAATAAGCAGCATTAGACCTAGTCTTTAGATAGCACACAGGCTGTTCCATGTCAGTACAGTAGGTTAGCCTATAATGTATGTAGGCCTATTTCACAATTGTTTTTTTTACAGTCAGCCCCCCCTGTTAAGTTGACCATGTATATTAGTGGTAAGGGTTAGGGGTCACTTATACTTTGACGTTCCAGTATAAATAGAATGATGCACAAAAGACTGTACAGTTTTATTTTGGTTATTATTTATGTTTATTTATTTATTTTTATTGGACCTCATTTGATTTAAATAATCAGTAAATTGATAGACTGTGCTCCATCAACAGGAGAAAATAAACACAGTATCTTCAAAATCAGCCGTCTCATTATTGTGGTATTATTATACAGTATTATTATAAAGTACTCATACTTAAAAAAACACACAAAAAATGGTATCGGTATCGGTATCGGCGAGTACTCAAAAGTGAGTACTCGTACTCGTACTCGGTCTGAAAAAAATGGTATCGGTGCATCCCTAGATGAGACAAATTCTTCCCCATTACAATGCAGCTTGTGATGGTCCTCCCGGATGGCCCCTCCCTCTGTGGCCCTTAAGTAATTGATTTTGGTGGGATTCAGCGAAGGGCACTGAATCAATCACCATGAGTGGGGCTCCTGGCTCTTCTCTCTTTTTTTACGAGTCCCCTGCTTTCTCTCCTTTTAATTTGGTGATATTCACAAGTCTATATCTGCTGTTCCTGTGGAGCAAGGCCACTGGCCCTGTCTGTATCCCCCTCCCTCCACCCTCCGCAAACTCCCCCCGGCATCTCCTCCCTGTCTGTGGAGCACAGGAGATTTAAATACTGTATTTTCTCTCTCTTTCTTTCTCTCTTTCGCTCTCTCTGTGGTATGCATTTGTGCTGGTCACAGGTATACAGGTGAACTGTCTGTTTTTATGCTGTGTTCCTCTGTATTAAACCAGTGAACCCACCACAAGCTTGGTGGGCACTGATATTAGGCATGAAAAAAAGTCTATTTACTTATATATTTAAATATCTCATTTAGTGTCAGATGCATTTCATTCATGCCTAAATAACTCAAAGCTCCATCAGTCAAACGGCAAACTGTCTGTTTTTCAGTGAGGTTGTTTTTAATTTGTGTTACCCTCCGCTCGTTGACATCCTTGCTTTTAAAGATCCGTGTAGAAGATGGCAGCGTTTATTTTATATGTTTGAAAAACATGTACGTTAGGGGTGTAGACTGACATGAAATCCATATATTTTCTGATCTTCGATTTTAAAACAAATCAAGACAGAAGAGCAAGAGGGAGGAAGAGAGAATTTTAATTAAGATAATAGTATTTTTCTGAATATGTTTGTTTTCAATGTGTATGTTTTCAATATGTATGTTTTCAATATGTTTTGTTTGGTTGAAGTTTAAGCATTTCAGGTAATACCGTAGAATCATAAGTGTGCTCTTGTGAGATGAATAGAACAAGCCACAAACTTGAAGTAGTACAAGGCTGAGAGGATGTAGAAGCTGTGTAGCAGTCTGTAGGCTGTGGCCTGCTTGCATCTGAGCGAATTCAATGGTACTTCAGCGGGTCTGTGGAACTGGGTTTCCAAGACCTTTTACAGCGGGGTTATTTTTGTATTTTAATGTGTGGTTGCTTGGAAACGGGGGTCAGGTCCTCCTTGTGGGCTCTATTGTGACATCACAAATGCGCTCTGATTGCAGACTCTGTTCTTCCTGTGCTGCTCCAGGGTTCTTTTCTCACATGAAAGGCCTGGAGCCTATAATGCCAACAAGAAAATTGGTTGGTCCATGTTTCTGAGAAATCTTTCCTGTGATTTTCAAAAAAGACCTTCTCTTTAGCATGCAGACGTATTATTATTATCATCATCATCATTATTATTATTATTATTAATAATAATATCGCATTAAATTTTTTTTCACTTTCGTCTATCCGTCAAGCTGCACATAGTATCTTTTGACTTGATATCTGCAGTTTAGACTGTACTGTGCTGTGAAAAGACGCAGTGGTTTTATGCATTGTGAGTGCGAGTGCGAGTGAGAGAGTGAGAGTGCGAGTGAGAGTGAGAGTGCGAGTGCGAGTGCGAGTGAGAGTGAGAGTGAGAGTGAGAGTGAGAGCGAGAGCGAGAGCGTGAGTGTGAGAGAGAGTGTGTGAGTGTGTGAGAGAGTGCGAGTGAGTGCGAGTGAGTGCGAGTGAGTGCGAGTGAGTGAGTGCGAGTGAGTGCGAGTGAGTGCGAGTGAGTGAGTGCGAGTGAGTGCGAGTGAGTGCGAGTGAGTGCGAGTGAGTGTGAGTGCGAGTGAGTGCGAGTGCACCTCCCCGCAGTAATCCAGGGCTGTAGTGCAGATTGTCTTCCCCTCACGCTTCCAGACTAATTGGGCGGGAGGTTTTTATTTATTCTAACAAGTGTGCAGTAAAAGAGGCGCTCCTTACGGACATCTGCTCCTCCCAAAAGCAAGCACCCCCTTACCAGCACATAAAATACTTGTGTTTACAGTTAAGAGGTTTCATCACTCTCCGATTGGACCATGGGGGGCTCATTTACACAGAGGTGTTGGTTATTTAGCCCGAGCGCACCAACCATAAGATGACCCCCCCAAAGCAAGCGGTAACCCCGTGTGGGGTAGCTTGTTATGTGGGCTCTGGGTGTTAGGGGTCGCGGGGGAGGGGGAGGGGGAGGGGGTTGCTCTCCCTCTGTGTACCTGAGAAAGGTGTTTTGGGGGGACCTGTAAAGTTGGGTAATCTCCCCGCTGAAGTTAACTTGTGCTCCTTTCATCTTAAATATTACTGCAGGAGCCCCCGAGCGCCGGCTCCCCGGGCTGCAGGGTTTAATGGAGTGATTATGAAGGTTATGCAGCGATGCCCAGCGAGTCGATTAAGCTCTGCATTCTCTCACTCGGCTTCTCCCTCTCTCTTATTTTTCTATCGCTTTCTTACCATTACATTATTCCTCTTTGACATATGTTTGCTGTTTATTTTCTCTCTTTCTCTCATTCGCTCTCTCCTCCTCTCCCCCTTTCTCTCTCTCTCACACACACACACACACATGTTTTGGTGGTGGTGATGGATGATAAAAAGAGGACTCCAATAAATATATATATTTATGAAAATAACTCCAAAAGAAAAGTATTAATAAAAATGAAAGTGAAAGATATATGTCTCACTTCAAGGTTTATAATTTATAAACTTCTAAATTTTTGAAAATATGAACTATGTTAAAAATCCAGATTGGGCTTAATGGGGTACCCAGAAGGAGTGTAACGGGACACAATAATTTTGGTTTGTTACGTATGTTTTTACTTAACGGTTTGCGACATTTTTGGTACAGCAAAAATAGTTAATTGCGAACTATGAAATTGCTTTTAATTTATTAAAATGTAACAGTGGCTAACTCGCCATAATTTTTTTCTGAACAAAATCCCGCGCAGCATATCATCAGGGAGTGAGAACTAAGAGTTTTAAATTTAAGTTCCGCGCACAAAAAAAGTTTCACACCTGCATTAAAGCAACACTAATTGCGCAGCACATGCAAAACCGAAAGTCCCGTACCGAAGGAAAAAGGACATTTTTTTTTCAGCCTTTTTTTGGCCCATTACTAGTTTGGTTACACAGAGGCGCAAGTGAGGGAACAGAGTATACAGTTTATATACAGCATGTATATACAGTTATACAACAGAGTATATACAGTTTATATACGGCATGTTATAAGTAAATCGAGTGAGTAAATACCAATCAGAAGAACAGAATGAAAGACGGGCTGTGGGCGCAGTGACGGGGGAGAGTCAAAGTGTTTTTATTTATCAAGTGCACAGTATAACTCAAGATCATTCTGAACAATGACATTCTTAGGACATGGCAAGCAACAACTATGTAGTAGGCATAAAAAAATTATATATATATATATTAAATTGTTAAAAAGAGTCAAATAAGGGCAAGAATAACATAAATATACATAGCAGTAAAACACTAGCAGCAGTTCCAGATATGGACAGTAGGAGTAAGAGTATTAAATATTAGAAATATAAAGTGTGGAGGTGCCGATAGATATGTACAATAAATTAAATAAAATTAAATTAAGGTGATGTACATTGAATGTACATAGGAAGTGCCTAGAGCATACAATGAGGTGAAATTAATGAGATTAATGTTGCTGGTTGAGAAGCCTGATGGCCTGGGGGAAAAAACTGTTTGTGAGTCTGGTAGTCCGTGCCCGTATGCTCCAGTAACGTCTACCAGACGGCAGCAGCGAGAACAGTCCATAGCCTGGGTGGCTGTAGTAGAGTGTCTGGTTCAGCGGTGTGGAGTGACTTTAGCAGGCTCTGGGTGTGCTCTCTGCTGCACGACCGGCTCTCAGGTTGTAATTGGGTCTGTAATCGGGCACCAGAGACCGCCGTGTTTATCCCCCCCCTCCACCCGTAATACACCGTCTCCGAGCGCCGGTCTAATTAAACGTGCCGCTGATCGGAGGACACGCCGCTAATCCGCCACGCCGGGCCCTGCCCACGGTCTGCCGTCGTGGATCTGCGACACCCTGCCGCCAGACCAGCGCACAGAGGGCACAGCTTCTCTCCTGCAGGACTCGCACTCTATAAAATCACATGGTTCCTTTAAAAATAAATTTGTATTCATTTATTTTATAGGGAAGGATTGGTTGCAGGTGGGACGTGCTTACCCATTTGATTGTAAAGTGGTTTGGAAATCCGGAAAGGTGCTATGAAAACGCTATCTATTATTATTATTATTAGATACAAGGCAGCCCAAAATAACCCATTTATGAAGTTTGTTTCTCAGCACACAAAATAGAGGCGAGAAAAAAAAAAAAACAACAACATAATGTGACATTAAACCAGTTCTTTTGGATTTGGTGGGTGGGGTTAGGGTTGTGGCAAATGGTATTATGGTCATGGTGGTGTGGTTATGTTTGTGGTGGGAGTGGTTTGGGTTGTGTAGAGGCAGAGATTGGCAACCCATCGCCATTTTGTTGGTGAAAGCTTCCAGCTTTATTGGGCTCGTTCTGCAGCTGGGCCTAAGATGGAAGTGGAAAACCCTGAGCTTTATGCGCTGAGGCCCCTCCCCTCCTCCTCCTTCTCTCTCTTTTCTCTCTTTCTTTTTCTTTTTCTTCCCCCCCCTCTGCCCCAGAAGGGGCTTTTTCTCAGCAGGGAACGCTTTTAGCCTTGAGTTAGCTTCTGCTAACCTGCATAGTAACGTGCTGAGAAATGGAAAGGAAAGGCTCCTCGGCTCTCTTGCGGAGGCCGCTTCTCTCTGACTGCGCGCCGTTGTGAACATCGGCTCGGTCGGCCACAAGCAAATCCTAAAATGGCCTTCCTCCATTACAATTCTTTCGTATTGTTTTGATGGTGTGACTTATAAAGGTCTCTGAAGTCCTCTGTCAATAAAGCAGTCAATTGGCAGTGTCACAGGACTATTGCACAGGACCTTTAGCTCAGTGCGGCATGCTGCGCTCTGCTGTTTTTTTATGTCCTCTGTGTGGTTGAGGCCCACTCTCACCTGGGTCTGATTGACTATCAGTCACACCTGTTTTTTATGGGAGCGCACGAATTGCAGCCCTGCTCTCTCTCTGAGCCCGTCTATTCTGAAGCTGCTGCTCCTAACGAGATGCATGCGCCTACAGCTGTCACTTTGTTAGATCCCAGACTTTCTGCCGTTTCTGTGGACCTTTTACTTTTTGGGCTTTATTTAGGTTTTTTTTGTGTGTGTTTTGTATAAGCAGGGTGGGGGAAGTTTGTGTGTGTTTTGTATAGGCAGGGTGGGGGAGGTTTGTGTGTGTTTTGTATAGGCAGGGTGGGGGAGGTTTGTGTGTGTTTTGTATAAGCAGGGTGGGGGAGGTTTGTGTGTGTTTTGTATAGGCAGGGTGAGGGAGGTTTGTGTGTGTTTTGTATAGGCAGGGTGAGGGAGGTTTGTGTGTGTTTTGTATAGGCAGGGTGGGGGAGGTTTGTGTGTGTTTTGTATAAGCAGGGTGGGGGAGGTTTGTGTGTGTTTTGTATAAGCAGGGTGGGGGAAGTTTGTGTGTGTTTTGTATAAGCAGGGTGGGGGAAGTTTGTGTGTGTTTTGTATAGGCAGGGTGGGGGAAGTTTGTGTGTGTTTTGTATAGGCAGGGTGAGGGAGGTTTGTGTGTGTTTTGTATAAGCAGGGTGGGGAGGTTTGTGTGTGTTTTGTATAAGCAGGGTGGGGGAGGTTTGTGTGTGTTTTGTATAAGCAGGGTGAGGGAGGTTTGTGTGTGTTTTGTATAGGCAGGGTGGGGGAGGTTTGTGTGTGTTTTGTATAAGCAGGGTGAGGGAGGTTGATGTGTGTTTTGTATAGGCAGGGTGAGGGAGGTTTGTGTGTGTTTTGTATAGGCAGGGTGGGGGAGGTTTGTGTGTGTTTTGTATAAGCAGGGTGGGGGAGGTTTGTGTGTGTTTTGTATAGGCAGGGTGAGGGAGGTTTGTGTGTGTTTTATATAGGCAGGGTGAGGGAGGTTTGTGTGTGTTTTGTATAGGCAGGGTGGGGGAGGTTTGTGTGTGTTTTGTATAAGCAGGGTGGGGAGGTTTGTGTGTGTTTCGTATAAGCAGGGTGGGGAAGTTTGTGTGTGTTTTGTATAAGCAGGGTGGGGGAAGTTTGTGTGTGTTTTGTCTAGGCAGGGTGGGGGAGGTTTCTGTGTGTTTTGTCTAGGCAGGGTGGGGGCAGTTTGTGTGTGTTTTGTATAGGCAGGGTGAGGGAGGTTTGTGTGTGTTTTGTATAAGCAGGGTGGGGGAAGTTTGTGTGTGTTTTGTATAGGCAGGGTGGGGGAAGTTTGTGTGTGTTTTGTATAGGCAGGGTGAGGGAGGTTTGTGTGTGTTTTGTATAAGCAGGGTGGGGAGGTTTGTGTGTGTTTTGTATAAGCAGGGTGGGGGAGGTTTGTGTGTGTTTTGTATAAGCAGGGTGAGGGAGGTTTGTGTGTGTTTTGTATAGGCAGGGTGGGGGAGGTTTGTGTGTGTTTTGTATAAGCAGGGTGAGGGAGGTTGATGTGTGTTTTGTATAGGCAGGGTGAGGGAGGTTTGTGTGTGTTTTGTATAGGCAGGGTGGGGGAAGTTTGTGTGTGTTTTGTATAGGCAGGGTGGGGGAAGTTTGTGTGTGTTTTGTATAGGCAGGGTGGGGGAGGTTTGTGTGTGTTTTGTATAAGCAGGGTGGGGTGGTTTGGTGTGTGTTTTGTATAAACAGGGTGAGGGAGGTTTGTGTGTGTTTTGTATAGGCAGGGTGGGGGAAGTTTGTGTGTGTTTTGTATAGGCAGGGTGGGGGAAGTTTGTGTGTGTTTTGTATAGGCAGGGTGGGGGAGGTTTGTGTGTGTTTTGTATAGGCAGGGTGAGGGAGGTTTGTGTGTGTTTTGTATAAGCAGGGTGGGGAGGTTTGTGTGTGTTTTGTATAAGCAGGGTGAGGGAGGTTTGTGTGTGTTTTGTATAGGCTGGGTGGGGGAAGTTTGTGTGTGTTTTGTATAGGCAGGGTGAGGGAGGTTTGTGTGTGTTTTGTATAGGCAGGGTGGGGGAGGTTTGTGTGTGTTTTGTATAAGCAGGGTGAGGGAGGTTGATGTGTGTTTTGTATAGGCAGGGTGAGGGAGGTTTGTGTGTGTTTTGTATAAGCAGGGTGGGGGAAGTTTGTGTGTGTTTTGTATAAGCAGGGTGAGGGAGGTTTGTGTGTGTTTTGTATAAGCAGGGTGAGGGAGGTTTGTGTGTGTTTTGTATAGGCAGGGTGGGGGAAGTTTGTGTGTGTTTTGTATAGGCAGGGTGGGGGAAGTTTGTGTGTGTTTTGTATAGGCAGGGTGGGGGAGGTTTGTGTGTGTTTTGTATAGGCAGGGTGGGGGAAGTTTGTGTGTGTTTTGTATAGGCAGGGTGGGGGAAGTGTGTTTGTGTTTTGTATAGGCTGTCACACTGGTCAGTGTCCTTGGTAAGGGCAGATGAGCACATGTAGAAACGGGTTTCCAGAGATGGTATGAAAGAGAGAGAGAGAGCGAGGTTTAAATGAAGCTGTTGTGTGCCCTGATCTTCTCAGCGAGCTGGTCTCAGAGCCGCTTCACTGCTGCCTGTTGCTTCCTCCATTTGAAAGCACAACATGCTCCTCAGGATTATAGTAGCATGGAGCCCGGCTGCTGTTCCCTTATCGTGGAAACGGCTGTGTGATTATTATTCCCCATATCCTGGATCCCCAAGGGTGTTATCCCAAATCACTATGAAACTGATGTTTCTTTATTTAATATTGAACTGATCTGCTGCTCCTCCAGCAGACACCTACTCATTATTTATTCATGTGTGTGGAGTTTACTGGTACCCACCCCCTCCACCAGCCTCTCTATACCTCTCTGAGGGAACATCAAAGCCAGGTAATTGCCATAGAAAAATACAGGTGCAAAGTAAATTATGGAAAGACAATTGTGTTCCAACAGTGAGGGGTCCTGGTGAACTTTTCTGTTTTGGTTTGGGTGCGCTCGTACCCTCAAAAGGCAAACACGATGGCGTTTGTCATTTAGTGGTACAGTGGTCATCTCCACCCCACGTGAAGAGTGGGGAGTCTTTCAGGGCAGCATTTATGTCTCCGTCCGCAGAGCAGGAAGTCACCCAGTGGAACATGACGCTGATTTTATCCACGTCAGGGCTTACCTCAGCCGCCAGATCTGAACCCATTCCAGCACAAAATATTCTGGAATATTCTGGGATGATGCCTCAGGCAGTCTTTTCAAAAGCCCTCAGCTAAGAGTGAGTTGAATGAGTTTCTCCTGGAATAGCGGTGCGGTATCCGTCCTGCCGAATTCCAGACCTTAATAGGCTCGCCGCCGATGCGCACACAGGCTGTACTGGCCTCACGCGGCTCAACACCGCGTTGAGTGACTTTACACTGGTGTTTCCGGTTCTGTGTTCACGTCCTATACTGCACTGTTATGTTCGATTTTTTATCATCTGTAAGAGCTTGTGTTGTACAGGTCTTGAGAATCTGTATCATAGACAGATAAAACAGTTGAAGTGAAAGGGGTCCTTAAAGGTTAAGAATCACTGCTCTGCTCTGTGCTCTGGCTCAGTTATCTGTGCAGTTCGCTTCCCTGGTAGTGAAAGCAGATGTCCTCACGTTGCAGGTGTCTGGGGTTGTGTGTGGCTCCATTTCTAACAATTGATGCCACGCATTATTTAGCCAAGACTTCGTCAGATTGTCTCAATTCTTTCAATAAAAAATTTATTTTCGGAAAGGATTAATATTTCAACGCAACAACAAGGCTCCGCATCGGATAGGAGGCATGAAATAATGATTAGACGTTTGTTCAACAATGCATCGATAATTAATCTTTCCCTTTTTATGATTTGACTATATACTGCTCTTGCTCTCTCTCTCTCTCTCTCTCTCTCTCTCTCTCTCTCTCTCTCTCTCTCACACAGACAGACAGACGCACACACGCACATTTGTCAAAACTCTGCTGAAGGTCACAGAGGCAGGCTAGTCGTGAGACCTTGGGACCCTACAGGGGTCACATGCTCATTCTGATCATGTGACACAGCACACAGGGCAGAACAGAACCACAGCACGATGTGTGTTTGTGTCACTTTCCAGTTTTACTGAGCCTTGTTGCTCAGGTGTGGAAGTCATCGAGCAGCCAAGGAGCTCCACTTTTAGAAGAATTCTGGGAGCCCGGAACATTCCGTGCCGCTGACAGATGCTTCATTGCATAACAAAGGTTTGGAACCGGAGAGTATCTTTTGATGGATCCTTGGCACTGCTGTGGCATGTGACACAAAGGCTGCATGTTCTCATGTGTTGGCTATCTGTACCAGAGATGGCTATGATATCATAACCTTCACAGCCTGTTACCCCGAACATGTTCTTTCTTTTTCTTTGTGGGATTCTGAAGAATTCTTCTGGGAAAATACGAAATCTGCTGGTACATTTGTGACTTGCCGCTGTGTGTTTTCCTGTGGAAGGACCAAGAATAGTCCCTTTTCTGTCATTTTCAGACCAGCGGTGCTTCGAGTGTTTGGCAAAGGCCAGAACTCTTTCGCCTTTCGTTGGTGGCGGAACAAAAGCGCGGGCGGCTGAGATGCGTTTATTTTCTCATCCTTTCTGTCGTTTCTTTTATTTAGTCCACCCCCCCCTTACAGTAACTCTTTGTTGGTTCATTCCTGAAGACAAGCAGCTGTGACCTTCTTTTGGCCTCTGCTCTAAAGAAGCTGAATGGCGGCGATGGCGGTATTGATTGGCAGAAGGCGTGGAGTTAATGCAGCCTGTGGCCTTGGGTTCTATAGAGCGATGGCAGCCAGCGGGGACCCGACGGCCAAGTGAACTTAACGCTGTTTCAGTGCGCCCCCTCCCCCTCCCCGTCTTATGAACGATGACGGGGATAAGATAACTTTCATTAGGGGAAGTGGAGGGCCGTATCAAGGGCTTTCAGCTTTCGCCTGTAGCGGTGTCGCGTCGCCGGGCCAGGAGCTGGCAGGCTTAAACTGCCGCTCGGGCTCGGGCTCGGGCTCAGGCTGCCGAAACCAGAGCGAGCTGGGGGGCGAGTCTGCTAGGCTGTTCTATTTGTTTTTGCCTTTTTAGTGGCCTGCGCTAATTCTCCGCACTATGGAAATGGAATATACTAAATATATATATCATAAATGTATGAATATAAATTTACATTAAATATATATTATATATACAAAATATATTTATATTTGTATATATATAGGTGTGAAAAAAGCATACATTTCAAAATATTGAGTTTGTTCCCATGTGTAACCCAAATATTAAATTAACATGGTATCTTCCCTATTAAAGTGTTTTCTATACCTATGTATTCTTTAAAAAATATATACATATAGTGCCCTCGACTATTATTGGTACCCCTGGTAAAGATGAGTAAAAAGGGTTATAAAAAATTCAGTTTGGTGAACTAGCTTAATCTCACACTGAAAAAATTAGAAACATCCAACCTTTAATTGATAAATTGATAAAATAATAAATTTATTTTAGGAGGAAAAAAAATCCCTCAAGAAATAATTATTTTTAACAAAACCATGTGTGCCACAATTATTGGCACCCCTGCATTTATGTATCAAATTAAGTAGTAATTTTTTATATTTGGTTGCATATCTTTTGCATGCAATGACTTCCTGATGTCTCTGACCCAACAACATCAAAAGACTCTTGATATTTTATTTTCTGGTACTCTTACAAGCGATACTATAACGTCTCTGCATTTTCATGGATCTCTATTGGAATTTTAGGGTGGGACTAGATTTAGCTGTAAATTATGCCGGAACAGTATGGAATACATGGTTGGTAAAATGGCTAAGTCATCAAGGGTCTGAGGTATCAAATGAGCCTCAAACCATCACTCTGCTGCCAGATATGCAGTAGATATGGATGGATCACTTTAAGGGTTGTTTCTCCTGACAAATTTTCTTATTGAACTCTATGGAAAAATAAGTCGGGAGAAGAAACCCTTCAAATTATCCAAAGGTTGGATTTTTCTTATTTTTTCAGTGTGAGAATAAGCTAATTCACCAAACCCTTTTTACTCATCTTTACCAGAGGTGCCAATAATAGCAGAGGGCACTGTATGTATATATACAGGTGCAGCTCAAAAAATTTGAATATCGTGAAAAGGTTCTATATTTTTTGTCACTCATGTCAGAAAGTGAAACTCATATATTATATAGATTCATTACACATAGAGTGAAATATTTCAAGCCTTTATTTCTTGTAATTTTGATGGTTATGGCTTACAGCTAATGAAAACCCAAATTTAGCTTGTTTCTGCTCGTAAGCTTTTTCAGCTGTATTCCAGCCGGTGTCTTCTATTCAACATTGAGTAAATTATATTTGGAGATATGTACTCGCTCAATAATATCTCGTATTAAAGGAGTTACATTTTTTACACACACAAACACACACACATATTTGGTTCCTCAGAAGTTGCGATGGTAAGAAACAGAAGTACACTTGAGTAGAAGTTTGTCTTAAGCTCGGAGCAAAGAATGGTGTGCTTTTTTGGGTTTTTTTTCCCCCCCTTTTGGGGTGTGCACACATCAAAGGGAAGTGTCGGGCCGTATCAAAGACTTAACCCTGTTCTATTAATGATGCACCCTAAATAAATCAGGGCTTCGGGGCCTGCCCCTCACCCCTCGAGATTGCACAGCCCCCACCTTCAGAAAGCGGGCTGCTTAATAATGCATCTGGCTCCTGAAGATGGGCTCTCTTCTCAGCGGTGGCTTTGTTTTTACCACCCCCAGCACCCACCACACCCCTTTAACACTTTCCTCTCTCGCGGTTTCTCGCCAAAATAAAGTACAATCAATCGGTTTGTTTTCTGGCATCCCCCCTCCAGCTCAGTTGTAGTTCTTGGAATTTGTGTTCATGTGGGGTTGAGGGCGGGGCAATATTTCTCAAAAATGAATATGTGAACTTTTTAAAAACTTTTTTGAAGGGGGGGCGGGGGGGGGGGGGGTGAAATAAAAGGATGGTATTCATGAATAATCCAGATTATTCACATTTTGAAAGGAGGGGAATATTTTGGGGGATGAAGCCGATGGCACAAATTCTTCTGTCTCCTTCTTGCTCTGAGGCCCCGTGCGTGCGTTTGTGTTCGTGCGTGCGTGCGTGCACGTACGTCATTGTGTTCATGTGTGCACGTGTTTCTGAGTGAATGGGGGTGGCGGCTGTGAAACTTGTGCCTTTGACAAAGGGCAGGTTTTGGAAAGACAGGGTGATGAAAGTGTGTTTGAGGTCTGATTTCAGTTTAAAGTGTTGTGACCTCAGAAGGACAGAGAGGAGAGACTTCACTTCAAACAAAGCTCTTGTGAAAAGTGTTTTCCACAGAATAAGCTACTCTGATACATGAGCTGAAAGAAGGTGGGTTTTTTGGGCTTATTCAGGGAGCGTCTTTCTCCTGTCCTCATTTCACCTTTGTATTCTGTTGTCTGAAGACACATCAGAAATAAAATATATTGAACAAAGGCCAGTGCCTGCGTGGTTTCAGGAGAGGTCACAATTGGCCACTCAGGCCAGTGCCAGGTCTAGCCAATCACAGCTTCAGACAAATCCAACTCTAGCCAATCACAACTGTGGTCAGCTCTGTCCAATGAGAGTGTTAGATGTACCTAGTGGAACCAAATTATGGTTACTAATGTGGAGACGAGCCTTTGTGTGTATTGATGCTGGAATGCCCGGGCTAATCTGGCATTAAGTGGCTGTGTGTCAGTCACTTCACGCCGGCTCAGATAAAAAAACGCCTCTCGTTAACGTGCTTTCTACTGGCCATGCCTGGAACTCAGGAAGAAGTTTGTCCTTAACGACCCACTGCACCATTTGTTCCCAATCATGTGCCATGGAGGGCTGAGGGTATACAAGCTTTTATTCCAACCAATCACCACACCTGCTGATTTCAGTAATTAACACACCTTCAACCAGAGAGGAGGGAACTAATTGGTTTAATCAGCAGGTGAAGTGATTGGCTGGAATGAAAACATGGCACATGATTGGGCACAACTGCTGTGCACTGAATTGCAGAAGGTAAACTGCAGCATTTTAATTAAAAAGTTCAGCAGCATACACATGCGCACGCACGCACGCACACACGCACGCACGCACGCACGCACGCACGCACGCACGCACGCACATTTTGTTTTTGACCCTCAGGGCACTGTCGTGCTGAAACTGTTTAATATGAATTACTGGTCATCCAGTCACCATCAGCCCTTTAGCACCTGCCCTCTAGACCACCCCCCTCCCCCGCACTCGAAGCCTTGTCAAGATGGGGCAGGCTGCAGGATGCTGGGCTGTTTGCCGTAGGCGATCCCCAGGCTGTTCGGGCCTAACTCTGCTCCGAGACCAAAACTACCCCTCTCTTCTGATCTGATCCTCACCTCCACTGGAAGGGAGATTAGCACAGGACACCCCCCCCCACACACTTCTCTACCCTCAGAATACAAAACTAGCCTTAAAATACAAAACTAAACACAATCCCTACACTCTCACACATATTACATACATACACACACACACGCATACACGCACACTCACACACATATATCACACACACACACATTACATACACACACATTACATGCACACACACACACACACACACTGTCAGGGCCATTGTCAGTATAACCCCACGGTATAACCCCCTGTAGAGGGAGTCTATAGACTCTCACACATCCACATGCTGTTGTAATAGGGCCACCGTGCCTGTATTATTCCCTCCATCCACCCTTCCTCAAAAACCCTTTATCCTCAAAAACCAGATCAGACATTCATCTCTGCCTTCCTTGCGTCTACATGGAGTTCCAGTGCTGTCTGCATTTGCTGTGCTATCTAACTATGGATGTCGCCGCTGTGGCCACATCCCTTAATGAATATTCATGAGGTGACAATTCAGAACTGTTTTAGCTGAACCAACAATGGCAGAGAATGAAATGTTGGTGGGTGTTCATTAGAGAGGAGTGTTCAGGAGTATATTTCCTCTTGTGTGGGCCGAAGTGAATCTCCACACGGCAACCAGGCAGGTTATTTAACGGCGAGTCGCTTACGGCGAGAAAGCCTGCGTGACGCTCTGGGTGAAGTCACCGGGGCGGGTTTGTCATCGCCCTCCTAGTCCCTGTGAAACCTCACGCGGGCGGAGCTGGCGGAGGATCGCCAGTAATCCACCGTAATTGAAAAACGTAATGAGGAGGGAAATATTCATTGTTGACTGGTTTGGAGGATTACTGTTAGCCAATGATCCTCCTGGGCTTCCAGGCTAATAACTCCCAGGTATCAGAGCGGTGGGAGCTGGGCCGGTCCCACGTCCTTCCGGAACCTTTATTGAAGTTGCTGCATTAAGCAAACCTCAGGGAGAAAATAAAATAAATGTACAATGGGACTAAGTGAAAATCCGACAGAATCCTAAAGTGTATGGACCCTAATCCTGAGCTAAATTGGTCTGTCTCACAGGGTGGTTTTTTGTAAGGGAAGACAATGTGGGCTCACTTGTGCATTTCAGCTCGCAAACCGCGACCAATACTGAGAATATTGGCTTGTTTGATGAGGAAACACTGCACATTAACTCCAGGTAGAATGTTTAATACCAGATGAATAAGCAGCATTATCTTTTAAAATAGTTACAGATTGAACAAATTTCTTATTTAATGGTCTGTTAGTCTCAGGGGAGAACGGGAGAGATGCAACAAGAATGCGTATTTTCCCCCTCATGTTTAAATGTTGTGGATTTATTTGTGTTTGGGGCCTGGGCTGTGGTTTTGGCAGGCGGTGGTTTTTGGTGGTCTGTGGTTTGGCGGGCCGGTCACATTTCCCTCATTGGTAGTCTTGAGCGGTCGAGTTCATGAGCTGTTGGTGGTGCTGGCATCCTCTGTGGCCATTTCTTCTCAAGTCCTCTTCTGAACATAACAGGGTGCGTTTTATGTGTCAGGGGCCAGTAATTGATGAAGACGGCGTGATCGTTAGCAACATTGTTTGGGCAGCAGGGTCACTGGCGGATTGCGACGCGTTTGGCGGATTGTGACGTGTTTGAAGTGGGGAGATGAGGAGGGATAAGCGGGCCTTCCTGTGTGGGCATCCAAGCGCGCTAAAAATGCTTTTGAGGACGGCATAACAAAGCGAGCCACCGGCTTTACAGTAAAGCAAACGGGGGGCTTTGCTAAGATTAAATGCATTTTACATAGGCTCTGACACCATTTTTATTAGGCCATTTACTTATTTATTTAATTTTTTCAAAGCTTTACGGCGTTTGGCTTAACCAAGTGAGCTAGGCTTTCTGTTTTAAGCAGCGCGATGGGGCTAACTTGAAAGCGCAGTTTTCTAATCAAGGCGAACGCGATCAATATCGCTCAAATAAGACGAGAGCCCCGAGTCGAAGCGCCGCGCGACATGATTCAGTGAGACCGTTTGCGATTGATTGCCTTCGTTTTTATTATTATTTATTTATTTTATGGGGAGTTTTGGAACGCCGGTCGGACGTCTCCGCGAACCCCGTTTCCGTCAATTTGGAGACCGCTCTCTAAAGAATCGCAAACTGTACAATCCAATATTTTGATTTTGCAAGTCCTCTTGTTTTTTTTAATCAGGAAGTGCACAGCTGGGACACGTTACTTCAGAGGAGAGAGGCGGTCAGGAGACAGGCTGCAGTAATAAGCTCTAATAACTGTGGAATTAATCAAATCCGCTAAGTTGTGAGTATGCAGAAGAAGAGCGCGGTATTTAGGGCGGGGGGGGGAGGGGGTGCTTGAGTGACTGTTAAATTATGTCTGGCTTTTGATGTGCTCCGTTGACGTTGGCTGTGTGGGGATTAGCAGACATGAGTAGGCCTAACTCCGCCCAATTTATCAAAATGGTGTTCGTCTTTGTTGCAGCGTTACCTGAAACTTCATTTTGTAAAAATTTTTAATATCCTCTTCATGCAAGTTTACTGTGTGAATGAAGAGATAGAAACCAGCTTTGACCCGTTTCTTCGACACTCCGCAATAGAGGCTTGTTACCTTGTCAGAACAATAAACGCTGCGATTTGCAAAATGCAATTTGATTTCCGAAATACATTTTCCAACGTTATTGATCCACGGGGAGCAGAAAGAATAAATCTATCTCAAGGTTTTTTTCTTTCTCATTTTCTTGAAGCCGAGAGCCCGGTGAAAGCAGAGGCAGATACTGTAAGGAAGTCGTTCGCCGAAGTCGCCCCTTTAAACGACAGGCAATTTCCGATCGCAAACTAAGCGAGGCGCAAAAGAGCCAGACCGCCAGATCAATCTTCGCAGCAAGCGGCCATGCAAATTTCCAGCGCCGGTCCAGAAGAAAACGCAACGCGGACCTTCGAGGTTGTTTGACGCCGGCGTCGAGACTCGGATGCCGTTTGGTCCCCGTGTCTCAGACACAATATGAGGCTGTGGAAATGGACAGCCTCCCCGTGGGCAAAGCTGTGTTTGTTGAGGAGCAAGGGGCCAGAACGGATAGGCCCCTGCAGGATCCGGGTAATTGTGCCGGTCCGTTTGCGGGAGTTATTCATGCAGGGGGAGACAAAGATGATGTCCTTGTTCGGATCTCGTTCAGCAGACAGAATTTAATCTGAAATGTCCAACAAGGGTCTTGACTGTGTTCAGAAGCAATTAATTTTGTGCAATTTTCTGTAATTTGTGGAAAGACAAGAAGGCAATAAAGGCAGCATGTCATGTTTCGTATTCTAATGAGTGGACAAGACCAAATCAGGAGGTTCAATATTAATAGATCTGTGTGAGCGTGTACATGCACATTTCCGTGTGTGTGTGTGTGTGTGTGTGTGTGTGTGTGTGTGTGTGTACGCCCGCCTGAGTTTGTGTTTGCGTGCATACATGTCTGTGTCAGAGCGTGCACGTTTGTGAGTGAATGTACGTGTTCCCGTTTATTTGTCTAAAATGTTGTAAAGTTTGTAGTTTTCTGGCAAAAAAAATTTATAAAATAAAGAAATGTACCCAGTATAAAATGCCAAACAAATTAAGGGCCAGGGCACAAACCACACAGTTTATTTTCCACCTCTCCCTCTAGTTTCCCCATGATATTACAGACGGACCCCCCCATAGGCACTGGGCTGTCGGAGGCCATTTTGGCTCAAACTCCCAGTGAAAGTCAGGCCCGTCATTTCTAAAGTTCAGGGGAGCGCGGGGGCTGTTTTTGTTTTTCCCAAACGAGCTCGAGTGACCTTTTCTGCAGCCGTAGCCTCAGGACCCGCTGTCCTGCCGCACGTCTGTTCCAATCAACGGGAGCACCGTAGAGGGAGGGAAAAAATGACAACCAACCAACGAAATAAATAAATGTTTGGGAAAACAAACAACACGGAGCGTGTTTATAAAATAAGGGTTTTTTGGCTGGCACAGCCTGCAGGCGGGAATGGCGGGTGATTTGCGGACGATGGCGGTGACAGCTGCTCTGGTGGCGGGGTTCTCGGAGCGGAGAGGTGGGGGGGACCTGTTCTCCTCGTGTCCAAACGCTGCTGCGGTGACAGCGGGTCGCGGGCTCAAGCAGCGGTTAAAAACCCAAAAGAGCGCAGTTCTGAGTAAGCGCCACAAACGGGCCGGAGGAGGAGGAGGAGGGAGGGGGAAGGCATGAGCAGGCCCGACAGCGCCGAAAAACTAAAACAAAAAGAAAACAAGCTTGCGTTTGACTTTCTGATTTGACTTTCTTGTGGTTTGTTTTTGCGAAGTAGCCTCCAAATAACGTGCGCCCAAATGGTAAAAAAAACAAAAAAACATTTAATGTCTGAGTTTATTTATATATTTTTTCAATATTAGTAATATTAGTACATTTTGTACCTGTGGTATATATACTACTTTTCTGTTTGGGGCTCTTGGGCATGTCTGTATTCACAGTAGGTGCCAGATTTTGAGATGCACACAGATGACAGACAGACAGACAGATGGGCTTTGATGTATTGGCCAGGGACCTCTGCTCCTCTTATTTGTCTTTTTCTTTTTGGGGGGTCACTGGGGTCCTGTCACTCTCTGTACATCCGCAGTGTCCCATGACAAGCAGTCAGTCTCTCTCTCTGTCTCTCTCTCTCTCTCTCTCTCTCTCTCTCTCTCTCTCTCTCTGTCTCTGTCTCTCTCTTTCTCTGTCGCTGTCTCTCTCTCTCTCTCTCTCTCTCTCTCTCTCTCTCTCTGTCTCTCTCTCTCTCTCTCTCTCTCTCTGTCTCTCTCTCTCTATCTTGGTCTCTCTCATAAAAAAGTTCAGAAGAAACCCATCAGGACTTTCTGGGAATGGCTTGATGCTACTGAGGGGGGGGGTGTATCTGTTCCCTTCAGCTCATCCATAAAGCATCCCCCATGACCTGGAAAGGGCGATTAATTTCCACTGTCTATAGCCGTGCGAGATGAAGAGATGAAAGAGAGTTGGGGACGAATCGGCGGCTGTCATCGATCTGGCGGCCGGCGCTCTGGGCTCTGCGGGGGTGGGGGGGGGGGTGGTGTTTGGTGTTGAGCGGGATACGACAATGCCGGCCATAATTGGCAGTTGAAGCAGCGATGGCTAATCGCACAGGAAAGAGGTGGAGGATTCTTCTTCTCCCTGTCGACCTTTCTCTCCGTCTCTTTCTCTCTCCCTGCCCCCCCCGTTCTCCCTCTCTCAGTCTCTCCTCTCTTCGTTAATAAGCAGATCTTAATTAGAAAGTGATTTATATCCAGGGCGTCTGTGCTTTCATTAGAACCTCTCCGGTCGTTGACTGTTATTTATTTATTTATTTTTTTATTTATATATTTTTTATTTTTCGAATGTGATGCTGTAAAGAACGCAGGCATAAATAGTGTCGTACGAAGGCTGCTTATTAAATGGAGAGTAATTAGTGTCGGGGGGGCTCATGCGTGACTCTGTCTGGCCCCTCGGGAAATGATCCCTCCAACAGAGAACACCTCCTTCTCCGCTTGTCCTTTTCTCTTTCCGTCTCTCTCTCCCTCTCTGTCCTTATCTGTCCCTATCCCTTTTTTTCTGTCTTTTTTTTCTCCCTCTGTCTCGCTGCCTTTCACTCCTCTTCTCCCCCTCTCCTCCGCTCTCCCGCTCCCTGCACACTGTGTCTGATTTGCTGGCAGTTTGAACCGGGGCAGAATGTTAGCCTTGGAGATTTGGCTTCATATTTTCCTTATTAGAGTGTGTGAGTGTTGAGGGGGGGTTTGCGGCGTGCGTGTTTGGCCTTTTTGGGAGGGAGTGTGTACGTGCCTTTTTTGGAGTTTTGGGGAGTGTCTGTTTGTGAGTCATGGGGGTTTGTGTTTGTGTGTTTTGAGGGTTTGTGTTTGTGTGTTTTTGGTTGAACGAGTGGCTGAGGGCTCGGTCCAGCTTGTATGCGCCCCGGTGAAATTTGTAATGCAATACTTCCTCATAAAATAAAATGAAGAGGGGGGGAAAAAGGCGAGATTTGGTCGATGGTGCAGAAAAGTTGCTTAGTTTGAGCCCAGGGCCCTGAGAAACGGACTGATGAGTCATAAAACCTCCCCTTTGCTTTAGTGTCTCTGTTCACTTTCCTCATTTGTGAATCTCCTTTTCTCATTAATCCCTTTTGTTTGTTGTTGTTGACACTTCTCGTATAATGGGGAGTATCGACCAGGAACTTTATTTACCGTTACGTCTCTAGCACAGAGCTGAGAGCTGGAGGTCCGTCGGGACTAAAGTGTGTGTGTGTGCGTGCTCGTGCGTGTGTGATTTTACCGCATTTTCTCCCTCTCTGTCGTATAAATGTCTAAATGAATTCTGACTGTGTGTGTGTGTATATTAGTGTGTGTTAGTATATGTGTGTGTATACGCGTGTGTATAAGTGTGTATGTGTGTTTGTGTGTGTGTGTGTGTGTGTGCGTGCGTGCGGGTGTGTGCGTGCGTGCATCTGCATCACCTGTTACCTGTGTGGACACACAATCCACTTTCTCCTTGCTCCAGTGATGTGTTGGATCTGTATTTGCAGCTCCAGAGCAATCGATCCGAACGGATAAACTGTACACTGCATTGTGCTAATCGGAAAAGGCGCTTATTCTTCTTGGGAAAATCAATAAATAAATAATTAGTGAATGGAAAACAGAATAATCAAACAGAATGTGCGAATATAGCGAATAATTTTCATAGTAATGCAATAATGTTCAGTCATCTCAACCTTCTCACGGCCTGCTGCAGCCAATCGCACGCTGATCTTCCCAGTTAGAGCCACAATGGCCTCTTGCACAAAGTGTTTCATGTTAAACGAGGGAGAGCCCAATTCCCTGGCGCTTCATAGCAGGAAGCCTTATTAAAAAAAACTAGGTGGGCGTAATGAAACAACAAACTAGGTGGAGAAAAATGGTGGGAGAGTATTTGTCTCTGTAGAGAAGAGCGAGTATTCCGTGAATCCGAGTGTCATTCATGAATGTGCCCTTTCGATTTTTTGTGTATTCAGAAATATGAGACTTTTGTTGAGTGTGTGTTGAGGTGAAACAGCGGGAGAGCGCTGAAGCGATCGGGTCAGCCTAGCCTGTCGGCCTGCTAATTAATTGCTGCGTGCGGTATAACGAGGACGGCTAACAAGGCCGGGGGAGGGAGGCGTACAGCGCGCCGGTTGGGCTGAGGGACGCTCTTAAATAAGAGCCACACGGTAGCCGGGACAGCAAGTGGCCTGTGATTAATTCCTCATTATGTAAATGTTCGCAGGCAATCCTCGTTCTTTCCAGACCTCCGTGAGCGAAAATACACCCACCTCCAGACTTAAAATAAGGGCCTCTGTGTTATTTTATTTATTTATTTTTCTAATGGTGATGAGAAGAGGCGTCTCGTCCGGTGATAGAGTCCATCCTGGTCTCAGCTACTTGTAGTAAACACGTTTCACCACCAGAGGGTGTGAAGTCTACCCGAGGAGCCGGTAACAATTACAGTGCTGCTAGGTTCTTTCTCGACTGTTTTTAAAATGAAGAGGGGAGGGGGAGAGAGAGAGAGAGTGAGAGAGAGGGAGGGGAGAGAGACCCTCCTGGCTCTCCTTCCATCCTTCACTGAAAAATGTCTTATCAGAAAAGTGTAAGCTCTGCAAATGAGTGTATGGCATGTCATCCATTCAGCCTAATGCGGCTTTGGCACCACCAAGAGAAGCTTTTTATCAACTGCAAAGAGGAACTAAATCCAACTGTGTGTGTGTGTGTGTGTGTGTGTGTGTGTGTGTGTGTGTGAGAGAGAGAGAGAGAGAAAGAGAGACACACAGACAGACAGACAGACAGAGTAGGGAAACTCACTCAAACTCCACAGTGTGCACAGAGAGTGACTGAGCTCACTACAGAACCGTTTCAGAGATACCTCAGATTCGTCTTCTCCCCAAAAGAGTTTTAATCTTGTCCATTTTATAATTTCTTTTTCTAAATCCGATTTTAATAAAGTGGAATGAAATCCCTCAAAATACCCCAATTATTTTATCGGAAGCAGAACCCCCCCCCCCCCCACACACACACACACTCACCCCGGTCCAGAACAAGCTGCAGGACATCAATGCTTTTTCAAATCATTGACACATGGAAACTCCCTGTTGCACACTTACTGAGATTAATCTTCTGCTGGCTAGCTGCAGAGGGTGCTAGTGAGTTGCCAGATACACTAATTCATCCCTTCCCCACTGGACACTACCCCAAATCCCCCTTCTCCACTCCCACACCAACCCTTGTGCCCACACACTGTAATTGGCCATAAATGTGTTGCTGGCATCCAAACCCAACGCTGTCCACCCCAGCACTGTTTCTGGGGTTGCTCAGGCCAGGAAAGCTTTCCGTGCTGGGAGGGGAGGGTCGGAGGGATATGGGCAGAGATGCTCTGGATGTTTCTGGATTTTTGGTATTTTTAATTGGAAGGCCATACTCCCCTGTAGAAGGGGGATCTTGATAGGAAACAGACAACCCCTGTGCTCAGAGGAGTTCAGAAAAACTTGCTACATCATTTTTGGATGATTTATGAGCTGTTATCTGTGTGTGTGTCTGTGTGCGTGTGTCTGTGTGTGTGTGTGTGTGTGTGTGCGTGTGTGTGTGAATGAGGGTGTGCGTGAGTGTGTGAGGGTGAGAGAGAGAAAGCTGGTGTCCATCTTCTGTGTTGTAGATATTCAGTTATTATTTCTCCAATAGGTGTGTGTGTGTGTGCTTTGTTGAGTGTGTGTGTGCTTTGTGGAGTGTGTGTGTATGCTTTGTGGAGTGTATGTGTGTGTGTGCTTTGTGGAGTGTGTGTGTGTGTGTGCTTTGTGGAGTGTGTGTGTGTGTGTGTGTGTGTGTGTGTGTGTGTGTGTGCGTTTTTCTGTTATGACACCCCTCTGGACGTCTGTGACAAATTATAATGAATTATTGGGTTTAGGAACCCCTCCTGTTCACCTCAGATTTGCTCGATTTTGCAGAAAATTTGCTTCATTTCAGCACAAAAAAAGTGGTAAGATAAGCCATTACATTATCTCCCTTTTCTGTGTTTGGAAATCTCATTTGTGTGTCTTGGTTTTGCATAATTATTTCATTTTGTTACTGACAGTTCTGGTATAATGAAGAGAATTGAAAAAGGCCAAAGCTTTTATGTCTTTAAGAAAGAAAGAGTGCGTTCGTGTGCATACTGTGTGTGTGTGTGTGTGTGTGTGTGTGTGTGTGTGTGTGTGTGTGTGTGTGTGTACATATTGTAAATGTGTGTGTGTGTACATATTGTAGATGTGTGTGCGTCTGCATATTGTAGGTGTGTGTGTGCCTGTGCGCATACTGTAGATGTGTTTGTGTGTGTGTGTGTGCGCATGCTGTAGATGTGTGTGTGTGTGTGTGCATACTGTAGTTGTCTGTGTGTGTGCATGTGCATGCTGTAGATGTGTGTGTGTGTTCATCCTGTAGATGTGTGTATGTGCATACTGTAGATGTGTGTGTACATACTGTAGATGTGTGTGTGTGCATACTGTAGATGTGTGTGTGCATACTGTAGATGTGTGTATGTGCATACTGTAGATGTGTGTGTGTACATACTGTAGATGTGTGTGTGTGTGTACATACTGTAGATGTGTGTGTGCATACTGTAGATGTGTGTGTGCATACTGTAGATGTGTGTGTGTACATACTGTAGATGTGTGTGTGTGTACATACTGTAGATGTGTGTGTGTGTGTACATACTGTAGATGTGTGTGTGCATACTGTAGATGTGTGTGTGTACATATTGTAGATGTGTGTGTGTGTACATATTGTAGATGTGTGTGTGTGTGCGTGTGTGTGCATGCGTGTGTGTGCATACTGTAGGTGTGTGTGTGTGCATACTGTAGGTGTGTGTGTGTGCATACTCTAGATGTGTGTGTGTGAATACTGTAGATGTGTGTGTGAATACTGTAGATGTGTGTACATACTGTAGATGTGTGTGTGTGCATACTGTAGATGTGTGTGCATACTGTAGGTGTGTGTACATACTGTAGATGTGTGTGCATACTGTAGGTGTGTGCATACTGTAGGTGTGTGCATACTGTAGATGTGTGTGCATACTGTAGGTGTGTGTACATACTGTAGATGTGTGTGCATACTGTAGGTGTGTGTACATACTGCAGATGTGTGTGCATAATGTAGATGTGTGTGCATACTGTAGATGTGTGTGCATACTGTAGATGTGTGTACATACTGTAGGTGTGTGTGCATACTGTAGATGTGTGTGCATACTGTAGGTGTGTGTACATACTGTAGATGTGTGTGCATACTGTAGGTGTGTGTACATACTGTAGATGTGTGTGCATACTGTAGATGTGTGTACATACTGTAGGTGTGTGTACATACTGTAGGTGTGTGTGTGCATACTGCAGATGTGTGTGCATACTGTAGATGTGTGTGCATACTGTAGGTGTGTGTGCATACTGTAGATGTGTATGCTCTTTGAATGCAATTGGGAAAGGTGTGTTTGTGATGCTCAGGCTACTCAGCACAGACATTTTAAACAAATGTTTTTTTCTCAGAATAAAAATTATGCTCATAACCTTGTTCTCCCCCAAAATTGGTAGCTGAAGGGCATCGTGGAAATGCAGTTCATTGGCTTTGATGAAATGGTTTCAGTGTGGTGCTCTGTGGTAAATATTCATGGCGGAAGAGAGTGTTTATGGGAAGGTTTTTATTGTATAGGAAAACGGCAGACGATGGGGGCTGGTCGCGTGGTGTGGAAGCGTATTCTGGAGGATTGCTTTTGTAACGGGACTTCACGCAGTTATCGAAATCTCCTAAAGCTCTCCCGAGTGCCACAGTAAAACATATTCATAAATTTAGACACCCCATAAATTTTAATGGAAATTTTCTGAAGGGCTGTGTTTGATTAGCTGTCTGGAGTTATTATTAATATTATTTCACTTCTCTCGCCCTCTCTCTTCATTTCCCTCTGCTGTCGTGAAGATCTCTGCCCGGCGAGCGCGTAACGTTTCTCGTAACGTTTCGCCCATGTTGTCTCATTGCTGCAACGTTACAGCAGCGTTGTGCCGATGTTGTGCCCTGGCTAGCCAGTGGTGCAGTCTGGTGATGCTTTAGTACAGTGCTTTTTGCGATAACACACGTGCCCGTTAATCCGTGTGTGTGTTATCCTGTGTGTGTTATACCATGTGTGTGTGTTATCCTGTGTGTGTAATCGGTGTGTTTGTTATACCGTGTGTGTGTGTTATCTGGTATGTGTGTGTTGGTGCTCATTTCAGAACAGCAACAGTAGCCCTGCTCTTAATCAGTGCTCAGTACAGTGGCCTGGCGACGCCCTCCACGGTGACCAGATACACAGCTCATCACAGAAACCTGGGTCATCCTGGCTGTTTTTTCTTCTTTTTATAATCGCTTTGCTCTCTGCTGGATGGGGCGGGGTGCGGTGGGGGCAGGGCCGGGCTGGCTGATGAAAAACTAAAGAAAAGAAAGGAGAAGGAGGCCTGAGGAAGAAAAGGAGCGATCAGCAGCCGCTGTCTCGCTGTGCTGAGTGTTTTGCTGCAAGTTTTTATCTCTTGTGAAGACGGGCAAATGAACTAATGAGAAAGAATGGGCCGCTGTCTGATTGGCTCTTCGTATTACTCCCAACTACAGGGACTCTTCTGATGGCAAGGGGGTGGTTTCCCAGGAGTGTCCTTAATGACAAAACAGGGGGCTACAGCAGCATCATATAAACCCCTATTAGTACAGGGAGAGAGAGAGAGAGAGAGAGAATGCTGGAGTACAACGATAGAAAGGGAGTGCTAGAGGAATAGGGAGATGGATGAGGGAGAGTGAAAGGGAGGTGTACCTAGTTTCTTTCACCAGATCTGGGCTTCAGGAACAGGGGGAGAACTGATTCTCAGCGTCACAGAGGTGATGAAATACCACTGTGTGTGCAGAGGTGAAATCATCTCGTCTTTGTGAAACGCGTCCGTATCCCTCACGTGTCTGGGACTTTTTCTGTGAGTTTCACACGTTAGAATCAAACATCAGAACAAATAATCTTTAGTATTAGTCTCTATCTCTTTCTCCCTCTGTCTCTCCCTCTCTTGCTCTCTGTCTGTCTCTCTTTCTCTCTCCCTCTGTCTCTGTGCATATTGCCAAGGCTGCATATTCAATACATCGCTCTCTTTTCCTACCTCTTTCCTCTTTCCCCACATAACTGTTTTGCTCCCTGAATCCAGCTTTACATCTCTTATTTTTCTCCTCCTTCATCCACTCTCTCCCCTCACTTTCTTGACGACCACCTTCTTTTCCATCTCTTCCCTCGCTCCATCTCGTCCTCCCTCGCTCCGTTGAATGCCTCCCTCGCTTCTGCGCCTTTTCCTCATGTTCACATGAGCATATCCGGAGGGAGATGTCGAGTGTTTTGTACTTACACACTGCTCTTATGCAGTAATACGGATGAGTGTTTCACTGGAGCTCTTCAGGTTAAGCACCTCCCCCAACGGTACACCGCAGCAGCTGTCGTACACCTGAGAGCCGAACCTGGGGCCTTCTGCCTTCCTCATGGCACATATGCCTGTTCAGTTCAGTGTGTTACCAGTCTGCATTTGGAAAAAACAGGCGCACAGTTTAGAGGGCTAGTTCACTTTCCGAGGTTCCAATGTGGTAGTTCATTTCCTGGGGTTCTAAAGGGATCGTTCATTTCTTGGGGTTCTAAAGGGATCGTTCATTTCCTGGGGTTCTAAAGGGATCGTTCATTTCCTGGGGTTCTAAATGGATCGTTCATTTCCTGGGGTTCTAAAGGGATCGTTAGTTTCCTGGGGTACTAATTGGATCGTTCCAGGGCACAAATAAACTTTTTCATGAATTGTTCACAGTGGCTTGTGGATTCTTAAAATCACCAGCCATTGTTGATATTTTAGCAGCCACGTATGACAATAACACAACCTGATTGATTACCTTCCAATGTGGCTGCTAAAGTAGAAAGTCTTACCAGCCACAATCAACCTTTTACCGGCTGGTGGTGGGTGTTAATTTCATACCCTGGATAGTTTACTTCCTGGGCCTCTAAAGGGATAGATCACAAAGGAACAAAGAATTCTGTACATTCTATGTACATTTGGTAAATTTAATGAGGACAAATTAAATAAATGGGAGAAAAAATTATCACTTGTACAAATGATTATGAAATAAATAACCATTTGCTGTGTTATTAAGCTATTTTAAGTTAATTAGCCTGCATAATAAAATAATCTGCACAGCTCTGTGTGGGGTGAGTCTGTTCTGGGTTAGGTATTTCTCTCTTCTGAAGTCCTCTCTTTCTTTTCCTCTTTGACTCTTCCTCCCTCCTGCGCTCCCCCTCTTCCTCTGCTCCCCTCTGAGTTGATTATCGGTCTGCCCAGCCTCTCTCTGTCGCTGTTGAAAATAACGCGTGGTATCTTGGTATGATGAAAGCGCCCCTTTAGCCTCTCTTCGGCACTGAAACAGATCGCCGCAGTAACAGAATTGAACCTCGGGCTGAATCCTGAGTCACAGGGGCGCCTGACCCTCTCCATAGAATCACTCCCGAATTCAGCAGGGTCCATTTCCCCCGCACCCACCCGGGACTCTACGGGCGGCTAATCTAATGATGTTTAGATGGGAGTTCGGTATCTCATCACTTTGGTTGTGGGGAAATTCAAATCCCCCCCCCCTTCCACCAACACTCCAGAGTAAAAAAATAAAGAGTCAGGCTGCTGTCTTGGGTATTTTAAATGAAAATCAGTTTTTAAAGGACCCGCTCTTTTAATTTCCCCAGACCCCCCCCCCCCTTTAAGAGGTTCATGAAGTTTGCAGCGGGAGTGGGGGTGATCCGGTCTTTTTGATTTTGAACACAGGGACCTCAGCAGTGTATCGGTTCCAATTAAAGCTCTGTCCCCTGGCTTTCTTCTCGTTTGCTCTCTCTCTCTTTTCACTTCCATTCTTTTTCCATCTTATTTCTCTCTGTTCTCCCTCTCTTCCTCTCCTCTCTGCCTTTCTCCCTCTATCACTCCATTTATATCCCCCTCTGTCTTCATCTATCTCTCTCTCAATTCAATTCACAAATGCTTTATTGGCGTGACAAGATGCATCTTATGATGTATTTCTGTCTCCATCCATCTTTCTCTCTCTCTGTGTCTTAATCTCCTCTCTCTATTTTTCTTCTGTTTAATATTTTTTTGGTGGCTTGCATTTGTAGTTTGCATTGTTTTTTTGTGTGGTTTTATTGCATCTGTTCTTTACTATCGGGGGCATTGGGGGCTAACCTGAGGGTTGACTGTATGCGTCTGGCTTGTACATGTATTGTACAATAATGGTTTTGTTAACTCAAACTCACTCTCTCTCTCCCTCTCTCTGATTGGCTGTGACAGTGCTGGGTCGGGTTATTGATGTGTGGATGAGGGGTGCTAATGCCCGTTCTCCTCTCTGTGTGGAGAAGTCGCGGCTCGCCATCTTTGCTACGTTGCCTATTTTTGGTCGATGCTGTCGATTTTGGCCGTCTGTGTTTCCGAGCCGCTTTAAACAAGGATATCCACACTCCTCATTATCATGAGCCCACCAGCCGAGACCTGATTACATTATTCATTTTATTCGCACTTTATTTATGAAATTATTAACGGCATGATTTATTAGCATGTATCTATGTAAACTTTTTTTGCATTTTTATAATTGACTGCCTCTTTACGCAGCAGAATAAATTCAGACTCGGCACCGTGCTCGGGAGTTACAACAGCAGTGCCCCACCTGAAATTGAACCTGCAACCCACTGGTTGCCTGACTACTATACAGAGCCTCCACCCCCAATTTAACCCTTTGAAAAGTAGGTTTTTTGGACGGTTTTTATTTATTTATTTATTCTAAATTCTAAGTCGGTATTCTAGTACTCCATTGCTTTACATCAGCATTAGAATATTCATTTAAGAACATTTTAATCACATATTTGTGATACATACTCTATACCTTAGAGGGGAGTGTGTGTTCACACATCATGAGACAATCTCACACACACACACACACACACACACACACACACACACACACACACACACAGCTGTAACTCCTGCCGCTGAGGACTGGGGTCATCAGAGCATCTGGTGGTCTGGCGTGGACTCTCCCGCTGGGGCCTGTTATGTCTGCCTCTTCACCCCTCTTGTCCTTGAACGGGTCACCCCGCCCGTGTGAGAGAGCTGCAGGCACAGCGGTCTGGTAGCTCACCAACTCAGGGCCGCACTTTGGTGCTGCCAGCCGTAGTTAGCACTGGGCCTGCCGTAGTTAGCACTGGGCCAGCCTTAGTTAGCACTGGGCCAGCCTTAGTTAGCACTGGGCCAGCCGTAGTTAGCACTGGGCCAGCCGTAGTTAGCACTGGGCCAGCCTTAGTTAGCACTGGGCCAGCCGTAGTTAGCACTGGGCCAGCCGTAGTTAGCACTGGGCCAGCCTTAGTTAGCACTGGGCCAGCCTTAGTTAGCACTGGGCCAGCCGTAGTTAGCACTGGGCCAGCCTTAGTTAGCACTGGGCCAGCCGTAGTTAGCACTGGGCCAGCCGTAGTTACCGCTGGGCCAGCCGTAGTTAGCACTGGTCCAGCCTTAGTTAGCACTGGGCCAGCTGTAGTTAGCACTGGGCCAGCCGTAGTTAGCGCTGGGCCAGGTGTTCCTCCACTTCTAACACACAGTGATTTAAATGCGCCTTCAGGCAAAATGGAGGCTCTTCTCCAGAGCCACTAGCACAGATTACATTTGTACAAACAGTCCATTTTATACAGAGTATTCCCCAAGCAGTTCAGTAAAAAAGGTGAAACACTTTTGCTTGAGGATATAATGTGTGTATATATATATATATATATATGGCAGTGCTGGGATTCAAACCAGCTACCTCTGAGTTCGACGTCCACTTCCCAAATCATTGTGGTCCCTGATTCGGCCATTTCCTGTGACCTCATCTAAACCCTGCCGTTCGTCACCGGCCTTCACTGAGTGATGTCACTCATCCTGAAAAATCGAATTAGAAGCCAAAGTCTTGAGTTTTTTCTTCTTCTTGTCATTATCGACCTCGGACCCTGATGTCAGGAACAAGACTAAGAGCAAGGTCTCCAGTGGAACCTTCTGGTTTTTTGACTTGTCCTTTTTCCTCCTCTCCGAATAGAGTGGAAAATGCATTTGTATAATTCACGTTGAAACAGAAAGGGGGACGTTGGAAGCAGTCTGTGGGGGGCGGTAATTCATTTGTTTGGATAAGAACTCTCAGTGGGGGCAATCTTAAACGCTAGTTTGTTGGAAGCATTTATTGTTTTAGAGAAATGATGAGGGGGTGATTTTAGCGGAATGAGAGAGCTGTTTGTGCTTCTCCTCTTTAAATATAAATGATGCACTTTACCTTTGGGCTTTAGTGAGCAGTAATCCCATTCTCTCTAAAATAGGATTGTCTGCCCGTAATACCAATTTCAAACATGAAAGGTGCACAGTATTTATATGTACAACATTCTCATTCAACGGGGACCTGTTTTGTCCCTGATTACTATTTTAAAGGCTGTGAATATTGAAATTCCAATATTATTAAAAATGCCATAACCAGCTTATTCTTTGTTAATAAGTGTTAACCTGAGCCGATTCCTCCGCTCAATGAGTCTATTTAGACAGAATATTCTCTCTCTACCAAATATAATATCGACCTCATTATGAAATCCAAATATCAAACTCATTGGTGCTCAGTAGCGCTGTCTGTCTGTCTTTCTGTACATTGATGTTAATTATCACAAAATGCCCCACCATCACCACCATTGCTCCATGGTTGTTGTGCGAGGTTCTTTCCCTCGGTCAAGCAGCCAATTAACCAATCATGTCAACCTATCGAGGCAGTTAATTAAACAATCAATCAATTAAGTTGTTTTGGAGAACCGTACAGGCTGCATTCCATAAAACATTTTGCGAGATATCGTACAAGAGCACCTTGTGATGATATATAGAGTGTGTGTGTCTGTGTGTGTCGGCACAGTTCGTAGATGTATTAGTCATCTTTGATACCCAGCAGTTGTGGGACTCGGGACATTTTTCTGTTTCCTGCCAGAGGCTAGAGGCCCGCCCGGCATTGGATGGAAGCAGTGATCAAATTATGACAAATTTGTGGGTGAATTCAAATGGGGCTCTCCGCAGGGCTCTTTGCCCAGCTGCTGGGGGCGCTGTTCTGCTCTTTCACCGGGGGTGGGGGGTTAAATTAAAGTTTAGTTAAAAAAATATCAGTTCCATGTGAAAAAATAAAAAATAAAATACATTTTTGATGTGCGTTTTATAGAGGTTTGAAAAATTCTGAAAGAAAGGCCGTTCTCTGTGAGGAGAAGTCATGGCGCAAGACTGAAACACAGTGCAGCGCAGTCCACTTTACTGGTGGGGGTACCTCAGTGGCAGCAGCCAAAAAAATCGTACCGCGAGGAAGAAAATTTTTTTATGCTGTGTAAATTTCATAGAATGATTGGTTAAAGAAATGCATTTAAAAGGCATTATGTCATGTTCTTTTAAAAAGTCCACAATGACATATTTGCATCCACAGTGATCTACAGTGTGTTCGTTTTTTTTTTTTTTTCTGCACAAACATAAATCTTATTTTTTTATGCGCTTACGTGAGGCAAATGTTGCGTATTTTGTCACCATATCTGGCGATATGTAGAACAACCAAGTGACATTTATGGACAGGAACCTGTGCATTTTATGAGTTAATCAAAACAGAGCACCCAAAATTTAGGGAGCATGAAATGGGACAGTTCACATCCGTCTGGATCACCACCACGTTCCACCTGAAGCTTCCGTGTGTGTGTGTGCGTGTGCGTGTGTGTGCGTGTGTGTGTGTGTTGCAGTCTGTTTAGTTTGTGTGTGTGTATATTGCAGTGCGTTATAGTGGTTTGTTGCAGTGTGTTAAGGTGGTGACTTAATTACACTGTGTAGAGGGGACTGAGCGAAACAGCACACTTAATTACACTGTGTGAGAGGGGACTGAGCGACACAGCACACTTAATTACACTGTGTGGAGAGGGGACTGTGCGACTCAGCACACTTAATTACACTGTGTGGAGAGGGGACTGTGCGACTCAGCACACTTAATTACACTGTGTGGAGGGGACTGAGCGACACAGCACACTTAATTACACTGTGTGGAGAGGGGACTGAGCGACTCAGCACACTTAATTACACTGTGTAGAGGGGACTGAGCGACACAGCACACTTAATTACACTGTGTGTGGAGAGGGGACTGAGCGACACAGCACACTTAATTACACTGTGTGTGGAGAGAGCGACGCGCAGAATTTACCCCCGTTATCTTCACCTGTCTCCTACCCCCTCCTCCTTCCTCTTCTCCTGCTCCGATTAACTGGCACAAGTGAGAACTTCCTGACCTTGACAAATGAAGAGTGAGTTTGGAGGTGGGTCCACAGGTGTTCCGCCATCCTGTCTAATTAAGGGAATCAGTAATGTGATTAAGATTAGAGGCGCAGTAAAAACACCTTGGAAAGGCGGACGTGTGTCACAGCCCCGAAGAACAAACCTGTGGAAACAATGACAGCACATTTTCTCTGCCGGGACGATGTGTGTGACATCTTACATGGCTCTTAATCAGATTCCTCTCTCTCTCCCTGTCTCCCTCCCCCTCTCTCTCTCCCTCTCTCTCTAGGTCACAGATAAATCTGTGCGGGCGTTTGCGGAGCACTGTCCAGAGCTGCAGTTTGTGGGGTTCATGGGGTGCTCAGTGACCTCACTCGGAGTCATTCACCTCACCCGGGTGAGTGCCGCACCCCGTTCTCTCTCACACCGTTTTCTACCCCACACCCTGTTCTACCCCACACCCTGTTCTACCTCACACCCTATTCTATCTCACATCTGTTTCTGTGTGAAAGGCGAGTTTTGTTATCGCTCATTATATGACATCAAATGGCACGTCCTTTTATTCTAGGCTGTTTCATACCAATTTCAACATCATTCTCATCTTCTCATGTCCAAGCTGCACGTTCCTTCCGGTCGTCCTCTCTGGCGTCTGATTGGCTGGATATCGGCCTGGTCCCACAACGGTCCTTTCACGGTCCCTTCACGGTCATGGCAGGAGGGGAGAAAGTGCCTCCTGTTTTTCTGAAGGAACTTTGAATTTGTTTAACAGTTTTTTTTTTTTTTTACTTGCCCTAAAGACACAGCATGTAGTTAAAAAATGCAATTTCAAGGGCATGGAGGGTTTGCTCTCTGCAAAACTATCAATTATTTTTCTTTCTGATATGATTAATTATTTATGTGTGGCTGAAATGAAATGAAGTTCTCCTGAAAGTGTCAATAATTATTTGAAAATTAAACCCAAGGAGTGCTGTTTGGGGAGAATAATTCTCACTGACCTTCAGGATGACCTTGAAACATTTCGGAACTGCAAATGGCGCGTGGCGCTTGCACGCTGCTGCTGTGCGGGTTCTGGGCGGGTTCTGGGCGCCTGCGCGGGTTCTGGGCGGGTTCTGGGCACCTGCGTGGGTTCTGGGCGGGTTCTGGGTGCATGCGCGGGTTCTGGCCGCCTGTGCAGGTTCTGGGCAAGTTCTGGGCACCTGCGTGGGTTCTGGGTGGGTTCTGGGTGCCTGTGCGGTTTCTGGGCGCTTGCGTGTTGTGGTGCGGCTTTCTTTGTGGGTCCGACCGTGAGCGCAGACGGCCGTTCCAAATTAAGAGAACAGAATAGAAAATAATATGGGTTAAGAAAAAATTTCATAATAATCAGAGGTCTAGCCGGGTCAGTTTTTGGGCATGGTTTTGGGCGTGGTTCAAGGCAGCGCCCAGGGAGGGAGGGTTTCAGTTGAGTGAACTGACTGCGTCGAGAACCACAAGTGCATCACTAAATATTCTGCAGTTTAAGGATGTGACCGGGGAAGTGCAAGGGAAATTACAGAGGAAATTTGGTTTTTTTCAAAGCATCTTCTACACAGATAAGTGCTAAAGTCTGAAGAACCACAGCTTTCTGCTTAGTAAGAACGACTTCCTGTTTAATAAGAACACCTTCCTGTTTAATAAGAACATCTTGCTATTTAATAAGAAAAGCATCTTTATTTTCTCACCATCCAGTCATAAATGTGACTGTTTAATAAGACATTGAGGGCTTTTAAAAAGAAGCAGCTCACATAAATTTAGGAAAATAAAGGTTTCAGTAATTGCACATGCAGTTAATGAATGAATATTCTAAATTAAAATTGCATACGGGGAGGGAGTCCAATGTTTTATAGTTTTATTGCATTCCTATATCAGAAATGTGGAATAGTATGTTTATATGTTTAAATGGGATTGTACAACAAATTTAACAATAACGCTAATAACCCAAAAAAATTAACTCTTCTTGAATTGTTCTTATTACTTTTAAGAAAGTTTGGTTTAAAGTTTAGATCTCATTAAGGTGTAATGAACTGGATCTAAAAACACTGAAGCTAACCCTGCTCCCCGCTGCTTATGCATTAGCATGCTAATGAGCGGGGATTCATGGGTAAAATATTCACTGCGCACAGCCAAATTAAAAAGGATAATTGTCAGTGCCTGGCTGGAAATTATAAGGTAGTGTTACAGAGGGTGTGTGTGTATTCTTTCCACCATTTGTCTCTGTGAAACATATATTTAGCCTCAATGCATTGATCAGTGTGTGTTTCTTGGCTAATGTAATTTGCTGGTAATAACACAGGCATCATCAGAGGCGCGGCATGCGAGTCCACAGAAGGGTCTCGTGTAACAGTGTGAACTCACCGTGGCGGTATACACTAAGGCAAAGAAATCTAAGACCTAAGGTTGAGACCCCTCATACTCACCGTGGCGGTATACACTAAGGCAATGAAATCTAAGACCTAAGGTTGAGACCCCTCATACTCACCGTGGCGGTATACACTAAGGCAAAGAAATCTAAGACCTAAGGTTGAGACCCCTCATACTCACCGTGGCGGTATACACTAAGGCAAAGAAATCTAAGACCTAAGGTTGAGACCCCTCATACTCACCGTGGCGGTATACACTAAGGCAAAGAAATCTAAGACCTAAGGTTGAGACCCCTCATACTCACCGTGGCGGTATACACTAAGGCAAAGAAATCTAAGACCTAAGGTTGAGACCCCTCATACTCACCGTGGCGGTATACACTAAGGCAAAGAAATCTAAGACCTAAGGTTGAGACCCCTCATACTCACCGTGGCGGTATACACTAAGGCAAAGAAATCTAAGACCTAAGGTTGAGACCCCTCATACTCACTGTGGCGGTATACACTAAGGCAAAGAAATCTAAGACCTAAGGTTGAGACCCCTCATACTCACCGTGGCGTTATACACTAAGGCAAAGAAATCTAAGACCTAAGGTTGAGACCCCTCATACTCACCGTGGCGGTATACACTAAGGCAAAGAAATCTAAGACCTAAGGTTGAGACCCCTCATACTCACTGTGGCGGTATACACTAAGGCAAAGAAATCTAAGACCTAAGGTTGAGACCCCTCATACTCACCGTGGCGGTATACACTAAGGCAAATAAATCTAAGACCTAAGGTTGAGACCCCTCATACTCACCGTGGCGGTATACACTAAGGCAAATAAATCTAAGACCTAAGGTTGAGACCCCTCATACTCACCGTGGCGGTATACACTAAGGCAAAGAAATCTAAGACCTAAGGTTGAGACCCCTCATACTCACCGTGGCGGTATACACTAAGGCAAAGAAATCTAAGACCTAAGGTTGAGACCCCTCATACTCACCGTGGCGGTATACACTAAGGCAAAGAAATCTAAGACCTAAGGTTGAGACCCCTCATACTCACCGTGGCGGTATACACTAAGGCAAAGAAATCTAAGACCTAAGGTTGAGACCCCTCATACTCACCGTGGCGGTATACACTAAGGCAAAGAAATCTAAGACCTAAGGTTGAGACCCCTCATACTCACCGTGGCGGTATACACTAAGGCAAAGAAATCTAAGACCTAAGGTTGAGACCCCTCATACTCACTGTGTCGGTATACACTAAGGCAAAGAAATCTAAGACCTAAGGTTGAGACCCCTCATACTCACCGTGGTGTTGTACACTAAGGCAAAGAAATCTAAGACCTAAGGTTGAGACCCCTCATACACATCGTGGTGTTGTACACTAAGGCAAAGAAATCCGCCCCTCATGGAAATTCGCCCCTCATGGAAAAGATTATGTAAAACAAACTCAACCATGTGAAGTATTGTAGCCAATTAAATTAATTTGACAGCTATTCTCACTGATACCGATGTCTCCTATGAAATCTTTTATTTGTTCAGCTAGCTAGCGAGTAGATAAGACACCTAAATTAAAATGATAATTCAAATTGCATGGAGTGCTCTCCTTTTTTTTAGCTCATAGTGTTGTACTTTCTAGTTCCTATCAATGTACGGACCTACCCCTGTGTAATGTAATCTAGCGAGCTAGCTACATGCAATCTGATAGGAATTTTGTGCAATGACTGTTTAAAAAACTTGCCATCGCAAGATTAGCGTGGGGTTAACTTTACAACCTAAATAAACTCAAAACTCGGTTGTTTTAATTAAATTTACCATGAATCCACTTCTTAAAGATAATGTGCAATTTTGGCCACTTGTTCTAAAAGTGGCGCTGATGAGCCGAACACACTAATTACCGTGTTATGTAGCACCAAAGAAGAAGAAGTTTAGTTTACGAATCGCAAGTTAAGCCAGCGTGAAACGACATGGTGAAAAACAGCGGAATATTTATCTCAAAATTCTGTCCGTAAATCCAAGCAAATCAAGCGTGTCCTTCGATCGGCAAATGTAGATTCGCCAGTTCGCAAGCCAAGCTTTTGATTTGTACATGTGAACATTGGAAACATATCTGTAAATGTTATTTGCATTTGTGAATATAATTTTTGCATTCATCCAAATGATGATTTACGAAACACAAGTTGAGAGGTGTTTGTGTGTGGATGGAAAACACATACTTGTGGATTATTATTACGAAACACAAATTGAGAGGTGTGTGTGTGTGGATGGTAAATACAATTGTGGATTATACTTTTGTGCTTGTTTATTTTTGATAGAAATCTACCTCCATAGAGACCCCTCATACACATCGTGGTGTTGTACCCTAAGGCGAAAGAACATTGAGACCCATCATATACTGTATATATTGTTCGGTTACATTTGTTTTAAAAGGATAAGATGTTACATGTTGTCATTTTGACTAAAAAACGATTTGATTTTCTTGTTAAACCATTTTTCCTTAGCCATGTTTCCTGCAAAGCATTTCCACAAAGGAGACCACTTTACAGAACGACATTATAGTTTTCCTCAGAACACAGTCTGAAAATTATAAGTGAGGTGTATCTTGGCACTCCTACCTGTTTTGAAAGGGTTAGACACATTTTTGGTAATTGCGGTGTGTGTGTGTGAGTGCGTGCGTGCGTGTGTGCGTGCGTGCGTGCGGCAGTCTTTTTGCTCTTTTTGCTCTTTTTGCAGTTGATTACACAAGTGGAATGACCTTTGAACCTTTCCACCTCTTTAAGTCATGCTGCCCTGTCATGTTGTGTGGTGATTACCCACAATTACCCACAGGGAGACATTTTAATGGAGTGCAGATGAACATGTGTGTAATCACGGCACCTGCTTGGAGTCGCCACACGCCACGCCTGCCTTGCCCTGCTCACCCCCCCCCCCACTCGAAATAATCACCCCCTCTTTCTAAATAAGGCCATAACTCTAATCACTCTGCACTTCCTCCTCTGAGACAGTTTTTTTTTGTATTGGTAAAATACAAGGAATTTTCTCTTCTGTTTTTGCAACTTCTAAAAAAGATTCCCTACTGAACTGTGTCATTCTGTATGAACTGACAAATACGCTTATTGTCGGAGGTGCTATTTTCGATTTCCGCGCATTTCTCCTTTTACTTGTCCCAACAGCCTGTGCTCCCCCCCCCCCGAAGCATGCGGTGGTGCCGCAGTCAGTGCCAAAGGTGTGTGATCGACTCAAAACTTGTCCCAGCATCCTTTGCAAAAACCGCGAGATAAAAAGCTCGATATTTCCATAGATCACACACTGCTCACCATTAATACAAAATATTTCAAAATGTGAAACTTGGCTGCTGGACAGAAAGGCATCAGAGAGAGGTGGTCTTGTTGTTTGGCACATTTATGGATCTAATTTAATATGTGCATCCCCGTCTATCTGGAGGACCTCCTTCGTTTGCAAGCCATTATCAGACAGTCTGTAATATCAGGCCTTCTCAAACAAAAGCTTCCAAGCCAAAAATCCTTCAGTTTTGCCAGTTAGATGTTTCTATGGCAGCTTTTTAGTGATAACATCTTTTCAAAACATCCACATACATCACCCCCCCAACAGAACCGCAGACACGGCTCATTTTTTATTTCATGAAAGTTCTCTCTTATGTGGAAAAACTCAATTCTTTCACTCAGCTAGGTGGTGTTGTCATAGTGACACATGTGACACACTGCACATTATGTGTAATTTGAGTTTTTTCCCCCCCTCTTCCTGTCTCGGGCAATAAGTCAATCTCTGAAAGTGTTTAAGAGTTCTCAGTGTGTACGTACTGTACCCCTGCAGAGATGACCGAATCGGGTGAGCTCGGCTCGGCTGTCTCAAAAATAAATACTCTCAAAAACTTTCCCTCTGATACTTGGCAAGGAGCATCCTTGCTTGATGGCCTCATTGTTTTTTTTAATTGTTTTTTTATTTGAAAGGAAACGACATGCGACTTAAATCAGCGCTCTTAACGTTTTATAGCCTGTGCGTCTGAAGAGCACATGTGGCACGTTATTCACAAAAGAAACCCTTAAAAACGGAATCGGGAAAAAATGTTGGGAACAATTGGGTTGAACAAGATGGGAAGAGGTGCACTGTGGGTCGCAGATAAACATTTATGCAGTTTTTTGTTTTTTACTGCGAAATCCTGTAACTGCTAGTAAGACGGATTCTTTTCTATCATAAAATGCAGAATTGTTTGTTTTGTTCATTTCCGCGCTTGTAAAAATCCAGTTTGGTCAGAGTCTCAGAGAATTATTACTTGATGTGCATCTATTCTGTCCTCCTAATTTGATGGTATAAAATCATAAAACGTCTCGCTCTTTTCTCATTAATAACACAAAGATGCCAGATGAACATGAAACGAAGCTGTTTCGGGAGGAATCCTTTTGGGGGCGGTTTTCTCCTCATTTCTATTTCAATTAGAACCTTGGTCACACAAACACTTGAAGGCAATTTACGTATTTCCCGTTTTGATGTTTTTGTCATTGTGCTTTTTGGGGGTGCAGTGTGGGGGGTGGGTAGCAGGGCCATGTTGTACCCCCGTTTTCTCCCTTCCTTCTCAGTAACATTTTGTTTTTCTTTTTGGAGAGCCACTCATGTTATCTTTCCTCGCCGGCCATGGGGGGGATAAATACGGCATGCCCTTTGAGCCATACTTGCCTGCAGCGATAACCATAAAAACTGTAAGAATGAGTCTATGTGTATCTCTCTCATAATGAATCCAGTGGCGTAGGCTAGGATCCAGAGTGGACTCGTCTTGCGGGTAGAGAGGGGTGCCGGTGTTTTTGAGTTTGGGGAGGGGGGCGGTGTGTTTGGGTTTGGGAAGGACTGTACCAAGCTACCACTAAGCCCTCCATGGCTTTGTTACCCAGTAATGCTCTCTCCGAAAATCCATGGTCATTCCGGCTTTGCGCGGTGGAGAATAACCAGGCCTCGCTGCCAGCGGCCGTTATCGCACGCAGCACAGGGGATTATGGGTCAGAGAAACCCTGTGCCCCAGTACAGACCAGCGGGGCATAACCCCAGCCAACTTAACTGTGTGCGAGTGTGCGAGAGAGAGTGTGTGTGTGAGTGAGAGAGAGAGAGAGAGAGAGAGAGAGAGAGAGTGTGTGTGTGTGTGTGTGTGTGTGTGTATATATATATATATTTAGTTTCTATTTGGAGAGCTTATTTACAGCAGTAATAATTCTGACATTATTACATCATGTTTCCTGGCAGGAAGTCATATCCGTACATTTCGCTCAACATTAGTTTCAGAGCTTCAGTGATGCTTGTTTCCTGCTGGCTGTGTGACTGGACTGAGAGAGGCTGATTGTTTTGTTTGGGTGCCCAGCTTGCGATTCGAACCCTTGACCCCAGCGCACAGCGCTGTAACCACACCAGGACACGCGGGCCTGAGCGCGTAACTGTGTGGTGCAGCGATGCGTACACACAGCGGGCTGACCTCTGACCCCTGTCCCTCAGGTGCGGCTCACCTTACACACCACATCTCCTGTCCTCACAAACAACCCTGTGCAAAGGTGTGCTCTTCCTCTCTTTTTATCCCCTTTCTCCTACCTTTTTATGTCCCTCTCCTCTTCCAAACCTTTTATTTTTGTCTTCTTTCTCTTCTAACCTCCCTCTCTCCCTCTCCCCTCCCTCTGTCCCTCTCTCCCTCCTCTCTTCTTCTCTGTGTTCTGCACTGTGTAGGTAAAGGCTGATGGGGTAAAGGTTATGACGTTGGGGTTGGGGAGAGGTGTAGGGTCTTTATTTTTCTCTGGCTGTCTGACAGACAGGCTGCACTGTTATCTCCTCCCTCACCGTCATCTAAGTTTGGAGGGTGTGGTGCGGTGCTGGGTGGGGGGACGTCATTCATTCATGGGGCGCTGTAACCCTGGCGATATGCTGTCCTCTAATCATTTCACGTTGACAAGTGTGATTTGTGCAAATAATGGATGGGATGTGATCAAACAGTGTGAGGTTTGCATGTGGAACGCAGATTAAGCCTGTTAATGCTCTGCGCCCCGTGTCCTTTCTCTTGATTTATGTGATTGGTTCTGCTTCATCTTCGCTGGTGCATGTAGACCTAAGGAAGGGGTGGAGTTCAATGACAGGGAGCCAATCAATATCTAGTTTGGGCGGGGCTAATGGTTTGCGCTTTAGTTCTTTAGAAAGTGTCTCTTTGTATGAGGCGCAGGTTGACAACAGCTGTGTTTCTTTTTACTGAATGAATGAATTTATTATTATTTCAACTGCAGCTGAATTATTTCTAATTAAATTGTAGCCTGTCTTCTGCTCAGCTGCAAGGGTGGAGTTTATGGATTTAAAGCGTGGCGATTATGTTTATTATTTATATCATTAACCGCTTACCTCATCGTGACATAGGCCAGTCAAAAAAAGGGGTAAAATGTTTTTGTTTTTTTTCATTAGCCAGAATTAAGAACAGATCATTGTGGGTCTATATGAAGGCAAGCTTTAGCTTTAGAGTTCTGAGCAGCGTGAGATGCTTCACCTTTTCCATTTTACACAGTCTACCATGCCAGACGTCGTTTATACGCGGCTTGTCTGCGTCTGGCGGTACAGCGGTAAGCTGCTCACCGTATGGCCCGAGGGGGTTGGCAGCGCTACGCCCTGGTGATCTCTCACACATTACTCCACTGTAACATAGGTGTCGCACCATTCTTGTAGACATCCATCACTCATAGGGACCTTTTAGTACCCGTTTATTTTTCTTTCGTAACACACAGCTTTTTCCCTGCAGCTCAGCAGCGGCTAGCCTTCGCACTTTTCAGAAAGTTATTTTTTTTCCCCCACTCTAAAGCGAGGAGGAAAAAAAAAGTGCCTGCAGTTAAAAGAGAGAGAGAACAGTTCAGCCCTACAGGTTGACGGGTTTGTACAGCCTGGATTTGTTTGAATATCATTACAAAAAACATGTTTGTTTGTATTCCTGATTGGCCAGGTAGATTGGTTTCACAAACGGGCAATCAAGCAATAAGAAAAATGGCAAAAACAGCCCATAATGCTATGCTGTCCTTCATCGTTAGTGTCCGACAACTTTGCCATTAAAATGTCTGTCCAACTGTAGAGACTTTTGCCTTAACCAGTATTTAAAGAAGGGCCGAATATACGGGACGCTTACATGCTTGTCCGTATTACTGGACACTTAAGTCACATGACACACATGCTGGTCTAATAGCCTCTCAGTATGCTACTGCTGGTTATAGGTCTATTGAACCTTCATATCTGGTTTGAAAGATTATTGTACCTGCATCAAAGAAGCCCCAATGTGAACGGTTTAATCACGTTTTCATTCCATTTAAATGACTCATTCAGCCACAAGATTCCGTGCTTACTTCCCCCAAATTTATAAACCGGGAAATTATATGCCCTTTTGATGTAAAAGCATGTCATTTCTAAACAAGGACAGCCTGAGGCCTGACGCGGTGTGTCTGTTCTGTGATGGATATTCGCTTCTGATTGGTAGCCCACTAAACAAACTCAATGCATATTGGTTAAAATATAAATAGCCACGTTGCTTATGTTATTAACATGGTTTCTGACTGACAAATACCAAAAGCATAATTTTGTGGCCAAGAATATATATATTTTTGCTTTCAGGTAAAAATAAAAAACAAAATATTGCAACTGCGTAAAATATATTTAATATCTGTTTTCGTAGGGTTTTTTAAATTTAACGATTATAAATTATGGGTTTGATTGCGCAGTGTCTTGCCGCTGTGAAAGAGCTGTGCTCTTGGCTGTGTGATTGACGTGCTCTCCAGTACTGTAGAGGCTTATGCTGTGATTAATCGCACTGTTTGAGTTTGTTACATGCAGAGCAAATTTAGATGGAATTCTGAGAGCTAAATGGACTTTTATGACTGCAAATACGGAAGTTAGGAGGAATACTGTTCCGTTTCTTCGTTTGTAATGCAAAGCAGCGAAAAGATTAATTGAAGAAATGCCCTTCTTTTCGTCTTACCATTAACATAAGCACTTCACACTTTTGCAAGGTAATTGTAAAGATACGTTTAATTTTAAGATCAGTATTCAGCCCTTAAGATTTCAGTCGGATCGTGTTATTCTCGAGGTCTTTTGGAAGGAACACGGGCGTATGCACAGCGAGTCCTCCGGTTGGGGGTTAAGAAAGGCTGAACGCAGGGGAACGGGGCAGCAGAGGCAGGCTCGCGCCGCTCTATAATTCCACCTCGGTTTTCTCGAACATGTCACTTGCTGCGTAAAAGCGTGCTTTGTGCTCCGGGATACGGTGGCGTAATTATGTGAAGCTGCTGAGAGATGGATGGAAGTACCGATTTTTCTCTTTTTTCCCGACAATATTTAATTGGACAGAAAATGACGGCGATGCTGCTCGTTTCATTTGTCATTCCAAAAAAATAATATTGCTAGGACAGCACTTATGTGCGTCTGTGAATGCAGGCAACATTTCAACGGCAGAAAACCGACGTGGAACAGTTTTAAGATTACTTTTTTGAATTGCAGATTGCACGTCAGAGTCCTCTGTCTGTACACTCAATCCTTCAGTTTGTGTCAGAACCGGCTTTTCAAGCTCCCTGCATGCATTGCGATTTGATGGACAGCCAACCGAGATTCCACGTCATCTTTTTCTGCACGTGGATGGAGCTAAGGGGGCAAGCGTCAAGAAAACCGCCTCCTGCTTGCCGGGAAAAGCTTGCATTTCCATGATTAAATTCAGGACACAAAACCATTATTTTTTTTCTCCCCTGGACTATATTTCATTAAAATAAAAATAAGAAATGTAAACTTGGAGACTTCCATTTGCCGTGAGTGATTAATGCTGAGATGTGTCGGGGGAATATGGACTGTGATGTGAACAGCTGCATTTCAAAAGTTTAGGTTTCATTAACACAGTGAATAATTACACACACTTACTGCCAACACCAAGAGAAACTTACCCCCGTAAAAAAAATAATAAATGGAATACATAAGAGCAGAGCCCTGCCAGACTCTTTCTGTGTATAATTTGGAAAAATAAATGTTCTGAAACTTAAAAATATAGGCCTATCTGGCCGGGATTAATCACATACATACCGAAAAAACACAACGCCATTCGCGTTAAATCAATCAAGAGTGCCCAAACAAACACAAGTGCGCTCTTGTCCTGTTACCCTTGACTAATATGGTGAGGTGAGCCGTTTATGTTGCTTTATTTCTGGTGTGGATTTATGCGTGTTTTCAGCAGCCAAATACGCGCCCACGTCCCACAGGCCGACGGGGTTCCACTTCTACCCCTGGCGTTTGAATGACCGTAGCCGCGCGCACGCGATAATGGCGCTTTCATATTCCGTCTTCCTGTTGCCGGTATGCATGACAGGCTGAAGTCTGGGCGCTCGTCCCCAGGTTTGCGTGGCCTAATTTAACGCCGTTATTCATGTGGCTTCATAGGATCCCCACACTCACCCCCACAGCTATGTAGAAGCCATTCTTGGAAGAAGATAAACACGGACCTTTTAAAGACGGACCTCCACCAGAAATTGGCCATTAATATTTGCCCAAGATGTAATTCATGGGCAGACTGGTTTCTGGCTCAGAGGCTGTTGATATCCCGTCCCGTTGAAGTCAGTCCTGAGGGAAAATGGGTGTTTGTTGTCGGGATAAGGGGAAATGCTGTGCAGATAAGCAATTTGAAATTTTTGTTTATCTGCCGGCACAAAAAGGTGGGTCGGGATGCGTCTGCCTCCCGTTTCCGCGGAAGGAAGCGACGAGACTGCTCTTTGAGACACAGTCGGCCACCTGCATGTGGAAGCTAATTTCACTTTGGAGGCGGCTTGTCAACCCAGGACAATTTACACAGAGAAGAATTGCAGAGAATGGGGGGAGAGAGAAACCCCAAGAACAGGTGGTGGGTGTGGGTCAGAGTGGCGTTTGGTCGCACGGCGGGAATGAAGGTAGAGGCACCTCTGTTGGCTGGTGACACAAGCTATTCGCCAGGTTGCTTGTCTGCGCTCCCCTTTGTTTCCCAAACAATAGAGCCACGTTTTCTCCATGAATAATTTAGTTGGTCGATATATAGTGCGCTGGGGGCCACGCGGTGCCCTGAAACACACGACAGGAGACAAACACCGTGTCCTTGGAAACCAAGATGAGCACTGCGCTGGTAACATTACTGACGCTTTTATCAAAACCCCTGAAACATACAAATAATACCACATACAGTTTCTCTCTCTCTCTCTCTCTCTCTCTCTCTCTCTCTCTCTCTCTCTCTCTCTCTCTCTCTTTCTCTCTCCCTCTCCCTCTCTCCCTCTCTCTCTCCCTCTCTCTCCCTCTCCCTTCCTCTCCCTCTCTCTCTCCCTCTCTCCCTCTCTTTCTCTCTTTCTCAAATTCAAGTTCTGAATGCTTTATTGGCATGAAATACACTTGTAAATATTGCATGAGCATACATACAGTAATAAACTAGAACATGAATGCAGATTAATCAGAATAATTGCTATACATACTGTGGTAACATCAAGAACAACCACTGTATCAGAAGTAATAATAATAACAATTGTATATATATATATATATATATTCATACATAAACATGGTGCACGCATTTTGCAAGTGTGTGCATTAAACATGTATGCATTCTACTGCTGATTATTCCAAGCAAATGTAACGTGTATATTTTGAAAATTAATGTTGAACTGCAGCACGACAGTACTTTACAGTTGGAGTTTTGTTTCCGAGGCGCTGGTGTGAGAGAGAGGGACAGAGAGAGAGAGAGAGAGAGAGAGAGAGAGAGAGAGAGAGAGAGAGAGAGAGAGAGAGAGAGAGAGAGAGAGAGAGAGAGAGAGAGAGAGAGAGAGAGAGAGAGAGAGAGAGAGAGAGAGCGAGAGAGAGAGAGAATGTCAGAGAGACTCTGGGTGGAAAGCTTGAGTGTGCGTGGGTCGCCGATCGGCACAGCACCTATAAACGCGGCGCGGGTGAATTACCGCGCTGACAGGGACGGCTGAACGGCTGACTGCGGCAGGAGTAGCGGCCCAGCTGCGCCGCCGTTAATCTCTCGGCATCAAACGACCCGCCGTGTAAAAGCCGCGCATTTACATTTTCCGGAATGTTCCGCCTGTTATTTAGCTCTCCAAACCTACTCACCCCTGCGATGACAACGCGCTAGCGCACCCTGTGATGCTTTCTCCGCAGCCCTGGGGCCAGCGCTTCCTAACAGCTTTTCCTATGATGCTTCTCAGTTATGTCACAGCAATGACGCGCCCTCCCCTCCATATGCTAAATCAGATAGTCCGCGAATACGCCGCCTCTCTCGCTTTCTCCCGCTCAGAAAACCGTTAACGCTTCCGAATGGAAATTGAGCCGCTGTCTTTTCCACGCCGTAAAAGCACACATGCTGGCCTCGAGGCACGACTGCCTTCTATGGAATCACAGCCATCATTTCTTAACATTAAACAAAGACTTGTCGGGCGCTCAGACTTCTGAAAATGACAGACATCATGCCGGCGTTGGCTTTGTTTTATGTCCTATCCAGAATTGTCTGGGTAATGCCTTTTCAACATGTCCTTTCAAATAAAAACTGCTTATTTGTCAAATGCAGACAGAGTTGAATTTGAGACCATCTCTGCCCGCATTTGAAGTGAACTGACACCGCTAGACACTGCTGCTTTCCAAAAGTATCAGATGAACAATAAAATGGGAAATAATCACAGAAACTCTTTGGATATTTGAATGCCACCAAAGGTTAATGAGCCGTGCGCGCGTGCGTGCGCTATCTGTTGGCAAAATTAAAATGTGTTTACCATTTTCTGACACACAAAGGTCTTTTTCAAAAATGAGTTAGGAGGAGACCATGTAGGTCTGGAGCAGTGGAAAGGCTCAAATACTCAGGGTCACGGGTTCGAATCTCTCACAATCCACTGCTGTCACAGCTGCAGGCTTTTCCCTTGGACAAGAAAAACACTGCTTTATAGTCTGAATCACAGAGTGAGACTGACAGAGCTCTAAGCACTGTGAATATCTCTGAATAAAAAGGTCAAACTACATTTGTTAAGTGCATAAATTATGACAAAAAAGCAGCAGCATTTGATGGCAGATTTTAATAGATTTTTCTGTGGTATTGCTGTGTTTGTGTGCGCGGGCGCATACGTGTTTACGAGTGTTTGTTTAAACAAAAGCTCAGCAGCTTCACTTGCTGATGTCACTTTTCCGCGAAACGCCTTCTTTTCGCCCACCGCGACCAGTTAGCGAGGGCCGCCACTGGGATAAAAACACAGTCAGACGCACCGAGAGCCAACTCAAACAATTTTCCGCTTTGACAGAGCCCCATATTAACCCAACCGCTATGTTAATTCCCGCCATGTCGCAGCAGATCCAGCGGGACCTGGGTTTCTGGGCTTTTTGGATGAGCTACAGTACCGCGGAGGCTTTGGTTGGCATAGCCTCGGGCGGGGTGGTCAGCATTGTGCTCCTTAGGTCACAGCGCTGTGCACATGCCACACGGACAGGCACGGGCGTGGCCATGGGCGGGGCCGACATGCAGCACACGCTCATTCAGAAGTCGGTCTGGTCCCTTTTCTGTCTTTATTAATGTAGACTTAGTCAGGTGCAGGCTGGTTGGGGGATGGTCGGAATACAATGGACAGAAAGAAAGGAAGAATAGAGAGGGAGGGTGGGAGAGAGGGAGACTGTTTCATTATATACAGTAGACTGGGGATTTACAGAGTAATGGAATGAAAGATAGAGAGGGAACCTGAACCGTAGAAAGAGAGCGAGAGAGAGAGGCAGGGAGAAGCTGATTATTTAAGGATCTTGTGTAGATTAATCCTGTTCTTCTGTGGAGTGGCTCCATTGATTGGGCTGTAATGAATAGAATAGAGTCTTTGGGGGGGGGGGGGGGTGTACTGTTTGCGAGGGGGGGGGGCCTCTAATACACCAATTTACCAGCTCAACCGTTTGAAATACACAGAGCCATATAAAGATCCCGGGGCCATAAAAATGACACAATTAACAGGAAAATGTGGCACTGCTAATTGCCAGGACCTATTTACATCTGATGAGCATGGCTTTCTTCTGTTTCTCAGAGAGTTCACTGATAAACTGCTCTCATCAATGGAGAGAGAGGGAGGGAGGGAGGGACAGGAGAAGGGAGTGAAAGAGAGGGGATATTGAGGGAGGGAGGGAGGGAGGAACAGGGGAAGGGAGTGAAAGAGAGGGGATATTGAGAGAGGAATGGAGAGAGAGAGGGAGGGAGAGAGGGACAGGGGAAGGGAGAGAGGGACAGGGGAAGGGAGTGAAAGAAAGGGGATATTCAGGGAGGGAGGGACAGGGGAAGGGAGTGAAAGAGAGGGGATATTGAGAAAGGAGAGGGGAGGGAGGGCTCCAGCCAAGTTCTCAAACCGGGTTAAAGCAATCAGGTTCTATAATTCTGAGGCAGTGTGCAGAGATGGGCTTTCGGGCAGTGTGCAGTGTGTGCCATGATGGGCTTTAGGGTAGTGTGCAATGATTCACTTTGGGGTAGTGTGCAGTGATGGGCTGTGTGCAGTGATGGGCTTTAGGGTAGTGTGCAGTGATGGGCTTTAGGGCAGTGTGCAGTGATTCACTTTGGGGCAGTGTGCAGTGATTCGCTTTGGGGTTGTGTGTAGTGATGGGCTTTAGGGTGGTGTGCAGTGATGGGCTGTGTGCAGTGATGGGCTTTAGGGCAGTGTGCAGTGATGGGCTGTGTGTAGTGATGGGCTTTAGGGCAGTGTGCAGTGATGGGCTTTAGGGCAGTGTGCAGTGATGGGCTTTAGGACTGTGTGCAGTGATGGGCTTTAGGGCAGTGTGCTGACAGTGATGGGCTTTAGGGAAGTGTGCAGTGATGGGCTTTAGGGCAGTGTGCTGACAGTGATGGGCTTTATGGCAGTGTGCAGTGATGGGCTTTTGGGCTGTGTGCAGTGATGGGCTTTAGGGCAGTGTGCTGACAGTGATGGGCTTTAGGGCAGTGTGCAGTGATGGGCTTTAGGGCTGTGTGTAGTGATGGGCTTTCAGGCTGTGTGCAGTGATGGGCTTTAGGGCAGTGTGCAGTGATGGGCTTTAGGGCAGTGTGCAGTGATGGGCTTTAGGGCTGTGTGCAGTGATGGGCTTTAGGGCAGTGTGCAGTGATGGGCTTTAGGGCAGTGTGCTGACAGTGATGGGCTTTAGGGCAGTGTGCAGTGATGGGCTTTGTGATAGCACAGGACTTGGGTCATCCGTTTCGGTTAAGTTTGAATAGTTGAAGTCATGTCTCCAGTTATTATTTTAAAAAAACAATAAGGGACACAATATGGAAAACAACTGTGACAGGGACTAATTAATTACATAATTTTACATACAAATATAATACCAACTGTTATTTAAACAAACATCACAATGTCTCAACCATGTCTCAATCATCGTCGATGGACGATGACATCATCCATCGAGCCACCTCTATGTTCTATTAGTGTACTAATACATACCTTTTCAAGAGAAAAAAAAATACAAATGAATTATGTATTGCTGGCTAGGGGTACAGTTTTATGTACCTATAGGGCACCGCCCCAGTGACAAGCATTTGTAAATTTTTTGGTAATTTTCGTACCTTTTTCTTTTTTTCTGAGAGTGTAAGGCAATGAATGATACCAACAATGCCCAGTAATTTTTCATCCACTACTCAATAACTCAACAATGAGATGACAAAGGTGTCTGAAATGATGTGTTCTGGAAGGATACTATTTGTGTATTTTTTCATAACCACTGATTTAACAGTTTTTTGTTTTTTTTACCCAAGCTCTCAAATCAACTGATGCTCACCTCATATGACTTGAAAATTATATTATGGAGAGTTCTTTGAGTTTTATGCAGGTAACGCTGGCCACATACAGATACAGTAGATATGCTGGATTCATTCTAATCGAGTAGGCTAGTTATTAAATACACCAAAACAGGTTCCAGCCTTCCAGGGTTTTGTGGTGACATCATGACCTCAATCATCTAGAAGAAGAGGACACCAAGTAAAACTTTCACAAACTTTTACTGATTTGTGAAACCATTAATTCATTTAAAATGATTTTTCTAATAAACTATATTCTATAACTCATGGACTTGGAATATGCTATTCAAAGTAATATTGCTGCTTAATCAAACACACAATGACCTTAGTCCAACTGTATCTGAAAAAGGACACCATGTAAACACTTTCACAGCCCTTGGCTAATTTATGAAACGTATAATTACCTTTAAATTATTTTTCTAATAAACAGTATATTCAATTATGGGCCTGTAAGGAGATATTCAGAAGCCTAACGTTACTGTGAATTGACCAAGCTATATAATGACTTCAATCCAACTGTACCTGGATGAGGATCCCATGTGCTAATATTCACAATTTCTGTGACTAATTTTCGGTTCATACACTACTGTCCATTGTTCAATAAAAATAGCTGGTGATCCTTAGATTTTGGTGGGTGCTCCTAAATTTTGGGAGCATCAGTGCTTCCAAGTAAAAAAGTTAATTTTGAACATTGCATCCCCACTCCAAAAAAATAACAATATAATAAAACATTAAAACTTAGATTTTTAAAAGTGCTTTATCTGGGCACACTGACTCCGTTTGTACTGATCAGCGGTAATAGTGAGGTTTAATAGCCAACAGAAGATTTATCGCAGAAAGGGACTGGTTTGTAATTAGCAGCAGGGCACGTTCGTTAGCAGGGAAGTCCTTTGGCCTGGAGTGTTGCCTGTTACGTGCTAATGAAGCACTAAGGTGGAGCCATTAGCACTGTTTGAGCAATTTGCGGTTACTCCGGCGTTTGTTCCCTGCGTTCTGGCCGCGGGGTGGGGGTGGAATTGGGGCTGGGGTTTCGCTCGAGGTTTAGTGGTGCTTCGCAGCGGAAACGGATACGCTTCATGGTGGGTGAAGGGGAGTCAGCTAAAACCTTAATGCTGGATCAATACTGCTGGTTTCATGAGTATTATTACAGAGCCATCAGGATGACAGTGGGCACATTATATATTCAGTATTTGGGTTGGAGAAGTTAAGAGGGGTTTGTTTGTTTGGCAGTTTAATACTGTACAGAGCCAAGGTAACTGGCTGCCATTGTAAAGCAGTAGACTCTTTTCCATTGTGTTTCTTTGATTGACAGACTCAGCATGTGTTGAATTTTATTGATAGAGTTCATAAGGCAGGGTATGAGTGTTCTGCTAAAGTGCTGGTACTCGGGTGCTGATCTTGAAATCTTCCCCTGTCATGCTGTTTAAACTGACCTTGTGGCTGTTTTAGGCTTTTTAAACTGACTGTGCAGTACACTAACTGACTGTGGTTATTTTAGGCTGTTTAAGCTGACCGTGCAGTACACTAACTGACTGTGGTTATTTTAGGCTGTTTAAGCTGACCGTGCAGTACACTAACTGACTGTGGTTATTTTAGGCTGTTTAAGCTGACCGTGCAGTACACTGACTGACTGTGGTTATTTTAGGCTGTTTAAGCTGACCGTGCAGTACACTAACTGACTGTGGTTATTTTAGGCTGTTTAAGCTGACCGTGCAGTACACTAACTGACTGTGGTTATTTTAGGCTGTTTAAGCTGACCGTGCAGTACACTAACTGACTGTGGCTTTTCTACTCTCTGCAGCTGAAGAACCTGAGCAGCCTGGACTTGAGGCACATCTCAGAGCTCAACAACGAGACTGTGATGGAGGTGGTGAGGCAGTGCCGAAGCCTCAGCTCACTCAACCTCTGCCTCAACTGGAGCATCAATGACAGGTAGGCAACTCACCTGCGCTGGTACGCTACCAACCTGCACAGGTATGCTACTCACCTGCACAGGCACACTACCCACCTGCCCATGTATGCTACTCACCTGCATACCTGCACAGGTACACTACTCACTTGAAAAGGTACGCTACTCACCTGCACAGGTACACTACTCGTCTGCACAGGCACACTACCCACCTGCACCTGCACAGGCGCACTACCCACCTGCACCTGCACAGGGACACTACCCATCTGCCCAGGTATACTACTCACTTGCATACCTGCACAGGTACACTACTCACTTGAAAAGGTACGCTGCTCACCTGCACATGTACACTACTCGTCTGCACAGGCACACTACCCACCTGCACAGGCACACTACCCATCTGCCCAGGTATACTACTCACTTGCATACCTGCACAGGTACACTACTCACTTGAAAAGGTACGCTGCTCACCTGCACATGTACACTACTCGTCTGCACAGGCACACTACCCACCTGCACAGGCACACTACCCATCTGCCCAGGTATGCTACTCACCTGCATAGGTACACTACTCACCTGCACACCTGCACATGTATGCTAGTCACCTGCACAGGCAGGACTCAGCTCAGCTGCCCCTGTACAAGTAGGTACCACCCTTCTTGCTGTCATTGCACCTACACCCCATGCATAGAGCAGCCACAAGTCACCTGTACAGGTATGCAACCGGTTAACGAGTATAACCCAGGTAACAGGTTTAACCCAGGTAACGGATATAACCCAGGAAACTGGTGCGCTGCTCTGTTGAATGTGAGATTCTACCGGGGGGAAGAGTCAGAAATTAGAGAGCAAGATAAACTGAATTAAATGATTCAATCTGACATGCTGCAGTTTGCAGAGAACACACTTTTCACAACAAATGAATATCAGTGATCTTATTGCTGACCTGCTTTAAAAACATACCGATATGAATATTAAATAAGTAAAAACCTGTTCTGAATTTGAGTTATGCAATAGTGTTTTTTCCCCAAATTTTTTTGCGGAAAGAGGTTACGATGTGTTGCCATATTCCTTGTTCTTTGGTCGTTTCCTGTCGCTGACCTAAAAGAAAGTAGAGTTCCTTTCAGAGCGGTAGTTCTGCAGAGAGTACATCTACAGTGCTCATTTTCTTTCATTTAAATGCCTATCGTCCTGTAATATCTCCCGGTTTTCAATGCCCAATTGTGTTTATGGGTTCCACTCATCTCAGTGACCGTATTGAGTTAGACCTCTACTTCAACTTTCATCCTACGACACAGTGTCCCTATTACTGCAGTGCACCATTGGTTTTCTGCTTGACCTGGAGGTGGACCTGGAGATAGAAATACGGTGTGGTACGTTACACCAAGCTTTTCTCAAGGGAGTGGAACAAACACAAAAACCAGAAGTGCTCGGCTGTCTAAAGTTTTCAGTCAACACGATTTACCGTTTTATTGAAGTCAGTAAGTAAAAAATAAATAAATAAATAATAATAATTGAAAGACAGACACAGACACACACTGACACAGACACACGGGCCTTAAATGTTATCTGAACCCTGAGTCTGGGGCTGTAGATTGTGCTTAATTCATGCCCTAAAGAGCGTCACGTGTCTCATTTTTACATTTTGATGAGAGCGCGTCCGCGCTCTGTGCGCCATCGGGCACGGCGTGGCTCGCTTTTCAAACCACCAAGCCTTCCAAACTTTCTTTTTTCAGCGATATTTAATGGATTTTTTATGGCTGAAAACACCAACACCGTGTAGATGGGTGGGTGTTCGGCAGAGATTATGTGCCAACCACTGCCTCTCTCGCTCTAGGCTCTGCCTGCTTGTACAAAACACCTCACCTTAAACTAGAGATAGCATATCATATTATACAGTGCGTGTGTGTGTGTGTGTGTGTGTGTGTGTGTGTGTGTGTGAGAGAATAATTTCCATTCCTTAATTAGGTTCCTTCTTTATCAGAAAAAGGCATTTCCAGTTCACCATCTGCCCGGTTTGCTCATCTCTTTGGTTTAATTATGTAAAAAAAAATCATGATTAATTAACTCATTAAATTGATATTAAAAATGGTTTTCACACTTCACACTTTAGCTCGGCAGAACGAGGACGTTAAAGAGAAAACTTTGTGGGCGGCAGATTCACCTGCGCTTTCTACACCTGCGTGGCCCGGAACACCGAACGATGTTCATTACATTACATTACATTACATTATAGGCATTTAGCAGACGCTCTTATCCAGAGCGACTTACACAACTTCTTATTACATTTATCCATTCATACAGCTGGATATATACTGAAGCAATTCAGGTTAAGTACCTTGCTCAAGGGTACAACGGCAGTGTCCTACCTGGGAATCGAACCTGCAACCTTTCGGTTACAAGTCCAGCTCCTTAACCATTATACTACACTGCTGCCCCCTTCAAATCAAGAAACTCCACTGAAAGGAAGCGGCATCACACGTGGTAAAAGGCAGAAATACATAAGCAAGCGAATAGATACGCGTAAAGGGCAAAACCAGTAAAACGCAGAAATACATAAGCAAGCGAATAGATACGAGTAAAGGGCAAAACCAGTAAAACGCAGAAATACATAAGCAAGCGAATAGATACGAGTAAAGGGCAAAACCAGTAAAACGCAGAAATACATAAGCAAGCGAATAGATACGCGTAAAGGGCAAAACCAGTAAAACGCAGAAATACATAAGCAAGCGAATAGATACGCGTAAAGGGCAAAACCAGTAAAACGCAGAAATACATAAGCAAGCGAATAGATACGAGTAAAGGGCAAAACCAGTAAAACGCAGAAATACATAAGCAAGCGAATAGATACGCGTAAAGGGCAAAACCAGTAAAACGCAGAAATACATAAGCAAGCGAATAGATACGCGTAAAGGGCAAAACCAGTAAAACGCAGAAATACATAAGCAAGCGAATAGATACGCGTAAAGGGCAAAACCAGTAAAACGCAGAAATACATAAGCAAGCGAATAGATACGCGTAAAGGGCAAAACCAGTAAAACGCAGAAATACATAAGCAAGCGAATAGATACGCGTAAAGGGCAAAACCAGTAAAACGCAGAAATACATAAGCAAGCGAATAGATACGCGTAAAGGGCAAAACCAGTAAAACGCAGAAATACATAAGCAAGCGAATAGATACGAGTAAAGGGCAAAACCAGTAAAACGCAGAAATACATAAGCAAGCGAATAGATACGCGTAAAGGGCAAAACCAGTAAAACGCAGAAATACATAAGCAAGCGAATAGATACGCGTAAAGGGCAAAACCAGTAAAACGCAGAAATACATAAGCAAGCGAATAGATACGCGTAAAGGGCAAAACCAGTAAAACGCAGAAATACATAAGCAAGCGAATAGATACGCGTAAAGGGCAAAACCAGTAAAACGCAGAAATACATAAGCAAGCGAATAGATACGAGTAAAGGGCAAAACCAGTAAAACGCAGAAATACATAAGCAAGCGAATAGATACGCGTAAAGGGCAAAACCAGTAAAACGCAGAAATACATAAGCAAGCGAATAGATACGCGTAAAGGGCAAAACCAGTAAAACGCAGAAATACATAAGCAAGCGAATAGATACGCGTAAAGGGCAAAACCAGTAAAACGCAGAAATAAATAAGCAAGCGAATAGATACGAGTAAAGGGCAAAACCAGTAAAACGCAGAAATACATAAGCAAGCGAATAGATACGAGTAAAGGGCAAAACCAGTAAAACGCAGAAATACATAAGCAAGCGAATAGATACGCGTAAAGGGCAAAACCAGTAAAACGCAGAAATACATAAGCAAGCGAATAGATACGCGTAAAGGGCAAAACCAGTAAAACGCAGAAATAAATAAGCAAGCGAATAGATACGAGTAAAGGGCAAAACCAGTAAAACGCAGAAATACATAAGCAAGCGAATAGATACGAGTAAAGGGCAAAACCAGTAAAACGCAGAAATACATAAGCAAGCGAATAGATACGAGTAAAGGGCAAAACCAGTAAAACGCAGAAATACATAAGCAAGCGAATAGATACGAGTAAAGGGCAAAACCAGTAAAACGCAGAAATAAATAAGCAAGCGAATAGATACGAGTAAAGGGCAAAACCAGTAAAACGCAGAAATACATAAGCAAGCGAATAGATACGAGTAAAGGGCAAAACCAGTAAAACGCAGAAATAAATAAGCAAGCGAATAGATACGAGTAAAGGGCAAAACCAGTAAAACGCAGAAATAAATAAGCAAGCGAATAGATACGAGTAAAGGGCAAAACCAGTAAAACGCAGAAATACATAAGCAAGCGAATAGATACGCGTAAAGGGCAAAACCAGTAAAACGCAGAAATACATAAGCAAGCGAATAGATACGCGTAAAGGGCAAAACCAGTAAAACGCAGAAATACATAAGCAAGCGAATAGATACGAGTAAAGGGCAAAACCAGTAAAACGCAGAAATAAATAAGCAAGCGAATAGATACGCGTAAAGGGCAAAACCAGTAAGACCCAGTGTTTCAGAACGGGCTGAATGACGGACTCTATCGCGGACGGACCAGAGTGGGAGAGAATCTTCCGGGTGGAGTGACGTGCGGAGAAGCTCGCCTGCTTTCTTCCCTCTGTCATTTATTCTATTTTTTAGAAAATAGGATGAAGTCAGTCTATTTTCCTCGTGGCGGTTTCTGTTCCCTCTTTTATTTATGTATTGATTGATGGTCCTGGCAAATGGAGTTTGGACTTTATTGTTAGGCTTTGAAAGTGTTAACACAATTTGGAATTTACAGTGCGCTGAAGATACAAAACGGATGAGTCTTTTTTAAATTTAGTTTATTTTTTTTTAACAACTTATAAATTTATATGAGAACAGGCGGGTGGGTAACATGTTTTTCTCCTTTCAAATAAATAAAATAAGAATAAAACACTGTTTCTGCAGCTAAATCACTGCAGCTCTCAGCCTTTATCAAATCTAGATGTATTCCATAGAATGCTGTTATGACATTTTACCGTTTGCTTTTTTGGATGGGGCGTGTGAGGCGGCGTGATTTCGGGAGTGTGGCGGGGACTTCCTGTGGGGATGGTGTAATTTCTCCGGTCTGACTTTATAAAGCCCTGCCTCGGTGCGACTGCGGACGCTCAAGGGCTTCACGGATAATCTGCTTTGCTCTCATGATGTCACATCGTTTTGGGGAGGGGGGGGGGGTGCTCGGATCGACGCTGCGTGAGGAAACGGCTTTATGCCTGTTTGAGAATCTTATAGGGAGATTACCTTCATCAGGGGTCACAGCAACAAATTTTCCTTTTTTTATTAAACCGTCTTTGGTATGCACTGCCGTGATGTACAATCCTTCAGTCGACCCTCTCCCCCCCCCGTACTGGTGGGTCTGAGGTTGTTTTTTTTTTCTAAATCTTTTTATTGAGTTTTCTGCGGACGTAGCAAAGTCAGTACATCAAATACAGGACATGGCAAGGTGTCTGTGACAGGAAAAAAATATATGTAATAAGAGCGATCCACAACAAATAGCTAATTGATAAATGAAAATAAAAGAGTACCGTAGTAGTAATAATGATAATTATAATTAAAGTAAGTGAAATAGAAAAAAAGCATATAGTAGAATAGACAATAGTTAAAGAGGATCATGGGGAATGAACAGTGAAGGTCCCTCTCCCCCTCTCCAGTGAAGGTCATTGATAAAGACAAGTAGGGGACTCAGGTCATGTGGAAGGATTTCAGAGATTCTTTCTGTGAGAATCTTAATTTTTCAAGATGTATGCATTGTAAGCCATGACACGCTGTATTGTAGTGGGCATTTTCCGAGCCGGGGGAGGCTGAACAAAGCAGTCAGGGGGTTAGGGTCTATATTTGTGTTGTAGGCCTGTTCAAGGGTTTTAAATACATTGGACCAAAGAGTCTGAGTTTTAACGCTCCTCTGATCTCTCCCTGCTGTATGGCCTAACCCAGGACTGTGACTGTCTCTCTGCGGCATGGTCTAACCCAGGACTGTGACCGTCTCCCTGCTGTATGGCCTAACCCAGGACTGTGACTGTCTCTCTGCTGTATGGCCTAACCCAGGACTGTGACTGTCTCTCTGCGGCATGGTCTAACCCAGGACTGTGACTGTCTCCCTGCTGTATGGTCTAACCCAGGACTGTGACTCTCCCTGCTGTATGGCCTAACCCAGGACTGTGACTGTCTCTCTGCGGCATGGTCTAACCCAGGACTGTGACTGTCTCCCTGCTGTATGGTCTAACCCAGGACTGTGACTCTCCCTGCTGTATGGCCTAACCCAGGACTGTGACTGTCTCTCTGCGGCATGGTCTAACCCAGGACTGTGACTGTCTCCCTGCTGTATGGTCTAACCCAGGACTGTGACTCTCCCTGCTGTATGGCCTAACCCAGGACTGTGACTGTCTCTCTGCGGCATGGTCTAACCCAGGACTGTGACTGTCTCCCTGCTGTATGGTCTAACCCAGGACTGTGACTCTCCCTGCTGTATGGCCTAACCCAGGACTGTGACGCTTTAGAAATATAGGCATGAAACAAAACAGAAAAGGGCACCATGGGACCAAGTGGTGTTTCTCATCTAGAATGCAGGCTGTGCCCTGTGGTTACAGGTTTGAGTCCAGGAAATTGCAGCGCTGTGAAATGGCTAACCAGGGTAATATGGGTTAATTCTGTGCGTGCACACACACGCACACACACACACGCACACAGAATTGAGCATGCATCGTCTTTTCAAATTTCACGTCAATTTAGCTGTTGGCTGTTTTGAAGTTGAGCCTCCTCAGATTGTGTCTCAGTTGGGGGGGTGGAAGTGGCCCTCTCATTCTGAGCTGTAATTTCAGTGCTGATGAAAACACATCTGTAAAATGGCCCCCTGCTTGTCGCTCCTCTGGGGGTTAATCACCCCCCATTTCCCTCTCCATCACATCCATCTATCACTCTTCTTTTCTTTTTTAAAGTTCCAAACCCAACAAGTAAGGAATGAAAGAATACCTCTCTCTCTGTCTCTCTCTCTCCGGGGTCCTTACACTCTGGGAAGGGAAGGTATCCTGGTACGACAGCTTCTCTTAAAATACACAATTTAAAGTGCACACCCATCCTCCATCCGTTCATCATTAATGTGCTACTAAACCCCAGACTCCATTACCTTAACTTTTGGGCCACGATGCACAGCCTCTCCACTTTTTAAATTGCTATTTGATGTCTTTTCTCAGGAAAGAAAACAAAAGATGGAATGGAATAGAGCAGAGCCAAAGAAATGCAATTGTGTGTGTGCGCCGGTGTGAGTGTGGGTGTGTGTGCGTGGGTGTGAGTCAGGGTGCGTGTGCGGGTGTGAGTGTGGGTGTGTGTGCGTGGGTGTGAGTCAGGGTGCGTGTGCGGGTGTGAGTGTGGGTGTGTGTGCGCGGGTGTGAGTGTGGGTGTGTGTGTGCGGGTGTGAGTGTGGGTGTGTGTGCGTGGGTGTGTGTGTGTGCCGGTGTGAGTGTGGGTGTGTGTGCACGGGTGTGAGTGTGGGTGTGTGCGGGTGTGAGTCTGGGTGTGTGTGCGGGTGTGAGTGTGGGTGTGTGTGCGTGGGTGTGTGCGCAATTCCTGGTGCATACCTCCTGGTTGCTCATTAAAAGTAGTAAAGGCATCATATTTGTCCCCTTATGTGCTTAGGGGACACTGCTCCAGCACTGGCTGTGGGTTCAAATCCCCATGTTTAACACACCTGTTGGAATCTTGTACACAACGATACACCTCCAGTGAGCTTGGAAAACAGGGAGTTTAAAGGGCACAGCTTGCTCTGCACCCTTGGATGAGCGTGTCAATCATAATATAACCCTCCTGTGTTTATGGCAACATTTCACAGAGAGATATAGAGAGAGTGAAAGAGGCAGTGAGAGAGAGAGGGAGAAGAGAGATAATGGAAGGAGTGCAGGCAAAGCATGTTTTTATTTCGTAAATAAGTCAGAGAGAATTGCAAACGCTTTGCTGTTGGTGTGTAAAAGAGTGATAAATAGACAAATTTATGCCGTTGGCATAAAGAACTGATTTTCTATTCTAACAGAATGGCAGCAGTTGTGAAAATAACAAATAATAGCGTTGATAAACTGAATTCTGCTTAGGCACCCTTTCTCATAATGAGCACTTTGTGAAACAGACTCAACGGGATAATGGATATAACTGGTTCCTCTTATTGAGTTTCATTGGTGCTTTTTACTGTGGTCTTTACAATAGTTTTGAACCAAGGACAAGGGAAAGGACAACTACATGGCTCTTTATTTTACCCATAATCCCTTTCAAGAAGGTGTCCTTTCAATGCATTCAGCAGTAAAGCCATTTTTGGATTTCTGTGGAATGAGGGGGATTTTTCTCAAAGAAACTTATTTTGTAGGAGGAGTATTTGTTACATATTTGTGTCAGAAATAATTTTGGTCAGAAATTCTTTGTGCAGCCAAGTGGGCTGGTTGGATCTGCGATGGTCTTTAATGGAGGATGGGCTGAATGGGCTGAAAGGCCATGTTCTCAAAAATATTATTGTCTTTATCAGTCAGGGCTGATGAGCAAAACCAGAATAAAATAAAAAAAAGAACAGAAAAACAGCAATTAGGACAGAATTATTATTATCCTGTTTATTCATTATCCTGTTTAGCAGGAAAATGAAAACTTCATATATTATATAAAGACATTATATAAAATGTCTTATTCTTTTATAAAATGTTTTATTCTTTTATAAAATGTCTTTTTTCAATACACTTCAATGCAAACTGCAGAACGTAGAACAGACACAGTGTATAGTTTAATTAGCATATTACTTTATATGCTTTAAGAACAATTGTGTTATTTGTTTGCTGTCTTAGTTCAAGTATAGGTCTTGGTAATTATAAATACATTTTCCAAACACCACGCTTAGAAAACTTTTGGTTTGTGATGATGGCCTTCAGCATATTACTGTCTTATACGTTTGAAACAATATTTAAAGGTCAGAATCTTTGGGTTTTGCTTTTTTGCGTGAGTGTGCGTGTGTGTGTCAGATTTGACCACGTTTTCTCCCTCCCTGTCAGATAAATGACCAAATGAATTCTGAGAACGCAGCCTGGATCAAGTCTTATTTTATTTCTTCTCATGTTTTTTGTCTTTTTAAAATTTTTTTTTTAAGTAACTGTTTTTATTGGCCGGGTGGTTTTTGCTCAGAATTTTATGGAGGAAAAACAGATTTTAAAATGTATTCATTGTATTTTATTTATTTTGTTGCCTCCCTTGCCTAACTTCCTTCCTCTTTCACGCCTGCTTTGAAGGAGCCGATGCTTAAAGCTTAGATACACAAGTCCCCTGGTGAGTGACTTACCGCCAACGACAATCCATCCGCGCACTAGTCAAATAAAAGTTGGGCCTTTGATTCACACAATTTCACAATCACTAAATTGCCGTTTTTTTAGTATTTTTTCTCTCTCTCTTTCCAGTTACAGCTCTCACTTCAGGCTTATTATATCAGACAGAGAGCTGGAGAGATTAGAATTCTGCTGAAACGGATAAATATCATAAAATATAATAAAACTGCCTTTTCCGTTGTCAGGTAGCGGAGTGCCATGAAGAATTAGACGCGTGTGAGCGGGGAAGGAAAATGTGAAGGAGGTGATTATTTCTGACAGGACTTTCGCAGGGAGAAAAAAGAGGGGAAAAAAAAGATGATAAACATCCGCTGGTGGTTATTAATTTTGAGGAATGGCTGTTTCGTCCTCAACCTTCAGCAGTTTGATAAGTGTGGACGCCGGGGAAAAAGCGGGCTTCGCCGGAGCGGAATCACACAGGTGTAAAAGTGTGCTTTGTAAACTTGTGGGGAATTAAACTCAAATTTGTTCTGTCAAGTTGGCCTGGCACGTCTTTATGTGGGGCTTGCTCTGTGCGGAAGTGGTGTTTTGAGAGAATAATTAATTTCCTGGCTTCACATTTCCCCCGACTCATTTTTTTCAAAAATAAATAAATAAATAAAAAATCTGAACGATGACTTTCATTAAATGTGGGCAGCCGTGCGTAACGGGGCTGCCAGCCAAACGGATGGTGTGATCAGAAGGTTGCGGGTTTGAGTCTCGAGGTTGGTGCACCGCAGTTGTTGTGCCCTTTTAGCAAGGCCTTGTTGGTCATTTCTAAAAGGCGGTCCAGGTTTCCTCCGGTTAGCGCATCTGCTAAGCTAATACTTAATGAAATAACGTCATATAAATTGTATTGCTACGGAAGTTAATCTCATAATGTGTTTATATACTTCTTAAGAATGAATTGACATATTTCATAAGAAGTTAGGTATGTAATAATAAAGTAATAAAATGGTAATATAATGTCGTGATTTGAAAAGGTAATGGCTTAATAACCACAGCCCACAGACAGAATGAGTGTTTTATCAGAGAGAGTCTTCAGTGGGGGGAGGAGAACATCTATGGAAGGCCCTTTCATGCACAATGCTGTGCCCTAGTTTTCTTGTGGAATTTACTTAACCTACTGAAATGCTGCCACCGTGCCTCTCTTTCCTGTTTAAAAAGAAATGATTGAAAAAACGCTTCGACAGGCTGCGTTACGTGCGTGTTTGCGCTCTGTAACATTGTGTGCAGTTCCCCGTTGGGTTGTGGTACAGCAGTATCTGTTTGGTTTTGTTAATATACGGTTGCTTCTAGTGTTATTTTATTTAACTGGATGAGCCGCTTCATACCCTGTGCGATTGGGTAGAAATGTTCGCATGTGATGGCGGTCTTGTTTAAACCGATTATTATACAAGGTCTTTGTGTGGTTACTCACTGAACTGTAGACAGGCGCTGTGTCATGCTCATTCTGGTTTAGTGTGAAACCTCAGTCAAAAAAAACAGCCTCCGACATCAGACAGCTAAGCTTCCGCAGTAGTTAAAGTCACAAAAGTGGCTGTGTATATAAGCGTGGAGCACTCTTAACTCTTGCATCGTTTGACTCGTCTCCATCCGACAGACCGCGTCTGCATCGTTTTTTACAGGACGGCATAACCGAACAGGACTGACCCGGGCGGCTGACCGTAGCAACACTGCAGCTGATGATTCTTGAGCTTGGTCTTGCACCTGCAGCCGCTTCTAAGAGCGTTACCGTAGTTACTGTTGCCTTCTTAACCCTGTGCCGTGCACTTAAGCCCTACCGCTGCGATCTTCTCTGGCAAACGCCGTCTGCTGAATGAATGTGAAGTAACGGCCCCTCTCTGCACTAAAGAAACGCTTCAACGCGAGGTTAAGACGATCAATCGGTACCATTAAGCGCTGAATTACACCGTCCTCGCCTTCCGAGGGCGTGAGTGCACCCAGAGCACGCCAGGAAAGCGCTCCCCACAACGTTATACAACCACAAGAACCTCCTACGCTTCCCTGAGAGAGGTATAGAGAGGCTGGCAAAGGGGTTCAGGTACCAGTCATCTCCACTCAAATAAATATATGTTGGGACCATTGACTATATAAAAATAGGTTGGAACCATAGACCGTATAAAAATAGGTTGGGACCATAGACTGTATAAAAATAGGTTGGGACCATAGACTGTATAAAAATAGGTTGGGACACTACCGTTTCTCTTATTTTGTTCACTAGCTGCACCGAGGCCCGGACACAGACGCAGAAAGAACAGACGCATTTTTTCAGGTTCCGTTTAGAGGCAGAATAGCTCGGAGATCTGAAAGGCTTTTGCTCCCGATATGTGTTTAATGGCAGCCGTTTGGGAACAGCTGGACCGTTTGTTGGGGACGTGGACTTTAGTGGTAGGAGATTTCAAACAGCTGTCAGCTGAAAAAAGAAAAGAAATAAGGGCACATAATGGTGACATATGATGTCCGTTTGATCCGCACAAGCTGTGGTTTTATGAATATTGAAGAAAGGATGAAAAACAACAGGGAAAAATGTGCTTGAGTGCTTCAGCTGATGGGAAATACTGCTCTTTATCTTTACAGGCTTCTATGTGGCCTCAACTGGGGAGGATCGCAGAGACTGGAATGTAGTCTGTTTAGGACCAATGTGTAGAGTTCAGTCACACTCAGACGCACGCGCCCACACACACACACACACACACACACACATTCTCCCGCTCTCTCACATGCACGCGCACGCACGCACACACGCACACACACACACACACGCACACACAAATACACACACAAATACACACACCACAAGCTGCGGTGACAGTGCACTGTGCCAGCTCCACGCACCTAGAATTGCCATCCCTCTGCAGGAGTAGCGCCTCATCTATTGTTTGCATAACACTTTAATTAGGAGACGCTATTGAATAATTTAATTGCTTATTAAAAGTAATTCTGTATAAAGAAATTTGTTAAAAGTGTACATTTTCATACCAGGGAACGGGGTATAGCACAGAGTAATGCAAGGGTTTCGAGCCACTGAGAAATGGAGATAAATAAAGTCATCACTGATTCCTGGGGTTCTGGGGCGTATGGAGTCCATCGGTTTTGGGGGCACTGATTCCTGAGGTTCTGGGGCGTATGGAGTCCATAGGTTTTGGGGGCACTGATTTCTGGGGTTCTGGAGCGTATGGAGTCCATATGTTTTGGGGGCACTGATTCCTGGGGTTCTGGGGCGTATGGAGTCCATAGGTTTTGGGGGCACTGATTCCTGAGGTTCTGGGGCGTATGGAGTCCATAGGTTTTGGGGGCACTGATTTCTGGGGTTCTGGAGCGTATGGAGTCCATAGGTTTTGGGGGCACTGATTTCTGGGGTTCTGGAGCGTATGGAGTCCATAGGTTTTGGGGGCACTGATTCCTGAGGTTCTGGGGCGTATGGAGTCCATAGGTTTTGGGGGCACTGATTTCTGGGGTTCTGGAGCGTATGGAGTCCATAGGTTTTGGGGGCACTGATTTCTGGGGTTCTGGAGCGTATGGAGTCCATAGGTTTTGGGGGCACTGATTCCTGGGGTTCTGGGGTGCCTGTGATTTTCAGTGTGCGGGGGGCAGTGTGCATTGTGCAGTGGGCAGTGTGCGGGGGGCAGTGTGCATTGTACAATGTGCAGGCTGCAGTGGGCAGTGTGCGTTGTGCATGTGCGGGGGGCAGTGTGCATTGTACAGTGTGTGGGGTGTAGTAGGCAGTGTGCATTGTACAGTGTGCGGGGTGCAGTAGGCAGTGTGCATTGTACAGTGTGTGGGGTGCAGTAGGCAGTGTGCATTGTACAGTGTGTGGGGTGCAGTAGGCAGTGTGCATTGTACAGTGTGCGGGGTGCAGTAGGCAGTGTGCATTGTTCAGTGTGGGGTGCAGTAGGCAGTGTGCATTGTACAGTGTGCGGGGTGCAGTAGGCAGTGTGCATTGTACAGTGTGCGGGGTGCAGTAGGCAGTGTGCATTGTACAGCGTGCGGGGTGTAGTAGGCAGTGTGCGGGGTGCAGTAGGCAGTGTGCATTGTACAGTGTGCGGGGTGCAGTAGGCAGTGTGCATTGTACAGTGTGCGGGGTGCAGTAGGCAGTGTGCATTGTACAGCGTGCGGGGTGTAGTAGGCAGTGTGCATTGTACAGTGTGCGGGGTGCAGTAGGCAGTGTGCATTGTACAGTGTGTGGGGTGCAGTAGGCAGTGTGCATTGTACAGTGTGCGGGGTGCAGTAGGCAGTGTGCATTGTTCAGTGTGTGGGGTGCAGTAGGCAGTGTGCATTGTACAGTGTGCGGGGTGCAGTAGGCAGTGTGCATTGTACAGTGTGCGGGGTGCAGTAGGCAGTGTGCATTGTACAGCGTGCGGGGTGTAGTAGGCAGTGTGCGGGGTGCAGTAGGCAGTGTGCATTGTACAGTGTGCGGGGTGCAGTAGGCAGTGTGCATTGTACAGTGTGCGGGGTGCAGTAGGCAGTGTGCATTGTACAGCGTGCGGGGTGTAGTAGGCAGTGTGCATTGTACAGTGTGCGGGGTGCAGTAGGCAGTGTGCATTGTACAGTGTGTGGGGTGCAGTAGGCAGTGTGCAGTCGTTGGGAATCTCAGTAGTGTAATGAGGTACTTAAGGTGGTTTAGAGGATCAGAGCTGTAGGTGGGGGAGGGCCAAACCTCCCTCTTTATGCCTCCAGCACAGTGTGATCATATTCTGCATTAAATTATCGGCCCGTGCCCCGTATGTGCCCCGTCCCACTGTGCCCCCTCCTCCAAATAGACGTTCCAGGCAGTGGAACTTGATGAGTGATCCCCCCCCCCCGCACAGGTTTGGCCCTGGAGTTTAGGATGATGATAAATGTACAGACCAGCATTAATGATGTACATGACTCACACAGTACCCCCAGGCTATGACCCTATATACTCTTTATTTTATTTTTTTAAATTTTTTTTTAATGAACCAATCACTTTTTTTCCAGAAGCTCTGCCCCCCCCCAGCCACCCACCCAATGGGGAGTTTTAAAAGAAAGAGAGAGAAACATTCTGATTGGTGCATTGGTAGGACTGGGGTTGGGGAGAGAGGAGCGGTGACTGATATTAAAGACATAGCAGAAATTTAGTGACGGATTAGGAAGCAGAGATAGGGGGAGGAGTGTGGTCTGTAATGAGAGGGTGGGGGTAAAATATGAGTGTCACTTGGAATCACTGTGCCATTGGCATTATTAACCTGAGCAACGTGATGCAGTCGCTGCACCGTTACTGTGGTAACATTGGAGACTGACTGTTAAGTGCCCCGCCCCCATGGTTCAGTGATCTCACAGAAGCTGAGTGAAGGAGAGAGGATGAGTGTGGAGTCAGAGGTGTAGTCATTTTCCGCTTTAGCGCGCAGGTACATCTCTCTGTGTACAATTCTAATTCAGTGCTGGATCGGCTGGAACGCTGTTCACACGCATCACATCAGAGTCAAGGCAGGAAAACAGTACATTTTTGAAAGATATAGTAAACGCAGAGGTATTAATTAAATATTTATTATTCATTTTAATAATGCACCAGATAATGTAATGTCATGTATTCCTATTATACATGTTATTCATTGTTATTATATGGTTATATGAAGGTTTTTTAAAAGTTTTTTTAAGTTATTGAACAAAACTTCTCATTGAAAAGTGCCACGGTTATAGAGTACTCAAGTGACTACGTCACACTGGTTTTGGAAGTGACTTTCCCATTCATTTAGACCATAGACATTAACTAAAACAATTTCTAGTGATTATGTCTTATCATCAATTCCCTGGATTGTTCAATCTAACCCGTTCGCAAAATATGTTGTTTTTCTGGACCAGCTTTGAGTATATTTTACATTTTAGTATTTTTTTGTGAATATACCAGCGCTGGCACTGTTTAAACACTCTACGTCCCATAATTCTCTCCGGATGGTTCAACGAAGTAAAATGGCCAAATTAGCAAGGTGGTATGCACTGCCAAAAATGTCCAGGTGAGATGATGATATCTGATTGGTCGAGAACCACCCATGCGTTGCAGTAATGGATATGTAGTCCGTTAAAGTGGACTACAAACCGGACTGCAATCATTAATCCATTACTTTAAAAAACTAAAATTGAAACATGCAATATATGGTCAATATCTTTATACCACACAAGCTAATCCAGGAACGTTTCGGCTCATTCTACAAATCAGATTTCTAGAAATTGTCTCCGAAGCCCGTTCTATCTGTCATTGGGAATTTACTTCCGAAACCAAACTCCGCTCACGTCTGACGTACTCACTTGAGTACTCTATGGTCTCTCGCAGTGCACACAGATGGATTGTGGGCAATATGCAAATGTTTTAGAGTGTCAAACATTTCCAGCGAGTAATGTCAGTGTAAAGGCCACGCCTCTCAGGCGCAGTTGCGAGTCAGCAGTAAGCTTCCCAGGCTCTGAGATGCCGTAATGGCTCAGCAGAGATGTCGATTTGGCACAGTTTGGTAAAATGGAGTCTCCCTTGTGCTCTGTCAGACAGGGGCTCCCAAACCAGGGGTTTCAACTCACTGTGGGTCAAAACTCAAATCAAAACGTCTGTCTGTAACACTTCCCACTGATACAGGAGTCAAATTAAATGCAGCACCTGTTGCACACACTACTCAAGTTACAGTGCGCAGACATGTATGACAAACAAAAAGTGAATTCCATCTTTTAACATTGGCCACAGCAAGCGTGTTCACACACTAACTTAGGCAACGGCTCAGAAAGTTTGGCGGCCCAGTGCTGTAAGAGACATGGGTGGCAGACACCCTCTGTACAGGGGGCCGGGATGTAAGAGCAGACCTTTGTGCACCCCCCCCACACACACGCCTATGCTCCCCTCCTGCTCAGGAATCTATCTCTTTCACTCTCTTTCGCAGGGGAACCGACCAGAACCGTTCAGTAAACGGAAGAAAGGCCCAACGCTCACACGCCGTTATTCATTCAGATCCCGCTGTTCCTCCTCCGTACATTACCCAGCATCACTCCCACATTAATCTCACCCTTACCGGCCTTGTGAAACCCCACAGAATCCCCCAAGATCACATTTCATTGCCCCCCTTCTCCACGTTCTCATCGGCCTCGTTCAAACGTTACTTTTTATTTGCCCCCTGGCTCGAGTAAAATGTTGCGTCTTGTCGAGGCCATTCTGGGTACGCCATCAGGTCATTCCCCCCCCTCCCCGCAAAACTGCTGGGTTTTACTGCCGTGAGCCCAGCCAATCGGATTTGGGTTCCCTCTCTCGGTGTGCGGGTGTGTTTCTGTGCGTTTTACAGCACGTTTTACAGCACGTTTTACAGCACGTTTTACAGCGCGCTTTACCGCGTGGCGCAGGCCTTCTCCGATACAGAAAAGAGGGGAGAACGTTCTCTATGCTCCGACACATTTTCAATGATCGGAACTGACAGCAACCTTCCTACAATAAAAAAAACTATTTTACAGCCTTGTGAATTAGTTCATCAAATTAGAAAATTATAGATTAACATATCCAATCAGAATTGACTGGCAGGATGTAAAATTAATTTGTCTCTTAGATGTTTTTTTTATTTTATAAGATGGATCTCTTTCTCGCCATTTAGTGAAATGTGCAATATATCTTCATTTTAACACTCACATGTTGTCAGATAGCAGATATTCTGTTAATGCATTATGGACTGTATCTTCCTGAGGGTGTTTACTTACTATCTCATAAACATCCTCGATAGAGCACATGGACGCTTGCGTGAAAAGAGCTTGAAGTTTTGAAGGAGGGAGAAAAAACTGAAAAAGTTTTCGTGCAGCAAAATATTTTGACGGTCTAAAAACGGAGCCCTTTGCACAAACATTTATTTTTTCCTCAGGGAAAGGTTAATCAGCCGGGTGAATGCGCACAGTAGGCGATCTCCACTCTCTGTTCTGAACGGAAACGAAGCGGGCCTTAAAAAAAACCTCTCTTCCACCGCCCCACGTTTTTATGCAAACTGTTCACTGCCGGTGACATCCACTTACCTCGAAAGCACAGGCGCTGAAACACAGCACGCGCCATTAGGACATTTTCTCCCCGTCAGTAGACATGCACGCTTAAATCCGCACGGCAGAATGGATTCTCTCCTTTTTTTTAAAGAAATAATTTAAAATAAAAAACACAAAACGCACTAACACTCATTATGCACCGGCCATTAAAACCAACTCTGTCGTTGAACCGTGAAGTTGAGCTCTGGGGGGACTATTCCAGTCGTCGCTCTGCGCTCTGAGGCGCTTCGAAAGAAAAAAGTCGCTTTTTGCCAAATCGCGAACGCGCCTTCTGACACGTCTCTGTAACGGTCGAGTCTGTCGTAATCTAAAATGGCGGACTGCAGTGGAGGTCTGGTAGATACCAGCCCTTTTTGTGAGAGAAAGAGCTTCTCTTGTGCGCGTTTCGGAAAGCACAATACCTGAATTTTCACGGCCAGCGTTGTGTGCAGTTTGCTGTGCTGCGAACAGGTGATAAGATAAAATCTTTTTTTCAGGGGCTTCTTATTTCTGGAGAAACGCGATAACCCCCCCCCCATCAAGTTTTGTTCCCAAAAGACTAATTGAATCCTATAAAGAGCTGTTATTTGACTTTTCTCTTCAGTACCCTGACAGATTAATAAGGCAGAGTGTTGGAAGAAAAGCTGGCAAGAGCTGACTGGTGTTGGCGGAAGTGTAGTGTAGGCTAGTGGTTAGGGAACTGGGCCGGTAAGTGAGAGGCTGCAGATTTAACTCCCAGGTGAGTCAGTGGAAAAAAAGGTAAGCAGTCTTGTGTCTGATGTCATGTAAATTAGTGCATATTAACTATGTAAATGTGATGTCACAATGTGGGGGAGTGGGGTGGGGCTTCTTAAAGAAACAGGGGATTTAATTGGCTGGTGATGAGTTAATGGTGACACACGACTTGCCACAGTAAATCCAGCATTTTATTTAAGGCTTAGATTTTCAAAAATGCTCTAGTTAGCGTCTCTGGAAGCCTTGTCGGAACAAACCGCTCCAGACGGGGAAATTAAAAGGCATTCATATTTAATCATTCCCCTATCGCTGTTTTGAGCTGAGCTGGTTCGACTCTCTGTTGCCCTGGTTAACTGTGGTCATCACCATAGCCTGCCGAGTCAGTGTTTTTCATAAACAGTGGGTGGCTTTCAAGCTTTAGCATGTATCATCCATCTCGGTTAGCTTTTTATCTCACTCTTTATGGACATGTTTTTTTCCATCATTATTTATTTATATGTATATATATATATTTATATATTTTTTATAGATCCATTTGTTTTGAAAGCCACCTGACATTAATGGTCCATTCACACTTATCAGTCCCTGTAGAGACTGATAAGTATGTAAAAATGAAAAAGAGAGGCTAATGCCTTTATTGGACTGATACCAGTTATTAATTGTCTAGTGACTGAGATGTGTATTAAAAATGTTAGTTAGTCTGTCTGTCTGTCTGTCTTTATTATCCCCATGGTACAATTTGTTTTGCAGCATAGTGACAACTACATCACAATGATTACACCCATTACAACAGATAAACGTCACAAACATTGAGAGCACAAAAAAAGTAACAGAAGGGCGCGTCCCACGCAACCAAAGTCACATTCTGAGGGAAGGGAGGCATGGGGGGGGTTTGGGGGTCATGGGAGGCATCTCTTATGACCCCAAAATCTTCACCCTCCACGGCCAAGCTGCCTGGGACAAGGCACGTTGTGCCTGACGAAGAGCAGCAAGGAGAGATGAGAGATGCAGCTGTTTTTATTTTATTTTATGTGAAACGTCTTTGGGGATCTGAACACATGACCTTTCCGGTTCTTGGGAAACAGAAATGACATGACATGACATGACATGACAGTGGCTTAGCAGACGCTCTTATCCAGAGCGACTTACATCAGTGGAGCGCATCAGCACTACTCCCAGCTGACCAGGAGACGCTCCGCTAACAGTCGGCCGTGTTTGCCAACTTGTGCCGTCTTACAAAATCCTAAGGCGTAGGTTGGTGGTGGGTTCTTTACCCTGATTGGATGGACGAGGATCCCATAGGACTGATGGGAAAACTGGTGCAGATCCAGAGGAGATGGATGGGGGGAGCTGAGCAGATAATGCAGCTGTGTGGATTTATTATTCATCTCTCTCCCTACCTCTAGGGGGAGCCGTCTCATTTTGTGTGCCTCAGAGCATGTGGCTCCAGGTCTTTAATTGCTGCCAAACAGAGGGATTATGCCACAAAGGTCAGTGTAGCTGCAGGGAAGAAAGAGGGGAGATATACCTGGTAAAATTCAGTGCGCGCTATATATATATATATATATACAGTATATATAGCTATAGCTGCTACCTGATACCTCCTGCACACTGCTTTCATTCACGGCTGTCTCTCCACGTGTTACAGGCTCTGTGCAGCTAACTCTGGCTTTGTCTCCTGTCTCATGCACAGAGAAAATCACACCTGGGCGCTTTGCCTTACTTAGCTTAGCTGCCTGGCTGACTGCTTCATTCAGGTGTGTGGCTTACAGCTGGATTTTTACTGGAAGTTGTAAAGATTAGGTACCTTGCTCAAAGTTGCAAACACGTGTGTGTGTGCGTTCATTCATTCTTGTACGTGTGTGTGACTATAAATTGCACTGGAAAATGTGAATATTTATTTATTGTTTGTTTATTTTGTTTGCATTTGCATCTCGTAATGTCAGTGCTGTTTAAGGGGGACTTAATTCTGTGTTGCACAAGGGGGGGACGGGTGGAAGCTGTTCCGGACAGACGGGGAGCGAGCCCTCGTGCCGGCTCTGAAGCCCCCTCTGCCCCTAGAGATCTGGGAGGAAAATGAGTTCCGTTTGAAGAATCTGAGAGGTCAAACGCCTAATTAAAAGGGCCTGTAGACTATTTAGCCTATTTTATTTTCGCCCCAAAACCGTGGTTTTGATGATGCTTTCCCTTTGATGTGGGTCTACGGAGCCTGTAGATTTTTCGGGAGAAGCATTTTCGGACAGTTCCAAAGACAAAGCGGTCTGTGGCGAAAGGGATCAAAGCCTCATTATGGTGTCATGGCGGCACGGCAGCCTCCAGCAATACCCCCCCCCCCCCCCTTGTGTTTTATCCTTTTCTTTTTTAATGCCTTTTTAACATTTTTGTTTCATTTTCTGAAGAGATGAGCCAAGAGAATCGTGTCTTTCAAGGCTCCCCCCGCCCTCCTTTTTCCCCTTGAACTTCATAATGTGTGGCCTAACATTAAGAAGTGACGGCATGTCATCGAAAATTTAGTGAATCTGCACTGTTGGCTCGACCCGCGCGTTTGGAACCTAGACAGAGACGAGCCCGAGCGTGACGAACATGGGAATATCGGATGAGTCACTTCAGACTCGGATCAAACTGCCACAGGGTTGTTAGTTTGTGTCCCATAACTCTGAGACTACAGTAGCTGATGAAACAACCCTTTGAGTGGTGAAATAGCAGCTGGTTGACTGGTTTTATTGTGAAGTTCGTTTTTTTTTTTTTTTTTTTTTAAGTGGCTCGGAGACCTCAGCAGGGCTTCAGCTTTCATTTCACTTGCATCATTTTAAGGGCGTCGGGGTGGCGTGTCTGGCTAAAGCCACTTTTGGCTCTTGATTGCGACGTTATAATGATCCGCGTCCGCTACATTGCTCGGTGGCGCCCTCTCTGGTCAGTCAGGTGAGCCGCAGAGTGCAAAGGAAGTGGTGACGGGTTTTCCGCTGGGTGCTCTGCTCGCGAGAGTTTTCAGAAACGGTGGCGAACGAGAGCAGACACTTTCCGTATCTGCATCGGCGGGAAAGAAAATGTAAAAAATGTGGTGTGAGCAGTGAAGGCAAGACGAGGAGGGTGAGGGATCTCTCGAGGGCCGACTGAAACTGGCAGCGTGTTTCGAGGGTGATTTAAAAATGTTTTTGTTTGTTTGAGGTTTGAAATTTGCGGTTCCCAGCGCGGTGACGTGGTACCTGGCTGGCGGTTGCCGTGGCGCCGGGGCTCAGGTGCGTGCGCGGCTTGGCGGGCGGTTCCCATGGCAGCCGTGGCTGTGTGATGTTGATTAATTGCTTTGTTGCACAAATCACGCCGCTGCTTTTTCGAGTGCGCTCCCCACCGCTTGTCTGTCCCACCCTGACACCCGGGTTCCGCCTCTTTCTTTCCGTCGCCATGGTGACCTCTGTTTGGCGGCCATCAGCAGGAACAAAACTGCCAAAATTTTTATTTTATTTTATTTCAACAGGATACACAGGTAGGCGGTTTAAAGCTCTGTTAATAGGCCGATTATCCCACACCTTTCCCTCTCTTTGATTTCACATTCAGGGATTCCACGGCTGTGATTGACCCACATGCATTATTTATCACAAAGAAAGGCCTCTCTTTTAATTGGATGCATTTCTGTGTTTGTTGTGCGTTCACACTACTTAAATGCTGAATCTTTTGACTATCACCTTCTGGGAAAACATTCTACCTTTTCCACGGGCGTCAGGGGAGTTTGGCAATTATAATATTTTTTCAGTTTAATGAACTCTCTCTCTGCGTGCTGTGGGCCTTTTTCAGATGTAAATAGCATTGTGTTGCTCCACTAACAGGGATCTCAGCATGATGACTGCTCTTCTGGGCCTTTTCAAACCTTTTAAGAGAAGTTATTACCATTTTTGATATGAAAATGTAACCTTTGTTTGATGATCAAAGCCGTTATAATTGTTGCCTAGGTGATGGGAGTTGGTGGAATAATTGCATCACTTTTACTTCAGTGCAGTCTATCGGTGCCTTCCAATGCGCACGTTTAATTTCCTTTAATTACAGTTTTATAGTTCAGTGTACTTATGATAGTCTGAAGTACTATTGAGCCAAAATTGTGGTTGCAGATTTAATCATAATAATACTTCATATTTAAGTGTTTTGTGCATTTATTTGTTATTTTATTGTTTTATTGTTATTATTACTTATTCTGATATTTAGAATCGTTATTTTTTCCATTGTATTTAGCCCCGTTTACTGAAAGTTGGAGATGTTAACTTGGTTGAAACGTGTCACATCAGTGCAGTAATTGGGGACCGGAGTAAGACAGGGCAGGTTGTAAGGTGTTGCTAGGGGTCAGGGCTGTTCTAGTTCTCACATGAGCTGTGGGTTTGATTGAGTCTGATGCTGCCTGAACCGCCATCTCACTGACTGCTAATGCTATTGTGGGAGCGGCCTTGTGCTTAATGAGGGTGTAATTAATCTAATTGGGGTTGAAAACTGAGAAATGAGAAGTGATAATGCTCTAATGACGGCTGTCCGTGTGTGACGGGTGCGCTCTGTGGAGTCTGGGCATGGGGTTGGGGTTGGGGGGTTGGGGGTTGGGGGTTGGGGGGGGGGGGGGTGCACGCAGGAGAGGGTGGGGCCACACCTTGCGAGAGTGGAGTCGTTTCTTCGTTTTTCACTTCGATGTTTGTAACAATTTGGTGGGCCCTGTGAATTCTGGACTCTGACATCCGTCTGTACGGATTTCATTCATACATTAAGTCAACATTTTATATTTATTTACATTCTATGTTTTGTCAACTGAAGTGTTTAATTAGAAGTGCAAACACTCATTTATGTGCAGTTACAGAAGGAGGATTCCATCAGGAAATGGTTTATTTACTCTTAAATTATTGACTCTTTTATGTGCCCTATGATGTGTGTTGAAATGGGGGGTATGTTGGGTTGTTTTGCTGTTAGAAAGCAGTTGCATTTAAAAACAGGTCATATGTATGTTTGAGTGGAAAGTAAATGCATAAATGTTCTGTGACCATTCTCTGATATAATGGCTAATGTCTCTGTCTCCACCCTCCCCCCCCCCCTCTCTCTCTGTCTCCCCCCTCTCTCTCTGTCTCCCCCCTCTCTCCCTCCCTCCCTCTCTCTCTCTCTCTCTCTCTCTCTCTCTCTCTCTCTCTCTCTCCCCCCTCTCTCTCTCTCTCTCTCTCTCTCTCTGTCTCCCTCCCTCCCTCCCTCCCTCCCTCTCTCTCTCTGTCTCCCCCTCTCTCTCTCTCTGTCTCCCCCCTCTCTCTCTGTCTCCCCCCTCTCTCCCTCCCTCCCTCTCTCTCTCTGTCTCCCCCCTCTCTCGCTCCCTCCCTCTCTCTCTCTCTCTCTCTCTCTCTCTCTCTGTCTCCTGATTCTCCTCCTGTTGCTGGGTCCTCCAAACTCAGGTAAGGACAGTGGATTTTATTATTTGTATATGATCAGGGTGTGGCTGTCAGAGGATTTGCTCGTCAAAAAAAAAAAACAACGAAAAAGGAAGGTGGTTCTTGCTCCTCCCCAACCATTGATTTGGAAATCCCGAGTATGTTTATAAGTGTCACTGTAAGGACAACCCCTCTGCAGGGTCATGAGGGTTACGCTGTGGACATCCTGGGTGTTCACTGCTCTGTTTGGGCTCAAACGGGACTTCTAGAGCTTTCCGCAGGTTTTGTTGTGGTACGGTCATGGTAATGGCCTGGAGCATATCAGAGATTCATCCACCCAGTGCTCTCTCCAACCAGTGGCCTGTGTGTGGAACGGTGAGCAAACCGTTTTTTAAGATACGCGCAAAAGGCTTGTGAACGGTGTGTAGTAGCGTCTTCTTGTTGTTGTTGTCCCCCCCCCCGTTGCTGCGGCGCTCAGGGCTGAAGGCCCTATCAGCGCTGACGCAAACGTCACTAACGTGCAGCGAGCTGCATCCTCCTTCCGGAACCCCCAACCCCTCCTCCCTGATCGGCTCATGCTCCGCCCCCACGAGCGCTCGCTGTCAGTCACCCGGGAACTTCTCTTTTACGCTCGGGGATCGTCTCTAACAGCTGTAACACAGAAGCCATTTACTGGTGATGGCTGTAATACGCATGTTATTTAGTGTTGAGGGGTGGTATTGAGAGGCTGCTTGTGTACAGTTTAATGTTGAGGCATATGGCAGCAGCCACTTACAGAAGGTGCGTTTAACATGGCTCTATGGGAGACTGCCTTCATCTGGAGGTCTGGTTAGTGATGACATCAGCACACCCACATCACCACTGGAGGTCAACTTATCATTTTCAGTGTGATAAACGTATTCTCGCTCACTGTTCAATTCAATATGCTTTATTGCCGTGAAATACAGTAAATATTGCCAAAGCATTATATCATAAAATAATTCAAATGGAAGAAAAGAAAAACAATTGAAACCAGCATTGCATTATTAATTGTAGTTATAATATTTCTTGGTTGAACAGATAACACATTGCACTTTTTATCTGTACAGAAATTATATTTTTGCTGGGCGAGACAGTGCGTGCCATGGCTAAGTGGCTTTCCACTGGCACTTCCAGGGCCTCGTCGGGGCTTCGCTGGGCTTCGTCAGGGCTTACGGCCAGGAATTTTGGCCACCCGATTACATTGGTTTTTGTAGGGCAAGCTGAAGCTAGGAGTGCGGCCATGGTCAAGGGCGGGGTTATCACAGGCTTAACTGGCCTTTATATCAGACGACCCGCTGCAGCCATCTTTATTCCTGTGTATCCCAAATAATATTGAAAGCTAACTTAACGTTACTTTGCCACGTTTGGAGGAAATGGAAAACAATCGGCAGTACTGGTCTGCAGAAGAAACAAAAGCTCTTTTTAACATCTGGGCTGAGGAAAATGTTCAGTGTCACTTTGACAGAGTTTGTAGAAATGAGGATGTGATGAAGTATATAGTCACTGAATTATCCAAACTGGGTATTCAGCGCACTGACTTGCTAACGTTAGCTGATGTTAATACTAGCATGTGTTGTTCGCTAGAGAGTACAGCTAACTTACTATCTCTCTATCGATAGCTATCTTAGATGGAAACGCAAATGAAAACATTACCTGGTCAGTTGTTTTGCAATGTAACTATAAGTTAGCTATTTTGTTGGCTAAATACAAGTAACATACAATATTGCAAGAAAGTTGTGATTAAATTAAGTTGCAGTTTACATTAACTGTAATAGCAATCTCTATTCCATCTATCCTAACCTTGGCTGACTGCTAAGTTGCTAACATATTTAGCTGAACTTAACTTACGTTACTAACGTTAGCCTGCTGTGTTGTTGGCTAGATCTAAGTTATCTCCCTTTAGTTAGGGTGTGTGACGTTGGCACAAATGCGCAACTTTATGGGCAGGATTTATAGATGGTATAGAAACGCTCAAGGCTAAAGGCCCTGACTGGCCACTAGATAGCACTCGCACGCACTCACCTGACAGTGGAAATCCAGCTACTGTCCCTCAGGTTGTGAAAGGCTGAAACATATTCTGCTGCGAGTGGGGCTGTTGATCTTTCTCCCAGAAGGATTTGCTGATTTTCCCAGATTTGTTAAGGAAGAAACTATGTTTATAGATTTAGAAAATAGTTTTTCTGTTTTGAGAATATGTCTGACAGAAATATATGATATACATTATACAGAAATATTTTGCTCTCTTTCTCGCTCGCTATCTCTCTCTGTAGTCCCGTAATCACTGGTGTTTCCGTTGTCCTTCCCCTCTGCAGAGCTATCCCTGAAGGCACGTGTGTTTTTGTGTGTGGAAGCACGGTTCTTTCTCAGAGCGAGACCGGGCTCGGAGTTAACGGATCATTGCCGCCATTACCCTTTGGTGCTTCCCGCCAAACGGGACAGAGTGAAGCGCTTCGCCCCGCCTTTCATGCACGCGTCCGTCAGTGCACCCTCAGCTGTCAGCATAGCGCGGATTCTTAATCAGGAGAGTGCGTAACGCCCTTTCCCAGGTGCCAAAATCAATGCCAATTAACAGGCTCTGTAATGGGTGGATTTCCAGCCCCCCCTCCCTCCCCCATATTTACTGCGCCGTCATCTTGGATCTGAGAAACTGCCGAACACCCAGACCTGAGCTGCCATGGGACTCGCTGCTTTTGAACCAATCATAGAGTTTTGCTCTGGAGAACAGAGTCTACTCAGTGATTGGTTGAGGTCTCCCACACACACACACAGGCAGGCAGGGATGCAGACACACACACACCCACCCTTTATTCTCTGTCCATGACTCCACGTGGCTCATTGGCCTCTCCGCGGTACGCCATGGAGAGGGGTGGGAATTCAGCAGATGTCGTTACGAGAGTCAATGCCACCTTGGCATGCACACCCCCCGCACCCCCTATTGTGCCAGCAGTGATAATACGATTACAGCTACATGAGAAAGGATTTGTACAGAGAGGAACATCAAACACTAAATATTACAGAGTGATAAATTAAAATAATAAACCCCTGTAAATCCGCCGTGCTGTCCTGGGAGACAGAGAGACTGTGTTCAGTGCTGTTTTGTTCAGCGAGAGAAAGAGACTGTGTTCAGTGCTGTTGTATTCAGAGAGAGCGAGAGAAAGAGAGAGAGAGATGTGCTGTTGTGTTCAGAGAAAGAGAGAGAGAGAGATGTTCAAATGTTCAAATCAAATCAAAAAATATAGAATACACTACAAATTACACATACCTAGGATTAAAAATCACCTCCACAGGGAGCTTCAACATGGCTGTGAATGAACTGAAAGAGAAAGCACGCAGGGCATTCTACGCCATAAAGAAACAAATTAAAATAAAAAGTCAGTCATTGAACCAATTACACTATATGTCAGTGAAGTGTGGGTTCCGTTTACAAAGCAAGATTTTGCTAAATGGGACAAACACCCAACTGAAACCCTGCATGCAGAGTATTGTAAAAATATCCTCCACGTACAGAGGAAAACACCAAACAATGCATGCAGGGCAGAATTAGGCCAATATTCGCTACTCATTTACATCCAAAAAAAGAGCCATCATATCCTGGAGACACCTAAAAAACAGCGACCCTGACTCATACAATTACAAGGCCCTGAAATGCCAAGAGCTGTGCCCAGAGAAGAGTGCCCTCACTCAGCTGGTCCTGAGGCTCAGTTCACTAACCCCCACTAACAACACCCCCAGCCTCAGGACAGCTACATACCAACTGAACCAATTAGAATCAACCAAATCATAACATTCTGAAAATCAATGCATCAGGGAGCTTTAACCTAGCAGTGAATGCACTAAAAGACAAAGCCAAAAGGGCATTTTATGCAATCAAAAGAAAATTTTACAATATAAACATTCCTGAAAGAATTTGGTTTAAAATAATTGACGGTGTACTACAGCCGATTGTGCTATATGGTAGTGAGGTATGGGGTCCACTTAGCCATCAAGACTATTTACAATGGGACAAAAACCCAGTGGAAACCCTGCATGCTGAATTCTACAAAAACATACTCCAGGTCCACCGAGACACACCAAACAATGCATGCAGGGCAGAATTAGGCCGTTACCCTTTAATTATTAACATTCAAAAAAGAGCACTAAAATTTGGATTCATCTAAAACAAAGCAAATCAAATTCCCTCCAATATAAGGCCTTCCTATCCTATGAGCTAAGCCCCAATAGAAGTCCTCTCAGTCAGCTGGCCCTGAAACTAACAAACCAAGCAAAAATTAACAATACTAATTATGGCCCGTTTCAGACCAGCACTGCTTCAACTAAAATTAACCAATTAATTAATCAAACAAACGAAAGAGCGAGAGAGACTGTGTTCAGTGCTGCTGCATTCAGAGAAAGAGAGAGAGACTGTGTTCAGTGCTGCTGCATTCAGAGAAAGAGAGAGAGACTGTGTTCAGTGCTGCTGCATTCAGAGAAAGAGAGAGAGACTGTGTTCAGTGCTGCTGCATTCAGAGAAAGAGAGAGAGACTGTGTTCAGTGCTGCTGCATTCAGAGAAAGAGAGAGACTGTGTTCAGTGCTGCTGCATTCAGAGAAAGAGAGAGAGACTGTGTTCAGTGCTGCTGCATTCAGAGTAAGAGAGAGAGACTGTGTTCAGTGCTGCTGCATTCAGAGAGAAAGAGAGAGACTGTGTTCAGTGCTGCTGCATTCAGAGAAAGACTGTGTTCAGTGCTGCTGCATTCAGAGAAAGAGAGAGAGAGAGACTGTGTTCAGTGCTGCTGCATTCAGAGAAAGACTGTGTTCAGTGCTGCTGCATTCAGAGAGAAAGAGAGAGACTGTGTTCAGTGCTGCTGCATTCAGAGAAAGACTGTGTTCAGTGCTGCTGCATTCAGAGAAAGAGAGAGAGACTGTGTTCAGTGCTGCTGCATTCAGAGAAAGAGAGAGAGAGAGAGACTGTGTTCAGTGCTGCTGCATTCAGAGAAAGACTGTGTTCAGTGCTGCTGCATTCAGAGAGAAAGAGAGAGACTGTGTTCAGTGCTGCTGCATTCAGAGAAAGACTGTGTTCAGTGCTGCTGCATTCAGAGAAAGAGAGAGAGACTGTGTTCAGTGCTGCTGCATTCAGAGAAAGACTGTGTTCAGTGCTGCTGCATTCAGAGAAAGAGAGATCTGCTCTGTGGCCTAATGAAATATGCAGAAAAGCCTCCTTCTCAGGGCAGCCAATTGGCTTATCTCTTCAGATGCTTTCAACATTGGAGTTTGCTGTTTAGTTTGAAGTGTGATTGGACAAGCCCTAAGTTTTGCGGTAATCTCTGTGTCTGTGTGTTTGTGCAAGCATGTGTCTGCATAAGTTTGTGCTTGTTTGTGAGTGTGTTGATGTGTGTGTGTATGTGTATGTGTATGTGTATGCTGGGGTTGTGTTTGTGTTCACTTCTCATCACTTCCACAGTGTGTCTGATTTTTGCATTGTAGCAGTTATGGAAACAGCAGAGGAAGCGTTGGCCACACCCTCCACTAAAATGTCTATCTGTGAGCTCTGATTTCATTTCATACACAGATTAGTGTGAATGCTTGTTTGTTTGATTATCCATTGATGCTCAGTTACTCTGAAGGAACAGGGTTCGTTTCAGCTCCTCTGCTGAGACGTATATCCATCAGATTCAGAAGCTGTCTTCTTTCTTTTCAAGTGACTCTTGGGGCTAAATGTAGCTGTGTCATCATCATCATCACCATCATCATCATCATCGTCACTGTAATGGGCGTTTTTCTTTTGCAAGTGGCCAATCATGCTGGCCCTGTTAATACCTGGCAGTTACTGTTACAGATTCCACAGTAATGCCTTGTAAAGCCTTGAATTATTGAGTTTGTTTGGAGGGATAGAGTTTGTTTGAAAGAGATTTAAAGTCCTGTGATTCTGGAGCCGTCTGGTGCTCTTGTTTCGGGCCGTTTTTTTGGGAGAGGGTCCAGGGCCGTGCGCCGTTTTACCCATTCCTGTGGGCTTAAGTGACTGCTTCAGAGGACCGGAGAGGTGAACTTGAGACACTGGAGCGGGACTTAAAAAGGCCCAGAGCAGCAGTCCGTCATTACTTAACCACATCAAGATGTCAGGGGCGCACATTCAAAGCCAGACACCGGTGAGCCCTGTGAACCCTAAATCTGTATAATAACAGGTCAGCAAATTGAAGGAAAAAATATCGCAGGGACCCGCGGAAGATTATGTTTTACTTTTGATGGCAGAAGTGCTGTTTTCCTTTCGCAAAACGACAGGAAAGCGGTGCGAAATCAAAAATGTCGGTATAGAGAGGCGGAGTGGCTACCCTCCCCGGGGGGTGTTGGGTTAGGGAAAGGTTCACAGCTGCCGACAGGGAGAACGTTCAAAATCAACGTCGCCGCCGCCAACTCCGCGGCTTCTCAACTTCTGTTTATTACGGCGACTGCGGCTCATCATCACGCGCTTTATTTCTGACTAGAGAACGCTGGAGCCATGGCCTTGTGAGCAGCAGCATGCGAAACACGGTTTGTTTGTTTTTTTGACACCGTCCACAAAAAAGTTGCAATTCAAGAAAATAAGAAATGTGAGGAAAAAATAAATTGTCTCTATTTTTGAAAATAGGGATGTTGACGGGAGGATGAAAACCAAATTAAGTGAATGAACTTCTTACTTTCTGAAAGTGTTTTTCTCTGCTTACTTCCTGAATTAGGGCCAGTTGTAATGCATGTAATGCAGGTATACCTGTTCTCCTGACTGTACACACGGGTGGATTACTGGAATATTGGGGTAAAAGAGTACTTGCTTGAGGCGTTCCGATACAGAGTCTCATCTGAGAATCGAACCCGGAGCCCAGTGCTGTCAAACCGCACCCTCAGCGCCACAACAAACCTTCACTCAAGCACTCAAGTTCTGGTGCAGCTTCCTTCTAAAGAAAAGAAGCCAGAAGTTTGACCGGGTGTTTTGGTTTTGAGAGGTTATTTCTCATCATTTGTAGTTTTATTTATTCATAATCCAGGTCCTCTGGACGCTGCTCTTTTAATTAAAAACAACCGCTCTGTCTCTGCGGTTTCTCGTCTGTGGACGAGCTTGACTGCGTGAGACGGAGGAGTTGGGGGGGGGGGGGGGGGGGGGACTTCCCGGGGCTCACGTTTGGCTCGTATTCAAGATTCCGTTCCCGCTGGTTGAGGATTGGGGGGTTGACAGTCAGGCAGAGCAGTAATTGGCTGGCTCCGTTCAGAGCTTCCACAGCAAGGCTGTGCTGGTTTTCCGCCACACATCCGTCATCGTGGGTGTCAAAATGCACCCCCCCCCCCTCTTCTGGGACACACTATATCCCATTCCAACAGAAGTGAAGGTGCAGAGCGTTTATTGCCCCTACACCTTAAGCCCCCCCCCCCCCAAATCCACCTCATTAGAGCCCTGAAATCATGCACCTGTCACCGAGGGGGGAGCGGGGGGAGCGGAACTGCCGCTCTCAGTGCCCCGGGGGGGGGGAGGGTTGCCGACGTTTCCAAACCCGCTTTCCCAGTGCGGGATGCAGGCTTGATTGGCAGGTCATTTTGGTGCTGTTCTGCCCTGCGGTAAAATGGGAGGAGCCACTGTCGGCGAGATCGCCATGCCGATCACCAGAGCCAAGTTTGCTGGCCACACTGTCAGCATGCGTTAGCGCCGTCTGTGTACGACTCTGGTGGTAATAACCGGGTGTGGTATTAGTAGTGTTTAGTTGTGTTTTTAATGGCTGCCTCCAGGGTTGTAATGCAGACAGTCTGTCCTGCCAGTTTCCCATGAGACTTTTTACACATGTGACCCAAGGCTGGGGGCAGGAAACAGTGTGGCATTGCCGTTAAGGATATTCTGGGGCTCGCGGGTTCAGTTTCACGGCGGAGCTACAGAACGTCTACGCTCGACCAAAGTGCTTAACCTGAATAGTTTTGGTAAAAGGGTCCGACTGTAAAAGGTTCATGTGTCAAAATGGGAGCTACTGTACCCAGCTGGAGATACAGTGAGCTGTCAGTCATTTATTGATTTGTTTAAAACCACTCAAAAGATTTTGCTTTCCGCTGCTAAGCACAGTGATTCAAATCAGTGAGTCATTAATGGCATATTGTAGCTCCGATTTTCAATGTCACGGTCTCCCAGCACTAATGAAAGGTAGTCTGGGTAAGCCAAGCAAATGCATAAAAATGTAATGCAGTGTAACATACGAGTTAATTGTTGCCATAAAAAAAAGATGTTCATATGTTTTGTATCTTCTCTTTCAGTTTAACTCGTATTGTTCAGGGTACATTTATACTGGGCAGTGTGACCTTCAGCCCTGCTGTTCCGCACTCTGACCTCTTTCCGTCACCCCCCACGCGTAACGTAAATCAACATGTGCTTCACATCGACGTTGACACACTCGCGTTGGGCACTAATCTGCATTTCCACGCCGTGCGCTGCAAAGCCCCATGTGTCCACTGGCTCTGCCGACGGCTTCCTGAGCCGAGCGTGAAATCGCAAAACGCTTTCTCTCTTAACGCAGACGGGTTTTATTATATTTTTTTATGACTTCCTAAATCCCCACAGCTGGAATCCAGTTGTTTTAGAAACCGTGATGAATTTGTAATGCGCCCAATAAAATGTTAATCCCAAATCCTGTCGTGTCGGCCTTGAGAAAGCGATGTTCCAAACATAGACCTTTGACCCGCAGGAACAGCCCAGACACAGCGGTAGTTTGAGAGCCATGGTCTCTTGTGGAAGTCCTCAAGGACAGATGGAAAAAGTGTTTATAGATTTCCATCCTAAATGACATCTCTGTAAGGGTGCTGTTACTGTTGAACTTTAAACCTGCAGTTTTAAAGTTTAAATGTGATGGTGTGCGATCAGGTCATTGGAAAAGCAGGAAGTGGAAAGGAGTTTAAGAACTGCGACTATTTTGCTGGATAAAACAAGGTACTGTCTCAAGGAGTGAGTGAGTGAGTGAGTGAGTGAGTGAGTGAGTGAGTGAGTGAGTGTTTCAATGGGTCACTGAGTGAATGAGTCTGAGTAAGTATGTGAGTGGCTGAGTGATTTGGGTTGTTAGTAAGTAAGTGCTGTGATTTGTGATTCAGCCATTTATTAAGAGGCACAACTATTACTTTGATGGCGTCTTTACAAGTGAAATGTAAAAAATCCTTTTATGTCAGATAATTGAGTGTGTTTAGTCTTACAGTATTCCAGAAAGCACTGCTCTGGGAGATAAAGTAAATCAGGCCAGAGAGTGCAGAATTAGGGTCCCTTTCAGGCAGATAAAGGAGAGCCCAGATCACTCACAGGCAGCTGGAGATGACCTGCCTGCAGATACAGGATCTGTGTGTGTGCGTGCGCTGAGTGATGTCACTTCCTGTGCAGAGCAGAAAAAGGCCCATGGGCTCTTTTTGTTTCCTCCCATTTTTTAATATGGTTGAGGACTGTTGTGCGGATTGGCAGCTTACGGGCGCTTGGCAGGACAGAGCGTCTTTGGAGCGGCATCATAATTACCTCAAGCCACCGCTAGAGCGGCCAATGCCAGGACTGAACACGACTCCAAACCATAGTTTAAAATAAAATTTAATACGGTTATACCCCTACTTCAAGGACAGAAGTGTCTGTGGTTTTATAACCACGGGGTACCAACTGAGAGTGAGCGACATGTTGTACTGGATGGTTTAAAAAGAAATAACATAAATAAATGAAAAAACCCATCAAATTGAACAGGGAAGACTTTAATGCCATTTTGTACAATAGCTCCGTTTCGCGATCGTGGCACGTGTGTGTGGAAAACTGTCAAGTTGTGCGCAAGTGCATGTATGAGTGCAAGAAAAGGAATTGCACTGAAATCTATCCAGCATTTACCCACTGTAAAAGCACTGCGACATTTTAAAACATTGTTTGAGTAAATTCTCTCGGCACACACTTCAGTGTGAGTGCAGACTTTAAAAAATAGCTGCGCTGTCGCTCGGTTTTCTATAAAAAGGGGAATGTGCAGAAACATCGGCCGCCGGCTTGGACGATTTCTGGCTGCGTCTCTCCTGAATGAGCGGCTGAGCGCTGCTCCAGGCGCTGGTGCTAATTCAGGGCAGCGGCGTAATTAAAGCCATCAATCCCGCCTATTTAAAGGCACCTGCGTGCGGCCGCGTCTGCCTTTGGGAGCGGGCGGGAATTTGGCCGTCCTGTATGCAGGGCTCCGAGGCTTTAATTGTCCCATCCCGTATGTGAACTACACAAGATGTCAGGATTTAAAAACACAAGTTATGGCCTGAAATTGAATTTTACTCCACAGACATGGCAGTGTGGTTATAATATAAGAATACATAATGAGGTGAACAGGCTTTCAGCCCATCTAGCATCATCATTTGCCTACAGACTGCAGTGTCTCCAGCACTGCATCGAGCCTGGACTCTCTTATAAAAATATTTCCTGATATGAGCATGCAATTTACACCACTGTTGTCTGTTAATTTCAGTCCTTTTCAATGTCTTTTTTTAATCTTTTATTTGTGTGAAATAACATTAAGGCACAGCATTAAGTACAGTACAAACAAACTATACAAAGAGCCCACAAATACCTTTTCAAAAATGTTTCCTTGCTTCCAATTGAGCACTGTAATACAGTTCCCTCATAGACATCACAGACAAACATCTTGCAATGGACTATGGGAGTTTGAGGCAAAAGGTAACCTGGAAATGGCTGCATACACTCTCTTTCAACATAAAGTTTAAAAGATAGGAACATCGTATCGACATGCCGAAATTGCTTGATTGACAGAGGACACAAGTACCCACAAACAGTACGTCCAGATTGCTGCTTTATAAATCGTAATGAAATTGACAGCTCCCTGAGAGCATAAAAACCGATGTACACGTGCTTTTCATTTTAAACGGGAGCATAGTTGTTCCCACCCACGTCATCAGGAGTAATGGGTTTAAATGTCCTGGGCAGCTTGTCAAAATTATTTTTTTTCATTTTTGAGTGAATTTTTGTCTTTAAATACAGAACAGACAAACGTTTGTTTGTTTATTTTTAGTTTTTTTGATGCATATAATGAGCAGCGACATTGGCATCGGAGGGCAGGGGCTTGACCTTATCACCCAACACCCCCCCTCCCCCTGTTAAGACTCACCTTATCCTGTTTAGCCTCTACTGGATGAGTCCATATAAAAAACTGTCTTACCCATTTCATTTGGCACACTCTTGGTGGAAACAAATCATCTTTTCTTCACGGTAAAGAACCGAAATAAAGGACATAAATAAAAAAATAAACTGATCCCATTTTTTTTATTTTAATCCATTTTTTATTTTTTTTACTTTAACCATGCTTCTTGAGAGACAGTTGCTATCCCTGCTTTTTTTTTTTTTTTTGTTGCTTTAAAAATTTATTTCATAAACATTCTATGACAAAATTATTTTGAAGGTCAGTTACAATCTGGCCTTTGTCTTTTGGCTGCCATGTGTAATTGTACAAACAGTATATTTTATACCTGTAATTGTGATCTCAAATCAGGGGGTAAATTTGTGTGGTGTTTGTAAGGTGTTTATGTTTGTGTTGCTTGTGTGTGAGGTGTGTATAAGGTGTTTATGTGAGTTGTTTGTGTATGAGGTGTTTATGTGTGTGTTGTCCATGTGTGTGAGGTGTGTATAAGGTGTTTATGTGTGTGTTGTCCATGTGTGTGAGGTGTGTATAAGGTGTTTATGTGTGTGTTGCTTGTGTGTGAGGTGTGTATAAGGTGTTTATGTGAGTTGTTTGTGTATGAGGTGTTTGTGTGTGAGTGTTTGTATTGTGTAAGCGTGAGAGTTGGGTGTTCGTATGTTTGTTTGTGTACGAGGTGTGAGTGAGGCTTTTATGTGTGTGTGTGGGGGGAGGTTGTTATCGGGGACAGAGGGGGCAATAAAAATTAAATTAAAAACAGAAAGAGCTCTGAAAGGATGGGGCTTGTTTGTGGCTGTAAAAGCGAGACAGAGAGAGCACTCAGCCTTTAATGCAGATGTCAGTGCAAACACAGGAGGGAAATCCAGAGCGCACAGACCGCTGGAGGTAAGCAAAAACGCCGCCGCTCTCATTACCCAGGGTGCTTGTTCAGCTAACGAGAGGCGGCGGAGAAGGATGCGGAATCCGCGGCCGCGTTGGTAGCGCCTCTCGCTGCGAGCGCATGTTCAGGCCTCTCAGGCGTCATTAAATGCATCACATTCGCGCACAGTAAGTGAAATTGCCATAGTAACGCCTCGTTTGGTATGATTCATATCTTTCTTTTCATTTTTGTTTTTTAAAGTAACTTTCACTCACGCGCGGCACTTCAGAATCCCGCCCCCCTCACATTTGCATATTCAAGAGCCCTCCGGAATTATAACGTTTCCACACAGAAAAGCCTACTACAGAACATTAGCAATGACAATACTGACAACAACAAACAGCACCAATACAAACAGCTCTGACACTAACAGCACCAATACAAACAGCTCTGACACAAACAGCACCAATACAAACAGCTCTGACACAAACGGCACCAATACAAACAGCTCTGACACAAACAGCACCAATACAAACAGCTCTGACACAAACAGCACCAATACAAACAGCTCTGACACAAACAGCACCACTACAAACAGCTCTGACACAAACGGCACCACTACAAACAGCTCTGACACTAACAGCACCAATACAAACAGCTCTGACACAAACAGCACCAATATAAACAGCTCTGACACAAACGGCACCAATACAAACAGCTCTGACACAAACAGCACCAGTACAAACAGCTCTGACACAAACAGCACCAATACAAACAGCTCTGACACAAACAGCACCAATACAAACGGCTCTGACACAAACAGCACCAATACAAACAGCTCTGACACAAACGGCACCAATACAAACAGCTCTGACACAAACAGCACCAATACAAACAGCTCTGACACTAACAGCACCAATACAAACAGCTCTGACACTAACAGCACCAATACAAACAGCTCTGACACAAACAGCACCAATACAAACAGCTCTGACACAAACAGCACCAATACAAACAGCTCTGACACAAACAGCACCACTACAAACAGCTCTGACCAATACAAACAGCTCTGACACAAACGGCACCAATACAAACAGCTCTGACACTAACAGCACCAATACAAACAGCTCTGACACTTACAGCACCAATACAAACAGCTCTGACACTAACAGCACCAATACAAACAGCTCTGACACTAACAGCACCAATACAAACAGCTCTGACACAAACAGCACCAATACAAACAGCTCTGACACTAACAGCACCAATACAAACAGCTCTGACACAAACAGCACCAATACAAACAGCTCTGACACTAACAGCACCAATACAAACAGCTCTGACACTTACAGCACCAATACAAACAGCTCTGACACTAACAGCACCAATACAAACAGCTCTGACACAAACAGCACCAATACAAACAGCTCTGACACTTACAGCACCAATACAAACAGCTCTGACACTAACAGCACCAATACAAACAGCTCTGACACAAACAGCACCAATACAAACAGCTCTGAAACAAACAGCACCAATACAAACAGCTCTGACACTAACAGCACCAATACAAACAGCTCTGACACAAACAGCACCAATACAAACAGCTCTGACACTAACAGCACCAATACAAACAGCTCTGACACTTACAGCACCAATACAAACAGCTCTGACACTAACAGCACCAATACAAACAGCTCTGACACAAACAGCACCAATACAAACAGCTCTGACACAAACAGCACCAATACAAACAGCACCAATACAAACAGCTCTGACACTAACAGCACCAATACAAATGGTACCGACACCAACAAGAACAACCCAAAAATACTGACAAAAACACCACTGCAACAGGAACGCCTCAAAAACAGAGGCAAACGGCTCTGTGAACAAGAACACCCCAAAAACAGACACACAGGAAAGAGTGGTCATTCCGGTGTGGATTATCAGAATATGGGATAAATTATACAATGCTGCCGTTTTGCGTCATATGTGGCATTTGAAGGTTACTCTATAATTTAAATGTACCTTACTTTCCTAAAAAAAATACATAGCCTAGAGATGACGAAGAGGAAGAATCAAGGTAGCAAACATTTAATAGCCAGCCAATCAGATTCAGAGGCTTTCTTGTCAATAAACAAGTATTTATTGAACTTTTTTTTTTTTTTAAATTATTTTTATTGCAGGCTAGTTTTCAAGTTCAGTCTCCCTTAAGACAGGGCTGCAGGTTTGGGACAGAACCGGTTAGCATGCATTGTAATTTCTGTATAGTCTTGTACGCTGACCATAACTTATGAACATTTTCCATCAGACTACGTTTGTGCATGTTAGCTAGCTGTCTATACAAAAAAGTCAGCTAACTAAAATTGTATTTATTCACGTTTCATTCCCTGTGTTCCAATTGCAAAATATTGCGGATCTAGTCTTAAAATTAGAATCTCAAAGAGCACCGAATTGATACGATTATTCCGGGGGGGCATGCCCCCGGACCCGCCTAGACAGTTCAGGGTTCACCCACCACAGTTTGAAATCCTGTGGGAAACACTGAGATATGTCTTAAATGTTTTGTATATTAACAATATTCTGTACAGAAATCTTAATGCATTATTGTATTAGATGTTCTCCTTTATCAGGTGTGGCTGCAGCCAGAATGATAAAAAGGAGAGAAGAAATAGATTATATTAAAAACATAGGATGTGCAGCCTTGCTGAGAGGTGCTTTGGTTGAATGTGTTAACAAACTACCATAATTTACCTCAATGATGTACAGATGTCTTGGCTTTTTGTTTTTGTCTCAAATTGCTAGAAAACGGTGTGTTTAGCGTACAAAATTCTGATTTTTTTTCACCCGGGGAAGGATGCCCCTAGACCCCCCTACAGGTGTGGGCTCTGGCCCGAATGTCTTCAGTCCCTAGCTCCGCCCCTGGCAGCATTTGCTTCTGTTCATGACCTGCTCTCCTAAGCTTTTCACCAGCTCTGTGTACAGGGTGGTAGAAGGCCAAATTTTACTAGAATGTCTGTTGACCTGGTTTTTGTGCTTTTTCCGACCGCCGATAACCTCTGTGTGCGTAAATGCACAATATCCCCTTTCCCCGTACGTACATATATCACAGCAGTGCTCTGGCAGCACCTTTGTGTCATAAAATAGCAGAAGAATGAGAGTGCTTTTCTCTGGGGAAGCTTGTGAGGGCGATGGGGGCAGAGGACATGGTGGGAGGGGTTAATGGCGTGTGAGTAATGCCTCCATGTTGCTTTGTCTAAATGGCCGTCTCATTCCGTCAGTCCGCGAGGTGCCTGAATTGTGCTACGCAACAGGAATCGCTAAAGTGCAGGACTGAAAAATTGCAGTTTTTTTCTGCCTTTTTCCTCTCCCCGGTTGCAGTCTGCTCTCTAATTGGCGGCGGCTGGAACGGGCGCGGTTTGGCACTCGCTCATTACGGCGAAAATGATTGGTCATCCACAGCCTGAATAGGGACACGGGAGCGCTTTGGGGCAAAATCAAAATCTGGGCTTTGGCCGTTTCAGAAGGTGAAAAGTGGAGTGGATTGGGTCTGCGGAGCGCGGAGCGCGGAGTGAGGGGGGAGGGGCAGGGGGGGGGGGGATGAAACCCCTGCAGACGTGCTATTTCTGAGCAGAATTCAGAACGCTCCTGTGGATGCAGAGGCTGTAAATGCTGAAGGAAATGAGCGGCGCTGTGAAGAACGGGGTGCTTTTCAGGGCCGCCGCCGCCTGGTGATTAAGGTGACGGAGATGGATTTTTAATTTGCGTTCACCCACTACCCTCTCTGATTTATGCACAGGGGCCTTGGTCCGGATTTGGCCTCCCAGGGTGTCTGTCTGTACCCATAATTTGGCTGTGTTGCTCTGCGAGTCGCTGTTTGCTGTGTTTTGGGGGACTGAAAACTATACAGGAAATGGGAGCTTGATGTCTCATTCCCCCCCCCCCCCCCATATACACACACACACTCACGCGCACACACATGTACACTCGCCCACATGCACACACACAAGCCCGTGCACTTGCTTGCAGAGACATGCGCACACACACTTGCTAATGTCATTGTCGATTTGCAGTCCTCTTGTCTATTAAGTTCTCTTGTCATGCAAGTAAAGCATATTTCAGATGGAGAGAGGTCTACCGCCTGAAATATCTCTTCATCAAGGATGAATTCTTGCCCAACTTCTCTGTGTAGATGAATGGCTCTCTGCATCCATCAGATTCAGGAGCAATAAAACACTTTTTGGAGAGGAGAGGCAGCGCTGTGCGTCTGCTGTTTTAGACAGGTTACTACACTAATCCCAGTAAAGCATTTTATACGCTAATCGTAGAACCCATGATAAGGTTTAATTTCAGAACCCAACATATAGAGTTTATACACTCATCTTAAAACCCAGAACAGAGTTTTTATACTAATCTCAGAACCCAGTATAGCATTTCATACGCTCCTCTTAGAACCCAGGATAGAGTTTATACACTCTTCTTAGAACCAATGATGGAGTTTATGCACTTATCTTAGAACCCAGGTCAAATAATCAGGTGAGAAAGTTGGTGCGGGGGGGTGGGCGGTGGGGGGCTGTGCTCTGTCTGAGTCAGCCTCTCCATCAGGCCTCCATGGCCCGGGACTCGTTGCACAATTAGCGGGTTATCAGACTGACGACTGCCATGATGGATATTCCGCGACTCCGTAAATCATAAAGTCCATACCTCTTTCTGTATTTCTTTTTTATCTTGCTTTCCTTTTCTTTCTTACCTCTGAAGGTCATAGACGGTGTGGAGAGGCAGCGGCATTGAGATACTCTCTCACTCTTTTGCTTTGTTGATCATTTGTTTTCTGCTCCCTTGTTCTCTTGCTCCCTCCCTCTCTCACTCTCTTCATCGCTCCTCTACTCCCTTCATCTGGTTTCTCCTGCTTTCCTTTTTGTTTCTTCCCATTTCTCTCCTCTTTTGTTGTCTATCCCCTGCCCTCACTCTCTCTCTCCCTCCCTCCTCCTCTCTCTCTATTGTGCATCTCTGTTCCCATCTGAGCACGCTCAGTGGGGTGGGTGTCTGTGCTGAAGTGGTGTATCTGGGCCTAATTACAAATAACAAAAAGCAAAGCCCACAGCTTCAGCATGTCCTTTGTGTCAGTGTTTTTATTATACGTCCTCACCCATTGTGTGGCTCCCCTAAAGAAATGTCAGTATCTTGTTCTGACCACTAGGTGGTGCTAAAAGCACTCATAATATACTGCTCAGATCCAAATCTGTGAAAATTGTGTTTATCTTACTCATGGGCTGGAAGGTTCACCAGCCCTAGAAATGACTGCTGGCAGTCAGGCAGACTCACTGACCAGCTGATTGCAGTAATGGCGTTCTACCACTAGAGGCAGCAATGAGTGGGGAAGCGGATCTGTTTGACCTGCGCATTTCCTGGTTCTTTGAAAAATATAATTAGAAAGCCAGCAGACAAAGCGAGAAGAGAACCAGCCAAGACAACTGAATGACTGACAGCTTTCCAACCATGTCAGACATTTTTATAGTTTTAATCAGCAAGAGTGGCAGAGCAGAGTCCGGTAAAGAGATTATTGTCAGTATTTATTTTTTTATTTTTTGTTTATTCTCGTTTGCTCTTAACAAAATGCGTCTTACTTCTAGACTTTGACCTCCAAGCCCTTGTGCTTCTCCACCGCTAAATGTCACTTTGTTGGGTATTTGCTTTATTTATACGATGCTGCCAGATGCACAGAGAATAATGGCAGCGCTTTAATGCTGCCCAGCGAGACTCCTCACCAGCCGCCCCTCAGTGCGTTCTGTTCGCGGAAAATTAAATTACTCAGGCCTGTATCTTACACCGGGGGTTAGCGGGGATTAGGCAATCTGCGTTTCTTTACTTGCAAGCGAGCGTTATCTGGGTATAAATTAGAGCCGTCCTGAGAAGCCTCCATTCATTTAGAAGTCTGTGTTCTGGCTGAGGCTTTGTGCGGTTGTAGGGGGAGACAAGTCCAGGCCTTTAAGAAGCAGGCTGCATACCGGGCCTGTGCCATTAATGACCCGGCCTGCTGTCTGCCTCCATTACTCACTGTACCCGCCCCCCTTTGGCGGAGTGAAAAAGAGACGCTTCTTAGATAAACTTCATTTACAACCCAGAGGGTTGGTTTACCTTACCGGCCTGCCACCGTGGAACGTCCAGAAGACCTCCTTTAAACGTCAATCTCTTTCCTGTTTTTGCCGTGGGGTTTATTTATTGTTCTTAACCTTCCATGAAACAGAAAATCTGAAACCAAGTACAGCCGCCTTTACCTCGGTTTCAGTCGGGTAATTTTGTGTCCGAAGTGTTCTTTTTTTAACCTTCTATCTGTTAATGTTATTATTGTATTTACATGCTCCAAAGATCTCATTTTCAGATTTCATGAGAGGAATGAATAATTTATTTACTTTTGCATTCGAATGATGTGTGTTAGATAATTACACTTTTATCAGAATTGTTCCTGAGGGGACGGGGGGCCCGGTTGACACCCAAATTGAGAGGGCTGGCCACCCACCAGAGGAGCTTAGAAGTTAATTTACGTTATGAATGTTTTGAATATTATTCAATTGGAATTGAATATTATTATATACTTTTTTCCCTGACAGACAGTGTGGGAAGGAGAGTTTTGTGGAGCACTTGAGAAAGATGGAACTGCTGAAAGCCATCTTCAGTACATAACCCTGTTAGAAAAACACAAGAGTTATTGTGTTTCTGCTGGAGGAGAGTCAAAGTTGAGATTGTGCAGGCAATGTTTTGCCTCTAAGTTGTCGTGGTGATGCTCTGTAATTGACTTCATTTACGGGGTATAGTTCATATAGAGCCTACCCGCCATCCAACTGGGGTTTAGCGTTAGCCCCCATCCCTGGGTACTGTTTTTTAGCGATAGCCCCCATCTCTGGATCCTATTGTTATTAGCCCCCATCCCTGGATATTGGGGTTTAGCTTTAACCCCCCGTCCCTGGATATTTGGATTTAGCATTAACCCCCAGACCTGGATATTTGGATTTAGCATTAGCCCCCATCCCTGGATACTGGTGTTTAGCATTAGCCCCCATCCCTGGATACTGGTGTTTAGTTTTAACCCCATCCCTGGATATTTGGGTTTAGCATTAGCCCCCATCCCTGGATACTGGTGTTTAGCTTTAACCCCCAGACCTAATTCAGTGTTAACTGCTGGCTGATGAACAGTTTGTGTCAAACTGCAATGAGAACAATCTCATAACTCTCTCCACATCACAGCCACCTGGTCCCCTGATCTACCGCTTAGTCTGGGCAGATGGAAGGAGGGCGGGAGATATGGAGACAGTGAAAAGGACAGAGGGCAGGAGAGAGGGAAGGAGGGAGAGAAGGGGAGAAAGATAAGGGGGAGGGAAACAAAGAAGAGCGTGAGTGAAAGGGGGAGAAAGGGAGAGAAAGAAGGGAAGGAAAATCAGATGAACATTGAGGAGGATGGAACTGAAGCATAAATTGAGTATGGAGGGTGTGTTTACTTGTGTGCATTGCCGGTTGGGGGGGGGGGGGGGGGGGAACAATTAATATTTTTTTCAAGCTGTTTGATAGTGTTATAACAAATTTAAATCCCGATGGGCTCGAGGCAGGCTGTCTTGTGGCGGATATCCGTGTGCTATAACACCATCGCTGTACTGTAGAGTGTCTAGTGACAGTGTTGGTGTTATACTGTAGCACAGGGGTGTCACACTCCAGTCCTGTAGGACCGCACTATCTGCTGGTTTTCAGTGTGTTTCAGAACAAGTGATTCATTTAAGTAATTGATTGAGTCCACACATCTTGCTCTCAAGGCCTTAATTGACTGTTGATTGGATGCTGACCACAAATACCTGCTGACAATGTAGCCCTCGACCTCCAGGACTGGAGTTTGACACCCCTGTGCTACAGTATAACACCAACACTGTCACTAAACGCGCTACAGTATAACACCAACACCATCGCTTAACATGCTACAGTATAACACCAACACCGTCACTAAACACAATGCAATGCTACAGTATAACACCAACACCATCACTTAACACGCTACAGTATAAAACCAACACCGTCCCTAAACACGCTACAGTATAACACCGTTACTACACATGCTACAGTATAACACCGACACCGTCACTAAACACGCTACAGTATAACACCGTCACTACACATGCTACAGTATAACACCAACACCGTCACTAAACATGCTACAGTATAACACCAACACCATCACTAACACGCTACAGTATAAGACCAACACCATCACTAACACGCTACAGTATAACAACAGCACTATTGCTAAACACGCTACAGTATAACACCAACACCATCACTAACACGCTACAGTATAAGACCAACACCATCACTAACACGCTACAGTATAACAACAGCACGATTGCTAAACACGCTACAGTATAACACCAACACTATTACTAAACGTTCTACATTATAACACCAACACCGTCAATAAACACGCTACAGTATAACACCAACACTATTGCTAAACATGCTACATTATAACACCAACACTATTGCTAAACATGCAACATTATAACACCAACACTATTGCTAAACATGCTACATTATAACACCAACACTATTGCTAAACATGCTACATTATAACACCAGCACAATCACTAACATGCTACATAAATATTTGCATTCATCTGGTTTATCTTTCTGCCTTCTTGTTTGTAAGTGCAGCGAGCGCTAAGGGTGGGAGTACTGAAATAAAGGTGCATTAAAAGCCGTGTGAAACATTCGCGGCCAAAACTGAATCAATCTGCGCTCTTCTGCAGCAGTCAGGGGGTACCCGGGGCCGGGGCCGGGGCCGGGGGAGGGGGTGGTCATGCCTGATATCTCTCACACTGCCTGCCCATGTTTGTGTTGGCCATTCTGTTTGTATGTTCACCTCAGGTGAGTGTAAATTCCCACGCTCAAATTTGTCGACTCTGTTTATAAATTGCGTGCTTTTGGGCGGGTTGGGAGGGATAGGCTTACACGGAGGAGAAACTACCCGTGAACAGAGCTTATTTTTGGAAGCAGAGAAGATGCAGTGGGCTGTTGTTTTTTCTGGCATTGTTTGCTCGCTAGTTGGTTAGAGACTGTTTTTGTAAGAGGTCCTGTTGGAAGTGTGCTTGCAGCTGCACATGACAGTGAAAGCGGAGCTCTGCTCCTGTTGCAGCGCTGCATTCCCTCAGAGCTGGGGAAAAGGTTCAGTGATCTTTTTTCAAAAAACATGGGCCGAAAGTACCCTCACCCAAAGTCACCCCCCACTCCCCAAACTCGTAGGATCACAGGAGTGGGGTTACTCCAGGACAGAAATCTCCCTACTTACAGAAGTACTCACCTTGCTTTCCCTTAAGCAGGGCTTGTGTTTCAGAGATACGGTCAGCAAATCAATTTCCTATTGACTGCTCCTCATAAACACACACACACCCAGGCACTTGTATACAGCGAACACACACACACGCGCACGCCGTCACATGCATACAGCGCACACACACGTACACGCACACACACGCTCAAACACGCGCACACACACAGTTGCAGGCTTACAGTGAACACCCCTGTAAGTCTGGGCTGTGTCTCTTTGTGAGGCAGTGATATTGTGACCCCATCAGAAGATGGGAAGCTTGGCGGAATTGTCTCTGCAGGCCTGAACCCCACAGCGTGACCTTTGCAAGAGACAACACTCAGAGTGTCAGTGTACTGCAAGAGGGAGGGCGGAGGCCTGATGCATGTGATATGTATAGATGTATAGAGTTAGAAGAACATTAGCTCTCTCTATCTCTCATGCTTTTTCGCTCCCTTTCCCCTATCCCTCTCTCTTTTCACATTCTCTCTTTCTTCTCAATCTCTCTCTCTCTCTCTTTCTCTCTCCCTATCTTTCTCAGTCTTTCTCTTGTCCTTGTCTTCTTCTGGCATGTAATTAGATTGAAACTGGGCTCTGGTAGCCATTTTTCAGGTATTCTGTGATGTTTAATATCCTGTATAATTAATGGAGTGATCACTCAGCTGAGGGGCTGTGTGACGTTGTATTCATCACTGCTGCTTGAATCTGTTCATATCCGACTGCCCTGTGTGTGCGTGTTTGTGTGTCTGTGGGTGTTTGTGTGTCGAAGAAACTGTTTTGTGAGTGTGAAAGCAACTGTGTGTGTGTGTGTGAAAGAACCTGTGTGTGTGCGGGTAGGTCCGTGTTTATACGTGTGTGCGTGCGTGCACCTATTTGTGTTTGTGTGTCAAAGGAACTGTGTGTGTGTGTGTGTGTGTGTGTGTTAGACTGAGGAATCTCTCTCCAGGTACACACACATACTCTGGTGAGACCTGTGGCCATGCAAACACTGTCTGTGGTCTCTTAGCCAGTCAGTGTAGGCAGCTTTGGAGGAAGAATGCGTCTCACCGTCTAAACCATGCATGGCAGCGGGTCCCTTGTGTTAACATCACAGACAAGCCCTTAACCACATACCTGTGCATCCATCTTCATTTCCACACTAATGGGATTTCAGTTTTCTAAAAATACAGAACTTAGCAAAGTTCTGGAAGCGGTCCACACGCTGCTGTTTCTCCCCATCTGGTGGTCGCAGGTGGAGTTTCTGTTCTCAGGAGAGCGGCCCAGCCCGCGTGTGGACGAAAACCGTGATGACCAGCACGTTGAGTTTATTTCAGGCCAACGCCGCCATACTCATCTGAAATGAATAAGCTCTTTATTTAAAGAGGTTTTTTTTTCCGCAAAACAGCAGTTAGTCCACCAGAATGTCACTTTTGGAAAGAAAGGTTTTGATTGGATCAGGTTGAGAGCAGAAGGCGGTCACTTGCAGAAAGAAAAGTTTTGATTGGACCAGGTTGAGAGCAGAAGGCGGTCTGCATGCGCTCCTTCTGGGTCAGTTAAAAAAAGAAAGAAAAAAATGTAACGTTTCATCCTTTTCCTGCTGGCCTCACCGACGGAAACGAGTATCAATCCTTTAATGTAGTCTTGGACGAAATACAAAAGGCCAGAACTCAGTCATTAGACTAGAGAAAACCCTCTTTTTCCATGTCTTCTCTTTTTTTTATTATTGTTTATTCCTTTTTTCTCTCTCCAATCGAGTTTATGCGAAGACATCACAGAAAATCATAAAATGGCAAATCTTGACTGAACTGAAGTGTTTGCTGCTCGCAGTTCAAACAAAATAAAAAGGGTAATAAAGAGAAACATTGTTTTATATATACACATAGCTGATTGAATTATATTTTGTCAGTGCTTTTCAACAGCTTTCAACTTTAGATAATCGTTGTGGCCGATGGCACAGAAAATGGATTAAAGTAAAACTTTGTTTTCTCTCTCTTTCTCTGCCCCTCTCGTAAAGTTGCAGATGGTGAGCCTGATTTCAGCACTTAAATTGCGCGGCTGAACTGCGCAGGGTGTCATTTAAAATGCGTGGCTTTAATGGCGGCCGTTTTTCAGCCCACACTCGGGAAAGTGAGAGAGCGAGGGATCGCCACTGAATCACCAAACTGCTCTCTGCCCATTACACCATCCTAGCCTCCTGTAATTGTCCCTGCGTGCATTTTTTTTAAAGCAGAATTTTCTTCTTTCTATTCAAATATATCCACCTTTTTGTGCCAGGCTACTCAGAAAGGCAGAATTTAATGCTTGTTATTTATATTTATGAATTCATGCCGTTTGCCCTGGTGTGAAATAATAGGTCATTCCCAACAACAAGAGGCATGGCAGCTGAATTTTAAACATCTCCCTCTTTTTCCCCTCTCTTTCTCTCTTTCAACATCTCCATCTCTTTCCTTCTCTCTTTCTCTATATATCCCGCCCTCCCACTCTTTTCACTTCTTTCTTCTTCCTCTCTCTTCTTTCCCCCTCTCTCCTTCTCACAGGTGGGTCCCCTGCATATGGAGTGTGTTGGAACGGGGGAAGATATACTGTGTAGAGACAGGGATAAACGGAGAGAGAAAGGGGGAGAGCAAAGCGGGGCATAGAATGAGGGGGGCGGTGTAGATAGACATCTGGGGGTAGGGTGTAGTACTCCAGGGAGGGAGGGTGGGGGTTAGATGGCGATAAGTGGGCAGGGTGTAGGTTAGAGGGTGGTAGTACCAAAGAGGGTAGGCGGAGCAAGAGGTCCAACATCAGGGCTGGAACGTCCGCACTTGGAACTTATTAGACAGACAACAGGCACTCATTGAATGACTGGCGGTCAATGGAGTTTTTACAGAACAGTTCGCTAAATGGGTCATTATCAGACAGACAAAAATCTCCCTTTTCTTTTTCGATTATATATGCCTAGGTTGTCAGGACCCAGTACTACTACTTACAACCCGTTATGATTTTGTCTATCCAACGAAAACCAACTTTAAATCCGGTTAGCGCCGGTCAGATGCACGCCAAGGATACGTTATCTAACTTTAGTTGCTAAGCTAAATGAAAACACTACTGCGCATGCATGATCACTCTTCTTATGCGGACAAAAAATCCAATGGGGAAAATCGCCAGTTACGTATCTTGTCATATATCTAAAATCTTTGGTAGTCCTCAAGGGAGTGGGGGATGTGAGGTGAGGTTTACAGTCAGTTTAAGTGAACTTTGCTGTTAATTTAAATTTGATGATGCAATTAGCCTATTAATTCAGTGGAATATAATTAATCTAATAATCTCGTCAAACGCATGCACACAAGTAGGCCTATGTTCGTTGACACACGCAGACAAAATTGTACACGTACACATATGCGCACACACACACACACACACACACACACACTTTACACAAGAATGTATTATTTTTTGGGTTCCGCTGTTAATGGGCGATCTTTTTTCCTGGTTTCCTGGTAACAGAACTTGTTCGACATTGGGCACTGATTGCCCGACAAGCGCAGGCTGACGTAACAAATGAAATACATTTTTCCAAGTTATTGCTTTCAGCGAAATTGCAGGTGAAAGAGATTTACGGTATCGTGTTTTACGGTTTAAACTGCTCGTCTTTTACAGCAAATTAAAACTGGAACGGAGACGGGCTTTTGTAGTGGTTCTGCAGCGGAGAGCGAATAGACTCGCGCCTCATGCTGAAATGTGGCCTGAAGTGCCCAATAATAAGTGTTCTAAAGCGATCGAAGGATTTTCCATTACTGTTGTTGTAATTGCAGGCTGAACACCGAATGCTTTTAACACGATTATGCACATTCACCTTTTCTCTCCGCTGCTTTGCGTATCTACATGCCTACGGTGAAGCAGGCCATGTAATGCCGCTATTTTCACACACAGGTGGTTCAAAGATGTTTGGGCTGCTCACCGCTGAAGTTTTTATGAATATCAAATTTATTCTCTTCCAACTCGCTCAAAGCGAAGCCGCCTTTTCCGCTAAATGGGGTTGCTGCGTCCAGCGAGTCTCGAACACCGAGGAAGCGCATTAATGCTGTTTTCAAGTTTTCAAAGTTCTCCTCCAGTCTGGTTTTGGTTTAGCCATCGCAGCTGATGGCCGGAGCACGTGAGCACCAGGCAGGCTGCCTGTAGCCTACTGAAACGGACACCACCGCCGCGCTCTACCAGCCACTGCAACTGGTACAGCGACCACCTCTTCTCTACTTTTTCCCCTCTTCTTTACTTTTCCCCCTATTCTTTATCTTTGTTCCAAAGACAAATGTGTGCCCTCGTGGTTTCTCTCACTATTAAATGTACTGTATGTTTCTTAGGGTCTCTATTCCTAATTATGTGTTTGCCGTCCACACGCATTTCTACAGAAGCCAGGCATGCTTCGGTTTCCCTGGCAACAGAAGAATTGTACGGCCATCGAAGCGTGTAAAGCTTGTGTTTATTTGTATAGATATGCCATGTAAGGCAAGTAGACAACACACTTAAAGGATAAAAAGAAAAACATCCCCAGCAGGTCAGAGGATTTTATCCCATTGTTGGAAAATTAAGGAGCAAACAAATGATAGGATTCAAGCTTTAAAATCCTGAGCAGTGACTACATGGTAGCTTTTTTTTTAAATGACAAATTTGTTTTGTTTTGTGCCCCCCCTCCCCCCAAGTCATAATGTAAAACAAATGTGAACTCATTGAAAAAGAGGAACAGCCATTGGCTCAGAATGAGTTTATTAGCATCTTAAAGACGGCACAAAATTGATTTTTAAATCCATTTTCGGTGGGAAATGACTTTTAGAAAAGAGACGTTGCTCACCACTGGGACGATGAATGGTGCTGCTCTAAGGTGTGTGCTCCTACTTGACGTTTTATCAAAACAAATTGTGGGAGAGGACTCGTTTTCAGCAATTTTGCAAATTATTCGCTAACCAAATGGATGAAAAGAGAGTAAACATCCGTCTCTCTGCCTGGTGCAGGGGAGACTTTCTTTAAAGCAATTTGTACTTTTTAGCATCACATTTGAATGGATTTTCTTGTTTTGTTGCAATTTGTGGCAATTTTTTTAGATCAACTAAAGCTAAATGTTGGAAAAACAAGTAAATGCTTAACAATAACAGAGTTCTGTGATTGACAGGGCAACATTTACAGAGGCTTAAGGTGTGTGCTGTTTGTGCTCACATCTCCTGGTACTGGAGGGTACAGTCAGAGGCTTAAGGTGTGTGCTGTTTGTGTTCACATCTCCTGGTACCGGAGGGTACAGTCAGAGGCTTAAGGTGTGTGCTGTTTGTGTTCACATCTCCTGGTACCGGAGGGTACAGTCAGAGGCTTAAGGTGTGTGCTGTTTGTGTTCACATCTCCTGGTACCGGAGGGCACAGTCAGAGGCTTAAGGTGTGTGCTGTTTGTGTTCACATCTCCTGATACCGGAGGGCACAGTCAGAGGCTTAAGGTGTGTGCTGTTTGTGTTCACATCTCCTGGTACCGGAGGGCACAGTCAGAGGCTTAAGGTGTGTGCTGTTTGTGTTCACATCTCCTGGTACCGGAGGGTACAGTCAGAGGCTTAAGGTGTGTGCTGTTTGTGTTCACATCTCCTGGTACCGGAGGGTACAGTCAGAGGCTTAAGGTGTGTGCTGTTTGTGTTCACATCTCCTGGTACCGGAGGGCACAGTCAGAGGCTTAAGGTGTGTGCTGTTTGTGTTCACATCTCCTGATACCGGAGGGCACAGTCAGAGGCTTAAGGTGTGTGCTGTTTGTGTTCACATCTCCTGGTACCGGAGGGCACAGTCAGAGGCTTAAGGTGTGTGCTGTTTGTGTTCACATCTCCTGGTACTGGAGGGTACAGTCAGAGGCTTAAGGTGTGTGCTGTTTGTGTTCACATCTCCTGGTACCGGAGGGTACAGTCAGAGGCTTAAGGTGTGTGCTGTTTGTGTTCACATCTCCTGGTACCGGAGGGTACAGTCAGAGGCTTAAGGTGTGTGCTGTTTGTGTTCACATCTCCTGGTACCGGAGGGCACAGTCAGAGGCTTAAGGTGTGTGCTGTTTGTGTTCACATCTCCTGGTACTGGAGGGTACAGTCAGAGGCTTAAGGTGTGTGCTGTTTGTGTTCACATCTCCTGATACCGGAGGGCACAGTCAGAGGCTTAAGGTGTGTGCTGTTTGTGTTCACATCTCCTGGTACCGGAGGGCACAGTCAGAGGCTTAAGGTGTGTGCTGTTTGTGTTCACATCTCCTGGTACCGGAGGGCACAGTCAGAGGCTTAAGGTGTGTGCTGTTTGTGTTCACATCTCCTGGTACCGGAGGGCACAGTCAGAGGCTTAAGGTGTGTGCTGTTTGTGTTCACATCTCCTGGTACCGGAGGGCACAGTCAGAGGCTTAAGGTGTGTGCTGTTTGTGTTCACATCTCCTGGTACCGGAGGGCACAGTCAGAGGCTTAAGGTGTGTGCTGTTTGTGTTCACATCTCCTGGTACCAGAGGGCACAGTCAGAGGCTTAAGGTGTGTGCTGTTTGTGTTCACATCTCCTGGTACCGGAGGGCACAGTCAGAGGCTTAAGGTGTGTGCTGTTTGTGTTCACATCTCCTGGTACTGGAGGGTACAGTCAGAGGCTTAAGGTGTGTGCTGTTTGTGCTCACATCTCCTGGTACCGGAGGGTACAGTCAGAGGCTTAAGGTGTGTGCTGTTTGTGCTCACATCTCCTGGTACCGGAGGGTACAGTCAGAGGCTTAAGGTGTGTGCTGTTTGTGCACACATCTCCTGGTACCGGAGGGTACAGTCAGTCTCTTTTGCAGGAGCCTAATTAGTTTTGGTCAGCCTTGCTCAGGTCAAGGTGAGCCTTACATGGGTATTGGTTTGATATTTAGTGAAAAGATAAATGCAATGTTTGTAGTGAAAGCCCACAAAGAGGCTCCTCTTCTGAGTAGATTAGAGAAAGTGGTGTATGTGTGTGTGTATGTGAGTGTGAGTGTGAGTAAGTGTCAGAGAGAGGGAGAGAGAATGTGTGTGTGTGTGTGTGTGTGTGTGTGTGTATGTATGTATGTGTGTGTGTGTGAGAGGGAGACAGAGAATTTAGCTATTAATGCTTCAGCTACTGAAGCCAAAATTTCTGGGTACACATGCGCTTTGCTGACATATAAATACCAGAACAGTGTTTTCCGAGGAGTCAAATGTGCAGTCTGTCTGTCAGCGATGAGGGTCATACTCGACCTGCGGTTTTATGTGCAATCTCAATAAGAAAAAATTCATTTGGTTTATGAGTGCTGAGCCATGCTGGAAAAGATCTGGAAAAGCTTTAAACTGGATTGAAAGTCCAGTAAAACTATTGTAGTGTTATTTCAGTCCTCAGTATAAAACAGACAGAACCACATTGAAATGCCGCATTGAGGTTTGGCAGTGTGACGCCAGTAGAACATGTCTGCTCCGGGTCTGCACTCTGGGTCCTCCGTTTCTCCTCACAACGAGCATGCTGTGGCACCAGGATTGGGGCGCTGAAAGATCGGGCTAGTGCGTAGCCGTTTTTTTCCTCCCTGCATGTTTATTGGCACGCCAAACTCACCACTTGACCATCCCTCACACTGTCCTTTTTTAAAGCTCGTTTCCAGCTGACCCTGTTTAATCAGATCCAGTGCCTGGATTTTAACGTCAAGTTTCAAAGCAGAAATTGGGCTGTAGTTCTGACCCTTTTTGAACTGGTGAAAGAAAGTTGAAGGAGGCCAAGATAGGGTAAGATGAGAGGGCGGAAGAGAAGGGGAGTGGAGAGAAGAGAAGGGGGGAGGCGAACGAAGAGCATGTGTTCTATATTCCTGCTGTGCCAAGTTTTTACTGCAACACTTAAATCATGCTTAAATGGCACCAGGAGCTGTTCTCAGGAAAATAACCAATGCCCTTATTCTCATTCTTTTTTTTCATTCAGCATGTGTGTCTCATAGAGCCGGGGATCAAGGATGGAGTTAACTCATGGAAAGACATGGAATATACAAGGCTATCTGATAAATGCATGATACCCTGACCCTGCCTGTCTCCTGAGTGAAATGTTTTTCTGAATAACAGTTTGAACGGAAGAATTTAAAATGTCAGCAAAGCTTCTTTTTTTTTTTTGTGTGATTTGTTCAGCTGGCACAGGCTTTTTTTCCTGCTGCCTTTCAAGTTGAAATTTATTAAAATAATTTTTAATAATATTAAGATGAGAGACAGAGGTAGGTGGAAAAAGATGGATGGAAGATAATAGAGAATATGAGAGGTAGAGGGAAAGGGAAACAGGAACTTTTTTTACACATTTGAGTGTACAATACTCCCAAGATGAAAGACAAGAAAACATGGGAATTTCCCATTTCACAGATGTAGACATAATACCACATTAGACACTATATCCTCTCTCTGACTTCTCCTTTTACTTAATGCCAAGAGAGGGAGAAAGAGAGGAGGGGGTATTTCATGGCACTGTGGACGTAACCCATATGGTTGCGAGAGTGAGAGAAGGACGGACGGACAGAGGGACACGGTGCTCATAACGCTTTGCCATTCCCCTGATCCCCCCCCCCCCCAAGTTGTCTGTGATGTTGTGTGCATGAGGAAACTTGTGTGAACTTCAGGTTGGCATTTTTCCTCGGACACAGACATGGTCACCTTTCAGCAGTGAAGAAGGACCCCTGTTCCGCAGCCCAGAGAGATAGAATGTTAACATGCTCAGTGTTTCACTGCTCCAGGCCTGCCCTGGTGCCAAAGTTCACGGCAGGCTTAACCCCCCCCCCTACTATTAATTCTTGTTGTATATTTTCCCAGTGCCTTGGAAGGCAAGGCTACTTGTTTATGAGAACACGTGCACATGCACGTGTGGGAAAACATGCCTGCCAATGTTTTTGTGAAGATGAGAAGTGTGTTTGGTTTTCAGGGGATGGCCCGGTTAAGCGCTAGTGGTCATCAGCCTGTTTTTTCCTTTAATGTGGTGGAAGTGCTGGGTCCCCAGTGAGTGGCGCCAGGCTTGTGCGCAAGCTCCGCCCCCCGCCCCTCCAAACCGCACCCTGGCATGGGCAACGCCCCCTGGGGGCTGAGGAGCTAAGCGCAGGGCATTGTATACCCCCGCACGCCCTCAGGCCCTTTTCCTAAACGAACTCCCGGCGCCATCTCACTGTAAAGCTCTACTGAATTCCTTTATTTCTTTCATCCTTTCTTCCTCTTTCTTTCATTATTTTCTTGTTTGTTCATTGCTCCCACGGCCCACTGGGCACTGGGGGATTGCTGTAGGCGGCGCGATTTTTGACTTCTCTTCAAATGAAAGTAGGGCCACAGGGCTCGCAAACTCCAGGCCTGGAGGGCCACAGTAGCCGCATTTCCATTGTCAAGTGAGACAGTGCGTGCCAGGCCCAAGTGGCTTTCAGCTGGCACTTCCAGGGCCTCGTCGGGGCTTCGCTGGGCTTCGTCAGGGCTTACGGCCAAGATTTTGGCCACCCGATTACATTGGTTTTTGTAGGGCAAGCTGGGGCTTGGGGCGTGGCCATGGTCAAGGGCGGGGTTATCACAGGCTTAGCTGGACTTTATATCAGATGACCCCCTGCAGCCATCTTTATTCCTGTGTATCTCAAATAATATTGAAAGCTAACTTAACGTTACTTTGCCACGTTTGGAGGAAATGGAAAACAATCGCCAGTACTGGTCTGCAGAAGAAACAAAAGCTCTTTTTAACATCTGGGCTGAGGAAAATTTTCAGTGTCAGTTTGACGGAGTTTGTAGAAATGAGGATGTGATGAAGTATATAGTCACTGAATTATCCAAATTGGGTATTCAGCACACTACCACGCAGGTTAGGGAGAAACTGAAGAAGTTGAAGCATAGTTACAGAGCTACGAAAATCCATAATGGGCAAAGTGGTGCCCATCGGAATAATAATTTTACGTGGTTCGAGCTTATGGACAGTGTGCTCTGACATCGCCCTGCTGAAAGTGGAGCGAGCGTCCGGGACACGACAGTCTTACCACAGGAGACCGAACAAGGTGAGTTGGTTAGTGATGTAGCTATGAGCTATCTAGTTAGCTAAATACAAGTAGCTATCATTACAATATAATGTTAGTGCAAGCAAGTTGTGATGAGATTAAGTTGTTAGTTTACGTAAACTGTAATAGCTAGCCTCTATTCCATCTTAGCAAACTTGGCTGAGTGCTAATTATACAGGAGGCTGTGTGACATTGGCACTAATGCGCCACATTATGGGCGGGATTTAGCGTAATGCCATGGTGCTATACACCCGGTGGTGGGGAAGCAACCCAACCCAAGGCTAAAGGCCCCGCCTGGCCAGTAGGTAGCATTCGCACGCACTCACCCGACAGTGGAAATGAGGCTAGTTGTCTGCAGGTTTAACTCCAGGCCTGGAGGGCCGCATTGTCTGCAGGTTTAACTCCAGTCCTGGAGGGCCGTAGCGCCTGCAGGTTTAACTCCAGTCCTGGAGGGCCGTAGCGCCTGCAGGTTTAACTCAAGTCCCGGAGGGCCGCAGTGTCTGCAGGTTTAACTCCAGTCCTGGAGGGCCGTAGTGTCTGCAGGTTTAATTTCAGTCCTGGCGATCAGCAGTGTCTGCAGGTTTAACTCAAATCCTGGAGGACCACAGTGCCTGCAAGCTCAACTCGTCACACAAGTTTTGGGGGTACATTGCATGCACAAACAAACAAAGAAACAAACAAAAAAACAAACAAAGAAACAACACACACAAGGGTATTATTTTCAAGGGTGTAAGTGGTATTTTTGCAGGGATGGGATGTTAGTGATGGTCCTCTGAGACCGCGTACACGGCGGGGTGAGCGTCTCTGTTTAAGGAATTAATTACTCCTCCACCCCAATAGGGCTCTGGTGATAAGCGGCTGGCTGGTCTCACCTGTGCCGCATGGGGGGATTGGGGGCGGGGGGGGGGGACACCAGAGCTCCCTGTCATCCTGAGAGAGGAGCCAACGATCTCATTAGCGCTATTCAATTGAAATGGTAATGAGTGTTGATGATGTGCGTGTGTGTCCATACCTGTAATTATCTCTCTCTCCCTCTCTTCATCTTTTCCTGGCACCTCGTGACCCTCTCTGTTTTTGTGAAATGGGAAAAAAAGTGAAACGATGAGGTTGCGTGTGGGCTGCGTCTCTATGAGGTTGGGGGGGGGCTGGTTGCCGGGGCATTGGTGTCGGGTTTGGTGTGGAAATTACCTCTGGCGATAGCATAATCACACCTGCTTTCTGCATCATGCCTCTGAGTGAATTTGGCTCTTTAAGCCCCCTACTTAGTTTGGTAGGGGGAGTGGACACACCTCTGCCGTTTGAGGTGTCACTGGGGTAACGTCAGTACAGCAGGTGGGTCTTTGTCCCAACCTGGGGCCACATGTGCAAACCGTGCTGAGCAGGATAATACCCTCCGAAAGGTGCCTCAGGGAGTTTCCACGCAGAAATTCAGATGTATAAAATAACAAATGCTGTGAGAATCTGTGTACCTCTGCACACGCTGGACACCATACGTACGCAATGTTTGATGTCAGTGTGATATTGCGACGCCGTGATCGAAAGACAGAGGGAGAAAATGCACAAAAACTTTGCGCATGCAGATTATGACTTTCTCCCTGAGCAGTCTTTTACGCATTCTTTTACTCAGAGTTTTATACAAGTGGCCCCTTGACTCAAACTCAGAACCTCCTGGTGCTCGGGCCACAACTCCAGTGAAGGGGTGATATCTGCACATGTATCTGTGTGCACACAAATGCACACAAATATGCACACACAGACACACACACCCACACATACACACACAGGTTCCTTGACACACAAACAGACAGACACACAAACACATTCAGACACGCAGACACACAAACGCACACACACCCACACGCATGCACACACAGGTTCTTTCACACACAAATACACGCACACACACAGTTAATTTAACACACACACACACACACATAGACACACAAACAAGCAGATCAGGCAAGCAGACGCACATAAACACACACACTCCCTCCTCTCACATCAGTTTAATCAAAGGCAGTGCTGTTTTCTTTTTAAGCCTGGTATTTGGAGAAGGTGCTGGAATGTCACCCTGTCACAGAGTGTAGGAAGTCTCTGATGGGAGTTTATTATGTCTATTGATTTATTTATCAATCTTTCCCCCCTGCCCTCCCCAGCACCCATCAGAAGCAAACTACAAAGCAGTACACCATTCGCCCCCCACACCACAACCAGACCACCCCCTCTACTCTAGATACCTCTGATCTCCTGTAGGCTAGCGGCAGAGTGGATCATGGGATTTGGTGACCTCTGATTGGTTTGGTGTGAAGATGTGAGAGGTGCGGTCTGGCCTTCTGGGGTCAGAATGACGGTTTGGAGAGGGGGGGGGTTTAATATGATGGGTGTTAGGGTGTGAATGGTGAGGATGTGGAGAGCAAAGTGATCGCTTTGCTCCCTACCAGGAAGCCAGCCCCCATCTTAAGGATTTTTAAAGCAGAAATGTATTAAATGTCAAACCATTTGGCCAGTTCCCTTGTTACTCAATCTGAAGACCCCGTCATGCGTCATCCGTTGGGGTACACTCAAGCCGGATGTCTGAACACCCCTTTCACCTTCTCCACGTTTTATTACATTACAGACATATTCTACAATAGATTGAGTTCATTTTTTGTCTCAAAATTCTACACAATGCAGCCATTTAGCCAGCCATGTGTTCCATACTGTACCAGTGTAATTTACAGCTGAATCTAGTCTCACCCCCCCCCTTGTACCTAGCATTGACTAGAGTGTTCCATCAGAATCCCTACCTAGACGAAGAATGTACATATTTTATCTAATCTGCTTATTATTATTTGTTCTTATTGCTCCTATCTTGTTTGTCTGTAACTCTTGTATATGTTGTTTGTAACAGGGCGCTCTTGAAAATGAGAGCTTGCTCTCAAGAGCCTTCCCTGTATAAATAAAGGAGAAATAAAAAAAATAAAAAAAATTCCCATAGAGATCCATTTAAATGCAGAGAGCTTATAGTATCGCTTGTAACAGTACCTGGAAATAAGATATCAAGAGTCTTTTGATGTTGATGGGTCACAGACTTCAGGATGTAGCAGCATGCAAAGGATATGCGACCAAATATTAAATATGATACTTTAAAAATATGTTAAAGAAAAGGGTATGAATACTTATGTCAATGAAAGATTTCAGTTTTCGATTTTTAATACATTTGCAAAAATTTCTAAAAACATGTTTTCACTTTGTCATTATGGGCTATTTTGTGTAGAATTTTGAGACAAAAAATGAACTCAATCTATTGTAGAATATGTCTGTAATGTAATAAAACATGGAGAAGGTGAAAGGTGTTCAGACTTTCCAGCTTGACTGTAAATTGCTTTTTCTTCCCCCTTTTGGTTGCATTTTAGAAATATGAGGCAAAAAACCCCCACTAATATTACCAACCATGATTAGATTATCACGTTTTGTCTGAGCCATCTGTTATAGCCTTATAATTAAAGGCCGATTTCATTAACAAATCACCCTGACGAGGTGTGTGTGTGTGTGTGTGTGTGTGTGTGTTTGTGTGGGGGGGGGGGGCGGGGGGTTGTGACATAAAAATGTAATCAATAAGATGAAACAATTATGCGGGACATGAGAAGCACCCCGTTGCCTGAGTGCCTGAGTGCGTTTAGCACAAGTTGCTCTCCCATATACACAAATGGGAAATCGATAGGAAATCTCCACCACTTCCCTGGCTCAGCAATAATTGTGTTCATTATACTTTGTCATGTTGGTAATGTGGGCTATAAAACTGAAACTGAAATGCAGATGACTATTGTAAATTTTGGTGTACACGTCCCCTCTCTTTTCTTTTTTTTATGGTTATGGACTGTGCCCCAGACTTCACGGTGAGCTTATACACTAGGCTGTGAGGTAGGCTGTGGCTGAGGAGGTAGAGCGGGTCGTCTGCTGACGGCGGTTCGAACCCCGGCTCCTCCTGTCCACATGTCGAAGTGTCCTTGGGCAAGGACACTGAACCCCAAATTGCTCCCAATGAGCAGGCTAGCGCCTTGCATGGTGGCTGCCGCCATTGGTGTGTGAATGTGTGTGTGAACGGGTGAGTGAGAGGCCATTGTAAAGCGCTTTGGATAAAGGCGCTATATAAGTGCAGTCCATTTACACTAGATTTTACGGTGTGCTTGTATGCTAGATTTTACGGTGAGCTTGCACGCTAGATTTCATGGTGAGCTTGCACGCTAGATTTTATGGTGAGCTTGTACTGTAGACTTTACAATGCGTGACTTTACGCATGACTTTACAATGAGCTCAGACACAAGACTTTACAATGAGCTCCTACACTCGACTTTATGGTGAGCTCATACACTAGACTTTATGGTGAGCTCATACACTAGACTTTATGGTGAGCTCATATACTCGACTTTACAATGAGCTCCTACACTAGACTTTACAATGAGCTCAGACACAAGACTTTACAATGAGCTTCTACACTAGACTTTACAATGAGCTCATACACTTGACTTTATGGTGAGCTCATACACTAGACTTTATGGTGAGCTCATACACTAGACTTTATGGTGAGCTCATATACTCGACTTTACAATGAGCTCATACACTAGACTTTACAATCAGCTCATACACTAGGCTTTACAATAAGATCATACACTAGACTTCACAATGAGCTCCTACACTAGACTTTACAATGAGCTCATACGCTAGACTTTACAATGAGCCATACACTAGACTTCACAATGAGCTCATACACTAGACTTCACAATGAGCTCATACACTAGACTTTACAATGAGCCATACACTAGACTTTGTAGTGAGCTCCTACACTAGACTTTACAATGAGCTGATGCACTAGACTTTACAATGAGCTCCTACACTAGACTTTACAATGGGCTCATACACTAGACTTTACAATGAGGTCATACACTAGACTTTACAATGAGCTCATACAATACATACAATGTTGTCGTATTTAAGGTGAAAACAAAAACCAGCAGAACCTGTGGCTCTCCAGGACCAGGGTTGGTCACCCCTGCACGAGACTTTGCAAGTGAGCTCATACACTAGACTTTATGGTGAGCTCATACACTAGACCTTACGGTGAGCTCATACACTAGACTTTGCAGTGATCTCATACACTAGACTTTACAGTGATCTCATACACTAGACTTTACAGTGAGCTCAGGCACCAGACTTTATTGTAGACAAGGCGCTGCTGTGCTGTCTCCACCCCCTTATATTGATGTCACAGTTAGCAATAATCAGAGCTGTGCAGGGAAAATAGACCTTTTCTTGCAGGTAGCAGTTTGGGTGGGGTCCGAGGGTTGGGGTCTTTCTCTTAATGAAATACAGGTCTGGTTGTTTGTTTGGCTTCAGGCCACAATTTTGTCATTACGCCATAAATGACACAGAACCTGCTGTATCTCTCTGGCATGCCGTTTCCGGAGGGCGGTGGAAGTAGTCTCTCTGTGACGCCTGAAAGCAGAGAGCGGGGAGCGGGGGGGCTGCCATAATCCCCTGTCACCCCTGAGCCCCCCAACCACGGACAGAGTGATTTCCGGCACATCACACAGTGTCCTCTGGCCCGGTACCGCTGGTCTCACAGGGCCAGGGGAATTGAGATTTGTACTGTTGTTCCCGCTGTTAGACAGAATCAAACGACTCTTCTATTGTGTGGCTTTTTTATTTTTGCATAGTTATTCAGTGCTGTGTTTTAGCCCTGAGCCCAGGGGGAGGGATATCATTCACAAGTTATCCCAGTCTCGTTAAATTTTTATTTATTTTTGGCGGGAAAGTGGGGTGAAGGGTGCGGCGTTTGGTTGGGGGTGTGTGTGTGTGTGTGTGTGTGTGTGGGGTGGGGGGGTGGAGATGAATAAGGTGACTGAGAAGCTTATTAATGTTCATGCACAGTTTTTGTGGCAGAAGAATCATTTTTGTGTTCAATTCATACTATTCAAAATAAATCATCATCATAATCAGCATTATACTAGTACAGTTATTGATAAGAATGAATAGATTTCTTATGAATAATTAAGCATGCAAATGAGCTTGGTTAAATATCCCGTTGGCGGCAGAGCGCCCATTACGCGCACATGGGGAGCTCTGTTAGCAGAGTCTGTGCACTACAAGGCTGTGTAGCAGTCAGAGCGCTGGACTCCAGGTGGTTTGAATCTCAGGAAGAACAGCAGCAGTTTGTTTAAGAGGTGAGATTGCGCTGCGCTCTGGAGCAGAGAGACAAGGGTTCGAGTATCAGGGCGGGCAGGTTGTTTATTCATCCTTAACGTCCTTCACCGTGCCCTTACTCGTAAATTTGGACGTCCGTTTACCTCTTTTATGTTCTCACACAGGTGTAGCTGCGGATAACTGCTTTAACGTAACGTTTGGCCAGGATTCTATTCACCTCTTTGTGCGTTGCGTTTAAAGAGGTGAAATTGCTCTTCACGAGGTCCAATACAAAGCCCTTCCGTGTGAAATTAGAGTGAACGGGATGTGCGGTTTAGAGTAAAAAGGGTACGAGAATACGGCCTTGGTTTAAGGGTAGAGGCATGCCGCCGGCGAGTTTGGGTTAAATGCGGCGCCGTGTTTGACAGCAGAATTATTGGGATGAGAAATGGGGAAACATGCTCGGAGTAACGACGTCTGCGAAGCCCTGAGAAACAGCCCAGTGAATAAATCACAGGGGCTTTCCTCTCCTGAGTTTCTGTAGGAAACTGCGGAAAGCTGCTCTTAAAGAGCTTCAGTGCTCAAGTGTCATGTACTCTCCAATGTCTCTTTTTCCTTCCCTCCCTCCCTCCCTATGCTTTACTCCTCTTTCCATTCTTTCTCTGTTTCTGTTCTTCTTTTCTGCTCTCTCTCTTTCCACTGTCCAATTTCTCCCACTCCTTTTACCCTCTCTCTCTTTCTCCCTCCCTTCCTCTCACTTCTTCCCCCCCCCCTCTCTCTCTCTCGCTCTCTCAACGTGGTGTATGAATTGTGTTGATGAGGTCGTGATCAGCAGCTGCTTCTGTTTAATATTCCGGACCAGCACTGGCCCCCGTCAGTCTCCTGTTCTGGAGTGCTGGACTGACTCACGGACAGGCGATGTCCACATTACCCCTGAGTGTGTGTGAGACGTGTCTTCGCCGGATGGACTTGCAGACAGGAGACCTGCTCCCCAGTGGCTCTGCTCTTTATTCAGGCTGAATGGTCTCCATTCCGGGCCTGAGTTCACCATGCCTTTATTTTTAAATTTATGCCTTAATTTACCTCAGGCTCTTTTAACTTCTCGGACAGGATAAGTTGACGTAAACTGCTTTTAAGAAATGGCAAGTTTGCTGAGTTTGGTTTGTTTGGTGAGTTTGATGAGCTCGATGAGTTTGGTTTGGTGAGTTTGATGAGCATGGCTTCCGTGTGTTTGGCGGCTTTCTGTGGCGGTTCTCTAACGTCTGGTCTGCTCAGCTGGAGCAGAAGGGTTTGTTCTGCAGGCTAACCTCCTCTGTGTGTGCGTGTGCGTGTGTGTGTGTGTGAGCGAGCTCTATGGATCTCCCGGATTTTTATCTGTGTTTATCATAAACATGAGTAATTACCCCCCAAGGGGTAAACTTTATACCTTAAACTTGCAACCTTTAACCCTGACATGACATGTGACATCATCAGCGACTGGTTAGAGAAGATGTGTGTAATACTAGTTATCCAGCAGCTGTGGTCTGTTTAAACGGGCCTGTCTAACTGGGCTCTTGGGCCCTTATAAGTTTAAAGCTTCCACTGTTTGTTTGTCATTGCCCTCCCGGTGTGTATATACCTCATGGACCTTTTCCAGCCTCTGTTTAAAAAAATAAAAATCCTGGTTTCCCACCAGAATAGGAGGAAATTATCAAAAATAAATATATAAACAAATAAATGAAATGTACGTTTGTAACGAATAAAAGAACAGAAGAAGCACCCCCTCCCCCCAGCACAAAAGGCAGTCTTTAAAGATAAATTGATTAATAAGCATCAGACTTCTGTCCTGGCCGGGGGGTGGGGGTGGTGGGATTAATCATATGCAGGAACGTTCCAGAAACATTCCGACTTTGCTTGCAGGCTCTGTTCTTCTAGCGTCTGCGTGTCCTCAGATGTTTTAGCGGAAAGGTCACTGAAGACGTCCGACTGGGGCGTGTCAGAGGCAGGAAACAGGTGGCACAGCAGGGGGGCATTCTGGGTAGATTTGTAGGAAAGCAGGAAGTACTAATCTGAGAAGGTCGCCTGGGCGTGCTCCCACCCCCCTCCACCAATCTCAAACTCAGGCCTCAAAGCGCTGTCTCCCAGCTGCCCCGAAGTGCTTGCCACGTCCTCTCCAAGACGGCCAGGACAGAGAGCTTCACGGGGAAACAACCAGGCAAAATAAAAAAACTCCCAGTGTATCACACCTTGGATTGCCCATTTGCACCATCTTAAAATTCTAAATTTAGTTTTATTTAAAATAATTTCAAATATGTACTTACAGTTGTGTTCAAATAAATAGCAGTGCATTAAAAAAAGTGAATAAAGTGCAAATATCTTTTAATAGCTTTTAGTTCCATATTTCAAATGTAGTGGAAACATTACACATTCAATTCCAAATCAAAGCATTCACAAATTTGATCAAGTCTGCGTTATTCTTTTACAGGAAGCAAAGAAAAGGAATATTAATCTGTTCAAAAAAAATAGCATTGTCGACATTTTTCTCTTCAAACTCAAACACTTACTGTATAAACTGAAGAAATTTTTCAAGATTTAACTTCACTATAAATTACTGAACTAATATTTAGTTGCATAACCATTGTTTTTGATAAGTGCTGCGCATCTGCGTTGCATCGAGTCAACCAACTTCTGGCACCTAGAAACAGGTATTTCAGCCTAGGATGAATGAACTACTATTCCACAGTTTTTGGGTTTTGCTTCAGAAACTGCATTTTTAATGTCACCCCACAAGTTTTCAATGGGGTTGAAGACGGGGGATTGAGCTGGCCACTCCATTACCTCAATCCTTTTTGTCTGGAACCAAGATGTTGCTCGCTTACTCGTGTGTTTGGGGTCGTCGTCTTGTTGAAACACCCATTTCAGGGGCATTTACTTTTTGGCATACGGCAATATAATCTCTTCAAGTATTTTGATGTATTCAAACTGATCCATGATCCCTGGTATACGATAAATAGGGCCAACACCGTAGTATGAAAAACATCCCCATACCATGATTTTTGCGCCACCATGCTTCAGTGTCTTCACAGTGTACTGTGGCTTGAATTCAGTACCCGGGGGTACTGTCGACGACCACTAGACCCGAAAAGAACAATTTTACTCTCATCAGTCCACAGAATGTTACGCCATTTCTCTTTGGGCCAATCGATGTGTTCCTTGGCAAATTTTAACCGATTCTGCACATGCCGTGTTTTCAACAACGGTGCTTTACGGGGGCTTCTTGCTGATAGCTTAGCTTCGATCAAACGTCTTCTGACTGTAATATCACTACTACTAATAACAGTGGTTCATCAGGTTACTGATGTTGTACTGCTATGTTTTTTAACACAACTGTACATATAATTCCCCAGCATGTTTTTTGTCCACTTTAATTAACCAAATACATCTTATGTTATCTGTTAATTATGTATGTTTATTTGCTGATTTAACACAACAAATATGTTTATACTGTATTTTAAAAAATATGATGTGATCTTTATCACCACTAATGCTGATTGTCATTTGAAATAATATGAATAATGATAAGGTATAGTATAATAATAATAATAATAATGATTCCAATGATTCTCTTTTTTGGTTCTGTTCCTCTTAGGAACAGTCAACAAAATCAGTGTTTTTAGTGCAAGCTGAAATTATAAATAATATTTTTTACTGATGCCAGAAGGCTTCCTCCATTCTTCTGTTTTTTGTATCTCATTGTTATTTTGGTTCTTTACTCTAGCACTGATGCTGATGTTGACGTGCAGACTGTCAGCTTTAATTTGATGGCATTGTCATCCATATCGGATGAACCGTTTAGAAATTAAAGAACATTTTGTACATAGTCCCCCCCATTTTTGGGCATCAAATTTTTTTTACATAATGTAGAATAAAGTAATCATATTTAATATTTGGTGGCATATCTTTTGCATGCAATGAATTTCTGATGTCTGTGACCCAACAACATCAAAATACTCTTGATATCTTATTTTCTGGTACTCATACAAGCGATACTATAACGTCTCTGCATTTGAACGTCTCTATGGGAATTGGGGGCTGGGACTAGATTTAGCTGTAAATTATGCTGGAACAGTAGGGAATACATGGTTGGTAAAATGGCTAAAAGTCATCAAGGGTCTGAGGTATCAAACGAGCCTCGAACCATCACTCTGCTGCCAAATATGCAGTAGATATGGATGGATCACTTTAAGGGTTTCTCCTGACAACTTTTCCTATTGAACTCTATGGAAAAATAAGTCAGGAGAAGAAACCCTTCACGTTATCGGTCCATAACTACTGTATTTCTTGCAGAAGAGTAATGGTTTAAGGCTTGTTTGATATGTCAGACCCTTGATAACTTAGAGCCATTTAGCCAACCATGTGTTCCATACTGTTCCAGTGTAATTTACATCTAAATCTAGTCTACATTATGTTAAACTGTCCAATATTTTTTGATGCCCAAAAATGGGGAGTACTATGTACAAAAGGTTCTATAATTTCTAAACGGTTCATCTGATATGGATAAAAATACCCTCAAATTAAAGCTGACACTTTAACTGTCTGCACTTTAACCTCATATCTTTAACTGATAATTTTGCAGTGGTCTTTACATTTTTTCCAGAGCTGTGTGTATATATATGTGTGTGTATATATATATATAAAATGAAATAACAAATATTCCCATATAAACCCAATAGTAATAACCTTTATTGTGGGAATATTGTAAAAAGTCCCAATATTTATAGTCTGGAGCTGTAAATATTTTTGGTTAGTTTCCTGTCAGTCACCACTCTGTTTTACAGTTTAGCGTTAATATAAAGTATTGGCGGTTTGTGCGTGCTCTCTCAGTGGAAGAGCGGTTATTTAGTGTGCGACGTGCATTCTTTCCTGTGTAACTCACCCCTGAGAGAAGGGAATCAAATATATGGGCCGGCTCACTGCGTAGCTATAAAACACATGTGGGAGAGACGGTCTAGAGAATCCGTAATAAAAGGAAATATGTTGGGATTATCTGGCGGACTGGTGTAACCTGAGCGTTAAACTGTTGCAGCCGGTTAGCGCTTCCCCGGAAAAAAACAAAAATGGCTAATCATCTGGAGCCCATAGAAAATGGAATTATGGAGAATATAATAATTTCCATCATTCGCCTGATTTATTACTCAGTGGTTTTTCAGCCAGTGGATCTCCTGGCCCTTCAAGCCCACATTAGTATGGCCGTGTCTTATTTGAATTATGATTATGACAGTGATTATTATCATTATTGATGTTGTAATTGTTCGTATTACCGTCATTACCGTGATTGTGTTATTATTAACAGTCTTTTTCCAGTCGAGGTTTAATGGCCGGGAGCGCTCGCCGCTTGTGTGAGTCCAGAATCTTAGAGCCAGGGACAGTTCACTTCAGCGGCTGACATATTCGCCTAACCGTCTCCGCGCCTTCAATTGAGACGTTAAAAAAACATGATTGAATACTTCTCCTTGGCCTCAAGAGGCAGTACATCAGCTCTGCCAATTACACAAAGGATAATGTTTTCATTTTATTAGATCCTTTTCGTCTTGCGTCTGGCAGAATAAACAATTAAACCAATCTAGTGGGAAAAGGAGGCCAAGCACTAGACCTGCTTTTTGGCTGTTGAGAGTACCGTATGACGGCTGAGAAACTGCGAGGAACCCCTGTACGCTTTAATTGTTTTTCTTTTTAAATGTTAAGTTTTAAAACATCTCATCTTACTTCCACAACTAAAAACATGCAAAGTCGAAATACTGGCTTCTCCAACAACAATGCTACAGCCAGTATGTTCTTTGAAATTTCCATTCCGGGTCGGAACGTTCGTTTTTGTTTTGGCCTGTGTGATTCACTGTTCTCCACAAGTTGACTCCGCCCACTGCCCGATTGTCTCAGGTGACTCCGCCCACTTCCCATTTCGACACCCCGGGTTGCCAGATATGAAACAAATTTATTCGATTTTGTGACTGAATCAATGAATGTGTTTCGCTAGCGTTAGATTGCTAGGTAGATATTTCAGTGAAACGATGTAGCTAATGTTAGCTAGCGTCTAGGTAAGGTATTTTTTGTTTTGAGGCTAATGTTAGCTAGCAAGCTAGCTAAAGTTACATCGTTCCAACAAAGAAAGCTTCGAGTCTGGAGAGGAGGGGGCAGGCGGAGACAACTCTCTCCAATATTGTGAATTTGGACTGCAATACCCATTTTAAACGCTCGGTGTCAGTGTTACATATATATAAGTAAATTGAACCTGTATCTAAATATGCCCCTTTGGACTTCATTGTAAAACCGAACGGAGCCGTTCTTTGGGCAAACAAATCTACAAAAAAATAAAATATATATATGTGACAACAGAATTATTATTACTGATTATCAGCATGGTGGAAATAGTTCTTAAAAATAGGTCCACGTCAAAAAAAAAAAAAAAAAACCTTGAAATGTACTGAAGTCGCCGACATTTTCTTATGATGTGAAAATGACCCCTCTCATATCTCTCTCACTCTCACTCCCTTTCTCTCTTTCTCTCTTTCCCTCTCTCTTTTTACTCACTTTTTGAAACTAATCTCAAGTCTGCTAAATAAACCATTGGAACACTACCTGTTTTGGAGTTTTTCAGTTTGGTTCGGAGATAATAGGATTTATTTATTTGTATTTTATTACCCCTAAGATGGCCTCTGTGTGAAAGAGAGCGCGAGGGGAAGGAGAGCCACACCTTGAAGTGGGGATAAACCGCGTCGTTTGGCCGCTCCCGCCTCCCACTCCGCCGGGGTAAAATCTCATCCCTCAGCTCTTGGCAGTAGATCAGACGCGGTCGCCTGGTGATTCATTTGGGATTCTGGCCGTTGGCTTTCGCAAAGCGCTCAAGCCACGGGACATCTGTTTTACTGAATACCTAATGGCTCGGTGTCACCAGAGTCAAGCGCTCTTTCAAAGTGCCTCTGCCTTTATTATTTAGCCACCAGCTACCCATTACAGGGGTTGCCCCTTAGGGGGAATCTGATTAACATTGGGAAATGTTTGCCCATTCAGGACATTCGCTTATCGCTTTTTACCACCCAGGTAAATCAGTTCAGTGTGTGCCTTAATAATAATAATAATAATAATAATAATAATAACATCAAGCCTCCTATTTCTTCTTCATCTTCTAAGTATTCTTGATTATTGTCATCATTTATTAATATTGTCTGTTTCATTAAAAACGTGAAAATATATATATATTCTTTTTGCACACATTGCAAGTTCTGGTCCAGCTCTATGCATTGTCAGCGTTTTATAACTCTTTTTTTTAAATTTTGGTTAAAGAGCTCCATGTGACTAAACCACAGTGATGTGTTGTTAAGTGGGGGGGGGGGGGGGGGGGGAAACGTTTTTTTGGCTCTTCCTGAAAGTTCCACTTTTTTTGGAGATCCAAGCTCTTTTGGAAGCAACAAGGATATATGAAATATGGGCTGTTTAGTTTTGTGTGTTTCGAACTGCACTGTGCGGATCACACAGGTGTACTGTTGTGGTCCTCATAAGCCTCCCCTGACTTTCACCTGCGTTCAGGCCTCATCTCCACCTCATCTCCACCTCATCTCCACCTCATCTCTCCTTTGATATTTGTTTTTTTGTTTTTGTTTTTTGTTGTTGTTGTTGTTCTGGTATCATCGAAATTGTGGGTCGGAGATTACTCATATCGCACAGGAAATAAAGTCCGGGGTACTGGGAGGTGATGACAGTATATCCTGCGTGTTTTATGGAGCGCACGGCCTTTAATATTCTTTTACAGCCAAGTGCTGTTTCTTTAGTGGCGAGGAGAGGGCAGAGGGCTGGTTGTGTGTATGCGCCTGTGTGTGTGTGTGTGCGCGTGCGTGCGTGTGCGCGTGCGTGCGTGTGCATGTGCGTCTTTGTCTGCGTGATTTTCAGCTGTCGCTTTGGGCTTTCTGATCTGTGGTTCCTGTGGAGATTTGGCGAGACGCGGTTCTAAGAATAACACAGCCCGCTGGGAGGCTAAATGTTAATGTGTTCATTTTGGGTTCTGCTCCCTAAGATTCTATTGGATTTCAGTTTGGCTGCGTGTCATCAGTGACTCCATGTGTAACTCGTGCATGTGTGCAACAGCTGCGTCCTGTTGATCGCTGGTCCGATTTCATTATCATCACCATCACCATCATCACTGCCATTATCTTATTGGCCTGTGGAGTCACATGAGACTGGAACAAGCCTGCTGACCACACCCTTTGTAGAGCATGCTGTAACCAATCAAGTGTTACGCTAAGGCACTGACATGACTTTGACCACAGCTTGGTTTCCAGAGTGTCACCCTACCGGAGTGTATTTCACCCTTGTCCAGGAGTTCCTGTGTTTCAAAACATTTAAGACAGTAAATAATGACCAATTACAGGAATGACAGTAATACATACTCTGTGCAGAGTGCGTTGTGTTACATATTCCGCACAAACACTGGGTAAAGATTAATGAATGTGAGAGTGGGTGAATTAATTTAAATACTTGATAATCCCTCATTGTTTCACCCCGTTCCTGCGCCCATCGCTGCACTGAAACCCAAAGCCTTACCGGGACACTCCACCCTACCATCTTGGCCATCCCAGACTCAAACCCTCGGCCGTTCTCTTGTCACGTCTAATCTGAGTGGTGAAGTTTTCCCGCCTTCCGCTGAAAGCGGAATGCCAGTGGACTTAACGAGCGGGCCCATCCTTTCCCGAAACAGAGCTCATATCGGCAAGAGAAGCATGGTACTCATTTTTATTGTTAGCAGACATCCCGGGCATATTTTGTGTAATTAAAACAGGGCTGTATAATTGAGGTGTCTGCACTTTGTCATGGTGTAGGAGAGAAATTACATCCCATAATGTTTCACCATCCTCCCAGACCTCCCCCCCCCCTTTCTTTCCTCCCCTCTCTATCTCTTTCCCCCATCCCTCTCCCTCTAGCTCTCACTCCCCTTTCTTCCTCTCTCTCTAGCTCTCACTCCCCTTTCTTCCTCCCTCTAGCTCTCACTCCCCTTTCTTCCTCCCTCTAGCTCTCACTCCCCTTTCTTCCTCTCCCTCTAGCTCTCACTCCCCTTTCTTCCTCTCTCTCTAGCTCTCACTCCCCTTTCTTCCTCTAGCTCTCACTCCCCTTTCTTCCTCTAGCTCTCACTCCCCTTTCTTCCTCTCCCTCTAGCTCTCACTCCCCTTTCTTCCTCTCTCTCTAGCTCTCACTCCCCTTTCTTCCTCTCTCTCTAGCTCTCACTCCCCTTTCTTCCTCTCCCTCTAGCTCTCACTCCCCTTTCTTCCTCTCCCTCTAGCTCTCACTCCCCTTTCTTCCTCTCCCTCTAGCTCTCACTCCCCTTTCTTCCTCTCCCTCTAGCTCTCACTCCCCTTTCATCCTCTCCCTCTAGCTCTCACTCCCCTTTCTTCCTCTCCCTCTAGCTCTCACTCCCCTTTCTTCCTCCCTCTAG